>OX638302.1:13383084-14583084 GCA_951812265.1 Taphrorychus bicolor
AATTTATTAACTTTCTGATGTATTTCGCTGCCAAATGACGTCGGATTGTTGTTTCTGATGCGTTTAATATCGGGTTTATTTTCAGTTTTGATATATGTATATATATATATATTTTTTTTTCTCAGGTAATACATACTTTTAATTATTAATTTATCTTTAAGCCCTTCAGGCACGACTGCAACGGTGCTGCGATTCATGAGAAATTGCTCGCCAACCCCCAGGCTAACTGCCGTACAGCATTCGTGTTCACACTCCATACTTGGTCGCCTGCTTATACATTACAGGTTGGTCAACGTGGATTGAACAGACAAGCGCCCATACAACCCTTTATGCCATCCTGTTGTATTGATACTGTACTTAATAGTTAATACATCTAATTTCAATTAATTTTTCTTCATTAGTTACGTTGAACTGTTTTGATTTGGTCAGTTTCTGTGTAAATTAATGTTGCGCGTTTGAGCGGCAGTAATCCGTATTAAGGAGTAGTAGGAAGTCTTACATTTTTTTTTTCTTTTGCGGCACTGAATTTGGTTGTTCCTCTGGACGGACGAACTTCATCGTTGTCCGTAATCGATTAAACGGTCTGGCATCCCGATCAACTTTATTTATTTACTAGCGTTGCTTCCGAACCGGTGGTGGCAGATTGGCAGTAGTAGTCTGAGTGGGCGTGTTGGGGTGGACACGGCCCGCGGGTTTGTAGCGAGGATTCCGTTGTTTGCTGTAGTGGCCACCGGGCTACAGCCGCCTGTCTGATTGTTGTACTTTTTGACCGCGACAACGAGATGAGCGTCCCGCGGCGTAATCCGCCTCGTCAGACAACACGCGAAAATCCCACGAATCCTACAGCGGACGCACCGACGCACGGCGACTGTGGGCACAGCCGGTGGAATACCGCCGGGGCGGCCGCTTTGCGCCCGATCGGTCCGCCAAATTGTCCGGAAGTTTGTTCCGACGGGTCGCGACCGATGGGCGGAAGCGACGCGCCGCCGCGACAATATATATATATATTTATCAAAAGCAGCTTTCTTAACCAGCACCTCTTTGTCTGAAACTGTTTTCCTAGCATCTAAAGGAGCGGTGATATGTAGTTTCTAAATAGAGTTGGAACACCCTGTATAGTGGCAAAATCAATGAACTTGAGTCAGAAAATTTCTCTCTGTTTCAAGGATTAACGGATGGCGAGTTACAAGAACTTGTCTGAACCAGAATGACTGAAGTCAAACAAGACGTAAAATAAGTCAAACAAGACGTGGATCAAGTCAAACATGAAGTAGAGATGAAAATGACGGAGTTAGAAGAACGGTGGCGGATCTGGGAAACACGTCGCAGGGGCCAACTTCAACCGCTGGTATTGTACTGGCCAGCTTCAACCGCTGGTAAGTACTACTGGGTAAATTGCCGAGATGACGTCGAAGAGTGGTGCAGAAATTATGATACCTGCTGCTCCGTAAAAGGACCCCAAAAAAAGACCAGAAGGCAAATGAAGCAATACAATGTTGGCGCCCCATTTGAAAGAATTGCGATCGACGTGGTAGGTCTTTTTCCCGAAACGGATGATGGCAACACATACATCTTAGTTGCCATGGATTATTTCAATAAATGTCAGGTGTTACGGCGTGGCAGGGGTCTTGGTTGAGGAATTCTTCAGTAGATACGGCGTACCATTATTAAACTTTTCAAGATCATGAAAATTAAAGAAGAAAGGAAATTAAGAGAATCTTTGACTTCCATTGTCTTTATTGAGTTTTTTTACACGACCTTTCGAGCAGTAGAATCTCTGCTCGTTTTCAAGAGCCTGCAGAAAAGATTGCCAGCGATCGGATGAAAGCCAGATATGACCTACGGGCGAATTCTGCAGGATTTAAGGCAGTTGACTTGGTGTGGCTGTATAATCCACAGACGAAGAAAGGAAAGTCTCCCAAGTTGTCTCCAAGTTGGAAGGTGTATATACACTCATGAAACGGATCAACGACCTAGTATACAGGATCCAACGTATCCCTAGAGCAAAGATGAAAGTGGTTGATTTTGAACGTTTAAAGACTTACAGTGGTGGAGATTTCTCTGATCGCGACGATCAGAACTAGGGGGGCAATGTTACGCCCGACCGTCGGTGCACAGAGATTCGGGCCAAAGCGGCAACGCCGAGCACCGACCGCGACCTCGGGACCCGTCTAGACTAAACGAAATCCGGGAACAGTCGCCTCCGTTCTCGAAAATACGAGAGTGTGTTCAGGCCGGGTATATAAACCAGCGAGCCGGGCGAGATGAGGGAGAGTGCAGTGTAGCAAATAAGCGGACAAGCGAATTGTTAGTAGAGAGTAATTGTGTTTTAATCATATCGTAATAGTTAAAAATAAATAAAAGTGTGTAGTTAATTGACGATAAGTTATTGGAACCCGTATCCCGTAACAATACGTACCTTCATAAAAATCCTCAGCGCACATAGTGGTTCCCACTGTAGTTTCGTAAGGATCATCTTGACTGGCTAAGGCCTTCAGTTCCCGTACTAATTTCTTGTCTAACACCGTAGGCCGTTTGACTAATTTTCCTAGTATTGGCTGTAATATAAAATACTAAAGATCTGACTCATAGGAGTTACCCAATCACACTTACCACAGAATGACAATGTTCTCCCAAACCGTTCACGGCTTGATCCGAAATAACAACGGTCCCGGGTTCCAGCCCCAGGCCGCCGCAAGTGCCAATTCGAAAAAATATGGGGTCCTTGCATTTTGCGTGGTACATGAGTTTTATCATCTCATGGAGAAGAATTCCAATGGAAGGCACGCCCATACCATGCTAGATACTCCTCAAGTATACATTATTTGTTTTTGTAAAATGGAAGAAAGTACTTACGCTAACTGATATCACCGGTCCAACCTTGTACATGCTGTACCTGTAAGAGTACTGGCTGATGTCCATCAAGGTGGTTCCTGTGGGCAGTTTGTAGCCGATTTCCTCCATGATGTACTGGGCGAACGATTCCATTCTCTTGGGCGTTCCCCCCATACATACGAACTAGAAAGGAAGATAATATCAATGCTAGCTAGATCAACAATAAATCAAATGGCATTTAGTGGAAGCACCATAGTACAGTGTGGCTAAAAGTATGCTATTTTAATTACTTAGCACAAATAACCTCTTGCAGATGACGTTCATCGCCCCTGAAGGAGAAGGCTTATGCTGAAAAACCACGTTCACTACAAGATTTAAAAATAGCACTCCAAAGAGAAGCTTCTTCCTTGCAAGGAAGAAGATACGAGCGCGTGTGGGCTGCCTAGCTGCCTTTCTAAACATACTTGAAATTGCACTCGTTAGAAATTATCTTTGCTATGTAACTGAAATGACAGACTGAATGTATAACAAAAGTATCGTATCATGTAATTTTTGTGTACATTTAGTTAAATTATATCGAATTTGACGTACCTACCGTACATAAAATTGTTAAAGAGTTAAAGAAAATTCCATTAGTATATAGAAGCAAGCATGGGGTACAAACAGTACGGATATATTCCTTCACCATTACATTCAGAATATTTCACGTACCCGTAAGACAGTCTGCATGTAATGGTGAAGGAGAGGATCCGTACTGTCTAGTTTATTCATTTATGTAGAAAGGTTCTCTTCGTCTAACATTTGCCTTGCCTATGGGAGTGTCTGATCTTCATTACTCAGTAATAATATTATATTTGCGGTTTGATTATAATATAAAATTATTTTACTTGATACAAATAGTGTCTCATTTTCGATATGTCTCTGCGAGAAGCAAGTTTGCGGTTTTCGCGAAGTTCGGCTTTTTTAGGTAGAAACAACTTTTCTCTTACCAACGATTATAAAAGGGACAGTATATTAATATAAATTCTCACCTTGACGTCTCCAAACATCTCGACCAAATCATGCGACTCGCTTCCCAACGCGATGTGGTAAAGAATGTCTTGATCCATGAGTTCGATGTGTGGATTCCGCAGTTTGACCGTTCCATCGAGATATCTAGAATAGAATAAGAACCTTAATACTTACATACAAATTTGACCGAAATTGTCTGATTTATTTGAATATTTTGAGCTGAAATTTATTATACAGGATGTCATACCTACTTTTTAAATTAACAGTGCAACTTTATTTATTAAAAAATAAGTCTTTTTCTGGCATACCTAATATAGAGACTTTATGCAGAAAAGCCTCGTTTGTTACAAAGTCTAAAAATAGCCACGTGTGGACCAGTTTTCTTGACAGGTTTGAAATTTGCATCAGGGAAGATAGAATTCTTCTGGAAGAAGTTACTTTTGCTTCGTACCTCAAACGGCATACTTTCAGCCACATTTAAAAATTGTTTAATAAATTTTTTATGGCAAAATAAAGTTTTATCGTTAATTTAAAAATGGGTCCCGGCTGTATTTACTATGAAAGGGACATTTCTTTATTTTTCTGTCCCTACATGATGATGAACGAAAACAGTGTTTTTTTTTACATACTTTGGGGCACAATTCACAACAAAGATCATAATAATTATAAGTGAAGATTAAACCTTGTTTTTCACGTTTCTACTTTTTCCATTTGGTATAAGTACATTCCTATAAAAGATAGGAGACATTCCTACATAATCTCGAGTTTAGTGTCGCCTCCGCCCTTCCTCTATTAAATTGGTTAAAACTTGCATCTGTGTTGTCACAGTTTATGTGCATGTAATTTATTTATTAGTTTATTGCCTTCATGTTCATATAATGCAATAAAGTAAATTAACGTAATCCTAATAATTTGTTGAAGAAATGTTTTGTCCATGCATATAATTTATATAACTTTTCTTATCTATAAAAGGGATTAAATGCCTAAATTCATAAATATATAAATAACTTAAAAACTCTCCCATTTCAACCGTAAAAAACCAATGCAAATTCAAGTAAAATCATGGCCATGCCGCTTTAAAGTTATCACAACTGGGATCATAATTATAATAAATCTCAGCTTTCACAGTTTTTGTTTTTCCAATTTGTACACTCGTAAGTTCATTTCTAAGAGATAAATAGAAACATTCTTACTGTATCTGGCATTTAGTGTCGCCCCCGTCATCCCCCGATTAAACACATTAAAATTTATGTATAGTTGCGACGTATGAATGCGCGTCGTTCTTGGACCTTGGCTGTATTATACGGAGGGTAGTTTCGTGTGACCTTATTTTTTACCTCAATACTACACCACCTGTGTTGGTGAGTTCTGGTATCAAGTTATGGAAGCCAATGCTTATAGTGCTTCAGAAAGACGTTACGAGACGTTCTTTAAAATTTAAGCATATCTGCAAGTCTATATATAGCTCCTGGCCGCGGCTCTCTTGCTGGTCATCCGAGGTTTGTTGCGGCGAGGGGGCATGTAACTCAAACTTCACCATCACAATTCCATAGCACGCTTGCCAATACAGCGAAGAAGCACTACAAGCGTTGGTTTCCATAACTTGATGCCAGGACTGACCAACACGAGTATCCCATTTCACCAAACTATTGAGGTAGAAAATAACATCGCACGAAAAGAAAGAAGGTCCATCAGTCACATCTCCCATGTGAAAGTGTTTTGTGCTATTACTGATGAAGATGCCATAGGACATCGAGACGTTTAAGACTAATAGAAGTTTGTGAAAAAAACATTGTTTTTTCTCAAACGAGAAAAAACCTTTTAAATTGTGTTTTTTCTCATCACATAAGGACCGCACCCCAAGAACTATTCCCCGTATAATTAAAATTTATGATTCTATTTTCATGTTATCAATTTAATCATAACTCCGCCTGAGTCATGTGATGGGTGGATCGAGGAGCTCATCGGGTGGCAGGTGGCACTGCCGGTCACGAGCCCGGATAAAGGAGGAAGGTACCCAGGTGAGGTTAGCTACCTACCTGGAGTAAAAATCCATATTGGCTGACCGAACTGAAGACACAGCCTCGGAAACCGGACGGAACTATCAGATGGCTACACACACCAGGACATCAGAAAAACGAATTGGAGAACGAATTGGCAAAAGAAAACCTAAACACCGCATCACACGAATAGCGTGTTGGAACATAACGTCGTGGAATGGAAGAGATCAAGAGATCATGATAGAAATGAAGAAGCACAATATAGACATTTGCGGGATCTCTGAAACAAAAAAAAAGGACAAGGAACATCAAAGTATAGAGAATTCATACTGGTATACAGTGGAAAAGCAAAACAAGAAAGAGCGCACTCAGGTGTTGGAATTCTGCTGCACGATAAATATACACACAGCTTAGAAGACATCGAACACATCAACGATAGAATATTGAAAATCTCCCTAAAAATGAACAATTCCACAAAACACTTGATAAGCACGTATGCCCCAGATATATCACGAAATTATCATACTTGGAGATCTTAATTCACGGATCGGCAACGATGGCATACCAGGTACAAAGCAAAAGTATAACGAAGCCATAATTAATGAAAACGGCGAAGCACTAATAGACTAGTGTTAGAAATCAAATGAGGATCAACATAAAGTACTTCCCACATAAAGAGCAACATAAATATAGTTTCAATAACAATCGAGGCCAACGATTGATGATAGACTTCAGACGCACAAATCGAGTGATAACACCCTCACAAGTACTCGACGTTAGAGCCCTAACATCCGCCAACCTGGGGACTGATCACAACCTTGTTTTATGCAAGACACTACTAAAACGTCCACAACAAAAGAAGAAACCTCCACAGTTTATCGAAAAGTACAATATGGAGTCCATAACAAGGAAGAGCACAAAACTTCTTTATTTTTTTGAGAACAGGATTACTAACAAATTAAAAGAGGTAGATTTAAAACCAGAATGGGGAGTAGAAGAGAGCTGGAAAAATATTGAGAAATGCATCAACAGGACAGCGGAAGAAGCTATTGGGAAGCGTAAAATTAATATGAAAGCGACAAACCACACCAAACCGTGGTTTTGTCAAGAGGTAAAGGAACTCTTTGAATTAAAACGGAAATGCTACCTGACATACAAAAACACACCGTCGGAAGAAACTCACGCAGAATATGCCCAAGTAAGAAACATAGTAAACGCAAGAATAAAATCAATCAAAAGAGAACATTGGTCTAAATTTAGTAGCTACATGGACCACGACCTAAAGGAAAGTATGGAAAATGCTTCGGAACAGAAGAAAACAAGTTTGCGAGTTCGTGCAGACCAAAGGAGTGCCAATAGAGACATGGCAATAGAATTTTAAAGAGCTTTACGATGCTGAAGAAACGCTGAATATAAACGAGTACGTCGAAGTCGTCACTGACAAAGAAACAGAAGCAAAACTCAAAAATTAAAAAACATAAAATCACCCGTGCGGACGGCATTTTTAATCACGCATTGAAGGTACTTTTAATGTTTTTAGTGATGATGACGATGAAGTTTCTTCGTTAGAGGAAGATGTAGGGGACTTATCAGATAGCAAGCCCATCCACACGAAACTTCCTCATACTGGTCACAACCTCAAACAGCGATTTGTATCCTTGCTCAGACGATTTCGAGTTCCTGATTCTGAAGGTATATTGTCTTTTTTCTTTACTGACTTTATTTATTACTTTTCCATTTACCATTTATTATTTAGTTATCTGTTTGGGGGTGGAACATTTTTATGAAGAGAAGGGCGTGTACAAAATTGTGTAAAATGTGAGTTGGTTTCTAATGTTTAGGAGGGAGAGATGGAGATCTCGATAACACTAGTGATATTCAAGCTTTATTTCACGAATTGGGAGTCTTTAAGCTGTGATGAGGATTCTGCTGCTGAACAGGATACAATGTCCATATCCAGCACTCCAAAACCAAGTTTGCGTCCATTTTTAGCAGTAGTAAAAGTTTACTAGACTCGAGCAACATCAAAACGGAGGTCAGTCTGAAAATATTAAAAATACTTTTCTGTTTTTACGCAAGTTTTACATATTTACTTCATAGCATGTTTCTGAGATTTAACAATAGAGTTAGTCACCATATCAGTGAGCCATTATTTTCTAGAATTGATTCATTCTCTTGCAGCAATTTACTATTTTCTGTTATTTAGAAGTTTCTTATTGTTTCACATTGAAGTAAATTCTTCAGGATTTCGGTGACTCATCTAGAACAACAAACAGTTCAGCTCAAGCTTGGTGTTGTGCGTAATTTCTTCCAGGTTTTAGAAAATAAACTTCTTTCCTCTTATGGTATTGATTTACTTCGAATATTGGTTGTCGTTCATGCTAGTTTTACCTTGCTCTGAAGAATAATTCAGTATGAAATGCAACTTTTATCGCAAGGAAACTATCGCAACTATTTAACAATTGAACGAAACGGAAACACCAGATGAATGGCATAATAGCGTCATCATACTCATATTTAAAAAAGGACTAAAAACCTGCACACAAAACTATAGAGGAATGACCCTCTTAAATACAGCAATGAAACTATTCACGAGTATTCTCAATGACAAACTGGACACGCAAATTAAGAATGAGGAAAAACAACAGGGCTTCACAAATGGACGGTCAATAACAGACGCGGTATTTATAATAAAACAAATAAAAGAAAAGGCTATAGAGTACAATATGGCAGCGTATATTTGCTTCATTGACCTAACAAAGGCGTTTGACAGGGTTCGTTTAGGAGACATTCTACATATATTGATGGAAAATAAGGCGCCGGCGAACATAACAAAGATACTCCATAAGCTAAATAACAATAACGTAACAAAGGTTAAAGCAGGACATCAATTCAAAACGGAAAACGCCCCAACACCAGGAGAAATTAGACAGGGTGACAGCCTAAGTCCCTTTTTGTTAAATCTTCTCATTGATAAAATTATAAATAAAGTGACAGATATTAACCTCGGATACAGACTGGGCAACAAAAGTATTGGTATGGTGTGTTACGCCGATGATGCAGCAATTATTGCCGAATCAGAAAACGACCTGCAGAGACAACTCTTCCAGTTCTTCCAAGAAAACCGTCAACTCAACATGAACAATATTCTATCAACAAAACCAAATGTATGACAATCGCGAAAGGTAGTGGTGGAAGACAATCCCATAGAATTCCAGGGTTTATATAGTATTACCTCCCATCATACAGGGTGTTCATTATAAAACTTCATCTAGTTGCCTATGAAATGTCAAAGGAAAAGGATGGCGAAACAAATGTCCATTTATTTTGATTATGTCATCCTTTTCTAGATGAAATTTTAGAATGAACACCCCGTAGAAGTTAGCATTGATGAAGAAAGACCAAACAATATAGCCGAAACGTTGGTGCTCTTTGATAGAATGCGGAATTTTTAAATGTCCCTACCCACCACCACCTTAGGTACTTGCTACAAGGACACTACTCTTGACCAGGAGCCTGGACCAGTGAGGATAACTGTGACTACAGCATCCAAAAACAGGGATAGGATAACCAGTTTTGGAGTTACAAGTAATAGAAATGAGATGACCACCGATGGAAAATAAGATGGTAGGAATGACCAGCAAGAATGAGACTGAAGGGTTGAAGTGTGGACAAGTAGAGATGACCTTGAGCAGCGACCAGGGGAGGAGCCAAGGGAGTACGTCCTTTTCAGAACTTTCCTTGCTATAAGACAGAACACGTATGCGCTTGCGCAATCGGTATGGTTTTGTGTAAAATTGACTTACGAATTTCTTATAAGAATGTAGGTACATAAAAAAATATTCAAATTATGCCAGAAGCCTTGCTGCATACTACTCTTATCTGACTCTCTACATCTGCTGTCAGCTGGCAGTTCACGACAAACTTAAGTCTGCCTCCAACTGATCTAGAATTATGTATTTATAGTTTCTAACGCAAATAACAATTTACCAGTGTAGACTATCCAGATATCTGTTCTGTTCCTCGATATCAGATATCTGGGCATAGACATATCCAGCACTCACGACCCAGTTAAAGACCTGAGGAGCCAGATTAACAAAACATCCGCGCTATCAGGATGCCTACAAGACATAGTCTGGTCAAACCCGTACATGCGCAAGGATAGCAAAATTCGAATCTACAAAACTTGTATCAGATCGATCATGATGTACGGTACAGAAGTCCGTGAAGACACCAACAAAACGAAACACATGCCGAAATGAAAACACTGTGAACAATAGTGGAGAAAACAAGAAGAGGCAGAGTAAGAAACACAGGGATGAGAGAACAATGCGGAATACAAGATATTGTGAGATGGGGAAGACAATGTCAGAGGCAGTGGTGCAACCATGTAAGACAGATGGACGAGAAGAAACTTTCAAAAATAGTCCTAGAAAACGGCTCGAGACCTGCCGTGAGGCCACGTAAAAGATGGAAGGCAATCCACCTCTCCGGAAAAGATGCAGAGGCAGCTTCAAAATTAACAGATCGACAGATCTCCAATAAGAAGAATAAGTTTAATCATCCAAAAAAATAATACTTAACGAAATGCATTAAAGTGGTTTAACTTAATCCTGATAACGTGATGAATGAATGCATATTGTATTTTATAACGTTTGCTATCTACATAAAGGATTAATGATCGGTTTTGCCACACTTAAGGTGTGTCGACGTACTTAATACAGTTATTGTAGATAAATAACAGAATAAAGTATTTTTGAAGATTTCAGTTGTTAAAACTTTTACATGTTTCAAAGGCAAAGTATTTTTTGATGCTCCGCTGTGTCTTCACTTGCCATTTGATCAGGCTGTGACCAAGAAAATTGAAGAATATCATTAGAATTCTTATTTGTCGATAGTTTATTACTCTTTGACCCTTAAAGTCAAAATCGTATTTGCTTCAATATAAGCTTAAATTCAAACAAACACGATTTGGGTTTAAATATTGATTTATCACTTCAGTTACCTTTTTCTTTCACGTTTTATCAATGACAATATTTAACTAATGATAAAAAGCAGACTATATAACTATTGCTTCAAATGAAATATAAGAGTGACGGTTAGTACTCACAATGACACTAAGTACTGCAAAATATGAAGTACCCTAAGGTTATTGATACATAATACATTGCCAATAAAAAAATAGTCGTATAGGTATGTAAGGAAATGTGCAACAGAAATAAACAAAATTAATAATACCTGGTCTCTGATGGGTTGCCTTCAGCCTCACTCTTTTCTTCTTCATTTTGCTCGTTTTTGCAACCGCATTTTTCTGCCATTTTTACCAGTCCGGTTGTTTCTTACACTGAAAGCCAATATTCGCTTGTTGAAACTTTCCACTTAATACAACTTGTTCTGATACCCAAAGTCTCTGATGAGAGTATGTTTTTTGATGTCGCGAACTACTTATATACCCGATTCGTCAAATACGTCCTTTGATAGGGTCTTAAAAAATTAATAGATAAGCGAAACTCTAAAATGCACTATAAATCATCAAGAATTAATAAACACTTAAAATTTCTGAGTAAAATACCGATTATGTTGTTTAGAACATAGCAGATAGGTGATTCACAGAAGTTCTGTTATTTTATTACGCATTTATGTACAAGTTTCATGTACGAAAATATACCATTGAAGGGCATGTAAGTGTGATTACATGTATAACCAAAAACTTTCAAACAAAACAAAAGTAACTAAAGCCTTAAGAAGCCGGACTATTTTATGTTGGCAACTTTGTCAGAAGTTTAAATTTATTTAAAACACTCCAAAACAAGTGTAAGTTTTTTCTATTATCCGATTGTAATGAATAAATCATCAAGAATTAATAAACACTTAAAATTTTCTGAAAAAACACTCCAAAACAAGTGTAAGTTTTTTTCTATTATATGATTGTAAGAATTAAATTAAATATTAAATATACAATTAAATATTTGCAAGACTTGCTAAAGTTCAGTAAAAAAAAAACAATAATAATCAGAGTGCACCACTTTACGACACTCGAGTAACCCGATTAAACAACACCTGCACATGCCACTGACTCGAACCGAAAAGACACTGAAAATAAAGCAAAATGAAAATTAAACCCAAACAACCAGGCACGCACATGCATTGGGAGTACCGTAATATAAGACATTTTGGTTCACCATGCATTACGTTAATTTATAAATAATTGCATATGATTACAATTGTTTGTACACTGGATCCAAGATAAAAAGGACTAGAGCTAAGGAACATGTCAAGGAGGATCTGATGGTCTTCTGTAGGCTGATGGAAAAGTGTCACAATATAATATGTTTAGTTTACTGATGAAGGCTGAACTTGGAACCACCAAGCAGGTTTCCAAGTTCAACTTTATTGGGAAAGTAATTAACGCGAGAATGTATGGCAATTTCTCGGTATAATACGTGCGTGGAATAGGTTACAACAGAGGAAATTGGTTTAAGTTTTTTTTTATCTGATCTAAAAAGATCATGGGAATTTTACATTACCATGTTCACTATCTCTCACGTTGAAACGGTAATGTCCTACTTTTTTAAAGTCCGCCCAAGGTTAGCACTATTAGTTCCACGAAAGTGCGTAAGTTTAAACAAAAAATGGCGGTTTTGAGAATAGAGGAAAACCTCCGGGGATTGTTGTACCACCCTGTGTGATCCATAGTCGGCTGATCAATCGATTTCAGTATTATTTATCGATTTGCAATTGTCTCGCCACTTTTTCCTTGTTTGGCCGTTGTGGTCATGCATACTTGAATTAGAAGGGACAAGGCCGCGCAGCGAAACATAATTTAATGACAGAGAATATAGGATCTGTAAGTGGTCAGAAAAACCATAATTTCATGACAATACAAAAAAAAAATATGTTATGTAAAAGGTTCTATTTGCGACTTAAAAGAGACTGTTAAAATAGTAAAACCAAGTAATATATGTGTGATTTATGCATGGTTTTTCTGTTAAGTAGGTGCAAAACACAAGCAAGAATGTACTTACTCATCCCGTTCCTCGTCTGAGGCAGACATGAAGGTGGAAAAATTGAACACGTCCGTGACTACTATTTTGAAATCTGAAGGAAGAGTCGAAAAAACAGATAAGCACAGCTAGGCACGAACGAACACTGAAAATAAGATTTATGTTACTAAACTTTTTATAATATCCGCAATAACGCAATTGTTGAAACTGTTATTGAGCGCGGACACTTACGAACTAGGGCGATTTCCAAAAAATTGCAAATGAACACGAATAGTGTAGGATGAGAGGAGAAAAGACAAAAAAAGTATTTTCAACAGGACACACCCGAAAGAACCGATGTGTATATGGGAAAAGCAGCAGCTATTTGTTGCAGAACAAGGGCGAAATCGACCACCCTTAAACAGGCTGCGTGGAGGATGCTTTTTGTGAAAACGGTCAGTGGCTGTTGGCCCAAAGCATTCCAAGTATGGAGGCTTGGATGGGAACATTTTACTTGCTAGGTTTTTATCCCAATTCACAAGATTATAATTTTTAAACTAAACTCTCCCTCAAGGCTAAGTCAATAATCTGATAAATTATGAAACTTCGTTATCAGAAATAACAGAAATTTCCTTAGTGTTACGCTATTGTTTGTAATCACTAAATTAAAAACAACTTTTGTTTCGAATTGAACTATGACAAAAATGGTGATCGCTTACATTCTTTTAGTGCTAGAAAACACCACGTCACTTCACAGCGAATCACTAACGGGGATCAGGCCTGCAACCTTTGACGCATCTTGGGGAGAGAATCCGACACAAGTTCCTGCTCGCCTGTTCCAAAACCCTGCTCCCGCCATTCCTGCGGATAGCAACAGGACGCCGATGACGGGAAGGGATGAACACTTCCCTCAGGATAACGCAACCCTGAATAAAGAGGTTTAGGTCAATACCGCACCTATACGCAATACATTCGAACGGAGAGATTTGGCGACACTTGACTGCCCAAATCCTAATCATTCAAAATTGTAAACAATGCATATTGCCTAATTGTTGCACAGTGTAAACTATGCCGACCTTTTAACGGTAGTAATTGAGGATTAGAGCTTAAATTGCCGTTAAATTGACCTTTATTTGATTAAAAGGGGTCAAATTTTGGATTTTTTCGTATAGAAACACAGTAGGAGGTACCTATATTAATCTACGTAGGTTTATCATATCGAGTTAATAATAATTATAGAGGCGGCTAATTAGGTAAATCAATCGATACGTTTCTACGCCCTTAAATCTATATCTAAACTGAATTAGAACAAAATAGTTAGTTACATACTTTCACAGTTTAGCAGGTGAAGAACTCTTTAGCAATGGCAGAATTGGAACTTAGTAGCACTTTAGCAATGAAACATTGGTAGGTCCATCACATGTGTGCCACAACCATATTGCGAAAACATACAAGTGGAAAATGTCCATTAGCCTTTTTTCTTCGGTACTTCCTGAAAACTGATGCAAGGACACCGAACGCACAAAGGTCGCCTTTAAGAAACCTATTCAACCAAATCGTTACATGCAGATTGTCCTCTTAAGTATAAAACCTTTGGTGGCGAGAGTTTGAGTCAGTTCTTGTCCAGACCGTTTTCGGATTAACAACCACTTGACAGGGTTAAAATTACAAATATGAGTCGGCATTGTGGTGTAAAAATCTTGGTTACTGTTGTTTGTGTAGTGCAGGTAAGGCTATCAAATTAAAGAAACAAAACAATTCATAAATTTAAGTTGATTTGACTTTAAACGTATTATATGGTAGTTTAAGGAAAAAAATATTTAGTGGCTCATTTCATAATAACTTATTTATTTGTGGCAATTTTTATTGATACGAAATGAATCAAATAAGTTTACAACAGTTTTCACCTACATAGTTTGAGAAAATATCAATCTCCCCCCAACTGTTAGATCAGAAAAGGATATATTTCTCCAATTTCATCTACTTACTTTCGTAATTCTGCTTCATCCAAGACAATGTTGCTCTTTTCCAATCTTTCCATTCCAAATTGGAAGCATCAACTTTTTCAATTGCGTTTCCGGTTTTGTCACTTCATGTGTTGCACTTCTCAGTACACTGAAAACTCGACTGAGTCAACGAATTACTTCCTAAGAAAGAATTTACCTGATTGACGATTTCAAAAGTGAATTGCAGCAATCCGATCTTAAATTATTATCTGGGTTTTAAAGTCTAGAGATTTGTCAATGTACAGCTACATTTGGTGCTCACCTTTCGTCTTTTTTCCTCTTTACAGGTACTAACTGTATGAAAGTTGGCATACTACATTTTGTAAAAGATCTGAAAATTAACTGAAAATGATGGTTACATAAAGTAATATTCGATGAATGTGTCTTGAAAAAGTCGACTCCTCTTACACTATTTGCTGGTGGTTTAAAAGCAAGTTGCTTCGAACTCAAGAGCTCAAAGCATTACCAATTCTTCCTTCCAATCTTTAAATTTCCAAACTTATACTAAGAGCATTTGGAATGTTGAAATGAGACTGATGAGTTGGGTGTTGCAAACTATACTTGGTGTTGAAACCTATAATGTAACTCAATTCAAATGGTACTGTGACGTCACGGCGGTCATAACCCAAATCGAAATGACAATGAAGGAGCAAAGCGGCTCTTTGATATCTTTCCCAAAGAGCTCTCCATTAATGCGCATCTCAGAGGCAAATATATCATTAAACCAACCAATGCGATTGTATCGTCTTTGAACCAACAGTATGGAGAAACTTATTCACCATTACATTCACAATATCTCACGCACCTTGTAAAATATTGAGGATATGTAATGGTGAAGGAGCAAATCCGTACTGTTTGTTTATTGATTTATTGTAGAACGCCGTTTAGCAGAACATCTCTTTTAGAAAACCCTGCAAAAGCATGATTATAGAGTAAATTTGTGGTAATGTTACTCAATTCAAATGATACTGTGACATCATGGCGGTCATAATGAAAATCAAAACGAGCATATGAGCGTCAGTAGTGTAGTAGCTCTTAGAGCAACTTCCAAAGTAAATGCCTATAAATAAATTTTTTAATGCATTATGCAATAGGCAAAATAACATTTAGCTTAAACACATCGGAACAAATATCCATTAATAATAAAGCTAATGGAGGATTGAATAAGAAAGTTCAATAAAATGCCCGCATTATAAAAAAAAAATACTAATTCATTACCCTCTTTGCCAAGAAGCAGATTTTTTTTCATAAGACACGTCAGGCCTGTTCCAACATAAAACTATCAGAAAACCTCCAAAATATGAGCAAAACCTGACAACAACTTAACATCCCATCAATTCCAGGTCTTCGGCCATGAGATCAAATCCACCTTTGACCGAGCCCCGGTCTACAAATACCGTTACGAAACCGAAGACATGATGAAAACTTCGGCCACTTCTGTCCCGGTCCGCGGATACCATGTGGTCGAGGGCGGTTACTACCCTGCCGAGTCTGGACTAGTGGGTGCGGCCGTCTCTCCCGTGGGAGTAGGAATCGGTCCAGGTAACAACCTCCCCCTCTCTCGTCCCTGGACAATGGGTAACGCAGGTTTGAAACAAAATCTAGGTGTGATCGGAGGAGTTGGTCCGGTAGGTTTTGGAGGTGTCGGTGGAATAGGGGGCATCGGAGGGGTTGGCGGCTACGGCGGTGGAATAGGAGTCGGTGGATTAGGTCTTGAAGGAGGTCAGCTCGGAGTAGGAGGGATCGGTTACGGAGGTCCCATCGGTCCCCATTTTATCGGGGCCGGCCCTGGAATTGGAGCGGTAGGACTAGGCGGTGGCGGCTATATCGCTCCCATAGTGCATGGTTACGGTAGGCAACAGAGATTAATGTACCAAATGTAAAAAAAAACTATATAAAATCCACATTTGTTACCTAAGTAATACATAGAACACTAAATGTAAAAACTATAAAATCCGCACTCGTTACGTAATAAATAAAACACTAAATGTAAAAAAAAACTATAAAATCCACACTCGTTATGTAATGAATAGAACACTGACTTAGTATTATGACTATTATTATATTTTGTTTCTATTGCGGTTTCATGGTTGAAAATATTATAAAATAGCGATAAAAAAAAATACTGAAAGTGACCTTGACCCGCATTGGTTCTGATTACGCAAAACTGTTCGCAGGTGGTGAAGAGGTGGCGAAGAACGAGTTCAGCGAGGGCAAGAAGAACGTCGAAGACGCCAAATATGAAAAAGCGCATGGGAAGAAGGGAGAGGAATCCAGCCATGGCAAAGAAGGGTAAGTTGCAGAAAAAAAAGGATTTATTTACATTATTTACTAAAACTGCCTGTTTGGAAAATCTTTAGGTACTCGCAGGGATCTGAGGCAGTTAAAGACGTAAAGGGTGAAGAGGGGTACTACAGTGACAAGGCTGGTGCCAAAAATGTGGTAGAGGATGGAAAACAATATCAAGGAGGACAAGCCTATAATCAAGAAGGTGCATCTTCTTTCTATCACAATCGGTTTTAAATTTTAAGTCCTCTAATGCTTGTAGGTAAAAACGGTGCTGAACACAAGATTAAAAAAGGGCACAAGAAAGGTCACGTAATCAAGGGATTCAAATCGTCTCATCACAAAGACGAAACGGGAAAAACTGAAGAGTACTACGATGAAGAGCACGACGAGGCCGACAACTTTGCCTTCAATGGCCAAAACGGACAATTTGGACAAAAGGGCGCGTCGTCGTATAAGGTAAGCGCAATTTTATAGTACTTTTCGTCGGGACACAACAAACCATGTATCAATTAGGGAGGCCACGAAGATGGTAAATTCAACGAACAAGAGCACAAAAAGGCCGGCCATGTGGCTAATGAATTCGCCGTGAAGAAGGAGGCGGCAGATCAAGGAAAATACGGCGAGAAGAAGTACGCAGGAGGCGAATCTAGTTACGGCGTTAATAGTGGAGCTGACCAACAGAGTTTACTAGGACACCAAGAAAACGCCAGGTATAAGTGGTAGCCCTTCAGTTTGGTAAACAAATATCACCAGTAAAATGTTCACAGGTTCGTGAAACACCATCCAGTGCCGTTCTACCACCATTACTAACCGCAGAATTCTTCTGCAAGATTTAGCTTTTAAGCGTTCGCATTAGCCATTAAATCGATAATATAGTATAATTTATTTATTTTGTCTTTGTTAACAAAGACTTAGTTTTTATTTATTATCGTGATGTAAACTGCCCCTACGACGTTTCTGCAGAGACAAAGGTTTTTTGTATTATATAGATAGATACGTGTTTGTGTTGAAGCAAAAAATAAACAAATATTTAAGAAATTATCTTTTTATTAGAACTAACCTGGCCCAGGAAAAAACTGCAACCACAGCCTCTACACTATGTCTTTTATTAGAATTTTGTTAAGGTATTACAATATATAGGTACACTAATTTATAATTACACACATATTTTATATTTTATTATAAAGGATTATCTACTGTGATGAGCAGAGATCAGGGTTATCTACCTCAAACAAGACTGTCTGAATCAAAACAAAATATCTGCTAAAGTTAATGTCATTACCAATACCTATCCACAATTGCCATGTTCTAGGAAAAGAGTACATAAGGACTCACCTAACTGTAATGTCAGAGAATAAATAAAAATATATATACAAAGTGCAATTTTTCTAAATCATAACTGATTCAGAAATGGAAATAAATCTTTTGGAATGAGAAATGATTGAGGAAGCTTTTTATCCACAGAAACTGTTGCTACAAAAGTGTACAAGTGATGAGCCTAAACACTTCATGGAACTTATAAATTAATCTAGAACAATGTGCCAACATGGACATTCCATGATATAACAAAAAAAAATATTTTGAGATCCAAAGCACCTGTCTGATCTTTTGTGGTCGATGACAAACACGCGCCGCAAAATAGGAAACGTTTGATTACACACTCTATAGTTTAAGATATTTCCAGAAACGTCATCAATACAATACCATGTTCAGCCCACCATGTATTAAAAACCACTCAAGGAATGTTCATGTTAACAATTTCTTCTGGTCTAAGAAATGCCTGAACAATAATAACTTATTTTAAATAATTAAATGGAATAAAGCTATATGAAAAATAAGGAAACAAGAAATCACAAAAAAATCAGGATATCTACAAACAAGAAATAGAAATAATTATCCATCATAATAATATACAAAAAGACTTTGGTAAAATGGCAGCAAACAATGGATTCCTTGACTATTCACATCAGACCTCCTGTCATTTCCTTTTAACCTTTCTACATAAAGGATAATCCATAAATTGCAGGTAACACTACAGAAATTGCAGAAAAATCAAATTGCATAGATCTAGGAAGTGTTTAATAAATAAGACACCTTTTATTTGTAAAATAAAAATAATGACTAGAAAAGCTATAGCACAGCTCTAATAGGTAAAAGTTTTATGACTAGGGAAAACAGCAATAGCCTCCAGTTGATCTGGGTCCTGTTGGTTACGATACCGTCTCGTCAATAAAATTCCCACTACCTATATAAACAAAATCTGCATCTCAAAATGGTTAAATCACTGTAAAGGTCACACCAATGGAAGCATTAAACATGCAACACAACAGAAACAGGGACAAAAAGACAAATGGTGCTAGGGCATACAAGAGGATTAGTGCAAAAAAAAAGAAATTGAAAAGGGCAATCAGTATTAATAAACACAATAAACCCACCATCTTGCACAGAACCAGGAATGTTATGGCACTATAGGAAAGCACTTGGGTTAGCCCTTGGATCCTTTTGGTTACGGTAACGTACAGTTAACAACACGCCCATAAACTGTAATCAAAACATGCCAAACCCTTGTGAGTTGATCAGTTCCAACAAATATGAGTAGACATTCACTGGTTAAGTAATATCAGTTTCACTAAGTCCCCATCTATTTACAGCAACTAACATCTTACTTACCTCAGTAAAGCTGAAAAACAATCCAATCCAACCGCAGAGTTTGAAGGCATAATTAATGGTTCTTTCCAACTTATGCAAGCAACCAGGGCATGTGCAGTGTTGTATTTCTGGATTAGCACAGCACCTTATCTAAATAAGTCAACAATATTTACAAAAATGTATTTCAGTTAGGGCCACTTTACCTGTACTTGGTTACAAGTAGGTGGAATAATGACTTTGTCCACATCTGGTTCAAATCCACAGCATGTAAAGGTATTTTGAACATTTGCTCTGGTACTGTTGTCCACTCTAAAAACTCAAATCATAACATCATTTTAGTGATGGTGAGCCTTAATTTTACCTGTTCCATCCTTGTTCTGCCCACTGTTTTTGCTGTGATTCATTGACACCCAAACATGCACAAGCAACTGAGAATTGGATTAAAAATAACAGGAACAAAATTACCATGTACTATAAATCAAATTAAGGAAATTATCTTTAAACTGACTGAGCAATATAATTTGATTGTTTATGTTTTAAGTATATTATGATAATAGGATGTATACATTTCATGTTTGGCAAAACCCAAGGCCACATGGTTTCCGCTGTCGCAGTTGACATTGTCTTCAAAGGATACAAAGAATAACATGACTTGATGGTGCTTCACAGCCCCGATAAGCCCCAGGGCAGAGATTACGATTAATATGACTCCGCATGCCAGAATTCCTCCAACTATAGGTAAATTTGTCACCAGAGAGGCCGCTCGTCCGTATACTGCCACCCCAATCAGAATACAACCTACGGCCTATTTAAAAAAATGATTTAATTTACTTTGATATTAAAATCTTTCAGGATTTCAATTAGTTGCTGTTTACTTACAACGTATAACACATTGAGTGCTATAAGGGCGTTTTTTGAACACGTAAACCCTCCACACATTTTTATGAAATATTGCTTGCACCCACTGTAAGTGAATCCTCAAAAATACCCTCAAACTACCTACTTCAGACACTCAACAAAGAAGAAACAAGATTATAATTTATAATAAAAAGATTGAATTAATTGATTGAAGTTTATACAAGTGACCTTGAGCCTGTCAGCTGTCATTGTCAAAACAAACAGCGGTGAGTGACAGCAAATGAAACATGACGCAAAACAAACCAACAAACATTTTTTGAAATTTTTTTGAGTTACGGCTTAATACATATATTTGCTTCCTTAGCAAAAAAAGGGGTTTTATTTAGCCTCTAGAACAAATGTAAGTAAACAAAAATATTTGGCAATCTGAAATAAAAAAACGGCATTCCGATTTTCCTATTTTAAAGGAATAGTTATTGTCAGTAATTCGGGATTCCGGGTCGTTAACATTAATGATTATAGCGCCTCTCACACAGAGTTCATTGACCGGTCAGAACGAAATTGCAATTGCAATTTGCAATTTTTGGAGCTATCACATAGAACTTGATTGTATAGTAAATATAATTGTATTCAATGGTTAATACTCAATATATTTCTATAAATTATTTTGCCATTAGAATGGCGAAAAGCTTGTAAAAGCGACTCTACTAGTTTGACGGGAATAGATATTGACGGTGTTCCGGAGCAATAACGGTTATTAGAAACTACTCCTGTTTAAAACATTTCAAAACAAACTTTAAATTTAAACTCCTATTTATTAATTATTTTTTGGATGTTAAGTTTAAAAAATAATGCAATGAAGTTATTGCCCATTTTGTTCAAACAATCTGTAATATCTCTTCGAAGCAAACACTCTTGGACACTGCCCACTGGATACGAAACTTCAGCAAAGATCTACAATTGTGTTACAAGAAGGAATGAGCCCCTAATTGTGAGTAACAAAGATGCGGTTACATGGTATACTTGTGGCCCTACAGTTTACGATTCTGCCCATATCGGGCATGCCAGCTGCTATGTGAGACTGGATATAATTCAAAGGATTTTAAAGCAGCATTTTGGCTTGAATTTAATTACTTGCATGAACATTACTGACATTGATGATAAAATACTGCACAGAGCTGGTGAGTTGAAGATAGACTATCGCGAGTTGTCTAGGAAGTATGAAAAGGAATTCTGGAATGATTTACATGGATTGGGTATAGAGAGGCCACAAGTAGTTTTAAGAGTAACAGAGAATATTCCAATAGTTATAGGCTTCATTCAAAAAATAATTCAACAAGAAGCAGCATACAAAGCATCAGACAACTCTGTGTATTTTGATATATCAAAAAGCCCTTTTCCTCCTGGCAAACTACAGAACATATCTGAAGAATCCCTTGATTACTCCTCATCAAACCCACATAAAAAGTCTCCTGCAGATTTCGCTTTGTGGAAAAGTGCAAAATGTGAAGATGAACCATACTTTGATAGTCCTTGGGGTAAAGGAAGACCTGGTTGGCATATAGAATGTTCAGCTTTAGCCTCTAATGTTTTTGGTTCAAATATTGACATTCACGCAGGTGGAATAGACTTGAGGTTTCCACACCATGAAAATGAAGAAATTCAGAGTTGTGTCTTTTACAAGAAACATCAGTGGGTGAATCATTGGCTGCACACAGGGCATCTGCATTTAAAAGGTTCCCTCAAAATGTCCAAAAGCTTAAAAAATACCATCTCCATAGAAAGTTTATTAAAACAAACTAAAGCAGAGGTGTTTAGAATGGCTTGTGTGAGGTCACGTTACTCACGTCCAGTGGAATTTAATTCAGATCTTCTAGAAAATGCTGAAAAAACATTAGAAGGATATAAAAATTTTTTGTTGACCATAAATGAGGTAAAGGAGGGTGTTATGAAACCCTCTTTGGACAACAACTTTCTTGGGGAACTGCTAATAGCCTCTGCCAAAGACATTCATGTTGCATTGTGTGATGACTTTAATACACCTCAAGTGATTCAAATTTTAAATAATATGGTATCAAAAGTTAACATTATGATACATTCAAGTGCAAGTGCTTCAAACAACTGCAGGGAAATGCATTATCTCTTAGGGGTTAGTAATTTGCTTCATAATTGTTTAAGCATGTTTGGTATTGACTTGAAAGAGGTTAAAACTGCCACACAAAGTGAAGATGTTTCTGAGTTAATTGACCTTCTAGTCAGATTTAGGCAAGATGTGAGAAATTTGGGTTTAGTTGAGAAAAATGGAGATATTTTAAGACTGTGTGATAGCTTGAGGGAGCAATTAAAAAATCAAGGTTTAATTATAAAAGATCATGGTAAGATTTCGTCTTGGAGTAGGTGAACAACTTTTACTTTAATTTATACTTATATTTTAAATAAAACAATTTTTATAAGTTTTCCAGTTATTTTTATATACATTTCTTATGTAAAAGTTACAGAATAAAACCCACCATAAAAACAACTCATTACATTGTTTTCAAATTTTGTATAATGCTCATGCCATACATCAATTCGTTCTGTAGTCTATCCCACACCACAGAATGACACTTTCTGATATCAGGCAAAAAATTCTTTAATACCTCAGTTTCAGCTATTAAAGCTCCATGCGATTTCAAAAAAACACTGAAATAGGCCTCAGCTAATTCGAAGTCCTTATTTGAATTCAAAACCGCCTTGATAAGCTTCATGAATTGCAGCATCAATTCCACTGAGCCACCTCCATCTGGAGACAGTGATTTAATTTCGAAATCTATCATCGAAGGGCCTAGAGACTTTAATTTGTCCAAACACTGGAAAAAGTCCTGGGTTTCAATGGTTTTGTTCAGCATTTTTCCAAAGTCTGTGTAATTGATGAAGTCTTTTGGCACTAGCAATTTGGCGTGACCTTCTTCAGCTGGAAGAGCACTATTTAGATCGAACTGGAAGTCAGATAGTGTAGATACAGTGGGAAGGAAAAATGGAGCAGCTTTAGGTGCTTTCGGAGGGTCCTTTGGCTTATTGCGTTGCTTGATGATGTCAATGTTAAGTAGATTTTGCCATCTTGAAGTTGATAAACCAGAGAGAGTGAGGAGTTCATCACTGATTTGCTCTGGCGACTTAAATTCTGTCTCATCAACTTCATTCTCATCTTCGTTTTGCTCTTCTTGCTCTTGCAAAACCTGTATTGAACAAAAAGTGTTAAAATATGAATAAATAACTCTATTTACTATAAAAAGAATAAAAATACCTCAGGTAATTCAACTAGTGGTGCCTCTTCCAGGGGGGATATGGCTTTTAAGGTAACTTTTTGGTACAAGGTTCGGTTGGTCCATAGAAAAATACCTAGAGTTATAAAATTAGTACAAAATAGTTCATGTATCAAAAAACTACATTCACACCAAGATAATCAACATGGGCAGTGGCAAGCGTTTCACCAGTGGGAGACATATCTATAGACACAGGGGCAGCGTCTGTGGCAAACTGGTCAATCAATGACCCAGAAGGTATGTTCCATGTACGGATGCTACAGTCCATTGATGCAGTAACTTAAAGAACATCACTTGTAAACATTGCAATTTACCACTACATGAACATTTTTTTACTTAGCCATCTGGAATCAGGGCTGAATGTAGCATCAGTGAGTTGAGCCACATGTCCAATGAACTTCCTAACAACTCGCATGGTGTCCAAATCCACAATTGTCACTGTAAAGTCTTCAAGGGCCACAGCTAACATGGAACTTTCTCTATGTGATCTAAAAAATCTGATTGGTTCTTCAAGGTTCAACTTGCACAGGATGGGTTTGCCCATGCATTTAAACCGCCAAAATTTGACTAAACCATCACTGGCGCCAGTAACTACCATTTGATTCAAACCGTCAGTGGCGACACCTAAAAAATTGTTAATTGCTCAATAGAAGTATTGAAAAGAATAAAATAGGAATTTATGGGGAATATCCTAACAGTAAAGAAAGGTTTGAAGATATATTGATATATTGTCCCTTCATTATATATAAACAAGGAAGAAAACATCAAGGTACTTTAGAGTTACTGAAAAACAAGAAAACACAGTATTGACTGTAACAGAAATTATAGCAAAAAACAATACCCAGAAGATTTCTCCATCTATTCATATAAGGTCAAATGGACAAAGAACCATTTTACTCACAAAAAAGAAAGGAAATCCAAAATCTATTAAACTTAATGGAAAGTTAGACCTATATATACATGGTGATTCATAATGAGTAGTCAAAATCTGATATTCTTTGGTTGATATTAAGGGGGGTTTGCCACACAATTGTGTCACCTATCCTTAGAAAGTTACAGAATGTTTAAGTTAAAATTTCAAAATACAAATGTCTTGATTATTCTGAAAGTTTAAGAGATATTTTAATGAGAATTGGTATGTTTTGACTGCTATGGAAGGAGCACATTTTGTGATAAAAAAATTATTTTTATTTTCCATAGACCAAAGAATATGAAATTTTACTCTAGACCACCTATTATGACTGACCCTCTATAGGTGGGTATACAACTTCCTTGCAAACTCCTAAATCAAATATATAAAAAGCTATAGAATGTATCTCCACAAACAAAATACAATAATATAGAGAGACTACTTACCTCTAACAGAGTTTTCATGAGCCTTTGGATCTCCATAAGTGTCCCTCCAAATTCCCGATTGTATATTGAACCGATCTACATGACCAGTGCTATAACCAACAACAACAAAATTGCCACAGTGACTTAGACATAAGCAAGTAGCTTCCACTTCAAGTCCATTTTTTAGATTCTTCTTCTGGAATCTTTCAGGTACGAGCTTTAACTCACCCATTTTCTTTTTGTCATAAGACCAGCTAGTGACCATTGATAACCCTAAATGTACTGCAGCTATATTGTCCCATTCCTTTTCTCTGGTTGTCTCACTAGTAAATTTAACTATTGGAGGCATTATTAGAGGATCTTCCACTAACCTGCCTCGCTTTTTACTAACTTTTCGGTTATATGATGCTTTACCAAGGCTCTTATTAAATTGTTCAGTTCGCAAGTTGAATATTCGAAGAGTTGAATCACTTGCTGCACTAAGAATATTCTGACCATTGGCTCCATGGAACCGAATGTGATTGGGCGATGCTGCATGGCCCTCTCTGATTCTTAGTAGTCTAGCTCCTCCATCAGACATATCAAATATCCATAGTTTCAAAGTGTTATCAGGTGATGAAGTTAGAACCAAAGGTTCATTTGGTAGACATACCATGCCGGTTACAGCCCCATCATGAGCTGACAACAACTGACTGCTAACTCTTCTTTCTTCCAAGTCCCAAAAAACTATGTGTCCAGTTATACTTCCTGTTGCCATAATTGGGTGCCCATCAGATCGAAAAGATATGCTGGTAACCAAGCCCCAATCTTGTTCAAATTCCATTATAGTCTCGTCATATCTCAAATTGTGCAAAAATATTTTCCCAGTTACCAGACCCACACCCACTACATCTATGGCTGGAGCCTGTTCGATACAACTAATCCCAGCACTCCAGCCTTTGAAAGCATAGACCATTTTTACTTTATTCAGATTCCACAACTGCATTTGACCTTTATCACTCCCCAATAGTATTTTATTAATATAAGTGCTGGGGTGCATGAGAGCAGAGATATGGAATGTGCTGGAGTCGAATGTCAATTCCAGAAATACTGACTCTGACTTGATATCCCATACCTTTAGTTTACTACTCTCATCCACAGATATCAAATGGGGTCCAAAGGGTATCATGAGATGTACGCTGTGGCTGTGTCCTCTAGAAAGAACAAAAATATTAGTTGCAGATAAAAATATTAGTTGCAAATACAAATGTTCACTATTTACAATAAATAAAAAGTACTAATACAGGTATAGCTAGTATATTTATAAACATGTTAAATTTAGGTTGCAGGTAGTCTGTCTAGGTGCATTTGCAGTATTGTCTTGAACTCTAGAAAGAATTAAATGGAAGATAGCAATACTGTATCTGGGGGGACCGGATACACACTAGTAGTGAAACAGATAGGACAAGAATGACCGCTTGAACTTAACACGAACAAAAAACGGGAAACGGCGAGGCACCTATTCCCTGAAAACTATGAACCAATGCCCGATAAAAAATATTCGGCGCGATTTGATACATTTACAATGTCAGAACTAAATGCAGCAGTTGACAAATTAAAATTAGGAAAGGCACCAGGCCCAGACGGTCTCCCTGCGGAGGCAATACGAGCTTTCATCCAAACCGATCCGGATGTAACTCTTAGAACCATGAATCAATTACTGGAAAACCAAGAATTTCCAAATACATGGAAGCTAGCTAAGCTTATGCAAATAAATAAACCAGGAAAGGATCCTGACTTACCTAGCTCCTACCGGCCTCTCTGCATAGCAGACTCCATGGCAAAGTTATATGAGCATCTCATAAAAGCAAGGCTGGAAGCAGAGCTAGTCGACAAAGCTCCTCTTTCGGATTCTCAGTTCAGCTTCAGAGCAAAAAAGGTCAACAATCGACGCTTTAAAACTGGTAATGGGGCAATCCACACTAAACTTAGAGGACAAGGAGAAAGATGGTGCGCTCTGATCACCTTAGACGTTAGGAATGCTTTTAATAGTGCAGCATGCCAGGATATTTTGCCAGAACTGGAAAACCGTAGAGTATCTGAAAACCTTTACAACGTGATAAGCGACTATTTTCAGAACAGACGAATCCAAATCGAGAAGGATCAAGAGTTCGTTATGTCTGCCGGAATCCCCCAGGGTCCTAGGCCCAGTATTGTAGAATCTCATGTACGATCCAATATTAAGAGAAGCGTCATCAGAGAGGGTTCTACCTGTTATGCCGACGACATTACATTGGTAATAAGCGCCAAAACTAGACACCAGCTGATGGAGGTAGGGAAATACAGCAATCTCTAGATGTGAAAACTGGCTTCATGAGCATTCACTAAACCTTGCACCAGAGAAAACAGAGGCGGTAATCCTAAATGGCAAAGGAGACAAAAGTTCTTTTAGAGCGGGAAATATAGAGATAACACCTAAAAAGAATGTTAAGTATCTAGGGGTGTTTTTCGAAACCAACCTGTACTTTTCAGAACACGCTGCGACCACACCATGAAGCATAGCCTAAGGAAACTAGGATCTTTGCAAAGACTAATGTCCAGCCTGAACGGACCATTGTTGCAGAAAAGACTAATGTTGTACGGGATGATCCAGTCATCTCTACTGTACACAGCCCCAATTTGGGGAGCCATTATTGGTAAAAAAATATATTACACTATGTTCATCAGCGCCCAAAGGAAGGCCCTGGTGAGGGTGATTGGTGCTTATCACAGTATCTACAGTCGCGACTCAGGTCATAGTGGGAACTCCGCCCATAGATCTATTAATAAAGGAAAGAACTGAGTTCTAGGAGAGGCAAGTTATCTCAGAGGCCATAAAAGCAGAAGCTAGAAAATGCACTTTAAAAAAAAATGGAAAACAAAATGGGACGACACTACTGAGGAAGGACAGTGGACGAAGAAACTGATACTGAATATTGAAAAGTGGGTACAGTGTAAACACAGAACCTTGAACTATTGTTTGACCCATTTTTTAACTGGCCAGGTAAGCTTTAGGGCATACACCCACCACATAAAGAAAACCACAAATATCTGGAACTTCTGTGGGGACGTGGGTACGGCAGAACACTGCTTTGGACTGATTAAAAACTCATCCCCCAAAAATCTCATTAACGGAATGCTAGAAAACAGGGTTCATTTGGGAAATCATGAAGACCAAAGAAGCTAAAGAAAGGGAATAACAAATATATGTTCAAGTTTACAAAGAAATCTCAGCTAAAGTAAAAAGCCTATTATTTGAGATACCTGTAAAAATCTACTTGAGAAAATGTCATAAATACAAGACCCCCCTCGAGATACTGTATGTATACTACTAAACCAGATATATTGGTGCAAAATCTTGATGAATTTTTCTATGAAAAGTGACCCTTTGTAGAATTAACTTCTTATCACATGTGACATACAACATTACATATGCTAAAAATTACACATGACTAATGATACTTTAAAATTGATGTGAACAAGATTTTCAAATGCCTAATATTTGTAAGTTTTACTTTACCTATATGTGTGTTTCAGTTCTGTACCCCTTCTCCATGCGTAAATAACATTGGCACAGGCTGTATAAACGTGATATGCATCTGTGGTCATACATGTAATATCTTCAGGGTGCAATCCACTAACGCTCAACAATCCAAAATGTGAAATACCATAAGTGTGAAACGATTTCCCCACACAAGTCACTATAAGATTTTCCTTTCGACTTTTTATGTATCGAACCCTTAGAGGAATGTGATTGCTCACATACCCCAAGCTGCGACAAGGCAGAAATACTTTACTACCGGGTGCCATGATAAGGTTAAAATTTTGGGGACATTTCAGGCACTTAAACAGGAAATTATTGGCTGTAATGGTAATAAATATTATTTGAGAATTTTCAAAACTTTTATTTAGTGAGGTTAGGTTATGTGTTTTTATGTCATTGTCAAATACACGTGCATATCTTGGAGTACGTTCAGAAATCGATACATGGTGTGAGTAGTGTTCCCAGTATGCAGTCAGTATGTCATTTGTTCGCTGTAGATTGTAGTTTTTATCTTCTGCTTCTCTTCTCTCTATCTATAATAGTTCAAATTATTACTAATGTTCATTCTTTCAAAATATGTCCTAGTACAAAGGGAGTCTGTCCACTTTCTCTATCAGATCCACACTTAAGTTAGGTAAAAACATCACTAAAATGTAGTAAAAACTAAAAAATAAAAAAAAAAAACTTATTCGGAAATAAAGCAGACCTTGGAAGTAAAATGTTAACGCTTTACGGTTGTTACAAACAAAAAAGATTAAACATATATCATAAAATGATTTTTTTTATTTTTAATTCATCTCTAAAACTTAAAAAAATACATAGCTACTTTCTACAGTAATAAGGATGAATATAGAGGAATAATAGTTGTTTCTTATAAATTCTTAATCACATGACTTACATAGGAATTATATATTTTAATACACTTTCCCAACAAATATTAAATATTGGTACAAAATAGATACAATAATATAATAATAATATAGCGCCTGTAACAACAGACAGTCATAAAGCTGTAAGGTCATTCATTGAATTAGAGAATTGGGCAAATAATTATTGAGTTGAAATATAAAAAAAAATGTCAGATCTGCAGATAATAGATTTAGGATGCCAAGTCTAGGTCCCTAATAAGAAAGCCCTTTTTTCTGAATGGCCACTGAAACTGCTGCATTCAAAAAATCCATTGGGTCACCCATGTCTGCCGGATAAGGGTTTGATATTGAGCTGGCGCTCTCTGGACTCAAGGAACTAGATGAAGATTCTGCCTCTTGTTCCTTTTGAAGATTTTCTAGATTATCTGTTGAAGATTCTAGAAATATTGGACTCGAATCTAAAAAAAAAAATATAAGACATTGGTTAAAAAAATACACAACTGCTTACATAACAATTCTGATTGAGATTCGCTTCTGCTGCTGCCTGCTACAGACATATTTGAGTTAAAACTAGAGTTTGAATTTGAATTGAAAGTTGAGGTACTGAGGGTTCCACTGGTGCTCCCTCTCCATCCTGACTGAAGGCCATGTGATTGTATGGCCATTAAAATGGCATCATCTTCAACCTAAAAGAAGAAGCTTAGAGTAAATCCCATAAATAACTACAGCTTGACCTACTTGGCCATCATTTTCAATATCTTCAACAAAATTGGAGGCGTCAAATGGTCTGTCTGCCCAATTCTCCAACATACTGTTTATTGTGTTGTCCACAAAGCCTCGAGCAATTTGCCTAGCTTGCCATTTTCTACAATGTTTAAATTTTTATTTCAAAATTTCTCATTAATTGCAACTTTACTTTAAATAATAATCCTGGTTTTTAGGCTGTGCTGACACTAGTGTAACAGGAATCTCATTTTCAATACTGTTTTCTAAAGGTAGTTTTTCCGAGTCATCTTCATCTGAACTCTCCCTAGCCATAATATCCTCTGTCTTGGCCAGGAAAGCTTCCAGGCAGCAATCATTTTGACAACTGCTCGATTTTGTGGCAGAATCTGTTAAATGGTTACCTTCAAAATCGTGATTGTTTACAATAAAATTAATTAGTAAACTTACCTGTCTTTGGACTGTCAATCTCAATTTTACTGCTGCAAGGCTTTTGAACATCTATAGATAAGTCAGAGTTGGATGTGGACTGTGTTGAACTGCAAGGATTATTCTTGGAAGATTTCAAGTGGCTTTTTCCTTTTATCTCCCACAGATACCGAGCTTTCTTCAATGGCTTGTCTTCACCTTCTTGAAGCCCATCTTGCTTTTCATCCCTTTCCATCCTGCTGATAGTGAAAATACGGCTTTTGGCAAAAACGTTACTTTTATTGACCAGTGGTCAAGCCTCCTTCATAAATGGAGCATAGAGGAGTGGACAGCACTTGCCCTATGGTTTATTGATTTTACACTTTTAAAGGCGAAAAAACAGCATTACACGGGTGTAGATAGTCATTTTCGGTCCTCAAATAATAATATCCCGTTTAAAGAACCGTTTTTTTAGCTTTTACCTCAAATTTTGTAAACTTGAAAATAGGAGTTTAATCAGATGTTTTTAATTTTTCAGACTTGATTTGTTTTTTATATTCTATCTCTGTTTAGGCTTTCGGTTGTAGTACGTGCGAGAGAGACACAAGCAGGGCTTATGTCATGTCAATTAGAACCACTGCTATGAGCGGCATCTGTGTAATTGTGATACATATTCGGATTTTGTACAGTTTTCTAGTTTTAGTTCGGATTCCTTACGAGTAGAAGTCGCTAGTGATTAGTGAATGAAGGTTTAATCCAGGGTTTAATATTTATTTTTGCTTGAAATTTTTCGTCTAGGCGGGAAACTTACGTTACGAACTACAGCGCTGACAAATAAAAACAGAGTCTCATAGATTAAACTTTTCCATATTGAGTGAGGAAGAATGTAATCTTCCAAAATTTGTAGAACAAATGATAATGAGAGTGACCAAAACGATTCTTGATAAAAAACGTGCCTGCGCCATTTTGAAAATTTGATTATGCAAGAACTAGGACTGACATAACGGCCCTTTCAGGGCCCTCACCCCTCAGTCCACACTTAATAGGTATATGCAATCAATTGTGAAAAGTGCATGTGTAACAGCCTGGTCTATTAATCTTTAGATCTAAACACAATGGTAACAGTCAACACTCCCCGCAGTTTCCCATCCGATCGTAGTTTCCTCAAATTCGAAATTCGACTGTTTTTTTTTGGAGCATTGATGGAGGAACTGGCAACATTGCTGGCCTAATAGGTGACAGATCTAAATCTGACAGATCAGATGACATATTTCTGGATTTTTCTTTGATTGTTAATAATTATTTAGAGCTTTATTTATAACAAAAAACGATTTTATAAAGAGAGACAAAAGTGCATTTTTACTAACTTAATACGAAAGGCTAAAGGGGTAAGTGAATTTAATCCAGCAGATGCTGTAATTTTTTAACTTTAACGAAAAACTGTTATTTTAAATGTACTGTAGGTATCAGATCCAAACTAGGTATTATTTTAGCTTTATAATGTGGTTTATGTTAAAAATATAGGATATCATACTTCTAATAACGGTTGTTAGAGTCAGGAGCTTATTAGACGTGCAAACAATAATAAAGCCTGGTTTATACCTCCACATAAAGAATTAATTTATTCTTTTATCAGTTTCATCTACACTAAACTTATAGCGCTCTCGGGTGACCACTCTGGGAATTATTCATCCTTACATTTTTATTAAGAAAACAAAGGATGGCAATACTCTCAGAGCGGCCGCCCGAAAATGCTATTAATTTATTAATAACTTATAGGTGGACTTGGTGATTACTTCTTGTAAATTAAAAGTTTAAACAAGTCCACTTATATATTAGTTCACACAGAGTATTCCCATCTTTACATTCTTATTAGAAAACACCTATAACTAAAAACGCTGTATGTTTAATGTAAATGAAAGTTTAAATTATTTGTTAATGTAGAGGTATAACGCAAGGGGTTATTTTACCTTAATCACAGTATAAGGAATAATACATTATATAAGGAATAATACGGGGTGTTCATTATAAAACTTCATCTAGTTGGCTGTGAAATGTCAAAAGAAAAGGATGGAGAAACAAAAGTCCATTTATTTTGACTATGTCATCCTTTTCTGTCAAAATTTCACAGCCTACTAGATGAAATTTTATAATGAACACCCCGTATAATGTATTATTCCTTATCCTGTGCCTTAATAATATACGGTGTATTCCTTATAGAGAACGTCATCTAAAAAGCTATGGATTTTTGAAAGAAAAGAATGACATAATTAAAGTAAATGGACTTTTGTTTTTTCATTTTCATTCTTTTCTTTTGACATTTCACAGCCAACTAGATGATTTATTCAAATGAAAATCCCTTACTTACGATCATGTTGACATCTCCGACGATGCTGACGAAGTGAACAAACACGTCACGAACATTTCGTTAGCGATTTTATTATAATTGAGTCCGAAGGGTAAAAAAGCAAAGAAAACTCTGAAGAGTGATCAATTGAACCCGACACACGTCACCCTGTGGGATGCCAAATTTAATGGGGCGCGTGAACCTCCTATTGTTAAACCAAAGCTGAAATTAGCCAAACTATTGAAAGTCGCATGTTTGTTTTATTCCGGGTTATAAAGGGAATAGAACTGGCTGACACGTGATCCTTATTGGGCTTGAGGGTAGTGGGGATATAGGTTTTATATTCTGATATACTTCTGATATATGTAACTAAATATCTATAGATAACACTGGGGTGTCTCAACAGTGCCCGTTAAGTCAAAGATTTTATTCAAAATGTTTCTGGGGCACCCAATACAATATTGTTACGCCCGACCGTCGGTCCACAGAGATTTGGGTCGAAGTATGCTACGCCGAGTGCCGACCTCGACCCCTGGAACCCATCTAGAATAAACGAGAACCGGTAACAGTCGCTTCCGTTTTCGAAAGTGTTTTAATAGTTAAAAGTAAATAAAAATGTGTAGTTAATTGACGATATATAAATTATTGGATCCCGTAATAATATTTATTTTTAAGTTAGAAAGTGATATAATATAGATAATTTAATTTATGTCGCAATTAAACTATTATTACATTGGCTACTCTATGAAGCCTCTAAAATAAGGCCATTCCAACTCATGCTTGTTACGAGTTCATAATAGTTTACCCACTAAATTACCGGATTTTCAGGTTTCTCATTTAAACAGCCTCGTATTTATTTTCCGCCTAGAGCGCCGCAACGCTCCTGCGATAACAGGCGCCGTTTCCATGGATACGGCACGCGAAAACTCCGTTGTTTGCAGTGAGATTTGTAGACAATTACGTGGAGATTTTTCTTTTGCCAGGTTTCGACTCTGTAAAAACGTTTTTTGCAAGTCCTAAAAATGCCTGGTCTGGCATTAAAATAAAACACTCATTTTCTGCGAAAACTAAGAAAACTTATATACTTTTTAGCTCTCGATATTTACATCACAAATCGAACTAACCTGCTACAAATGCTTTATATTACAAACGCTTATAAATATCAGGGAACACACTTAATTCTTCTATAGCTTACTATTTATAGCAAATTAATTAAAAAAAAAGGTACTGATATACCTATTTAGTACGTACAGTAAAACTTAAATATTTATATCACAATATACAAAATGCAATAAACACGTGATTCACAGTCTTCAACTTATTGTCAACTTTTTGGTCTCTTTTTTTATATATAATTGTCACTATATATACAATAAATTACAGTTAACAGTCGCGATTAAATAAGCAATTTTGTAAGTAAGTACTTAAGTTGTTTTACCAAAAGTCTGATATTATTTGAATTTGAGAGGATCTAGAAAAACCTTTTTTAAACAGGGTGTTTCAAGAAAGCCCTTATACAGGGTGCTTCTTATTTCCTTAAACCTTTCTGAGACATCCTGTATAATTACTATTCTAATTAGGTAAGCCGAATTATGTTAGTACATAAAAATTAACAAGTTATATGTGCATTTATTGGTTGTTACACTTTCACAATAAATTAAATGAAGTTTGATTATCTGCTGAAAGTATGGACTATTACTAAGCCTATTATAGTCTTTGTAGACTGGCACCTTTATGACTGACATAAGAACGGCCCAGTTTTTTAGTAGTGTCTAGATTTGTTTTTGATCATGTATAAATAGATATCTTTTATAACACTTTTAGGTGAGAATCTCATTTTTCTCATCAGAACTGAGGAGACACTCTGCATTTTTTTACTGAACACATCTTATAGATGTAAGATAGATGTAATACAAACATTTACAGTTTTTCTATTTGTGACTATAAGCAAATTAAATCGCCTCATATTTTTCAAAAAGGTTGCAGAGGATGGTAGAGGTCTCATTCTTTAGTTTGTAAAAAACTAAAATGAAATTTCGTTTTATTGGCCAATCAAATTTTTTGACCAATCAAGATGGCTAAAAAAAATTATTTCTCAATCTCTCGCCTTTCTATGGAATAAGGCGCCCAGGTGTCAAAACTTAAATCAGATCCTAGAAAATGTTGCTTTTCCCCAAACCAATCTCCCATTTGCCAAAAATGGCATTTTGATCTTTTGTAAGACAATAAATTATTTTCTGCCTACTTTAGTAGGGATGATTTAAAACTTTTGGCTCAACCTGTAAACCTCGTAACCAAATCCCTTGGTGAACATACTCCCCCAGTATAAAATAATCACTTACAAATTAAATTTCAGTCGTTAATGGACATACTCATTATTAGTAGTGGCATGTTGGTAGTGGTGGCTGTCCACTATTACACTAGTGTAACCAGCATTACCCCAATTGAAACAGTTCGTACCGACACTAAACTCAGCGGCATTCACCGGGTTAATGTTTGCTGCCACCAGAGGATTGAGGGTTCCGTGTGGGTAGTGGTGCGCGTTATCATTGGTACCACTTTCGATCGAGCTGCAGCTGCTAGAAGAGGCACTAAACGGACGTGTTTGTGACGCCACGGAACTTGGAAGTGTTGATGAGTACGTTTCGTGGTCGTAGTAGTACAGCTCGTGGTGCTGGTAGTAAGGGCCTGAATCTTCCTGTGCACCGGGCACAAATAATCCTGGATTACCTATATAAAAGCTCCATATTAATAAATGCAAAGACCTTTGGTTCAATATAGCTTACTGTGATCATATTCCAGGTGACCCCCAAAATGTACGGATCCAGCTCCATTTGAATCACTATAATGTTCCGGCTCTATTATTCTGCCACCCCCACTTAATCGTATGCTGTTTGATTGAGGTGAGGTATGGTGGTATTTGGATTGTCCAATAGTTCTAGTGGGAGTAGTTAAGGGCGAGTGGCTATCTTGGTGAGGAGAAGCCGGTAGCTCTTCTTTGGGGGCTGTTTGAGTAAAGTTTATGACTAGTTTTTGGGATTCTTTCTCGCTAAAACATATTTATTATTAATTTTCACTTTTCTTAAAAGGGTCAAGATTTTATACCTTAGGACGTAATTCACAGATACTATACAATGCGGCCTCGAGGACCGGGAATTATGTACAATGGTAGCATAGCTTTGCATCCACACCCAGCCACCACCTTTGCAAAGAAACCTGTAGTATTTGGTTGTAACTTGGCCCTTCACCAACACTGCAACAATAAATTTGTGTCCATAAGGGATGTAAACAGTCAGTATTAAGCTAAGACAAACAAAGCCATATGTTCATCAAGAAACTGCCGATATTACAGAAACAATAATCACTTATTCCTGCTGAAACGGCCTAAATGGGATTCGTTTCCAAATATTAGGTTTTCGGCAATTTGTGCCCCTTTACGAAACGACATCACTAGGACTAAAAGGGCCGTTTCTGTAATAAATCGTGTCGTAATCCTAACACTTATTCAGGGGTTTATGTAGGGTTGTATTGGCTTGATAAATAGAGCTTGAATACTACATGCATGCGTTTAGAATATTCCTAAAAATTACGGTACAAGAGGTCATGCACGCGTGTTATTTCCTCACAAGCGGATCAGACATCCCCTGTTTGTCTTAGTTTGAATAGGAAAATCTGGCAGGGATGGTAATCTTGTAAAAGCACTCCACCCGGCGGGCGGGTGAGGCTTAAGGGTATTTAAATAATAACATTGTCAGAACCCCAGCAGACTATGGAAATTATGTTTCGGCACTTACACTGATGATGGGAAAACCGCATTGAAAACATGTCACTGCCGTGAATGTAGTGGTACAAGGTCTTTTCTATCAGATCTTGAGGTTCGTATCCGGTTAGTTGGGAGACTCTGAAACAATAAGAAGGCTTTTTAAAACATGGTGTTTTTTTGAGGAGCATTAGAGGCTTTCAAAAATAAAATTTCTTCACCCTGTATTTCGAACATTTCGAGAAAATTGTTAACGAGTGTCCACTTCACTGGGGTGTCCATTTTTTACTTCTAGGACCATGTAGGGTATATGAGTTACTGACGTTTTTGCGACACGAAAGATGACTGTAACAGAGAATCCGCCATCATCTTGGTTTGCGTTTGAAAATCCTGCGTTTTGTAGTTTAGTTATTTCGAAATGTTTTAAATGACTTTCTTAGGTAAAATCCAGTGCAGCGATACTTTTCTACTTTTTCAATATCTCAAGATATAACTCAAAATTGCTTCTTTTAAATGACACCGCCCTGTATATTTTTTCCTATTTTAATTGAACTTTTTTTTGGGGCTTTTTAAAAGTCAAGCTTCCTATTGAGATATAAATAATAAATGGTATCAGTAGGTAAAAAGTTCAATGGAAAAAGTCCACAAACTGGCTCCACAATTTTTTTCTCATATTTGCAGTTACAATTCCCTAGTTTTCTTGAATTTTATTGATAATTAATGGTTAATAATAAACACTCGATCTTTTTAAACTTATCAGTACATTGATAACTTTAACAAATTTGCATCAAAACCCCCCGGTATTTGTAAAAGAAGCACGTGCTTCTTTTCCCTGGCCAAGGACATAATTTCGAAACAAAACCCCATTATGTTTTGATTGCTTGGCATCAAATTACGCGGCTTTGTCTAAAAGCACTTTGGGTGGTGTAAAAAAGCTGTTAAAAGAAGAAAAAAAGTGATTTCATTCTAAACATCGCGTCTACACAAGTGGGAAGTGGGTCTGCGGGGGCGGATTTTATGAGGGTAGATCAGGTTTCATTAGAGCGGTCGCGACCATATACAGGATGTTTTACAACTTTGAAAGCGACTTTTCTCAAATAATAATAAAGGAAATTCTAAATAAAATGTCCACGAACGTCTTGTTTTCATAATACTGTTAGGCCCGACCGTCGGTCCACATAAATTCGGGCCGAAGCGACAACGCTCAGCGCCGACCGCGACCTCGGTAACCCATCTAGAATACACGAGAATCGGGAACAGTCGCCTCCGTTCTCGAAAGTACGAGAGTGTGTTCAGACCGGGTATATAAACCAGCGAACCGCGCGAGATGGGATCGAATCGATAGTGCAGTGTAATAAATAAGCGAAATAACCGGACAAGCAAACAGTGCTAATTGTTAGTAGATAGTAATTGTGTTTTAATGGTGTTGTAATAGTTAAAAGTAAATAAAACTGTGTAGTTAATTGACGATTAATTATTGGAATCCCTACCCCGTAACAACTGGTGTCAGAAGTGGGATAATTTTCATCACATTTGTGACTGTACGGACAAAAGGAGTAGTCGCGCTCGCGCTATTTTGCGTGGTAAGGACAGTGCAAGAACTTTGGTGTGTTCTACATGCCATATACTCGAGCTACGAGAAAAATCATGGATGAACAACTGGCAGCCCTTATGGAAATGCCGAAGAAGGACAAGGAGGAACACAGGAATTTTCTGGAAGAACAAGAAAAACAAAGACAACTTGAGAAAAAGGAATAAGATAAACAAAGGCAACTTGAGATAAAGGAAGAAAGAAAAAATCAAGCTGCTCTGTTTCAAGCGTTAACGGATGGTTGTCGCGAGTTGCAAGAACTTGTTTCAACCAAAATGTCTGAAGTCAAACGAGACGTAGATTAAGTCAAACAAGACGTGGCTCAAGTCAAACAAGACGTGGATCAAGTCAAACATGAAGTAGAGATGAAAATGACGGAGTTAGAAGACCTGTGTCGGTTCTGGAAAAAACGTCGCAGTGTGCCAACTTCAACCGCTGAGCGACTAAACATTACTAGGCCTCCAGTTTTAGACGGCACTACTTCTTGGAACCTTTGTAAAGACCAATTTGAGGCGGTAGCAGTTAAAAATGGATGGAGAGATTCGGACAAGGCTACCGAACTTTTAGTAGCTTTGAGAGGAAAGGCTGCAGACCTCATGCCTACATTGTCGACCACTAAAAAGTGTAATTACAACGCAATTACCGCGGCGTTAGAGCGGAGGTTTGGTAATGCTCATCGTGAAATAATCTACTAGACAGAACTACGGATGAGGCCGCAGAAGCCAGGCGAATATCAACAGGAATTTGGAGCCGATAATGAGCGTTTGACAAGATTAGCGTATCCTGTGGCTCCTAATTTCCTTGACCAGTTATCAGTCCAGGAGTTTATCAAAGAAGTTTGCAACAGTGAAGTGAAATGCCATTTGAGGTTGACTCGTCCTTCCAGTGCAAATGAGGCATTAATTCGGGCATTGGAGTATGAGGCGTCAAGAATAAACACGGGCCACAGAGTTAGAATAGTTGACGTACAGGAAGAGCCGCCGGAAAGGAGTCAGATTCCGCCACGACGACAATCTGGCGGACTGACACATCAGCCGGAAAACTAAGACCAGTCAGTGTGAAGGGGCGAACGCTGACTGGCCCCACGGAAGCCCCCAGGATCATTAGGATTGGACAGCTTGGAAGAAGCCTCACCATCCCTGGCAAGATTGAAAATCGTCCAGGCAGATCTCATGGTAATGCAGATGCATTATCACGCAGGCCTTGTAAAGGTGAATGTCGACACTACTAACGAGTAGAACAACGAGAAGGACCACTTAGGAGAACCAGGATTGACGTCGACGAACATTAGAGCATTGAACAAATGAAGGTCGAACAAACTACCGATAATGCCGTGGGGTTAATCTGTCAATGGAAGTTGGCAAATCAAAGACCTGATTGGAAGGACATAGCAGATAAGAGCCCGGAAGTAAAAGCTATGGGGGCTCAATGGTTTCCTTGGCGATTCAAAATGGTTTACTGAAAAGGAAAGCCCCGGCGGGAAAAGTGCCACGCTCCAGCTTGACGTCCCAGAAAATAGACGGAAAGATGTCTTACGAGAAATGCACAATGGAGTGTCTGGAGGCTATTTTGGAGTAAATAAGACCCTGGATAGAATAGAAACTAACACCGTGGCAAGGGTCTTGGTTGACGAATTCTTCAGTAGATTCGGCGTACCATTAGAGCTTCATTCGGACCAGGGACGGAATTTTGAATCGCAACTTTTCAAGAAGGTCATGGAACTTCCGCAATTCGAAGCAATCCGCAAAACAAGGACTACTCCACTTCATCCACACTCAGATGGCATGGTCGAGCGTTTCAATCGAACCATGGAACAATCAATGATAGCGGACCACCAGAATGATTGGGACAAATTTCTGCCTCTTTTAATAAAGACCTACACAGGTACAGTGCATAACACGACAGGACATACCCTTGCCAAGGTTATATTTGGTAAAGAACTTCGTCTTCCACTAGATTAGGTATACGGATCACCAGAAGAACCGGTGTAAGATGTCCAGAACTATGCTTCGAGAAAGATTAAAGGAAATTCATCGAAACGTGAATCCAAAGATAAAGATTGCCAGCGATTGGATGAAAGCCACATGTGACCTAAGGGCGAATTCTGCAGGATTTAAGGCAGGTGGCTTGGTGTGGCTGTATAATCCACAGAGGAAGAAAGGAAAGTCTCCCAAGTTGTCTCCAAGTTGGCAGGGTCTATATACAGTCATCAAACGGATCAACGACGTGGTATACAGGATCCAACGTACCCCTAGAGCAAAGATGAAAGTGGTTCTTGAACGGTTAAAGACTTACAATCCTGGAGATTTCTCTGATCGGGACGATCAGAACTAAGAAGGGAGCAATGTTACGCCCGACCGTCGATCCAGAGAGATTCGGGCCGAAGACGCAGACCGCGACCCCGGAAACCATCTAGACTAAAGGAGAACCCGGAACAGTCGCCTCCGTTCTGGAAAGTACGAGAGTGTGTTCAGGCCGGGTATATAAACCAGCGAGCCGTGCGAGATGGAGTCGAATAGATAGTGCAGTGTAGTAAATAAGCGAATTTAGCGGACAAGCGAACAGTGCAAATTGTTAGTAGAGAGTAATTGTGTTTTAATAGTGTTGTAATAGTTAAAAGTAAATAAAAGTGTGCAGTTAATTGACGATAAATTATTGGAATCCGTATCGGCACAACTATCTACTAATTATTGTTTAGAAATTTAAATATCTCAACCTAAAAAACCTCCGAGTAGCCAATTTTGGTTAAAAATGTTTGTCCCCGTTACTTTAAAATAAATTTGAATTTTGTACACTCTGAATAATAGAAATGATACATTTTTGGACATTTCATAAGTTAGATTTTTTTTTCATCTTTTATTTAGAGCAGTCTACCATCGAAGTTTGTAACATAATCACCCTCTATTTAGTCCTGGGTTCCAGTTTGAGTTCATTACCTGTTCAACCTATGGTCGTCCTTCAAAGCTCCTTTGTTTAGCTACCTACTTGATTCTGCCTTCAAGTTATGTTCTTGCTCAGGTTTTGCAATTTATTTGATGGTTTCAGTTTAAGCTGATCTCATTCCAAGGCACATATTGCTTTACTGAGTTCTTCTTTCTGAGTTAAACTTGCTCATCTAGCGAGCTCTTTTTTCTATAAAAACATTTTTTTCAATCTTTGAATCCTTTTAAACTTTGTTTACAAAAAAGTTTTCTGTTTAAGCCGGTTTTCACTTCATTATAAGATGTGTTTTTCGATAATTCTATATAAAACAATTATTTTACTTATATTGTTGTCACCTCCCCTAAGAGAAACCCTTAAAATGTAACCACATTTCTTACTCATAGTAAATATAACTATTGAGGAGCAACTCTCAACTTCCTTTATATCTTTGGTTTAAAACCGATCAACTTACCTCGCATCCAAAAATATCAACTTTAAATCCAAACTGGCTCTAAACATAAACATATTCGCGTGCAGTTTAATCTCTGTAATTGCACTGGGGGGCAGTGAATGACCCACAGCTACGAGCCCCATGTTCTGCAAACAGCCGGGTTCGTACAACACCCCGTTCCCTATGGGGTGAGTCTTAATTTTCAGGTATCCCGAACAGTGGATCACCTGAAAAGGAAAATATTATCGTGAGTTCGTATAGTTGGTTGTTATCGTATATGGGCACAAAATTCCACGGACAAAGACTAATTGGAGTAATTCGAGAGGCCCTAACAAGCCCTTTTTCTTTTGCATGCAAATAGGTCTGGAGGCAATTGCCGAGGTTGACTACCCACATCCATACGTTGAAGTGAATTTGAATGAAGGGCCACTTATTCCTGTAGGTATAACAAATTTATACATCCAAGTAAGTATCCACGTCACGGCATAGAAGAGTGAATGACGTTTGGCTCAGTATATATAAAGGAACGTTTGTGGGCATACATTATAGAGATGTATGTCACGAGGTGGAAATCAATGGACATATTAGAGGCTAAGATGATAAGCTGGAATTTGATTTGTCACAAATCTTTAATGTGGAATATGGGTAAAATGTCACGTTCTAACCATTAGTCACACGCTATAAAACTGCCGAGATGCATATGTCGAATACATAACAATGCATATTATAATATAAGTAAATTCTTACTTTATATCCTCCATTCGTTAAACCGGCGTTTCTTTTGGCTAAAACGCACTTCATCCGCAAAAAAAACGCCCTCTCAATCTCGTAGTCGTGGTTAAGAGATGGAGGCGGATAGGGTGGAGTTGCTGTAAGAATTGCAGACATTTCTTCCTGATCTGCCGGGTGAATATAATCGTAGATACTATTGCCCGTTAATTCTACCTGAAGTACAAAATATATAATTAGTATACAGGGTGTTTATTGTAAGATGAGCCATAGGAATTTCCATGCAATGAAGTTCGATGTTTTTTTTTAAATGAGCCATAGAGAATACTACAGCAAATTAACCTGAAAGGTAGACCATTATTGAGAATGGTGGGTGGTGTTTTTTAAATTGACGCTGCTGTCTGACATGAATTTTGCATAATGAAGAGCCTTGGTAGTATTTTATTATCTCTTTTTAGGCCTGCTACTCGACCCAGAGGAGTATAGCAAAAACATACATTTCTTTTCTTCTAATGTGTACATTTTTGCTAAAGTTCAATAACAACTCATCATGTCAAACAATAAATGTCAACAGAAAAATACCAGCATACTCAATAATGGTCTACCTTTCAGGTTAATTTACTATAAAATTTGCTAACTTCATTACATAGAAATTGCTATGGCCCATCTTAAAAAAAGACACCACCCTATATGACATAATTTAACATCCTTTATTCTTATACAAGAAAAAAAATTAGCAAAATTAGCTTTTTTTGTACCTACTTCTCCACTTAACAATTTCTGTCCCTTCCCAATTTGAGATGGAATTACAATGAAATGTAAATTTTAAAAGTCATAATTCCCAAGCCTTACCTGCGAGAGTCCTAAGTGTACTGACGCTGTTTCTGAGATGTACATAATCTTCCCATCCTGGGCGACGACAAAAATGAATCCGTCCAAAGTTTGAAGAAGGTACGAGCCCAATTCCTTCAGAAGTGCTTCCCTTGCGTTGGGTGCAACTGGCGAGGCACCCCACGCATCCCCTAAACCTATATGAAAAAAAAGATAACTATAGCAACAAAATTACATACAAACAGATTATAGAATATTGAGACCGATATATTGAGCTTTCAGAGTAGTCATTTGTAATGTTGTACTTTCGTGAATTTTTTCTCTACCACTCTCTACACGATGTTTCTTCTTCTTCTTCTTTACATCATTTGTGCTTAGCGTCCTTTGATAACTAGTAGGAACGTTTGAATAGCAGGTGTAGGACAATAAAGCTGCGTGATGAACGACAAATTCGACGAAATGAAAGACAACCCCCATGAAAGAACCATTCCAAATGAAGAAAAACGAGCAGTGGTCCAACTGATACAGTTAATTATAGTTTCCGGCTCGAAGGATGCTGCCGGGTTGATGAAAAAAGGATGCTGTTGGTAGATAGAACTTTGGTGGAGGACACTTCAACCAGTCATTGTGGTAACGATGGGCCAACCAGATTATTTATCCAGCTTGTTGGAGGACTTACATCTAAAGACTTAGAAGTTCTCGTGGATGCTGAGGATTCACTGCTGGTCGGAAACCTCAGATTGGGTGGCGACCCTAAGGTTATTAGAATGGCAGTCGATAAAAAGAAGACCTCAGCTATGTCGTCGTGGATATGGCAAAAGGACTTACGTCAAAAAACTGATATTTTCAGGAGAGCAAAAAATGTAATTTCACTTTACTTGGTGAGGAAGAGATTTTTGTCAATTGTGCATTTTTGATGCATTTGGGATACCAAATTATACGAGCAATGAACTTTTTCTAAAACATAACCTCAGTATTGTGATCATGTGACATACGCTATTATGCATCATAAGTTTGTTTGTCTTTCGTGACATAAGTATTTTCATTAAAAACTTAATATCTAATTCAGAAAGATTGAATTGTTTTAGTTCAACAAAATATTTATTAACAGTACCTAGATTATAATATTAGAAAATCTTAAAATACCTAAACAAGATGTAAAAGCATTTCAAAACAAAGACCTTTGTACTCAGTAGGGGCATTATTTCAGATCCGGGCAGTCTATTTGTAAGGCGCATCCATGTTTTAAGTTGTCGTAGAACGGACAGTAATCGGAAGGTATGAACTGTTTCAACTCTTGCAATTGAATAAATTTGGAGGTTTCTATGGAAGGAGATTCTTGGTAAAGTGGCGTTTTTAACTGCTTACTAACATTGAATAGAGGTCGGCGAGGTAGTTCGCTCCAATCATCTAAAACGCTTAATTTAAAATGTATTTTCCCTTCAGGGACACATTGGTAGCCAACTACATCGGTTACGCAAGGATCGCCCTTCGTTTTTCCAGGTCGGATCGATGAGTAGTACGAATTACGACTTTTGAAGAAGTCTGTGTACTCCAAGACCTCTGCGTTGTGTGGCGTGGGCTTCTCCCTAGTAGATCCAATAATATTGAGTATTACAGTCTCCAGGAACATACAATTCACGTCGTTTTCCAAGCTTCCTCTCAATTGAGTTGTGGATTGAATCGGCCTCCATTTGTGTGTGACCAACTGTCAAATATGTTTGTTCGATTAAGACGTTTTTCTCCACAGCTATTGCCAGAAGGTCATTGGCAAGTTTCACATTTTTGTTTTGGTAACCACAGCCGTCGCTCCATATCAAGATCCGACTAGGCCAATATTTCTCTATTTCTCTGGTTAGAAATCTGTTTGAAATAGAGGCAAACACTTCACTCTCCAACCCTCCTGATGCTTCGTGTCAAACAAAGCACGATACATCCCAACAACATACAAAACAATACCTAACAACAACCAAACAGTCACATACGCCATTTTGCCGCAGCCAACTATTTATTCTAAACACATTCGACGTAATGATATTATTGTATATTTTAAATTCTATTGGGCGTTCACATACTTCGCTTTTGCAGCTAATCCGGAAGGTAGAATTTGCTATAGCGAAATGAAAATCTCAAAATTGATATTTTGTGACATACGTCCTTTTGCCATATCCACGACGTTATACTGGTTACAGTTGGTTTCAACTTAACTCAAGAATGAGCGTCTCTAGTATTAACTCACAGATTGGAGAGTTTTCGTATCAATTTCTCCATAAATTTACAGTATATTTTCTTATTCCTTAGTGAATGAACCATATGGTACTATAAAAAATAAAAACTTGAAATCGAAGTGACATAAACTTCACAAGACCCTTATGGTCTCTAAAGAATAAATCAGGAAAAGTAATATGATTGTATGAGTAATGATGTTCCTCTGTCCTTATTTCTTTTTTTTTTGCAACGCTGTATCAATCAGTGAGGAATTGGTCAATACCTAGAACTCATTCACTTATTTTTGTCATCTTGTTATACCGTTAAATTTTGCATTTTTTAATACATATCTCCTTTCAGCACATGAAGAGAAGATACCATAAAAATGTCAAAGTAAGATGCCCAACGCCTACTTGATGTCAATAATAAGTGAAGGGCTTGTGTAGCTACAAACATCAGATGATAAACTTCCTTGCCACGTGACTTCTGCACCGACCGACGTTACCTGCCGTAGAACAAATGTGTCCACTGAACTACTTTAAAGTTAAGGTAACGTATCCACTTTTATTAATTTACCTCGAGACGTTTCAGAAATATTGACTAAAAAGCGTCCTCAACCCTAGTATGTACTGGGTGACCTAATAAGACAGTTCTTCGGCCATATCTCGGGAACCGTTCGTCGTATGACTTTGAGGTAAAAAAAATTAATGGGTAAATCGGTGATGAAGGATCGCGAGAAAATATTTTCAAGTTCTAAAAATGACTGTAGATGAATAGTAGATTATGTCACTAGGAAAAGTGGGTCTTTTTGTGCTGAGCTCAGAACTAGTGCAGGGTAGTAAATAAGCGGATAAGCGAACAGTGCGAATTGTTAGTAGACAGTAATTTTAAAAGGGACTGTCGCGTTGGGGGCTAACGCTGACTGGCCCCACGGAAGCCCCTAGGATCATTAGGGCTTGGACAGCTTGGTAGAAGCCTCAACATCCCTGGCAAAATAGAACATCGTCCAAGCAGATCTCATGGTAACGCAGATACATTATCACGCAGCCCTTGTAAAGGGGAATATTGACACTGCCAAGTAGTCAACGAGAGTAGAACAACGAGAAGGACCAAGCATTCTTACGAGAACCAGGATCCACCAGGTCGACCAAATGAAGGTTGAACAAACAACCGATAATGCTGTGGGGTTAATACGTCAATGGAAGTTGGAAAATCAAAGACCTGATTGGAAGGACATAGCAGATAAGAGCCCGACAGTAAAAGCTATGTGGGCTCAATGGGATTCCTTGGGGATTCAGAATGGTTTACTGAAGAGAACTTGGGAAAGCCCCGACGAGAAAAGTGCCACGCTCTAGCTTGTCGTATCAGAAAGTAGACGGAAAGATGTCTGGCGAGAAATGCACAATGGAGTGTCTGGAGGCCATTTTCGAGTGAAGAAGATTCTGGATAGAACTCGGGAAAACTACTGGGTGAATTGCCGAGATGATGTCGAAAAGTGGTGCAGAAATTGTGATACCTGCTGCTCCGTAAAAGGACCCCAAAGAAAGACTAGGGGGCAAATGAAGCAATACAATGTTGGCGCCCCATTTGAAGGAATTGCGATCGACGTGGCAGGTTCTTTTCCAGAAACCGTCGATGGCAACGAATATATCGTAGTTGCCATGGATTATGTCAGTAAATGGCCTGAAGATTATGCACTACCCAATCAGGAAATTAACACCGTGACAAGGGTCTTGGTTGACGAATAGAGCTTCATTCGGATCAAGGACGGAATTTTGAATCGCAACTTTTCAAGAAGATCATTGAACTTCTGGGAATCTGAAAAACAAGGACAACTCCGCTCCATCCACAATCAGATGGCACGGTCGAGCGTTTCAATCGAACCATGGAACAATTCCTCTGCAAAAAGGTAGCGGACCACCAGAAAAATTGGGACAAATTTCTGCCTCTTCTAATGATGGCTTACAGAGGTGCAGTGCATAACACGACAGGACATACCACTGCCAAGGTTATATTTGGTAATGAACTTCGTCTTATAGCCAGATATGACCTAAGGGCGAATTCTGCAGGATTTAAGGCAGGTGACTTGGTTTGGCTGTATAATCCAAAAAAAGGAAGAAAGGAAAGTCTCCCAAGTTGTTTCCAATTTGGGAGGGTCCATATACAGTCATCAAACAGATCAACGACGTGGTATACAGGATCCAACGTACCCCTAAAGCAAAGATGAAAGTGGTTCATGTTGAGCGGTTAAAAACTTACAGTCGTGGAGATTTCTCTGATCGGGTCGATTAAAGCTAAGAGAGGGCAATGTTACGCCTGACCGTCGGTCCACAGAGATTCGGGCCGAAGCCGCAACACCGAGCGCCGACCGCGACTCCGGGAACCCATCTAGACTAAAGGAGAACCGAGAACAGTCGCCTCCGTTCTAGAAAGTACGAGAGTGTGTTCAGGCCGGCTATATAAACCAGCGAGACGCGCGAGAGGGATGGAATAGATAGTGCAGTGTAGTAAATAAGCAAAATAAGCGGACAAGCGAACAGTGTGAATTGTTAATAGAGAGTAATTGTGTTTTAATCGTGTTGTAATAGTTAAAAGTAAATAAAAGTGTATAGTTAATTGACGATAAATTATTGGAACCCGTATCCCCCGTATATATATTGACTAACCATTAATAGTCTATTATACAACAAGCACGTAATGAGAGTCATTATTCCCGATGGTAACGGTTGAGCCCACGAGCGAAGCGAGTGGCACAAGTCGTCCGAGAGCAAAACGCTCATTAAATGCGAGTATTATTCATGACCAAGGTTCCTGGTTTCCTTAAATGTGGTAGGTTATAAGTGCAACAAGATAAGTCGCAATTTTAAAATCACGACTGGTTTCGCTAATCGACGGCGCGGCGTTTGATGCGTCAGATAGATGACGGTTTAGTCGCCAGTGCATGTTCATTTCAATGCTACGAGAGTGGAGTGGACGGTAAATTAGTTCATTTCATGACCTATTTATGTATTTTTTAGTGAAAAGTACATTTTTTTTAGTGAAAAGGAGAGACTGTTACAACAATACATTGTAACAGAAAAATAATTATTTGAATGAACCAGTGGCAGCTACCGATTTCATGTTTAGGGCGGTTTAGATTTTGAGTTGCCAGTTGCCTACGACATGCTTCGTTTCCATGACAACTCATTATTCACAAGTGAATAAAGATTAGCATTAATCTTGAGAATGTACAGGAATAATGTGATTACATATTATAGTAAGGTCGTGGATAATAGTATATTATACAACAGGCATTTAATGAGAGTCGTTATTCTCGAGGGTAACGTTTCAACCCACGAGCGAAGCTAGTGGCACAAGTTGCCCGAGAGAATAACGCTCATTAAATGAGAGTTGAATACTATACTTTATCCACGACCAATATTATGGGTTTTTTCAAATATGATAGATTATACGTGCCGCAAGGATAATTCACAATTTTAAAACCACGACCACCACAGGTTTCGCTAATCGAAGGCGCGACGTTTGATGCGTCGATAGATGACGGTCTAGTCGCCTGCGGATGTTCCTTTCATTGCTACGAGGGTGGATGGTAAATTACTTCATTTTATGGCCTATTTTAAGTATTTTTCAGTGAAAAGTAAATTTTTTACTGAAAAAGAGACACTGTAACCTACATTTGTCTCAATACATCCTATAAGAACGATAATTATTTTAATGAACCAGTAGTAACTACTGATTTCATGTTTAGGCTAATTTACTTTTTGAGTTGTCAGTTGCCTACGACATGTTTCGTTACCATGAAAACTCATTATTCACTTGTGAATAATGATTAGCATTAATCTTGAGAATGTACAAGAATAATGTGATTATTATAGTATGGTCGTGGATAAAAATAATTTTTTGTTAGCGAAAATAGACTAAACGCACAAAATACTTATACTAGTAGCACTAATGAATGTAACCAATTTTACTACCACAGGGTCGCATAAACTAAGAAAACACCTTTCTTTTAAGGTTTTTAAGTTAAAAAATCGCATTTGTTCAGTTTTTTCCCAGAATAAATTCCCAGTTTGGCGTGCTTCGTGACCGACTGCTGCCCAACAAATAATGTGTGACTCCGTGTATCACACAGTGAGGTGCAATGCATGTTTTCAAAAATAAGGTGCTACCTAAAAACTTTGAAATTGTCTCTTTCATCATTTTTTAAAACGGTGTTTTTTTTTAATTTGGAAAATTTCTGGCTAAAAGAGGTATTGAATGGAGACGGTTTTTCATACATTTGTATTGCGAAATATTCTTAATCTAAATCTGTAAATGTTGTAAGTTTAATACGTTACGGGTTCACGCACTATCTTCTAGCACCTATTAAGAATCCGGCCACATCGTAATTCAAATATAAATTGTACGTGAAAACTGACACCACCCTCATATTCTGTCATGTGACCCCCTAATCTAATGTTATGCTAATGTTAGGAGAAAATAATGTACTCGCTGCTGCAAATAAAAAGATACAATTTTTTTTATCTTATTTATTGAATTGAATCTCACTCTACGGCCCTACACACATAAAGAAAATGGGTCACTTATTATTCTATACAAGAACTTACCATCTGGGAAAACTTGTCTCATTTTCAAATACGAAGTGGTCAGTCGGATGACGGACGCTTTGTCTAGCTGGGTGGTTATGGCAGCCGGCAGGGGAAGAAGTTTCCCCAACTCGATGAACTCCGCGTTTTCTTTTTCTCGTCTGCTGCGCGCGGCATTCTTGCTTTTCTCTTTCATGGCGCCCTTGGCGCAAATGGGAGACGCTGAAAGAAAAATAAAATCATAAAAAATTTATAATCGCCAACCCGACCTAAATCTCTTTAGAGAGAGTTTGGGGTCGGATTTGTTTTATTAGAAAGTCAAATTCGAGATCGTGCCTGAAAAGGGCGCACAAATTTGCTTTGTTAAAATTTAACGAGGCGCTCGAAATAATTACTACGGCTGCGATGCCATTTTAACAGCCCCAGCAAAAAAATTTATTCACTTTTTAGAGAAGAAATATGTGCTAAAGCTCACCTCGCTCTCTTGCCAGTAGCTTGTTTTCACTATTAAACTGAATTCCATTATTATTATTATTATTTTTATATTTCATATTTGTAAGGTATCCCATGGATATATTGCACTATACGGTGTCCGTCTTATCGTATCCAAAACACTTGACACTTTTGCCTTTGCATCGTTCACCTGTACAACCAACACTGTAACCTGCGCCTGTTTATCTGGCTCTTCTTATCCCTCCTCTTCTAAAGCTCAATTCGAATAAATTTCACAGCCGTTGAAAACAGGTGTTATTCTATAAACCTGCCAAATTCTCTGAAGGTCTACCTAGGACTAGACCTTAGCACACCGTAGATGTTCCGTACAAGCGAGTTTATCTCACCTATTATTGGTCGGTTATTTTTTTTGCCTTTCAGGCGCGAACCGCCCTACGTATTGTGTATTGTTAATGATAGCCCTAGCAATGGCGTGAAATGCCCTCAGGGCTCGACGAGATGTGTGACTTTTATTGTTTACGGTAGACATATTGAGAGAAAACCAGTTTTTTCGGTGTTCTTCCTTGGCTTGCTGTTGGGGTTGCCTCGCCAAAGCAAAGCTTTTTCAAACTTTGGAGCACCTTTTAGTCATGTTACTTTTACCTATACATTTATTTTTTTGTTTTTATTGTTAATGAGAATATTTAAAAAAAAAACAACCAGGGAGATATTTCATATACTACTACTTGAATTTTAGAGAGCATGATTTTATAGTGTTATTTCTTGTTTAGTGTCATGCCTTTTCTGTTTCGTTGCCGACACGGCTTTTTGTACTCAGAGAACCCTGATCAAATGCTTCTTGAACTGAGAGCCATCTGCCATGTAGAATTCGATCTAATACGCTAGTGGATGTGGCCATATACGGGGTGTTCATTATAAAACTTCATCTAGCAGGCTATGAACTTTTGACAGAAAAGGATGAAATAATCAAAATAAATGGACTTTTGTTTCTTCATCCTTTTCTTTTGACATTTCACAGCCAACTAGATGAATTTTTGTAATGAACGTACGTATTGTTTTATTATATACTACATAGATGGAAAGTGTAACTCCCCGGTTGGCTATGAAAATCTCGCAAATGGTCGAAAAGGTCTCACTGCGCAAGTTTACTGCGCACCACGTGTTAGTTTGGAAAATGAGTGACGTTTTTAATTTGACGTTCAGAAATTTTGATGTTATGTCGATTATGACATTTAAATTGGCGGGAATAAAAGTGAATTGTAAATGTCTTACTTTTAAATATCGAAATATAATAGTGGGTGTGGGATGAGGCGATGGCCCATTGGAAGATTCTTAGCGCTTTTGGAGAACGAAAACGTAGAAAAAATGCGTCACTTCAATTTAAATAGTTATCAATATCCTTCCTTGATTCCTGCAGGATGTTAAGGTTGTGCACTTGATCATCCTACAAATTTTTGTTTTCGTGGAATATTTTTCAATATAAGCCAAATCATATTGAACACCAAAAAATTTGTTAACGCAAATAAATTAGGCACTTACCGAAAGGAACTTTTGATTGTTGAGGGTTGTGTCTCTTGACGTACTACAAACAAGGCACATAATATGCTTAGAATTGTTTTTGGAAGCCAACTTATTAGTGAGTTCCTACAGTTTAGCACAAAATAAATAACCTGAACAAGGTACTGGTATGACATAGAGCTCCAATACGGGTTCATTGGGATGATAAGTTACACACCTGGATGCGGATAAATCAAACATTTGTTTGGTTTCAAAACAAACACCTATACATGTGGTCGAAAAATCCAAGTTGAATCGTGAATCGGCTGCAAAAAACGCAGCACAAACTACACACAGTCCAAAAGACTTCGGATCTGAAGACTTTGCAAAGCAGCAAAGCAAAGTTCAAGATTCAAGATCAAAGAGTCGGTTCCGCGCAAGGACGGTAAACAGAACAGGACGGTCCACTGCTATTTAAACAACATGGGCTCAAAATCGTGACGTCAGCGTAGTGCGGACTTTTTTCCGAGCCCCGTAGCCATCATCGGCGCTGCCGGTGAATTTGTACTACTAGACCCAGGAATGCCGACACCACTTAATAACCCAAAATCGGGTTCAAAAGTTTTTTGGGAATTTTCCCTTCGTCCATCTATATTTTTTTCTACGATTCTCTGGCAAATGAACAGTGACTTTGTACTACTAGACCCAGACATGGTGACACCACTTGTTGTAAATATAGCATCGACGTATTTACATGAGCTTGTCTCTTTTGTCGTAACAAAACTACCAATATTTTGTCATTGTCGTGGAACCGGCACAATTAGTGACACCAACGGTGACATACGAAGTTACAATTTGACTATTCCCATCCTTTGGTTTCTTAATAAGAATGTAAGGATAGCAATACTCTCAGGGCGGTCTCCCGAAAACGCTATTTATTATAATAAAGAAAAGTAAGAAAAATAAAGAAACGTCATGCATACGTCGGTGCTTGGATCGTTGTTTTGACAATAAAGGGTGCCACAAGAGAGCTAAGCTTAACACAGATACCGTAATGTAAAAAGAGATGATCAGAAAAAAGAATGTTGGACGTCTTGGAAATAGTGTGTATTTTGGCGACGTATAAGCCATACTTGGGTCTAGTAGTAGGTACAAAGTCACTGACCGTTTGACAGAGAGTTTGACACAGAATATCCAATTGCTTTTCCGCTCTGTGTGAACCAGCCTTTAACTTAAGCCGAGTTCGGTAATTCCATCCGAGCGCGCCGGACACTGACATTTTCCAAAATCTTAACAAGCTAGAGTGAGATAGATTGATATCCCGACCGCTCGGGATGTAATTACCGAACTCAATTTTTAACGGCAGCGGATCATGCGGGTACGCCGCATGCGCCATCTCTGATTTTTCGCCCAGAAGTATCGACCATGGCCTCCTCGTCGCCGCTAGAGTTCCGCTTTCCCCCCAAGAAAGTGACGTTTTTCGCGAAAAACTTAAAGTAAATATGATGTTTTTCGATGGAAATTATTCCACAGATCCGGATCCATGTCTGCAGACCACAACTAAAAGGCCCAAGGTCAGTTTAAGTTATTTTTTTTTCGGTTTTTGATACATGAGTCGAAATGTGAAATGTCAAAAACTAGGGAATGTATTTTAACATCGTAAAAGAGCGGAAGGGGGCGCTGGGTTTAAGTAAACGAGGGAATTTTGAATACGCGGATTTTTTTGTAATTATGTCTTTGCGAGTAATGCGAGTAAGTACACCATCAGCAAGTACGACATATGTTTAAAAGACTTATTGAATCTTATAACCAATGTCGGCTTTTTGCTCTTCTCCCGTGCCGTGGTTTAAAAAGGTTTATTGACATCTTATGTTCCTTATAAATGTTCGGTTAGCTAATGCCATTCTCACCAAACTACTATCATTCTTTTTCGTAATTTTGACTGCAACAGCTCTTCTCCGACCACATTTCCATAGATTCTGTTCCTGTCAATAACATTTTATCATAGTCTTCTTTTACTATTTTTTCTAGAGATGGGTTTTTGTGCAGTTTGAGGCTTTGGATCAATTGACCAGTGATTGGTTTATCAAAAATCCACCCAGAATCTGGATTTGTTAAATTCTAACCTATAATCTAACAAATCTTGAAACTGCAGGGTGAAAAAACCCGGGACATATTTATATAAGCCTGTCTCTTTCGTCGTAACGGAATTCCCAATATTTGGTCATTGTCGTGGAACCGGAATTAGGGACACCAACGGTGACATACGGGGTTAAAAATTGACTATTCCCATCCTTTGTATATAATACTCTCAGAGCGGTCTCCCGAAAACGCTATTTATTATAATAAAGGAAAGTCAGAAAATCAGGAAAAATCATGCATATGTCGGTGCTTCGATCGTTATTTTGAGAATAAAGGGTGCCACAAGAGAGATAAGCTTAACGCAGATACCGTAATGTAAAAAGAGATGATCAGAAAAAAGAATGTTGGAGGTCTTGGAAACAGCGTGTATTTCTTCGACGTATAGCCATACTTGGGTCTAGTAGTACAAAGTCACTGGGCGCCGCAATTACGGCTGTCAACAATGTCATTGCTGACGCTGTCATCAGTAATTTTTTAATAGCGTTTTCGGGTGGCCGTTCTAAAGAGGTCTGAGACTATTCCCGTCATTTATTTTCTTAATAAGGGTGTAAGGACGGAAATAGTCTCAGGGCGCTCTACAGCGCTCACCCGATAACGCTGTAAATATTAGATTTGACATCTCGATGATTATCCGCGGGCGCGGGTTATTCGGTTTTTTTATGATCGTATTCTAATTTTTATATCCCTTGTTGCTGTGATTGTGCCGATTGTGTTGTGATTTAGTAAAATTACGAGTACACAATGCCTGTTCAGATTTGTGTTGTTGCTGAATGTAAACGCAACAAATTACAGTGGAAGGAAGAAGGCAGACAAATATCCTTTCATTTTTCACAAAAAGAAAAGATGCTCCTTCACTTAAAAAATAAGAAACAAGTGGATTCAGCTTTGCCAACGAAGTGATACATTCAATCCAGATACCTCGGCAATATGCTATTTGCATTTTACTGCAAGTGATTACGAAAGAGACTTCCGAAATGAACTTTTGGGTAAGTATTACATTCAGTATTAGGTACCTACATTGCTTTGCTCATCCTGAAAACTTTCGCATTCGTGCCTTAAAATCGCACTTTTAACCTTTACATCATATAAATAGCTATTTTGAATGAGTGATAACCCTTTAAACAATAAAACACAACCGCGCATAGTTTTGAATTAACTACAAACAGGCAAATGCCAGAATACAAGAAAAATCTAAATTTCAAAACATTTTCAGCTTTTAATGATTTTTTTGTACCAACGTTTGGTTTCGTCCTGTAGCAAAGACAAATTTTTATTGCATTCTTTAGATCATAGGGCAATAACCATCGACCTTCAAACTAGACAGACTCAGTGAGTCAATCATAAATTGTCAGGTTTGTTTACTTCCAACATGCATAAGGACCACATCGGGCGCCCGTCGCGAGGGGAATGAAAAATGGCCGCCGAGTCGGGTAATCGGTGAAAACATGATACATGCACTTACTTGTGATACGAAAAATTTCTGTCCCACTTTTATAACTAGAAGTCTTACATATGCCACAATATCTCACCATAATGATAAAATCTTTAATAAAACACCAAAAAAAAATCGCACAAAACTTTCGCAAGCACTCTCTCAACCTCAAACGCAAAGGAAACACGTTTTGACGTTTTGTGGTTGACATCAGTTCAATAAGGTTGACACATTGAATTGACAGCACTGTTGCCAATTCGTCAATTTAGAAGATTTTCTACCTATGTTTTGATCGTGTGTGTACGGCTACATTTGGCTACACAACATATAAACATATGGGTTGTGTAGGTGGACCTTGAGAGCGGGCAACATCGCACCAATCTTCAAACAAGGTACTACTCAACCATTTAAGTTTTTGGAGTGTAAATCCACCGTCGATATGTCTTAGTCAGAAAAACGCTCCCCTCGAACAAGGTTTTTCAAAAACTACGCTCGGTCCTGGGAAAGGTGGTTGATCCCTTTCGTTGCCCTGTAGCTAGACCAAAAATCAAACTATATCTCATTCACTTATTTTTGCCATTCTTTCCTTTGAAATCTTCAATTTTTTTATATCTATCTCCTTTCGTCACGTCATGTTGAGAAGATGCGATAAAAATGTCACAGGCAGATTTCCAACGTCTACTTGATGACAACAATAAGTGAATGGTTTATAGGTGGAGAAATAAAATATTTAGGACGTACAGTAATTAAACAATTATTAGCCACTTTTCATCTTTGTTATTACTCCATAACTAAAGGGGTTCACTCGATGCTTTAGAAGTAATGATGTTTAATAGACGTAACTGTAGAACATTCTTAGCAGTTTTTACTGTTTTCTACCATCTTTAAAAGTTTTTACCATCTAAAAATGACTAAAGGGCCCCACAGACTTCGGTTATTTTACACGGTTTTGAACGAACGTTCCAACCTGTTCGCTCCAAATCGACAGTGTGTGGATGCATTCGTTCCAGCACAGTATAAGTTCCAAATCTGCCTCGGACAGATATTTACCCCTACAGTCCAGCCTGTTCGTTCCGCCCCGTAGTGTGTGGGTATATGCACGTACAGTTTTTTAACAAGAACGAGTACACGCAGGTCGTCTTAACTTGTATAATGAAAATTTACTGAATTGTTTCAAGTCGGTAACAAATTCTGTTCCTTTTTTGTTTTTTTTCTTTATCACAACTACCGTCGTCACTGCTAAAATTAGTTTTTTTGAATCCATTAATGCAACCGCACGGTTAAACGGTAAAAAGTGTGTGGGTGTTTTGCCGTGCCATTCCAAAACCGCACGGTTTTAACTTTTCGTTCAAAACCGTGTAAAAAAAACGGAGTCTGTAGGGCCCTTTAGAATTAAGGTTGCCAGAATATTTTCTGACACTCGGTCCAATGAAGGGCCAGTAATAACATGCTATTGAAGAGGTGTATTAGGTGACTAACCTTAAAAGTTACGTTGTAATTTCACCAATTGACGATTAATCTCATAAAAATTAACACAAGATGGAGTTATTGAAGCGGGATAAAATAAGAAATGAGCCTTAATGATCAGGTGGCGGCTGGCGTACTCGTCAAATTATAATCATTTTTGTTTCACCCCGTTTTTGATTCTGGTTGACGTAACAATGACATACAAGCTGATTTTCAACCAGTCAGTTTTGGTGAAAATCAGCTGGTCTGTCATTTTTATTTCAACCCAATCCAGAACCACTGTAAAACGAAAATGACTCATGAGTCGTTTTTGTTTCAGTCCGGTTCTGGTTCTGGTTGACTTAAAAATGGCAGACCTGCTGATATTCAAACAATCATATTTGTTGAAAGTCAGATGATTTGTTAGTTTTACGTCAACTAGAACCAAAACCGATGTGAAACGAAAATTAGTATTGACCATTCCAGAACCGCTGATATTGACAACTTTTTTGACAAACAAGAGTATTTGTTTTGATGTTTTAGGATTTTCTTCTCCACATAACTATAAATTCTGCCTTTGAGCTTTTGCCTATAAACCATTAACTTATTATTGTCATCAAGTAGGCGTTGGAAACCTAACTTTGACATTTTCATTGTATCTTCTCAACATGTGATGAAAAGAAATAGGTATAAAAAAGAAATGAAGATTTCAAAGGTAACGAAATGACAAAAATGAGTGAATGAGGTATACATGGCTGTTGTTGTAGTTGTTGATGATCAAAATCAAGCTTTAAGTTCCGTCTGATATTTAAATAGGTTGGTCCGTCATATTGCCTTGAGGGCACCAGTCAAATGACGTAATTCTGGAATGGTCATTTGAGCGAGAAAAATGTCAAAAAACAGCGTTTTCGAGTAACTGCTCTGAGAATATTCCTGTTCCTAAATTCCGATTGAGAAAATAAAGGATGGAAATAATCTGAGAGCCGCCTAGATCAGCCTTTGACACGGCGTGCTTTGGCAGTCATTTTGGTGCCCGGCGCCATGTTTGATCACTTGTGATCACTTGGCATTACTTTTCCTGTTTGTTTATTGTTATTTAGGTTTTTATTTTACATTTTAAAGCAGTGTACTGGTAAGTCGGAAATGTTTCATGTTGTGTGTGCTAACAGGGTGGTCCGTAATGAATGTTTCATCCATGCCTTTAGTAAAATGTTGCTCCTTGTTTTTGTTAAATTGTAAAAAAAAAACTTGAACTAACCTGAGCTAACCAGAACTAAGAACCTAACGACTCAAAATACCTTTGATTCGATATGTTTTTTGCGCTATTTGTTAATTGGTTTGTAAGATTTGCATCATAGAAAAAGTTCGTACTTATGCGCGATTTTACTGAAACTTCATTTTCTTCCAAAAAACTTTTCAGTGACGATTAGATAGACATGGATAAGACAAGCAATTAGGTCAGAGTCAAATCTGGAGATATGAAACACGCCAGTATGAATCTATATTTCACTTTTTCTCCATCAAACTTAAAAAATTCGTTTTATTGGTTTTGATCAAAATTAACTCACTATTATTGTGTTCACTATTATCTATTACACTAACGACGAAGCACGACCGTTAAATGGCACTATCGCCCTTTGTTTTCAATAAAGAGTTCTATTACTCAAGAGACACTCTAAACCACTAGAAGAAATTTGCATACGCTCAAAATTACTTGCTTATAAAACATATTTACTAATTCCCTTATTGCTGTCTTTGTCTTGAGAAAAGAATCTATTATCTGTACACCTGCAAGCGGCGTTGCCAATAATAATTCGTTAACAAGCCTATCTATACGTAAATCTGCGAAACCCATAATATCCACTTGTAAAGGTAAATAAGGCCTAATGGCTGGAAATTCCAAAATATTTTACGACAGGGAAAAACCCAGGCGGGGCTAAGTCAAATCTATATAGTAGAGCCCTTGGCGCTGTCTCAGTTCAATACCTTCGAAACAAGAGGGATATAGCCGATACGAGACGAACTGAGAGAGATGGAAAAAGAGACAAGCAAAAACATCTGGAGGAGATTAAGGGCAAATACCCTGAAGGCAAAAAGTGTTGCTTATTATCTTATTCGGACAAGAATTGCAGCTTTAGAGAAGGTGTATGAAAGCTACAATAGGACCATCAGAAATCTGAAAATGATACTGTCGCTCGTAGAGAACTATCATGTTCCGCAACAAATTTGCGACAAATTTGCCCAGCAATTATCGGGAAGTTTAAACAATGGCTAGTGTTACGAGCCGACCAGTTTTAATCTCTGAAACGTGCTTTGAACGGCTTTTCGGAGCTACCATTTGCCTTGCTTTGTAGATATTTACACGTTTAACAACCGTTTTTGCAGAAGCCTGATGAGTGTGTGTTATGTGCAGCGATTAGGAAAAATTTGCACCTGGATCAACGATTCACACGTGTTATTATAGAAAAGCCTATTTTAGCTATCATTCACGTCTAAAGCCGCCATTGTTTTTTTTTAAGCGTGGTTTATCATATAAACGTAAAAATTAGTAAGCCTCAAGTTTTGTTTCGACTCTTAAGTTTATACTCCGGGGGTTATCAATAAAGTTATATTAGCTGATATTCAGTGGCTGATCCAGGGGGGGGGGGGAGGGGGATCGACCTCCGAAAATATTGCACCTACGAAACTTCCGATGGCGGGAAGTAAAATAGAACCTCAAGAAAAGGAAAAAATAGTTGGATTCACTCCGATCGGTCGAGGCGTTCTCAAGTTACAGCCGGTCAAATTTGAGAATTGAGAAAAAAGTCGAAATACCCCCCCCCCCTCCCCCCTATTTTCGAAAGTATTGAACCGTTACACCGAACTACAAACCGGATTGGAAGAAATAGTGGGAACCCCAGAAGAACCTCTACAAAAATGGAACAGAATCGCCTAAGTTATTAGAAACACCCGTGAAAAGTACCTAAAAATACACGTGTGAAGAAGAAGAAATTCATGACACGAGATCTTGACCCTAATAAACCAGAGACAAAAAAGGAGTAGGATTCACTCCGATCGGTCGAGGCGTTCTCAAGTTACAGCCGGTCAAAGTTGAGAATTGAGAAAAAAGTCGTAATACCCTCCTGCTTAGGAGATTTTCGAAAAAATGTCAAAATAGTAGATTATGTCACTAGGAGTAAAAGTGGGTCTTTTCGTGCTGAGCCCAGAGATTGACGGCCGAAGCGAAGCTGAGGCCTGCAACTGGGCGAAGCACAAAAAGACCTTTTACTCCGAGTAACATATACTATTTTTTTTTCAAGCATGCAAGAAATAAGAAATCTATTTCAAAGTGGTTCAGTTTTGCAATTTTCTCTCATCCTCTTTAAGCGGTCTAGGTACTTACCCAATTGTGAAAATTATTTGTAAAATACATAAAATATGTTAGAATGGTGGTTTTCAATGTTCAATGGTTTTAATGTATTAATTAATAACCAATGATTATGGTAAACTAAGAATTTGTAGCATTATTTTCAATACTAAATTAATAAATGTCACATTGACAGATAAATATGATGACGCGCATGACATTTAACAGACGAATTCAGAATTCGAGAACCTATGCGATTTCGACTAATAACGGTTTCAGATGGTGCTCTTGAGTGCTCTGAGAGTATTTCTGTCCTTTGTTTTTTCAACAAGAATGTAAAGATGGCAATACACTCAGATCGGTTTATTTGGTGTCATCTATTATTAAAATAATTTTGGTGAATGAAAATCGTTTATATATGCGCCACCATGACACTAGCGGTGACTTTTGACTTTACTTTTACTGCCTAAGACTTTTTTGCTACTTTTTTGGTCTCAGGATTTGAAAGCCCACTTTAGGTGTGCGTATGGAGAAAACAAATGACGTACTTTTAGTCTGCTTGAAAAAAAACATGTTTTTGATCGGAATGGCACGGTTGCAATCCCCTAAGAACGTAACAAACTCAAATCGAATAAATTTGACCTCTAAAGAGGGTTTTTTTTTAAATGGTCAAAAAATGCGATTCTAAAAGTGGCTAAAAATCGACCTCCGAAGGGGTGTATCTCTAAAAATATTGCACCTACGGAACTGTGGTGGAAGGTGAAAGAAGACATCAAGAAGAGGAAAAAGCAGTTGAATTTAATCCGAGCGGTCGAGGCGTTCAAAGTTGAGAAATGAGAGAAGAGTCGTAATTACTCCCTTTACACATTTTCGAAAAAAATGTTTTGCTGTTTTTGATCCGAATGGTCAAAAAATGCGATTCTAAAAGTTCTTAAAAATCGACTTTCGATGAGGGGTTTCTCCGAAAATATTGCATCTATGGAACTTTCGATGGTGGGAGGTAAAAGAGGACACCAAGAAAAGGAAAAAAAAAGTTGGATTCACTCCGATCGGTCGAGGCGTTCTCAAGTTACAGGCAGTCAAAGTTGAGAATTGAGAAAAAAGTCGTAAAAGTCGTAATACCCCCCTTTAAACATTTTCCAAAAAATTTGTTTGCTGTTTTGGATCGTGATGACACGCTTGCAATCCCCTAAAAACGTAACAAATTCAATTCGAATGAATTCAAGATCTAAAGAGATTTTTTTAAAAATGGTCATTAAACGCGATTCTAAAAGTGCTTAAAAATCGACTTCCGAATCCGAAAATATTGCATCTACGGAACTTCCGATGGTGGAAGGTAAAAGAGGACATCAAGAAGAGGAAAAAACAGTTGGATTCACTCCGATCGGTCGAGGCGTTCTCTAGTTACAGGCGGTCAAAATTGAGAATTGAGAAAAAAGTCATAATCCTCCCCCCCCCTTTTGAACATTTTCGAAAAAATTTCGGAAACATTTTTTTGTTGTTTTTGATCGGGATGGCATGCTTACAATACCCTAAGAAGGCAACAAACTCAATTCGACTGAATTTTACATCTAAAGAGGTTTTTAAGGGGTCTATCTCCGAAAATATTACACCTAGGGAACTTCCGATGGTGGGAGGTGAAAGAGGACATCAAGAAGAGGAAAAAAACAATTGGATTCACTCCGATAGGTTAAGGCGTTCTCAAGTTAATGGCGGTCAATGAAGTTGTTACTGACTTTCTCAGTCAAAATGGTTAGTAGGTGACAGCGGAAATTAACCGTTGTCTAGACAACTTAAAAATTATACTCCTCTTATTTATATTATTATTAGAGGAAAAATTTATACATGAGGAAAGTATTCGTCAAAATTTAACAAAAAGTGGGCGTGGCACCTCAAAAAATGATCTCGCTATTTTTTTTCTCCCCCCTCCCCCCTTCACAGAAGGCTAGAATAAAATTAGCAGATATCTCGAGAACGGTTACAGTTATGGGGATTTAAATTATATCGTCGTAATAGTTGGAAAAAATTAGCTGAAAATGATTACCCACTTCAGAGGTAAAAGCACGAAAATACAAAGTTAGCAGATATTTGGAGAACGGCTAGAGCTATGGCATTGCCCTACCAAACCACCCCTTTCCTTTCACAGAAGCAAAGAAAAAAATCTAAACGCCACACTCCTCAAACTGTAAGCAGACATCCTCCGGAGGAGTATATCCCGATTCACACAATCAAATTTATTGAATAAATCATTAAACATGATCGTTCCTCCTTCCTATTCACTCCATTCAACGTCTCCTTGTCAAGTGTCAAGTGTCTTGTCATTCAGTACTTTATTGACATTCCAGAAAGACACTATGCTCCTCTTAAGATGTTCAATAATTTTAGAGCCCGAACCAACAGAGGCAGGGGCATGAACTCGAATAACTTTAGTTTTGACCAATTGATTATTGAATACTTTGCTACTTTTTTATCACGAATATGTTCCTTTTGACGAAATAATTTTAGAGAGTACATATTATAAGGATATTGGGCGGAATTTAGAGGGACTGGCAGTGTCGCCGCCCTTGTAAATACTGGTATAAAAAAAGCAGACTTCAGGGAATCAGGAAAAATACCCGCCTCGAAGGAAGAATTGATCAAGGCCGCAAGAGCCAACAGAGACTCATGAGGAAGATCTTGAAGCTTCGTAATTTTACTTTTGGATATTTGATTATTGAAGACTTTGCCACATTTTTTTACCACTAATATGTTCCTTTTGTAGAAATGTTCAATAATTTTAGAGAGTACATTTTACAAGGATATTGGGCGGAAGTTAGAGGGACTGGCAGTATCGCCGCCCTTGTAAATACGGGGATAACAAGAGCAGGCTTCAAGGATTCAGGAAAAATTCCCGCCTCGAAAGAAGAATTGTTCAAGTCCGCAAGAGCCAACAGAGGCTCATGAGGAAGATCTTGAAGCCTCGTAATTTTACTTTTGGACGTTTGATTATTGAAGACTGCCACTTTTTTTACCACTATATGCCCTTATTGGGCGGAAGTTGGAGGGCTGGCAGTGTCGCCGCTCTTGTGAATGGGGAAGAGTAGGCGAGAGAGCAGCAATTGATGAAGTCCGAAGAAATGATGGAGACAGCGCCTCATGAGAAAGCTCCTGAAAAACCCTCACAGACCCCCCCCCCCCCCCCAATAATTTTACTTTTGAATAATTCATCATTCACCTTTGCTTAGCAGTTTGCCTAATAATTTGTGAAATATTTTTTTTCAGTGGGATGGGTAATAAGCAATTTTTCTTTCTGTTCTTCTTATTGTGCCCTGTCAGGCCCCCCTGACGTTGGCGAGCTGATCCCTATCTTCAGCCACTCTAAACAATTGTTCGACGCTATATATGCCTGTCCATTCCCGAATGTTCTTTAACCAGGAGATTTGTTTTCTTCCTACGCCCCTGCGGCCTTCTGTTTTACCCTACATTATAAACTGTGATTATAAGCTGTAGGATCCGGTAGTAATTTCCTCTGAGAACATGGCCGAGGTATGCCAGTTTTCGGCATTTAACTGTTGTCAAAAGTTCACGAACTGTATTTGCTCTGTCTAAGACTGCTTCATTTTTTTGCAAAGCCGCCCCTGGTATTCTTAGCATCCGTCTATGTACCTACATTTCAAATGCTTCTAGATAGTTGATTGCGGCAGCTTTTAGTGTTAAGAATTCAGCTCCGTACAGCAGCACAGACCAAATGTAACATTTAATCATTCTTTGTCTCAGCTTTAGGTTCAGGCTGTCATTACAAAACAGTGATCTCATCTTCCGGAACGTTGTACGGGCTGTTTCAATCGTACATCTAATTTCCCTATCCGGGTCGAGTTGCTCGGTGATGTAGCATCCGAAGTATTGAATACTCTCGTAACGTTCTGTCCATTTATCTGTAGTGACGCGTTGTGGTATGGCTGACTGCTAAAGACCATAAACTTTGTCTTAGCAACATTTATATTCAGTCCCATTTCCTGTCTCACTGCACAAACAGAATTTATGAGACTTTGGAGACCCTGAAGATCATCACATAAAATAGCTGTATCGTCAGCTCGCCGTTGGTTTTGACCCCAAATTCTTTTTCATATAAAACCTCTTTAAAGACTTTGTCAGAACATATAGGTTGAACAACAGTGGAGACAGGACACATCTCTGCCGAACGCCTCGTTGGACTTGACGTTCATCTGTAAATTTTCCATTGACTCGAACGACTGCCTTCTGTCGCCAGTATAGGTTGTTAATTATACGTAAATCTTTTCCATCAACACCAGTCTCTCTCAATATATTTAAAAGCTTTTTGTGTTGCACTCTGTCGAAGGCCTTTTCATAATCAATAAAACACACGAAAACATCCTTACGTTGGTCTCGACATTTTTGGAGAAGAACATTCAGAGCAAACATTGCTTCTCTGGTACCAAGGGCATTTCTAAAACCGAACTGCGTCTCGTCTAAATCACTTTCGCATTTGTTTCTTTTTCGAGCGTGTATAATGTTAAGGAAAACCTTTAGTGTGTGACTCATCAGGCTTATTAGCCTGTGATCGTTGCACGTCCTGGCTTGCTGTTTTTTGGGAATTATTATGAATACAGATTTCAGCCATTCTTCTGGCATTTATGCCGTGTTGTATATATCATTAAAAAGTTTAACTAAGATATCAATGATAATTTGGAGGAGTTCTACTAGGAATGTCATCAGGTTTCGTTGCTTTTTTGGTTTCTGAGGTTTTATATTAAATAGGACTCCGTTGTCGTTTATAACAGTCATCGTGGTCGGTTTTTTGTCTTTGAACAGATCATCTATGTAGTGGCTCCATGTGTTAAGAACTTCTTCCTCGTTTCTTTTTCTTTACAAAAAAAGAAAGAAACACCCCCGTTCTGTCTTTATTTGTATAAATATCATCTTTCTATGAATTCACAACAAAACGTTTGTCAGGATATGTCTACGTGAGTCACCCTATATCACAAGCAAGCAGTTGACTTTTAATGAGTGATGGTTATTATCCACCTTTTCTCGTTTTAGGGCCCAAAAATAACAAACAAAGCGGAGGGTGTGAAATCGAAGTAAAAAAAAACTAGCTAATCCCTAGTAGCAGTGCTTCAGCGCGTACCGCCATATACGACTTCCTTCCCTATCATTCAACGAATCACGTTTTACGTGGCCCTTATGAAACGGAAGGAGACCATCGAGGTGTAAAATAGGGCCAATGTTTCACAGCTTGGTTCGACTTTTTTTTTTATTGAATTCTCTGGCGCACACAGTATTGTCATTTCGTTACAACAGTACCCCAAGTGGAAGATAAAGGAATACGAGAAGCGGCAAAAACTTTACTTTTACATGTCAATGGTCGAGAATAAAATGCAGGTTCCGGAGTTGAATTCTTTCACGCACTTTCCATAGTAAAGTAAAATCAAACACCTATTATTGTGCAGAAATGCAGTCAGAAACGTGACTAACAACAACAAACTTTATGGTGAAGTCAGTTTACACACCCAGCCTATTGAAAAACAATAATAACAGGCCTTGGTCCTCGCGGAGTATAGTCGAAAGGAATTTTCTCTAATAGAGGCGGGAGAGAATGGGTCCTATTTGAGGCAAAGCATATACTCCATACACATATACTGACGATTCTTAGAAAAAAGGAGTGCATGAGGTACTGTCCGCCGTGTAATTAAAACTACACGTCACGTTAGTTAGCGATTTCTTTTCGCCAATTCGCGATGGCGTATAAAGTCTCTGGTCGGGTTTTGTTCGGTTCGCGGAACCCCGCAATATGCCACCTTGTCTCAGATTATCGTTTCTCTGAAAATTTTAGTGATACGGTCCGATTTGTACCGCGAACCGTCCGTGACGACCAACCAACTTATATAAATGTCCTTCTTACCGTTAATAACGCTGCCCGAGGCTGACGTACCACATTCCAAGTGGATGGTATCCGAATCGGTGACATTGTCCATTATTTCGTCATCACACACCCGCGCACATACATCAACACTACACCATATTTCTTGCAAGAATAGTCCGGGATGTTTAATTTGTAAGCGCTTAAAGGAAAAAATGGATCAACTGGCGTGTCCCATGGTCATCAAAAAGCGCTGACGGTGCGGACCTTGGCCAGAATGTTATACTTTATTGTTAGTTGTATAATAAGTTTTATTTTGTAAACACTTCCCAGACTTGGGCAGCACACAGGGTAGGCGATAGTGTTACTGTTTGGCTATTTTAAACCAGCAAGTACTAAAAAGGCAATAAAAGTGGAGACCTTTTGTTTTAGCTGAAATTACGTTTCGTGTAAACCATAAAGTTCGACGTATAAACGGTCTGCCAGTTCGGATTTCAAATTTTAATAGAGGTCAAGTACCAAGTGTGCTTTTGCAGACTTGGAGAGGCTCGTTTTCCCGTTTTTATACTTTTCCGAACGATCGAAACGCTAATTGAATCAAGTTATTACACAATTTTCCAACCTTAGTCTTCTCCCTTATTCAGTTTTTTTTATTGTATTATTTATGTTTCTTCTTGTTTGTTTCCTATCTGAGGTATACTGAAGTTGTATCGATGCATTTTTTCCTGCATGTTTTACTGCTTCCAATAATTGATTCTAATGAATATTTCTTCTGTTTTTTGCTATACGACACTATAGATTTTTTGTACAAGTAGATTTGCGAATATTTAGTTTCAAACTTTTAACACTATTTGGGGGAGGACTTTAACTTCGAGAGTATTTCAACATACAATTATAGAGACTTTTTTCTAGAACAAAATGACAAACGGGGAACCTGGACGAACTTTAACACGAAGATAAAAAAAGACGAAATGCATTTTCTTCGACTCCTTTTAGATTTCTTTGCGATTTTTGTTTGACTGACTCAACTGACTGATAAACGCAAACGCACAACTAAGAAGATTAATTTTAACGTTAGATTTTTTTGTACAACAAGTAGATTTGCGAATATTTAGTTTCAAATTTTTAACACTATTGGGGGAGGACTTTAAATTCAAAACTATTTCAATATACGATTATAGAGACTTTTTTCTAGAAGTTTTTTCCAGAAGAATGACAAACGAGACACCTGGACGAACTTTAACACGAAGATAAAAAAAAGACGAAATGCATTTTAAAAAGAAGTGTAAATCAGTGGCGGATCCAAGGGAGGTCCGGATCCAGGGGGATCCTTTTTTCGATTCGTTTTAGATTTCTTTGAGATTTTTTTTTGACTGACTGATAAACGCAAACGCACAACTAAAAAGAGTCATTTTGACGACTTTTGAAATCGACCTCCGATGAGAACTATCTCCGAAAATATTGATGCACCTACGGACCTTCCTTGGAAGGTGAAAGAGGACATCAAGAAGAGGAAAAAGGAGTTAGTTTCACTCCGATCGGTCGAGGCGTTCTCAAGTTACAGCAGGTCAAACTTGAGAATTGAGAAAAAAAGTCGTAATACCCCCCTTAGGACATTTTCGAAAAAATGTTTTTGTTGTTTTTGATCGGAATAGCACGCTTGCAATCCCCTAAGAACGTATCAAACTCAAATTGAATGAATTTAACCTCTAAAGAGGCTTTTTTAAAAATGGTCCAAAAACGCGATTCTAAAAGTGGCTAAAAAGCGACCTCGGACCGACGGAACCGTGGTGGGGGCTGAAAGAAGACATCAAGAAGAGGAAAAAGCAGTTGGATTTACTCCGATCTGTCGAGGCGTTCAAAGTTAAGAAATGAGAAAAAAGTCGTAATCACCCCCTTTATACATTTTCGAGAAAAATTTTTTGCTGTTTTTGATTCGAATGGTCAAAAAATGCGATTCTAGAATTTCTTAAAATCGACTTTCGAAGGGGCGTCTCTCCGAAAATATTGCATCTACGGAACTTCCGATGATGGGAGGTGAAAGAGGACATCAAGAAGAGGAAAAAACAGGTGCATTGCATTCACTACGATCGGTCGAGGCGTTCTTAAATTAGAGGCGGTCAAAGTCGAGATTTGAGAAAAATGTCGGATTAGCCCCCTCCCCTTTGGACATTTTCGAAAAAATTTCGAATTTTTTTTGTTGCTGCTTTTGATCGAAATGGCACGCTTGCAATCCCCTAAGAACGTAATAAACTCAATTCGAATGAATTTAACCTCTAAAGAGGTTTTTTTTTAAATGGTCAAAAAACGTCAAAAATGGTCAAAAAGGGCTTAAAAATCGACCTCCGAAGGGGTGTAGCTTCGAAAATCACGGAACTTCCGATGATGGGAGATGCAAGAGGACATCAAGAAGAGGAAAAAGTAGTTGGATTGACTCCGATCGGTGGAGGTGTTCTCAAGTTACAGTCGGTCAAAGTTGAGGATTGAGAAAAAAGTCGTAATACCGACCCCCCCTCCCCCCCCCCTTGGATATTTTTGAAAAAATTTCGGAAATTTTTATTTTGCTGTCTTTGATCGAAATGGTACGCTTGCACTCCTCCAAGAACGTAACAGACTCAATATGAATAAATTTAACCTCTAAAGAGGTTTTTTTAAAGTGCTTAAAAATCGACCTTCGAAGAGGTCTATCTGCGAAAATATTGCACCTACGGAACTTCTGATGGTGGTTCTCAAGTTACAGGCAGTCAATGAAGTTGTTAGTGACTTTCTCAGTGAAAATGGTTAGTGTTTGACAGCGGAAATTAACTGTTGTCTAAACAACGTGGAATTTGCGTTGAATTTTTTTTAACATTATACTCCTCTTTTGGGAAAATTTATTCATGAGGGAAATATTCGTCAAAACACTCCCAAAAATTGTCGCGCAATTTTTTTCTCCCCCTTCACAGAAGGCAACAAAAGGAACATAATCTCTTCCCAAATTTTACCGAAAGCTGAAGAAATTAAATTGCTGCAAATAGATGGATGATATTGATTCCTAGATGAAAACTAGTCAATTCCTGAAATTTTTCAAAAACAAAAATACAAAATACAACTTTTCTACAAAAAGAAAAAAAATGCGAATTCAGAACAAAAAGAAGAAAGTCTCAAAACTATTGAGATTGTCCCAGAAAGTAAAAAAAAAAACTTTTGAGTCTCCTTTTTCTTAAAAAGGTATGCACATTGAAATTTTCTACAAAACACTGGTGTTAATCCCTAGGCTATAGAAAGAACATTAGAGTCTTCAGTCTTCAAGTTGCCCAAAAAAGTAGGACATTGAAGTTTGAAGGTTACATAGTACAAACGTTAATTTCGAGGCTATACAAAGTAGGACATTCAATTTTCCCAAAAAGTTAAGCACATTGAAGTTTGAAGGCTACAGAGTTACAGGCCTTAATTTCGAGGCTATAGTAAGAAAACATTAATTCAAATTCTCCAAAAAGGCACATTGAAGAGTGAATGCTACAGAGATACGGAGGTTAATTCCCACGCCAATTGAAGAGTTTTTAAATTTCCCAAAAAGAGAGACACATTGAACTTTGTAGCCTACAGAGATGCGGGCATTAATTTCGAGGCTACAGTAGTAAAATGTCGCCTTCCAATATCTCAGAAAATAGGCACATTGAAGTTTGAAGAGTACAGAGATACGGACGTTAAATTCAAGGCTATAAAAGAGACTGTCTTTAAGTCAAATTTCCCAAATTGAAGTTTGAAAGCCTCAGAAAAACGACGTCAATACCCCGGCTATTCCAAAAGATATTGAAGTTTGTAGGCTACAGATATACGGGTGTTAATTTCGAAATTATGCTAGAAAAATATCGTCTTCAAATGGCTTTAAAAACAGGCAAATTGATGTTTGAAGGCTACAGAGCTACAAACGTTAAATTCAAGGCTATAAAAGGAACATATTGTCTTTAAATTAAAATTCCCAAAAAGCCAGGTACATTGAACTTTGAAGATTACAGAGATACGAATGTTAATTCCCAGGTCTATTGAAGAAACCTGGAGTCTTAAAATTTCCCAAAAAGACAAACACATTCAAGTTTGTAGGCTACAGAGATACTGGCATTAATTTCGAGGCTACAGTAGAAAAATTTCGCCTTCAAATTTCTCACACATTGAAGTTTGAAGACTACAGAGATACGGACGTTAAATTCAAGGCTAGAAAAGAGACATTCTGTCTTTAAATCAAATTTCCCAAAAAGGTAGGCACATTGAAGTTTGTAGGCTACATACGTGTGTTAATTTCGAAACTATGGTAGGAAAATATCGTCTTCAAATGACGAAAAACAGGCACATGGAAGCTTGAAAGCTACAGAGATACGAACGTTACTTCCCAGGTCTATTGAAGAAACCTGGAGTCTTAAAACTTCCCAAAAAGACAAACACATTGAAGTTTGTAGATTACAGAGATACTGGCATTAATTTCGAGGCTCTAGTAGAAAAACATCATTTTCGAATTTCTCAAAAAGTAGGCACTTTGAAATTGGAAGGCTACAGAGATACTGACGTTAATTTTGCATGGTATTGAGGAAACCTAAAGCTTTAAAATCCTTCAAAAAGGTGGACACATTGAAGATTGCAGACTACAGAGATAGGTGGGTTAATTTCGAGGCTCTAATAGAAAAATATCATTTTCGAATTTCTCAAAAAGTAGGCACCTTGAAATTTGAAGGCTAGAGAAATACAATTGTTAATTAGCAGGCTATCAAAGAAACAATGGCATATTCTTCAATTTACTCAAAAAAGATAAGCACATTAAAGACTGAAGTCTACAGAAATACATACGTTCATTTCCATGTTTTAGAAGAAAAATATCGCCTTTGCAGTTCCAAAAAAAAAAAATTGGGAATATTGACGTTTTTGAGGACTGTAAAGATACGGACGGATACACAAACGTCAATTGTTGAGGTTGTAGAAGCAACATATTGTCGTCAAATTCCCAAAAAACGTAGAAACTTTAAACACTGCAGAGATACTATGCAGGCATTACAAAAGCGCATCATTCCAGCGCTACAAATATAAGATAAATAATTGTTTAATGCTTCCTAAAGGTCAGAATTTTGAATACTCCATCATGGACGTTAACACGACTGTTACAATAGAAGATTTTTTTTAAGTTAAATAAATAAATTGTTAATAATAAATTCTCAATAAAAATCGAAACGTAAGCTCCTCCGACTGCTAATCCGCACTTCCAAATTAATCAAAAGGATGCAAAGCATCACATGTTGAGAAGATCCGATAAAAATGTCAAAGTCAGATTTCCAACGCATACTTTGATGACAATAATAAATTAATGGTTTATACCACAGAGGAAGAATTAACTAGAGTCCTTTATTTACAAAATTTTGTCTGGCATCATTTTTAAAGGTTCGGTGCGATGTTGCCCGCTCTCAGGGTCCAACTACACAACCCATATGTTTATATGTTGTGTAGCCAAATGTAGCCGTACAGACGACCAAAATATAGGTAGAAAATTTTCTTAAATGACGAATTGGCAACAGTGCTGTCAATTCATGTGTGTCAACCTCATTGAATTGATGTCAACCACAAAACGTCAAAACGTGTTTCCTTTGTGTTTGAAGTTGAGGCAGTGCTTGTGATCGTTTCGTGCGATTTTTTGGTGTTTTTTATTAAAGATTTTATCATTATGGTGAGATATTGTGGCATATGTAAGACTTCTAGTTATAAAAGGACAGAAATCTTTCGTATCACAGGTAAGTGCATGTATCAGGTTGTCAACGATTACCCGACTCGGCGGCCATTTTCTCCTTCCCCTCGCGACGCGCGCCCTTCGTGGGGTCCATATGCATGTTGGAAGTAAGCAAACTTGACAATTTATGATTGACTTACTGAGTCTATCTAGTTTGAAGGTCGATGGTTTATACGTATATCTAATCAAGTCTAGATTCTGTGAGCTGAAGACCGACATTAATTTTTGACCCAAAATGGCGGATGTGTGTAATAAAAATTACTGGAATTTTTAGGATAACTGCAAACCGTGAAGAAGATTTTTGTTAGTTGAAGAAACATTAATTACGAAATGGAAATACGCGTGTCCAAGAGCTTTACTACGTGGTTTTTAAACGCAGTTTTTTAAAAGATTGCGCAATAAAATATTAAAAATGTGTTCAGTCCTTGACTATAATCTTAAGCATTTTTAATTAAACATTTTTTTACTCATTATGGATCACCATTAAATCACGAGAAACAATGACAAGTTATTTCTAAGTAATCAATATTGCAATAAAATAGCAATGTTATTATGCTGATTAATTGTCTGTAATCCTATACTAAGTACAAAATAATTTCCCAGAAATTAGTTGTGAGTCATTTGAAATCTAGGCCATCAGTACCTACCTCGTTACGTGTAGAGAGAGATGAGATAGTTTTCAGATATTTATGCAAAAGGGCTGTTACCCTAAAAATAAATCTGCCCATTAGAGCCGATCCTTCGAAATCCCGTAAATCCTCTGTTCCTGTCGACGGATTAAAATTAATGATTTTCCAAAATATCTAACAAAAACATTCTCATGTATTGGCGAAACATCTGTTAGGAAATTGAGAAATAAGTTCCAAATAAATGGACCCTTTACACTATGTGTAAATTGCCATTTTTTTGATCTGCATCAAAATCTTCATTCGCATGGTTTGGAGAGATCAACACCATTAATCAATGAGTGGATCTGGTCTTCAATGTGGCCCTTTTATATCCATATTTGTTTCTATGTATGTTGTTTGTCAGCTATTGTATTGTATTCAATGTGAGTGGACTTATATAGTCCTCCACCACGACCTGCGGTCTATTGTGGCTCACTCGAAGTGTTACCAGCAAGGTTTGCCCCTGGTAGCTCCAATGGTTGTCACTCGTTATGCCCAGACCCTCAAGAGATCTGATGAGTCTCTCGGGCGACACTGCGTTTGCATCTTGAGGTTTAATGATTGTGTTTCGGAACAGTGAGTGTCTCGATCGGGCAATAGCCGGGCTGTTGGCAACTGTAGATATGTCCTGTGTGCCACTCTGATTTGTCTGTTATTTAGTCCGAGGAATGTTTGGACTTTTGCCCTCTCTGTTTCCATGATACATTTTTTGGAGTGTAATAGTCCGGGTAGGTTCTCCCACCAGTCCTGGGACTTGGAACCACAACATTTCTGGAGCTCAGCCTTGACCAGAGAGTACGGGACTCCTAGTGCCGGCTCCGGGCCTACGAATGCAGAGCCCTCTGCCCTCCTAGCTAGAGAGTCGGCCCTCTCATTGCCTTCGTGACTACGATGGCCCGGGATCTATACCAGTGTGACGCTGTTCTCCTGCAACAGGGTGATCCGAGTACTGTGGCAGTTCCAAGCAGTTTTGTAATTGCAGCTCAAAGACATAAGCGCTAGAAGCGCTGCCCGACTATCCGAGCAGATCTTTATTGGTCTATCGTGTCCCTCCTCCTCTTATAGGTGACGGGCGCACAAGTCAATGGCAGGTACCTCTGCCTGAAACACTGTGGTGAATCGGCCCAGGCCCTCTGCTATGCAGATGCCATCCGATCTCCCGTACACTCTGGAGCCAGCCCCTTCGTCGGTTTTGGATCCGTCCGTGTACCAGGTACTTCCTTCCAGTCGTAGATCTTCGCATCGTTCGTCTCAGTCTGCCCATGAGGAAACCCTGACGACGTAGCGAGTGTCCAGTGTGCGTTTTGATGTCATTAAGTCGGAGACTATGATCAATACCGCAAGGCCTTCCAAGCCAGCCTGGGCATTGTTGGTCCCACCATCGAATGGCTGTGGTGATATGTTCGTCACTTGTTGCAGCCGGTATGTCGCCTTCATTGCCTCTCGTTCCAGGAGTATTGAAAGTGGAAGCAGGTCGAGCATGCGCTCCATGGCTGCCGTGGGCGTCGTTCTCACTACCCCCGTGATGCAGAGATATATTTGTCTTTGCAGAGAGGTTTAACTTTGAAGGGGCTTTGTCTGCTCTTTTGATACCAAACTATGGCCCCATACGTGATTATCGGTCTTATTATCGTCACGTATAACCACATAGTTTGTTGGGGTCCCAGGGGTACGAGTTACATGTGGGATCCATGTGAGTGATTTGTCCAGGATGACTCCTAGAAATTTTACTTCGTTGGTAAACGGGATTGTCGTCTCGAACAAAGACGGCGCTTTCAAGAAGTCCAGCTTCTTCCTTCGGGTAAGGCACAATCATTGTTTTCCTAGTATTTATTGCTAGGTTTTCCTTTGAACACCAGCTGTGTACAACGTTTAGAACCTCTTGCAAACGTGCTGGAGATTTGCTGGTATGGGTGGTTTCTTATAAGGATAATTATAATGCTTGGACCTCGACTCCCCATAGTTCCAAAATAGCCGTATCCTACTAGTGGACGACCTTTGGTTGTCCACTAGTAGGGACCACAGGAGTGGTGAAAGGACTCCGCCCTGTGGACTGTGGACAACCTCCCGCTGTTGTGAATCTGATAGTGTCATCGTTTAATAATGTAGTGATCAGTCTGGATTCTAACATGTTGCGAATTCAATTGGTTATTGTTGGTTCGATCCTTCTGGCTTTACTGGCGCTGAGGAGAGAGTCTGTAGGTGCATTATTAAATGCTCCTTCGATGTCTATGAAAATACCAACTGCGACACCTTTTGAATCCAGGGTATCTTGGATTTTCATCACCTGAGTGATAGTTCGGTTGATTTGTTAGCCTGTTATGCATACTGTTTCGTATTAAGGGGATACGTTGTTAGCGCTCCCTCCCTTATGTATAGAGATGGGATGTAAGATATTTTCCCTTACATCCCATCTTTGGTATGTAGACGACCCTCACCGTGGACCAGCAGTTTGGAATAAAGTTCCCTGCAAGGCTCGTTCTGAACAGCTTTGTTAGTAGAGGTGCGAGTTAATCCAGCCCCGGAACACTCCATCCTCCCCGGGGGATTTGTATGGTTGAAAAGCCATAATCGTCGATTTTAGCAGGGTTGGTCTTACCACTTTTTTAGAGAGCTCCCAATCTGCCCTGTTGGATCGTTTAAATCGTCCCAAGGGCCTTATGTTAGTCTCCAAATTTGTCAGCCGGCTACCCGGAAAGTGACAGCTTGCGAGTATCTCTAACCTCCAATCAGTGAAGGTGTAGGTCCCATCGGACCGTTTTATCGATCCAAGCTCCTGACAGGGTTCCCTGGAGAAAATCCTATGGATTCGGGCTCCTGTTAGCAGGTCTTCAATCCCGCCATAATACCTTCTCCAAGACTCTCTTTTAGCAGCCCTGATCTGCTTGTTGTAGTTAGTTAGGGCTTGCCTGTAAGTGTCCCAGTCGCCGGTTATTTTTGCTTTATTAAAGAATCTTCGGACGTTTTTCCTCTGACTTTCCAGGCGGTTATTCCACCAGGATGTTTGCCACCTATAAATACGGTTTGTTCCTGAGGTCCAAATACGGCAATTTACTTGTGATATTTTACCCATAGAAAAAACACTTGAATTTTGTTATATGAATTTTAGATTGTCTGATAGTGAATGTATTTTAGTTTGTTTGTATCGGTCTCCATCTGGAGATGTTGATGAATTTTTAAGTTTGCTAAATATGCTTTTACATACCAGTTATTCACCTAACAGAATGATTATAGTCTGTGGGGATTTTAACATTGATTTTCAAGTCCAAAGCGGCTCAGCATTATCAGCTTTACAACTAATGAGCTCATATGGTCTAATAGCACATGTTCGGGATCATACTAGGGTTACCTCTGCCTCTTCAACTCAAATTGACAATATTTTTTCGAACTTTCATGCCAGTGATATTCCGTGTAGTGTATATCATTCTTTTGTATCTGATCATTATGGACAGCTCTTGAGAGTTCGAAAGTCAAAAGTCACCGCTAGTGTCATGGTGGCGCATATATAAACGATTTTCATTCACCAAAATTATTTTAATAATAGATGACACCAGATAAACCGATCTAAGTGTATTGCCATCTTTACATTCTTGTTGAAAAAACAAAGGACAGAAATACTCTCAGAGCACTCGAGAGCACCATCCGAAACCGTTATTAGTCGAAATCGCATAGGTTCTCGAATTCTGAATTCGTCTGTTAAATGTCATGCGCGTCATCATATTTATCTGTCAATGTGACATTTATTAATTTAGTATTGAAAAAATGCTACAAATTCTTAGTTTACTATAATCATTGGTTATTATTTAATACATTAAAACCATTGAACATTGAAAACTACCATTCTAACATATTCTATGTATTTTACAAATAATATACACCACTAATTGGGTAAGTACCTAGACCCGTTTAAAGAGGATGAGAGAAAATTGCAAAACTGAACCATTTTTAAATAGATTTCTTATTTCTTGCATGCTTGAAAAAAAAATAGTATATGTTACTCGGAGTAAAAGGTCTTTTTGTGCTTCGCCCAGTTGCAGGCCTCAGCTTCGCTTCGGCCGTCAATCTTTGGGCTCAGCACGAAAAGACCCACTTTTACTCCTAGTGACATAATCTACTATTATACGGATGAAAATATTGAAATATTTATCGAGTTTTTATTGCATGAATCATGGGAAGATGTATTTAGTGCTGTAGGGGTAGATGCTAAATATGAAACTTTTTTTAGAATATTTTTTTACTGGTTTGATAGGTCGTTTCATCTACAGATAAGCAAGTTGAAACAAAAGACCCAATGTTGGGTAAATAAAGATGTGAAAAGATTCTCTGAGATTGTAAAGGACGTGCATGTTTAGTATTAACAAACAAAAAGTCAACGCGCATATCAAGAATATAAGATAGAACGCAAAAAATATAGGCACTATATAACATCCTACCAAAAATCCCTAAACGAAAGTCACATTGCAAATTCAAAACAGTCTAAAACAGCTTGGAATATTTTCCATAGGTTGTCTAACAAATTTAAAACCCAAAACTAACATGCGTGTTAAAGATGATAACGATGGCATATTGGAAAGACCTAAAGATATTTCAGAAATTTTTGCAAAACAGTTTGACTTATCAAACGAAACTGCATTATTCACTTCAGTTGAAGATATGTCGCCTTATCCTACGATTTTTTTATTGCCAATTGATGCATATGAAGTCATTAGGTTGACATCCGCAACTACCAAATAAGTTTTCTGCAGGTGTTGACATGATTCCAGTGCGAATTCTTAAGTATGTTGCCGAATTAATTGCAAAGCCACTGGGAGATGTGATAAATGAATGTCTTACGGAGGGAGTGTTTCCGGTTAGCTGTAAAATTGCTAAAATCGTTCCCGTTTTTAAAAAAGGTGATCCATTAATAAAAAGCAATTATAGACCTGTATCTATATTGTCGGCGTTTTCAAAAATATTTGAGCGTGTTATTTATATTCGTATAATGCGATTTCTGAGTAGACATAATGTATTGGTTCCTCATCAGTTTGGCTTCACCCCAGGAAAATCAACCGAGCTGGCTATTTTTAATATGGTTCAGCACATCTTCCATAGCGTTGATCAACATTCTAAGGTTGCAGGTTTATATTTCGACTTATCAAAGGCTTTTGACACAATTAATCATGGATTATTGATAGAAAAATTAGAGTACTATGGATTGAGAGGTGTCTGTTCGCTGTTGATAAAATCTTATATGCAGGGAAGAAGACAGACAATTTGCGTCACATGTGCTTGTTGTGATCTTCATTAAGCAGGGTGTGCCACAGGGATCAGTACTGGACCCTCTGTTATTTCTACTATATGTTAATGATTACTCAAGATGCGTGCCGGCAGGTTTGATATGCCAATATACTGATGATACATCTGTGGTGCTTTCGAATACATCTAACGAGAGCCTATCTGCATCATGTTGCACAAAGGTTATCGAGGTCGAAGATTGGTGTCAGAAGAACACCTTAAAATTAAACACTATGAAAACGGGTCTTTTAGTGTTTGATAAAGGAATGACTAATTTCTCATTGTATGTATCCACAAATGGAAGATCTATACAAATGTCCTCCAGTATAAAGTTCTTGGGCGTTCATCTGGATTCCCGATTGGACTGGGATGTTCATTGTCAGAGCATAACATCCAAGCTTGTGCACTTCTAAGAAGAATTCGAAGTGTAATATCTCTAGACATGCTTAGGCTATTCTATTTGAGTAGTGTGCAGTGTCCATTTTCTCTTATGGGATAGTATTCTGGGGTTCATCTACCAGTGCAATTATGGTCTTCAGAGCTCAGAAACGTGTATTGAGGGCTATTTTGGGAATATCACCACGGGATAACTGCAGGCAGTGTTTTAGGGCATTGAATATTCTCACGGCGCCATCCCTGTATTTCTTATCGATGGGCATGCTTGTTAGAAAGAATCCAAATTTATTTCAGTGAAATATTGATAACTACTCAGAGGAAATGAATATAGTAACTAGAGGCAGGGATGACCTTTTTGTTCCTGCACATGGCTCCACTTTCTATGAAAGAAGTCCTTCCTATAGAGCTATAAAAGCATATGATTTGCTACCAGCAGGCAAATACCAGGCAAATACCATAGAAAACATTTTTTATTCGTTTTCATTTTTAGCATAGTGTGTTGCATTTTTATATGTTGTATATTTATATTTTACACTGCGGCTGTAACAGTTTTTTTGTGACGTTGCTTTGTGATCGATGAATTATTTTGTTGGCAATAAGGAAAGTTATTATTATTATTATTATTATTATTAAAGATCTGATTTAAAATCGAAACGTTGGCAATTTTTATTTAGTGTCAAGTGTCTATGTTTGAGTAGAGGAAAACCATAAACTAATAAAAAAAATCCTCATCCAACATCGATATAATTTCTTCTGAGGTCTAATGACCGTGGCTGACGGTCAAACGCCCCCAAACGACATCATAAAGGGCCGAGTTTGACGTCCGACCATTGCAGTCATTAGTGCAGCGTAAAAAGGGGCCCCCTGACGGGCGCTAATTGCTCTGTCGGGTTTCCATGTGCCCCACGGTTGACTTTCGACACGCGGCTCGCGTTAATTTAGACAGGCTCGGATTTTTAAAACAATAGCTTTGGGGAACATTTTTTGAACAGAGTACAGGGTGTTTCATTCATACGACACCACCATGGGGATTATAACAATAATTCCTCTGATATGTGTCGTTTTATGATTAATTATTGCACAGGGTGTAAACAATAAAAATTGTATCCTTTTCTCTAATTGTCTCTTGTCTCTAGTAGAACCAAACTAAAGGGAACTAACGTGTACTAACATCAAACCAAAACAAAAGCGAATACCTAAAATTCGATTTAGTCTGGAGGCGTGAAACAGCAAATTACTTTTTTCAAAAATAAACAAGGCTCAATCAAAAATTTCCGTTCACCGAGCGTTAACAACCTAACACAAAAGACTTGTTCTTCCACCTCCATTTTAAGCGCAGACAGCCTTTAGACAAAAAGAATGGAAAGTAACAAAAAACCTGTCCAAAGAGGTGCATCGAGTAAATACCAGTGTAAACACAACCTGCAATGGTCTTGTAATGTCGGGTAAATAAAATAAACAAACAGCGTCTGGTTCTGGTTTGTTGGTAATCAAAATAGACGTTTTTCTTCTCGTATATCAGTGGATGGTCGTGCGTTGGGTTGCTACCAACCGAAACGAATGTTTTTTGTTCTTCTCCTATGTTTCCTGCTGCAGCTTAAAAAAACGGGTTTATGTGGATTGTAATTTCTGCCATTTTCACATATTTTTATCGATTATAAAGTGTGAGCTTTGACAGTTCCTAAGGAGAGCTAAAATGAAAGTTTTAGCCAAGATTTCAGATTTCCCTTCAGGGGCCAAGCATTTAAACTAAAACTCGCAAATTCTTTATTCAACACGACGTAATTAAACAAAACAGGCGCGAATTGAGCTCTCTCGATAGCAACAAGCGAGTAGAACATCAAACCTAATTCTGGTTTTATTTTGCTTTTCGCATAAAGTTGATTTTCTACAATTTTGAGTAGTCAAAACCCTAATTCCACATTGGACTTCAAAAGCACAACCGCCTCCCCAAAATCGTGAGAGAATGCACGATTCGTTCTTTGTTTCCCTGCCCATTACTATTTATATATAGTTAGAAGGGTGTAAAACCCTTATTCGTATATCTAGCTCTAACGGCCCCCCTAAAGTTGCTTTAACATTCGAAAGGCTTTAGGTTTGGGCCTAGAATCTCGGATGTTCAAATAAGTCGTCTTAAAACAAACAATATTTTATTTCAGGGACTGGATCACCCATTTGTTCCAGCGACAGCACCCTTTCGAGAGTCCTCAAGCACGTGCCTGCTTTATTTTTGGATTAGGTGCTGTGTTTTTCCTACAAACGATGACACAAGGAAAAGAAGTGGCTTGGGTAACATGACAAAGTGTAGGTAAGTAGAGTCCAAAAAACCTAGATTTAAGAAGTTTCCCAAATATTCTCCTTTCTTGATGTAAAAAGATGCTGTATAAGCCCCACTTACGCAACTGAAAAAAGACGCCCTATACACTCAACAAGCAGCTCTAAATATAAAGGGCTTCAGTCCTAATAATAATAATAAAAACGAGATAAAACACGAACCTATATTCGAAGCGCCCAAGATGAAACAATGGCAACATCCATAGATAACAATCTGCAAGAATTCTCACGTTTTCGTTCTTCTATAGATCAATTAAAAAAAAATGATGCCGAACCCTTTTCTTCGGTGCAGAAATGGATATCTTTTTGGCGATCATGCGGGGCACCTCATCCTAGAGACGAGGATGTCGAACCTGGTGACACGGATGTGAAAGATTTAAAAAGATTAGGGTGGTAATGAATTTATTCATCCAGCCTTCAGGAGCGCTTCGTTTTGACAGATTAGCGCCAAAAGAAATCTGTGTTGGTGGTCTTTGTTAAATTAATTTGTCTCAGAGGCCCTTTGAAAACTGATACGTGTTGGTATAGGGCTGGAAGCGTCGGATGTGTAGGATTACTTGTATGAAAAACAAGGGTTTTTTTGTGACATGTTTTACTCGCCCCTAAGGATAAATTATTAGTTGTTAATTTACAATGATCAAAGTCAATGAAGAAAAAAATTGCTTCAAAATTTTGATGTGAAAGAGGGCAACAAGAAGAGCAAAAAAGAGGTAGAATTGACGCCAATCCGTCAAATTTTTCTAAAGTTATAAAGACCGTCAAACTTGGAAATTGAGGAAAGAAAAAAGAATCCCCACGATTGGTTATTTAAAAAAAAATGTTTTTTTATATGCTGTTTTTGATAGAAATGAGACGATTTCAAACCTCTTTAAACGTAACAAAGTAGTGAAAATCTAAATTCTAAAAGTCCTGTAATTGACCACTGAACGGGTCTAACGGGAGTTCTGTTGGTGATAGGTTAAAGAGGGAATCGAGAAAAACAAAAATTGCCATTGCAATGCCCTGCACATGCCATGCACACCAAAAACATCCATCAATCGCTTCACTCGTCCTAATGTTATAGGCCTTCAAACTTGGAAAGTGGGTTATTTAAAAAAAAATATTTTTGTTTATGTTATTTTTGATCTAAATTAGACGATTTCAATCCCCTATGCATGTAACAAACTTGATACGAGTCAGAGCAGTGCCGCAAGTGAGTTTTTTTTTAAAAGTGGCGAAAAAGCGGATTCTAAACGTGCCTGAAAATTGACCACTGAAGGGATCTATTTTCGAAAATATTGCATTAATGGGGCTTCTGTTGATGGTAGCTTAAAGAAGAAAGAGAAAAAAGAGGGGTTTTATGCTTTTTTTATCGAAATAAAACAATTTTAATCCCCTATGAACGTAATAAACTTGATACGAGTCAGAACTGTACCGTGAATTTTTTAAAGTTGGTAAAAAAGTCGATTCTAAAAGTGCCTGAAACTTGACCCCTATAAAAATGGAACAGAACCGCCCAAGTTATTAGAAACACCAGAGAAAAGTACCTAAAAAAGACAAGTGTGAAGAAGAAGGGATGGATGACAGACCTGATCCTGACCCTAATGGACCAGAGACGAATACTTAAAAACAAAAACAAGGAGGAGTATCGATCAATACACAAGACAATAAAGAGGAAAATCATGGCTACAAAAGAAGAAGGAAAATGTAGCGATATTGAGGAACTAGATTGAATGCATGATCATTTAAAAACACACAGAAAGATAAAGGAAATGACACATACCCGGAAGAAAACCACAATAGGAACCCTGGACTCAGACGGTAAACTTGTAACAGAAATGACAGATAAACTAAAGACGTGGAAACAATGGTATTCAAACAACATTCTCAGATGATAGACCAGAACATTACATCAGTGTCGAATCTGAACCACACCCACGCGTAACAAAAGCAGAAATTGAGAGAGCTATCCAGATAAAAATATTATGTGATAGCAGCACGGAATTCGTCAAGTCTCTGGAAGAAATCTTCAATCTCATCTATGATACAATAAAATAACTTCTGACTGGTTAATGTCTTCCTTCATTACCCTCCCTAAAAAAACATCGAATCAATACCTGCGGCCAATACAGGCTCATTAATCTCATCAATCACATCGTCAAAGTGTTCACCAAGATCATCCACACCAGAATATATAGAAAATGTGACTTATACACCAGCGAAGCTCAATTTAGATGTTGGAATGCCCTGGGAACTAGAGAGGCAATCTTTTCATTACAAGTCCTAGTACAACGCTGTAAGGACACGAACCGAGATGTATACGCATGCTTTATAGATTTTTCAAGGGCTTTTAACAGGGTAAAACAAACAAAATTGGTGGAAGTAATGAGGGAGGTAGGCCTAGATAGCAAGGATATATGAATTTTAGCGAATTTATTTTGGAACCTGTCAGCTCATCGCCGGCAACAAAACAGAGGAGGTTTGCCAAGGGTGTGTCCTCTCGCCGATCTTATTTAACATCTACTCTGAAAAGATATTTCAGGAGGAACTGGAGAATTATCCTGAAGGGATTAAAATAAATGGCGAAAATATAAACAATATCAGATACGCAGATGATACTGTTATCCTCGCAAGTAGCCTGGAGGATCTTCAAACTCTTCTGGAGAAAATTAATACAACGAGCGAGGAATATGCACTTAGCCTGAACACCTCCAAGACAAAACATATGACCATCAGCAAAAAACCTCCAACCTCCTATGGTTTTGACTTTAAATCAAGAAACTATAGAACGAGTCGAGAGATACACTTACTTGGGCGTTGAGGCGTGGACCATGACAGAAGCCTTGATGGGGAAGCTCGAAGCGTTCGAAATGTGGAGACTTCTTCGCATCTCGTGGATCGAGCACGTAACGAATGAAGAAGTACTTGGAAGAATAGGTAAAACGAAAGAAGTGACATCATTCACAGCAAAGAGAAGAAAAATGGAGTTTTTCGGACATATTATGAGGAACAATAAATATCGACTACTGCAACTTATCCTACAGGGAAAGATCGACGGTAGGAGAGGACCAGGAAGGGGAAGGAACTCATGGCTGCAAAACCTGCGCCAGTGGTTTGGGATGACATCTTTACAATTATTTGAACAGGCAGCTGATAGAATAAGAATAGCCATGATAATCGCCAACATTCGCAGACAAGGCACCACAAGAAGAAGAATTGAACCGTTGGTGGTAGGTTAAAGTCTACCACCAGACTTCTGCTGGTGGTAGGTTAAAGAGAACCTCGAGCAGAACAAAAAAAGAAACCGTTGAATTTACTCCAATCGGTCCCTAAAGCTATAGGTCGTCAAAGTTGTAAATTGAGAAAAAGCAATAACCCCTTTTCGTAATTTTCAAAAAAATTTTGAAACTTTTTTTATTCTCTTTTTGATCGAAATGAGACGATTTCAGGCCTCTATGAATATATCAAACGAGATACGAGTCAGATCAGTCGCGTAAGTGAGTTTTTTAGGGTGGTAGAAAAGTCGATTTTTAAAGTGTCTGAAAATTGACCACTAAAGGGGTCTATTTTCGAAACTATTGAACCAAAGGGTTGGTCATTTTCAAAAAAAAATTGATTTTTTTTTGTTGATTTTGATCATCCCCTATGAATGTAACAAATTTGATACGAGTCATGGCAGTCCCGTAAGTGAGTTTTTTAAAAGTGGTGAACAGGTCGATTCTAAAAATTCCTGAAAATTGACCACTGATGGGGTCTATTTTCGAAAGTATTGAACCAATAGGACTTCTGCCGGCGGTTAAAGAGGACATCAAAAAGAACAAAAAAACTGTCGGATTCACTACATCTGTCCACTCGTTATAAAGTTATAGGCGACCAAAGATGGAAATTTAGAAAAAAGAGGTAACCACCTTTGGCTATTTAAAAAAAAAAATGAAAATTTGTTTGCGGTTTTTGATCGAACTGAGACGATTTCAATACCGTATAAATGTAACAAACTTGATACGAGTCAGAGCAATACTTTACTTACTTGACACATAAATAGCTATTATTCACTGGCAAAATGACGGAATAATATCTATCAAGTTTATAAGGAACACGTACAGAAGGACATAAAAACAGCTGTTAGAACATGTTTTTTTAGTCTTAAGGTATTTTTCACAGTACAGAATTATCATTGGGTATCTTGTCTAGACATTACGGTACTAATAGTGTCTGAACTAATTAAGTAGGTACTTACCACCGAACGTCAATTTGAACTTTATTATCGCCTTCACTTTAAACAAACGTTATTGATCTCAAGTCAGCAACCTTTTCTAATCTCGCAGCTGATGAAATCAAAACTCAGCATATAAAAGGCGAATCACATATCAAAGTTTTTCTGGCGTCGCGATGCGTCGTTCCTATTACATCAATCAAATCACAGTTTGATGTTTGGGCATCAAAAACAAATTATGTAGAGGTAGCAAATGCTCAGATTGTTGTTCAATGGAAAATACCCGGGATGATGGTGTTAAGCTTCAAATCCGCGGCAGTGGCGCGAACTCACATACAAATCGTACAAACTGGAAGATCGAAACGCGACCTCCGGAGCCTCGCGGGGCCCGGGGCTTCGCATTACGCAAAAAGGCGGGACAATGGGTGGACCCCGATTCACGCGCTCATGATGGGGGCCACGCATGGCGGGTGCTCCTTCACGTGTGACTTTTAATGACGAGTTTTTCACCACTCTACCTCTATGCAGTAAGCAATAATTTGCTTGCTTTTAAATTAAACTATTTAAAAAATTGGATCATCACATTTTTTTTATGACTCATGTCTGGCCACCGTGGGAAAGCCATAGTCATAAAAGCCATAGAACCTTTATAGCAAAAGAATCTGCACTTTATTACAGGTTGTCTGTCTATTCAAGGTGGACAATTGCGCCCTTGCCTTTACCTGCTGGGCCAGTGCAAGTGTTTAACTCATTGACGGCTTCGAAGAGAAATTTACAACTCTCCCAAAACTAGGAAAAAATAGTTTTGCTTCCTTGGGAATCGATTTTGATCTTTTTCCCAGGGAAATGGTCACGTCCGATTTTTTTCGCCTTTTATTATTCCTCTACGATGACTTAATTAGCGTTAAGTTGATCGTTTGTTGTACTACAGTGATTATTAATCATTATTTTATATATCAATTCGTATATAATATTACAACTATAATAGATGTACATACCTTAACGAACATGTAGCGGAATACCTATTTTTGCACGAAGCACATTTAAATAAAATATTAAAAATCTTTCAACATGTTTCCAAGTATTTACAACTCGCTGTAGAAAAAGATTTTTAAAATATAAAAAACAGATAAAACTTGCCAAAACCTACCCTTACTACTTACGTATCTCTAAAAATACCTGTTTGCTTCCTAAAAAATGAATCTGTATGTCTATATAACAGTATACCATCAAAAAGTCTAATTCTTTATTATAGTTATACCTAAAATTAAAGGGGTTCTTGAAATAATGAAGAGGGAAACAATGAATAGCAAATAGAGAATAAAGTGAATAATACTAGTCATTGAAGAATGCAAAAGCACAGTGCCTTAATTCTTGAAGTATCGTGAAAGTTAGTTTTAACGAACTTTAAATACACGAATTAAAATATATAAAAATATATGAAAAATCACGTATAAATAAGATGAACATAAATGTTTGCGGGTTTCCTTTCTTGTCGAGAATAGCTCTCGAGAACTTCTCTTATACAAAAGCTCAAGTCGTGGTATAAAAAAAAAGGTTTGTTGATCTATTTGCGTGTTGTTGTCTCCGAGAGTTCAATTCGCGATAAGAAAGGGAACCCATAAAAATGCTGAATTTTTTTGGTATCTCCAGTAACCTTCCAGTAATTGGAAAATTGTTAGCATAAAATTTTAAATGATGATGCTTCCAGACCAGAGAGCCAGTATCAACATGATGCTTAAGGTATTACGTTAATACATTATTATATTTGCCGATTCTTTTTTTTTACGCATTTGGTCTTTGACGCCCTTTCTACTCATTTCACGTTTGTTGAGGTGATGAATTTAGTTTAATAGTACTCTTAAATGTTTAAAGTACTGTTAATACATATAGACTGTCCTGCCAATTCAAGGTTTGACCTCTGTGTGACCCTAATTTCTATGACACATTTAGTAGAAATGTTGGAGAACAAGGAGAAAAGTGTCCTTAAAATTATTTAACAACAAGTAAACTTATTAAGGATACATTTTTATTAAAAAAAACTGCACCCCTTTGAGAATACCCCGCTCTGTTCAAATTGAGATAAAGGAAAAATTAACATATCTAATGGTTCGAAATCACAACCCCTAACATACACAGCACAATTCAGATAAGAGGTCCTAGTTGGAGCTTAGCTTTTAAAACCCATCAGCGTCGACAGAAGTAAGTAGGTGTTCTTATTACATAATAGAGCTTGGATTTACAAAACTCTCAAAAATACGATATTGTAGTAGACTACCCTTATAAATAATCAGGTAGCTTTTTCTGAGACCAAAAAGAAAAAATTGAATTCTGTTATCTAAAGTCCGAATAGTCTGTAGGTAACGCCACTGATTATCGAACAACCCCTTATTCAATCAACCCTCGAGTAGACTAAACAAATCGACCTAATCGGTTTAGGGATCTCGGAAACGAGGGACAAAGTCAGCAGTTACACGATTGGAGCTGGCCGGGGCCGCCCCACCAATAAAGTGAAGGTTAACAGTCTCGTGTCGCCGCCAATGGACAAATTTTGGGCGGGAACGATGCCACGGCAAAGTGGTGGGAGCCTTTTGATAACACGTTAAAGTGCACTTATCGAACTCGTATTCTATATGCGGTTTAGCCGCTCCTTCAGACCGGTTTTATCAGCGGGTTTCGCGGTTTTGAGTAATGGCCGATGGGGCATCGGGCTATTGAAAACGCTTTAGATAAACAATATATATATAGGGGATTTATTTAATCCTAAACAAGGAAAAGCCTAAGTTTTAGGTATTTCTATACAAAAATACGTTACTTACAAAGAGTTTTACTATGACCTATTCGACACCTAAACATAGCTTAAAAAGTTGTATATTTATCTTACAACGTTTTTGGGAGGCCGCTCTGACAGTATTCCTATTTTTCAATCCTTTTTTAGACATTTATCATTACTCACACAGCTTTGAGCAGCTACCCGAAAACACCAGTCAGTTATTGTGTAGAACAGAATGCTACTAAAAATTGGTTTAAAATGAAATGTACTGCATTTTCTCCAAGCAAACAAATACCAGCTAGTAAAAAAGGGAAATTATGTAAACCAAAAACTAAATAAAAGAAGAATGCACTGGGTTTAAAATTTGATTTTCTGGATAGTTTGGCGAATGCGCACTGTCGTAAATGTTTCGTTAACTAGTGTCTTTCTATATTCCTTCTGGTATATATTTATTTACTCAGTTAGGTACCGAAAACAACTCAAAAACCAATATACATAATTGTAATGGGATAACTTATGTTACATCTACCGAATAGGGCGTGTTCATTTTTAAACGTCATCTAGTTGTCCGTGAATGGCGTAAGAAAAGGATAAAGGAACAAAGGTCTATTTACTTTATTCCATATCCTTTTCTATTTACAGGCTTCTAGGTGATGTTTTCTAATGAACACCCTGCATGTAAATACTTGTACTTAGCTATAAAATTAACTGAAACTCAAGAAATATTCTGGATAGTGTGGCGAATGCGCACTACCGTAAATGTTTCGTTAACTACCATCTTTCTATACTCCTTCTGGTATATAGATATTTACTCAGTTAGGTACCGAAAGCAACTCAAAAATCAATATAAATAATTGTAATAGGATAACTTATGTTACATCTACCGAATAGGGCGTGTTCATTTTTAAACTTCATCTATTTGTCCGTGAATGGCGTATGAAAAGGATAAAGGAATAAAGGTCTATTTACTTTATTTCATATCCTTTTCTATCTACAGGCTTCTATATAGGTGATGTTTTCTAATGAACACCCCACAAGTAATACTTGTACTTACCTATAAAATTAACTGAAACTCAAGAAACAAAAATATCAAACGAAGGACAGATTCTTCAATAGGCGTCGAGGTGGTTAAAATTACAGTAAAAATATTTATCGTTCAAACCACCTAATATTCTAACAATTGTGAGTGTAAGTTAGTTAGCAGCATATTGACAAACCGGCGCTTACTTGATTTCAAAATAAATAGACTATAGATCACACTCCTTTGGTACTAGAACGTACCCACTCTACTTTAACAACAGAAATCCGTGTACGTTTGCGATGAATTTGTCGAAATTGTCTCTGAATTTCAATTTCGAATGCCTATCGCACGTCAGCTCCACGCCCCACATGAGGTTGTTAAAGGCGGCTGCCAGTCTGTAAAAAAAAATTATCGTTAGTGCATTTTGTCAGTACAAGCGTCCTCTTTCAAGCTTCATCCGATTAAATTTACAATTAATTAATTTATTAAAAAGTTCAATTTTAAACTGATACAATGGCTCACCTTTCGGCCACCATCGGATCGCTCTGACTTTGTATCAGATTTTGCACCAGAACCTGATATTCCTGCTGATAGCAACAGATCAGCGTGTAAATAGTAGTAGATGACGAACTGATCATATCCGAATTGATTTGATGTGTGAGCACCAAATCCATCATTAATTTTAAAAACGGCTTCAAAGAATGTGCGAAAGGGGTATCTAAGGATTGATGCCTGAATATGTAGGATGCCATGCCTAAGAATAGAAGGTTAGATATTGAACATACTTACTTTAACAATAACAAACAAACCTTGTATAAAATCTAAACAGGCCTGAACAATGTCTGTTCCGAAGTTGGTAAGACCTAACTCGATGCATCGTAAAAGATTGACCATCAAATCAAACGGTAAAGCAGCTATTTTTTCGGGGTAGATATCGTTGATAAGAACGAGAAGGCGGTAAAATTGAGAACACAGATTCGGGAATTTTAACAGTTCCAGGGTCATGAGAGGCATTATGAACTTGAGTCCAAATAACGACACATCGGAAGCAGTCACCTGAAAATTTCATTGCTCATCATAACAAGCCAGAGATTTGATTGATTGAAGAAATTCTTACCGTAATTTCTTCATCTCTAGGATTTCCACACAAGTCAATACAGTCTTTAGACAGAATAAATGTCAGCAAATCTAATACTAAAATCAAATCTTGGCAGTTACTTTCTTCGGTAAAAGAACTAGTCGTCAGTCTGTTTACGTTACATTTGGCGTAAGCCTGTACCGTGGCTAAGGAACTTTCATACAATCTAAAAAATACAGCTTATTTAGGATAAGGAAATGAAATAAGCCAAAACGCACTTTTTACTATCCAGCGGCCTTAAATAGCAAAGCATGTATTTGGCGCACTGGCCGAATACCTCTAATATCAGCTGTACTATCACTTGGAAGTCTTTGTAGTGGGTTAAAAATACTGGTAATTCCGACAGGATATCAATCATGAAATTAAACAGGATATCAACTGTAAACATTTGAGCTCCTATAAGAACAAAATCTTTAGTTTCAGCCATTTTTTCAAAATTCAGTTTTTGAATTTTAAGAGTCTGTTGGGGGTGAAACTGCTCTATATTTACCCTTAGCGATCCCAATAAAACACTCCAACAAGTCAATAACCACCTTTTGCACCCGCTCGTCTTGGCAGATCTTCTCAAAATTGTCCTGCCCTAATATGCCTTTAAATCTAACCTTTAATGGGTTTAGTATTCTTTCGTAGTAAGTATTGTCGTCGGGTTCTTTTAAGCATGCCCCTAAAAACTCACGAGTGATGAAATGTGGGCTCAAAATAGCTTGTAAGTATAACTAAATACCTGCAAGTACTAATCCTTTGTAGACACCTCTCAAGATATTGGGAGGTAGGGTACCCGGGCGCATTTGTTCGGTCAACGTCAACAATTTCGCCATTGGCTCCGTTTTTATAATGTAGAGGGCCCTAAAATACTGTTAGTCACAAACCATAAAGCGAAAAACGTTAGGTATTACTTACTTTTGTCTTGTACACACCATGTCGCTGAAAAGATCGACCGTGTCTCGTAAAAGAATGGGTTCGGTTTGAAAACTGTATAAATTAACAGCGACTTTGTGTAGTATGAAGGAAACGACGATCTTACTACATTCCGAATCTCGGCCTAAGCAAGCCAGGAGAATTGGACTCAACTGCAAAAATTTAACTGACTATAGATAACTTGTAAATTGAATTATTGAAACGTCAACCAGGTCGATTCGTCCGAGCCCTTTCTAGGGTAAATTGTTATTCGCAGTAATTTTACTGTGAGTAGTGCGAAATTCCTTCTCCAACAACGAACGAATCGGGCCCAAAAGTGTATGAGGCTTCACCCAAAAGTAAGTAGTAAAAAATTGAATTATCTGGTTTTTCAAGATATTGCACATTTTCATGTTCAGTCTAGAAACCCTTAGACTGTGTATGGCCCAGATCCCGACATGTAATTTTTAGTTTAAATTTGATGTTTACATTTAGGAAAATTGCGCTGCCAAAAGTTGACGCCAAAGCTCCCGAATGTTCCGAAGACCCTTTCTACGTTAGTCAATTGTTCGCCCTTCAGAACCGTTCGGGGTTTTGGTGAAAATTTTGCAAAATGTGCAGTTTTTAATTTAGAAATTAAATTCGGTCCATTTAACGACATCTGAGATGAAAGGGTGTAATGTGGGGAGAGGGTGCGAAGAATATACAATACCCCCCCCCCCCCCCGTACACAAAATTTCAAATATACAATAGAGTAACCAAAATTGTTACGTATGTAGCCTTTTCACAGCTGGAAAATTGGCCAACATAGACATGGAAATGGATCAGCTACAAATAGAAGCTCTTGGCCTGAGTGAGAGGCGATGGCCCGGAGCCGGGAAAATAAAAACAGAACATGGAGTGTGAAAGCTTTCACGGCCGGTCATAATACTATCTAAAGTGTTTTCCGGGCTATAAAGCCGTGGTCCAATGGAATTGCTTCCTAATTAATAAGTAATTAATAAGGAAGCAATTCCATTGGACCACGGCTTTATAGCCCGGAAAACACTTTAGATAGAACATGGAGTCCTCTACTTCTCAGGTAATAACGCCCCGAATCACTACAATGGCGTGGCCGTGCTCATATCCTCCAGAATTGATAAATCGGTCATCGATTTCATTCCCATCTCGGACCGCTTAATGGTTTTGAAGGTCCTCTCGTAGAGTAATGAACATGATACAGGTATATGCTCCGACAAAGGATAAAGAAGACAACATAGTCGAGAAGTTTTACCCCGAATTAGAAGGGGTTATGAAATTGACAAAGAAAGGCGAGATAACAATCGTTATGAGTGATTTTAACGACAAAGTTGGAGCTGGAGCAGAAAGAGATGTTCTCGGAAAGTTTGGTCTCGGGAAGAGGAACAACAGAGGAGACCGTCTGATGCAATTCTACATGGAACGGCAACTATCTGAGGTGAACAAATTTTTTAAACTACATCCTCGTCGCCTGTATACGTGGAGGTCTCCTGCCGACTGTAAAGAACATCGAGTCAGAAATCAGATCGACTACATTATTAATAAATACAATATTCCCGAATTTGGTCAGAATAGCTAAAACATATCCTGGAGCGGATGTAGACAGCGACCACAATCCAGTCGTAATCGAAATCAAAATGCGTCGATTCAAATATGTTAACCGTCCTAAACCATCAAAATGTATAGACATAACAAAACTCAAAAACCCGTCGATGAAGATGAAAGCCAAGCAAAGTCTTGAAGAAAGAATGCAGAAGATCGAACCGAGCACAGTAATCGAGAACACACGGCAGGAGATGAAAACCGCACTACTAGAAACACAAACAAAAGATATTGGTTTCCAAAGACAAACGAAAAAACAACCCTGGATGACAGACGAGATTTTAATTGACGAGCGGAGAGAGCACAAAACAAAAAGCGACGCTAGATACAGAGAGTTAAACAAGATTATTCGTAGAAAGTGCAGAGCGGCAAGAAAACACTGGCTGGCGGAGAGATGCTGTGAAATCGAACAACTACAGCAAAAACAGGACATACATAAAAGGATCAAAGAAATGACATTGCGATTAGCAAAAAGACCAGCGGGATACTGGCAGACAATAACAACATAATACTCCTGGGACCTGACGAAAAAGTGCTGGAAAGAGTATGTTACAAAACTGTTTAGCGACGAAAGACCAAAACAACCCCTCCAAGCAAGTGAGATCAACGAGCCGAGTCCTAACACCACAAAAGAAGAGGTAAAACACCCCATCCTAATACAGAAGAATGGAAAGGCTGTGGGGCCCGAACAAGCTGAAACCTTGAAACTCTTAAACCACCAAGACGGTATAGGGTTAAGTCGCCTAACAGACCTTCTAGGAGTTCAACGATATATATAGAACTGGAAAATTACCCTCGGAATGGCTAAGATCAACTTTTGCCACTTTACCCAAAAAACCTAACGCGTACCAATGCGATAATTACCGCATGATAAGTTTGATGTCACACGTACTAAAAACGTTCCTGAGAGTTATACACACCCGCATATTCAAGAAATGCGAACAGCAAGTTCACGACACTCAATTCGGGTTCAGAAACAGATTGGGAACGCGCGAGGCTCTATTCTCGCTTAACGTACGTACTTACACAGAGAACACGCGACATGAACGTAGTAATATACGCCTGCTTCATAGACTACCCCAAAGCTTTTGACTTCATGCAACATCAAAAACTAGCAGAAATACTCAGGAAAACAGGTGTAGTCGAAAGTGATTTACGAATCATTACAAAACTCTACTGGCATCAGACAGCTCAAATAAGGGTAGAGAACAAAATGTCCGAGGAGATAAGAAAGCCATAAGAAAAGGAGAGCGACAAGGATGCATATTATCCCCGCTGCTCTTTAATCTGTACTCGGAACACATTTTCGCGGAATCTCTTGAAAACACCAGCGTCGGAATCAAAATCAATGGCAAAAAAATTAGCAATATAAGATATGCCCACGATACAATCGTTATTGCCAGCAGCTTGCCTGAACTCCAGCAACTTGTGGATGTCATTGTTGAGTACAGCAAGTTTTATGGACTGCATATAAATATCCCCAAAACGAAACTTCGCTCATTGACTGCAATGGTGGCACAAGTAAAAAAATTCGAAATTCTAGATAACAAAATGTCCTAACTAGAAATTCCAACCTCTACCTTAGAGCCAAATCTGGCACAAAATTATTTCTTTTTATGATCGTATTATACATAATTCATTTTCAAGTCAAAACAGTGTCCTATGTATAACCCAAATCTTAATTATTGATTTTCTCAAAACAATGTTTTTTGAGTTGTGCCACTATTGCATTAAATGAGCGACTTATGGTTTTCTCGAAGGTCAAACAAAAGCTGCCCTCCATATACATGACAAGATCGTTGAGCCAGGTATCATCCTTCAAATATCCAGGACCACTAGTATGCGATAGTTGCGACGAAAGAGATTCTATCAAGAATCGAACAGGCCAGGAGGACGCTTATCGACATGACAAACTTTTTTATTAGGCGTGACCTAGACTTGGGTTTTAGAATCCGAATGCTACGCTGCTACGTGTTCTCCATCCTCTTGTATGGCTGTGAAAGCTGGACCCTCAACCCGCCGCTAGAAAAACGCGTTGAACCTTTCGAAATGTATCTTTATAGGAAAATATTACGCATATCCTGGATCGAAAGAGTAAGAAACGCAGAGGTTCTTAATAGAATGCAAAAAACAAGGACCGCAAACTAAGGTATATTGGACATCTATGAGGGGAGATAGATATGAAGTAATTCGGTTGATCATCGAAGTAAAGATTCAGAGGAATAGGTCACTAGAGAGAAGACAGAATTCCTGGCTCTCGGACCTACGCCGATGGCTCAGTAAAACATCATCCGATATCTTCAGAGCAGCTGTGTCACGTGTAATATTACCAGTTGGATCGCCAACCTTCGAAGTGTGCCAACCGAAACTAAGCGACTCGATAAGTGACACGGTTTTAAAGGCACAAATCGCCCTTAAAGTCGACAATTAAATATACAGGGCGTCCCGTTAAGCGAGGTAGGCAGTTGTTTCTACGAAACTATTCATCACAGGACTTCGAAAGAAAAAAAATTGATAATAAATGTGGCAAACAGAAATTGCTGGAAATTTGTTTCATTGTGTTCAGTTAGGAGTCGTTTGATGGGCACAACGAGGACTTCACTATTTCCGGTTCTTAAGATATTGGATTTTTTTTCGAGCAAAGTTTAGCCCACCACCACGTTATTTGAAAAGATAGAGAAAAAAGTTAAATAGCAAAGTTGTTCACAGGGAATGGGAGATTATATTTATGGTATTTTTAATATACCTTTCATATGCAAATTTCGGAGTTATATAAAAGTTGTTATAAGAGTGGTGTTGAAACGCTCCCTAGCTGCAGAATTAGGGAGATGAAACCAAGTTTCCAGCAATTTCTCATGGCCACATCAAATTTTTTCCTTTGAAGTCCTATGATGAATATTTTCGTAGAAACAGTCGCGTACCTCGCTTGCTGTAACCCCCTGCACAATTTTAAAAAACCGTTACAATTTTAAATTCAAAGCTATAACCTTAGTTTTAGGGTCAAGAAAACGCGAAACATATCTGCTATCTCTTTAAATGATTTTAGACTTTTTCCTCTAAAATAAACGTACGACCTACAGGGTGAAAGTGTGCACAGTACACTGAAAACTGCAAAAAATCGAAACACTTAAAACAATTCCAGCTCACCAAGTTTAACAGCCACACCAAAGATAAATATTGTTTTTTTCTCGCCTAAAAAAGTAATTAAAAGACATGTGAAAAAGTGCCAAAACATCTACAACCAAAATCGATAAGTTGTCTATTTGTCATAAATACAGATATACCGAAAACGCAATGACGCTGTTTGAACGGATCAAAACAAACTTTAGAAACAAATAACCTAATTGTAGTAACCCCATAAACACGTTCTCTTTAGAATGAGGTTCAGCGTTTGGAACGTTGAATGGCAGACTGCTTAGCTCTGTAAGAAGCTTTAGAAATAGGTACCTGATTGTAATAATCCTCGTTTGGCAGTAAATAGCTCATGCACCATCGCTTTAGAAACCACATGATTGTCGAGCCCACCTCGGGACTCATAAAATGCCCCAATTTCATTGACACCGCCACTTCCTCAATTGAGGCCAGCCTCATCACGTTGTAACCGATCCTTATGACGTGATCGCACTGATCCAGGTTCTCCGGAGTGGGCAACTAAAATGTACGAGGCTTGTAAATTCAATTGGAGTCCCCTAGTACCGATGCAAACCTTAGCATCAGCCACCGCTAACGCCTTCATACTAGCTTCAGAGGTAGTTAGATTCTTTTTAGCCATTTCCGTAGAGTTTGTCGTGACTTCGGAGGGTATTAGTGCAGTTTCTCCGTCGCTCTCCATGCATAGGACGTGGCCTGCTATGAGCACTGCCCAGTGGACGTCTTCGAATACGCTATCCAAAGTGGCGGCTTCGTTTAAATTGATAGCTCGCTGTTGCATTATTGGAAGTATTGTCATCAAAGATTCAATTCTGGATTCTAATATTCTGTGTGGGATATATAAAAATAGTTATTTACCTAACAAGTGCGGGAAATGGTTCTTTACCGGTCGCGAAAAGAAATCATATATTTCAATTTTGTCACGTGTCTTATAATCACCCTAAATTTATAATGAAACTTACTTGTACAGGACGGGCAGAGAATGTGATATAATACTCCTACCAAGAAGACCAATGGCTTGAAGTTGGTCTTTGTACTTTGTGCGGTCATTGTCTTCAATATCTTCATCATATGCTATTTAAAAAAATAGACTAAACATCACACTCATATTAACCTAAGATACTTGCCTCCATCTTTTGTCATAGCTTTAAGTACGAAGATATCAGATGCGTCAAAGAGTTAGCAAGTGGAAGTAAAAAGTCTTACCTCCATTGTCATTGTTCTCCACACTCCTACTACCATCAGGAGTGGCTAAATGGCACTGCACATACTTATTGAATATTCGAGCAGCACATGCTTTATGCAACTCCTCAGGTACTGAATTAAATTCCCCCATAAGAGTTGTCCAAGCTTCAAGCATATTTTCAAAGGCGTCCACATAGAATTTGTCATCATCAGGGTTCTGTTAAAAATGAAAGATCCAAAATGTCTATTTAACAGGGAGTGCAATGAATAACTTACAGAATCCTCATGTGCTGCTCCATCACAGAAATGGCACGTTAATCTCGTAAACTCATCCATAAGGCTTTCTTGGAGTAGATTTGGCAACTTACAAAAGTCATTCATAAAAAATAACACCAATTTTCTCACTATATTTGACACGCCTAGAGATTCTTTTTTTCTAATTGTAGTGCTACAAAATAATTGGTCTTCCACCAAATCTGATATTAAAAGACCTGGAACACTTACTTGGATACGAATTTTAACAGATTTGTTAAGTAATTATGTAAGTATTCGATCCTTGATTCGTCATTGTTCACAATACCTCCACTTAAACTAGCTAACTGGACTAGACAGTTTAAAGAGTGGTGAGCCAGCTCATCAATATCTCTTACCTACAAAGAGCATCAGTACTAAAAGAAAGCAAATTATTTCCAAACTAGGGCTCATCACCTTCCAGTAGATTTGGAACATTAACCGTATCAATTCTGGATTGAACATAATCTCTGACCATCCTACAGTCAATTTCAAGGCTGGTGCTTGATCAGACTCATATACAGACTCGTAGATACCAATAAGTCTTTTGGGTAGTGAACATGTTGTTAAGGAAAATAGGTACTTAACTTGGTTTGTTAGTTACTGAGGAGAGGTACAATTATTATGCTACAGGTATGTTGCTGTTTTAAAACTGGAACAAAAATTATTAAGCTCAAGGAACCTAATATTTTCAGATATGGGAATGCAGTGCATTATTAACCAATAATGTATATTCGATATCTTTAACACTACTATGTATAAAAAGGATATAAATTGGAGATACATATCCCCACATTAGCACCCTCTCAGTTATTTGAAGCAAATGCCTGGTGAGCTGAGTCATTATGTCACTATATGGAGGATCATTCTTAACCACCTCAGACAACAAATACACACAAAACTGGAAAATTCTCTTCAAATCTGTAGCTTCAAACTGTTTTTTTGCTTTAAAATGAACCTCCCAAGGAAGCCCCACATCTGTAGACTTAACTGTACTTGCATATTCTTGCATAATGTTGGCAATTATATTACAACCAAGTAATTTCTAGAAAACATTTAAATGGTACACTTTTTGTCCCATAACAGTTAAAAATGAAAAAACCTACTTTATCTTCCTGTGCATTTACAATTAAGTTTTCAACCTCATGTAAAATTAGTCCACGGTCCTTGCCATTATCATCGATGCTTGCTCTCTTAACCATTATAGCAATTACTTGCAGGAGCCGGTCTTGAACAAAGTGTGGAACTTGGTGTGTTAGTACATATTGCATTAAATATTGTCTCAGTGAGTTGCTGAGATGAAATTAAAATATTACTAAAATTTCTCAGAAGGTAACTGTTGAGGAACTAACCGATCGCTTTCAAGAAGAAACGTCCACTCTCTTATTACAGACTCCTTTAACACCTCAGCGGCCTCAAACATAACATACTGATTCTGGGATTTCTCAAGTATTTCTCTGCACATATCATAAGGCGATTTGCTCTTGCGAAAATTAAGAAAGATTGTCTCGGCCGCATGCCTTTGTTCATTGGACACAACGTTTGGAGGAGCCTAAAAATAAAGTATTGTTTATGAGGTGCTTTGCAAGCTTCTGGTCAATAGCTACCATTATTATTTGGGCCGCCGATTCCAATTGGGTTATTGCCTCATCCATGTTGGCTTGTTAAACGGTTAAAGTTTTTTTTATATAATACTAAATCACATAGAGAAGTTTTAAGAGTTAGTAAGAATATTAAATTCAAAAATCTTTTGTTTTGGAAATGGAAATGAAAAAAGTAGAATTTTTAATGTGAGGTTAGGTGCAAATTTTGATAGTTGACAGTGGTGACAGTGAGAGGGTGACATTGACGTTCGAATACGGAGCTGTAATTGGTTTAAATTCCTTCCCACTCTGACGTCATCAAGACCTCTCAAGTTTCATTGGTTGAACTTCTTGAAAATGATTACATCTCCCCCTCCCCCCTCCTTATGGTTTTGTGTGTGTGATTGTTTTGAATTTTTTTGTAAACATTTCGTTTCAAACCAAATTTCCAAACTTAAAAGGAACATAAACTAAAAATTAGTGAAAACGTTCCAGTTTCAAAATGCATAGAAAATCAACGCAAAGACAAAGTCTGATTTAATGGAAAGTTAGGTTTTTAGTTATGAATCTAATTCGAATACTATTTAATATCAACATATATTTAACCGCTGCTATCGTGGCTATAGCGGTAGCAGGTGATCATTTGGTAGTTCTTTGCAAATCCCCCATTTTAAAGGCTCTAAGCGACAATATAACTCATGCCGTAATCGGAGGTCTAAGCTGGAGCCTTTGTTACTTGAATCGTGAGAAGTCTTTTGCAGAGTCCCGACATGGCATGGTGGAGATATTATGTTGCACTATGGCCGCGGCTCTGATTGATTTGGACCATTTCTTTACTGCAAAGTCTCTTTCCTTAAAGGTAATTTATTATTAAACTGTTCATCATTTTAAGTTCTTAGCTTGAACTTGAAATAATTTTAGGATGCAACTGCCTTAAATCGCAGACCAGTGCTCCACTGTTCAACACTTGGTTTAGCATTAGTTTTCTTTCTACTTTTGATGAGTTATGTTTCTGGATCTCCATTCTTGAGGCAGAGCGCACTGATACTTTTTACAGCATTTGCAACACATCATTTAAGGGATGCTCATAGAAGAGGACTTTGGTTTTATCCATTCGGGAGTACTGCTCCCATCCCCTACTATTTATATATTGCATTGACTTGTTTAGTTCCATATTTGGTATTGCTAACTGAGAAAATATTATTTAAGGTTTCACCTAGTAGTGGTGCAGATGTTTATTCATATGTCATATAATATATCAATAGTGATTTTTTATGTGGTCGATATTGTGCCAATTAATGTTTGATTTAACCAGTAACAGTAATCTTGGCATGAAAATAATTACAAGCACATATTGAGAGAAGGACTAAATGACCCAGAAACTCATAAAGAAATAAGACAAAACTAAAAAAAAAAACTGAAGGATATAGAGTCAAGAATGCAACTGGACACACCACAAGGGGGAAGATGAAAGATGCAATAATAAAGATTCAAGAACAGGAGACTGGTTTTAAGGAAAACATTAAGAAGAAGGAATGGAAGCGTCAGAAGATGGTAGAAATATTATCCGTAACCGGAGATATTACATTGATAGTAAGTCTCTACTGGGACCAGATCGCCGAAATAAGAATAGACAGAAGAACATCTGACATTATGTCAATCTGCGAAGAGGCGTACGACAGGGCTGTATTTTGTCACCACTCTTGTTCAACATCTATTCGGAAGCAATTTTCAAAGAAGCTTTAGCAGAAGACATGGTAGGTATCAAAATAAATGGAGTGTGTATCACCAATATCGGATACGGAGACGACACCTTACCGATAACATATCAAATCTGCAAAATATGATGAATAGAATAACTGAATATAGTGGGCAATACGGATTGGACATGAATATATCTAAGACCAAACTGCTAGTCTTCTCCAAGAGACACACTGCTGAAACAATTTTGATTAACGGCAACCAGATCCAACAAGTCTTGTGTTTTAAATATGTGGGTACCATAGTTAACGAGTGGTGTGATCCGTAACGAGCGATCCGTTCCAGAATCGAACAAGCCAGGAAAACATTCATAAACATGAAATAGTTATTTACGTTATAAGTCCGGTAAATATAGTTTTACAGTAGGAGTCAGATGTTTCTGGACGAGGCGCTAGCCGAGTCTGGAATTTCGAAACGACTACTGTAACACGTTACCGGACATATGATGTACAACATTTTACTTCATACTTATTAAAAACAGGAAAAAAAATTATGCGCGGCGATTATATTTTTGACAAATCCGCCAATTTGACAAATAGTTTCATTGCGGTATCCTGTACCCGTACCGGTACAAGATACCATGGATACAATGGATTAATTGAATACCGCCACAGGATGTGCCTGTGGCGGTGCCTGTGCCTGTGACTCGAATCAATACTGTAAAATTTCTTTACGATATCCAATCTTGTAAAAAGTTATTTATCGGATTAAAATCAAGTACGTAAAAGTGTCCTAAATGATACAGTATGAAGTAAAGATTTTTTACTAGTCCTGATCTGAGTTTGGAGCTCAGGGTTCGCATGATTAGATGTTATGTCTTCAGTGTGTTGCTCTACGGATGTAATGCTGGACCCTGGACCCAACTGAAAAGAAAATCGAGGCGTTTGAAATGTACTTATATCGCCGTATGCTTCGCATATCATGGGTCCAATGGATTACGAACGAAGAAGTACTTAGACGAATGAAGAAGCCGAATGAACTAATGGCCCTCATAAAAGAAAGAAAAACTACGTACATAGGGCACATTATGCAACAAGTATGAAATGCTGAGACTAATAATTGAAGGAAAGATTCAAGGAAAAAGATCTATTGGTAGACGTCAGAACTTCTGGCTGAAAGACCTCAAAAGATGGCTTGGGTGCACCTCCATTGAAATCTTTCGAGCTGCTGTATCCAGAACAATGTTAGCTATGTGGATCGCCAACTTTCGAAAGGAGAGGGCGCCATAAGAAGAAGATTGAGAGAAGAAAAATATATAACTATTTTACAGTCACAACACATCAAGGCTACTTTTTCTGTCATCTGTCACTCTAGTGACTTTTAAATAATCATGGAGGGAGGTACCAATTATTATTAAAAATTCATATCGGGAATTGGTGTTATTGCTGGTCATATGGTGAATGAATATGCGAGTACCTTTTAAATAATCCTTCACTGAACAATAGATAGTCTCTATGTATACATAGAATAGTGTCTTTTCTGCACTACTGAGCCATTGTCCGATGTCATGATGCCACGTTCACCACAGAGTTCTAGCCTCTCAGTTAGACTGTAATTCCCTGCTTGCAGCTATGCACTCAATTTGGTTTTCATACTCAAACCTGAGATGTTTCTTCAGAGAACAATTGAGATAGGTGATAGAAATAATTTCTTAGAGCTGTCATGAAATACATTATTTTAGCCAACCTTTCAGTGATTGAAAATGAGAAGTGAGCCATGAAGAAAAATAAAATGGCACTGTTTTTTTCGTTAGATTATTGATTTCATAGGTATTTAATTAAAAAGATCAAGCTGGATTAGAAGGTGGTAATATGATTTGATTCACTTGGGGCAATAACAAAGTCATGATAATTATTGTAGAACCACTATTTTTTAATAATAACGGGTAAAAGCAAAAACAAAATATCACAGGATTTCTATTACCTACATATGTATATGTATGTAACTAATCTTAAGGATTACACTTATAATCTAGATACAAACATAACAAAACCCATATGCCAGTATAGATCAATGTGTTTAATGGTAATACTGCTATTGCAAAAGATTATTTTGAAATACATGCACAGCACATCAAGTTGTGAAAGTAACAATATGGCATATAGGGCGAAATAAAATAAACAACCAAATAAACCTACAAACAATATTAAACCAGTAATTAGGTACTTAAATAAATTTCGAAAAGAAAAATTGGGAAATAAGCTGGTTCCTTATTTACGTACCAGGGATCGTGTTCTAACTACAAAAATATACAAAATATTCACATATACTGGGAATAAATAATTATTATTCTCTTTCAGCCAGCTACTGGTTTAATGAAACATGTGTTTACCAAGTTAAAACTCTGTCACCATCATGTCTTATTTGAATAAATTTTTTATTCACAGCAAACACATTTTTCACACAAGTAGTCCCGCTGCATTATTCAACAATTCCTTTCAGCCAAACCATTCACACGACTTCCAACTTATATACCTTTCAGTTCTTTTCAGTTCAATTGTTTAACGCTTTATTTATAATTCTGCCTTTCACTTTTTTATCACAAGAAAAAACAGGACAATTAAGTGGCCTTATCTATGCCAACACTGATAAAAGTTCATAGTCATAGTGAAGAGTCAAAAGTGTTTCGTGAAAACTGGGCTGTAAACATTATTAACTTATCAACATTTCATTGGAATCTAGCGCTTCTAACATATCTGCCATTTTTTTTTAGTTTTCCGGAAATCTGACATACTAATTGTGTCAAGGTTAGGCAAACCGAATGATCGATAAACTAATTTGACTATAATTCAAATTGTTACATCACCCTAGAGATAGTATAGGCCTAAAGATTGAATATAGGTAACAATTAACAATTCCCTATACCTACCTACCTAGCTAATTAAAGATTAGGTAATATAATAGCTTAAAGTTTAGATACTTTGGAAATATTTTCTTAGTGGTGTCAGTGCTTCATGCATAATAGGTGGCTTGACCCTATTTTTGTAGGATGAGCGTTTGTCTTAACTAAAATTCACCGATACTTAACCCTGACATTCTCTATAGTTTACAATAACTTAGTGTATTATGGCATATTTTTGGCAAAGTGGCTAAATTCCACTCTAGATACCTAGATAATCCCATAATTCTAGTTAAAAGTGGAGCAGATGACGTGAAAATAGTCTCAGGCGTTATTGACATGATAACAATTGGAAATTAACTCTGACTCTAAAGTGAGCAGAAATATTTGGGAACTAGTATACATAGTTTGGAATTAATTATTGGAAACTTATCAATAGTTTCCGTCGGTTGACACATTATGCTAACTCTCACTATTCCTTTGCAGCGTCACTGTCGCTGCCTTGGCTTCTGCCCCGAAAACGTATTCTTTGCTGGCCTCTTGTTGCTTCATATTCTGCCCTACAAGGAGTGCAGACAGTGCTTCGAGAGATTGTCTAACCTGCATTGACATATCAACATGTAAGTAATGCAAAATTTTTAATAGGCCAGAAATTTACCTTAGCTATTTGATCTAAATTACTATCTAAAAAGTTATTGACTGCGTCAGCTGATCTGGAATGGAGATGTGTCTGCCACTGCAGGAGATCACTGTAAATATCCTCGGACGTCGAGGAGAGCGGTGCACCATGCAGAGATATTGAATACTTGTTTTGAATTTTATGTATCCTGTACAGTAAGACAGCAGCAGAGAGGAACAAGAGGATCAGCAGAAGAGTCGTGGCCACTAAAATTAGGCTCTGTCTAGGCAATTTCCTAAATTCTGTTATGGCGTCTTTCAGTGTTCGCACGAATCCTTTCGAGCCCTTACGCTCAAGTAAAGAACCTGGAATTTATTATTCACGTTATTAAATATGGATTAATAGGTGTCTCAACGGACAAACCTTCAGTTTGATTTCGTACGCTTTCCTTACGAATTCTTTTCAAAACTTCCGTTGGGGCAGGTACTTCCTCGATCAATGGACTATCCCTTCCGCTCGACTCTGAAGAATCTGGATCGGGCTCCTGTACAACCATATTATGATATTATGCTATTTGGGTTTATTGTTTTCAACTTACTAAGATTTCGGGTTCTGGAAGCGCCTCCTCACTTTTTGCCTTCTCCCATACTGTCCTCATATAAGCCAAGGTACTGTCTCGGGACATCAGACTACCAAAAATGTGCTTATCATCTGCGGTGGTTATCCCTACGGCGTTTGGTATTATTCGAGCAGTTTTCTCTTTGGTTATTCCCTCCACACTGAGTATTGGTATCAGCAACTACGGTGAAATAAACAGAATTGATAACTAGTGTTTTTGCGATTAAAGCGCGCAAGTACCTTTGTGACGTATCCGAAGACGTTCGAATAGAAAGCGAAATAGTTCTTAGTGATATATAGGTGACCTTGAAGAAGTATGTCACCAATTAGAGCACAAGAGTAGTAATTGAGCACTTTTTCATCCTCCTCGAGGGTTGGAAAATGTCGGAGGAACTTCTTTTGGCGCGCCTTGGAGGTGGTGTGAACCTTAGGGTCTTTGGCAGCCTTAGGACTAGGCGGTTCCGTGAGCTGACCTTGAGCTGTCATAGCTGGCGTGCTTGTACTTAGGTGTTTTAGATTATTTCTGAAAGTACATTTATATTAGTGATATTGGCAAAAAAATTTCACTCCTATTTGTAAGTATGTTCACCTTTCGGGAGAGTCGTTACTACCAGTACTAGAACTATCGTCGTAGTCTTGGGCAATCGCTTTTCTCCTCGTGTAAATTGGGGATGGTTTTGTAGGTTTGTATTGCAATTTGCTAACTAACGACATGGTCCTTTTTAGACGTGGCATTTTATGAAAGATTCACTGGGTTGTGGCACTTTTTACAACTAATGAGGGCACATTTCCACTGCTAACGCTTTAAGTTGCGATGGAAAATTGCTGGACGAAACAAAACTTGAACAACAGAGATCGATTGCGACGTAATGATTTTGTGGCGGTAACAAATCGAGGACTACAATAAAACTGAGTGGCTCGATGGTCGATATTTAATTATTATTCATCCATATCATTTCATTATATCACATACCATTGAACTTATCTTATCTGCTTTTGCCTATATAACAATTTTATAAAACAAGTGTACTTGTGTTCTTGCGTATAGAGGTTCATGGGGTTAATGTATTGGAAGCGGAGACAATGTGGCCTTATATTGCTTTGATGCAGGACTTAATGCAGTAACCATTATTATTTTTGGGACTGTAACTTCATCTGTAAAATGTAAAAAAAAACTTTTAGGCACTCGAGGGTAAGCATTGAGGTTTGCCTATACAGGGTGAGTCATAATCGAAATTCTTTGGTTGCTTTTAAGGAGGGTCCGTTATATATTTATGTTTCTTATCGAACTTCTTCAAAAGGGTGTTGAATTTAGAATTTCAAAATGCATATTAGGTCTTAATTATTCTTAAAGCGTAAGAGATATTTTAATGAAACTTTTTAACTTAAAGGCCCACCTTTTGCAATAAAAAAATATTTTTATTTTGGTCAGTGGTGCGAGTACCAGCACGTTGACGAATTTTTTATCGACGTGGCAGGTCCTTTTCCAGAGTCGGACTTCGGACGATAGCAACAAATACATCTTATTTGCCATGAATTATTTCAGTAAATGACCTAAAGCTTATGCACTACCAAATCAGGAAACTAACACCGTGGCAAGGGTCTTGGTTGACGAATTCTTCAGTAGATTCATTCGGACCTGGGACGGAATTTTGTATCGCAACTTTTCAAAAAGATCACTAACCTGAACTTCCGGAAATCCGTAAAACAAGGACAACACCGCTCCAACCACAATCTGATGGCATGGTCGAGCGTTTCAATCGAACCATGGAACAATACTTCTGCAAAATGGTAGCGGACCACCAGTAAGATTGGGACAAATTTCTGAATCTTCTAATGATGGCGATACAGAGATGCAGTGCATAACTCGACAGGACATACCCCTGCCAAGGTTATGTTTGGTAAAGAACTTCGTCTTCCGGTAGATTTGGTGTACGGATCACCAGAAGAACCGGTGCAAGATGTCCAGAACTATGCTGATGAACTTGAAGAAAGATTAAAGGAAATCCGTCGAAACGTGAGGACAAAGATAAAGATTGCCAGCGATCGGATAAAAGCCAGATATGACCTAAGGGTCAATTCTGCAAGATTTAAGGTAGCTGACTTGGTTTGGCTGTATAATACAGAGAAGAAGCAAGGAAAGTCTCCCAAGTTGTGTCCAAGTTGGAAGGGGCCATATACAGTCATCAAACGGATCAAAGACGTTATAGTATATAGGATCCGACGTACCCCTAGAGCAAAGATGAAAGTGGTTCATCTTGAACGGTTAAAGACTTACAGTCGTGGAGATTCGGGACGATCAGAGCTAAGAGGGGGGCAATGTTACGCTCAACCGTGGGACCACAGAGATTCGGGCCGAAGCGGCAACGCCGAGCGCCGACCGCGACCCCGTCTAGAATAAACGAGAACCGGGAACAGTTGCCTCCGTTCTCGAAAGTACGAGAGTGTGTTCAGGCCGGGTATATAAACCAGTCAGTCGCGCGAGAGGGGATGGAATGGATGTGCGCAGTGTAGTAAGTAAGCGAAATAAGCGGACAAGCGAACAGTGCGAATTGTTAGTAGAGAGCAATTGTGTTTTAATCGTGTTGTAATAGTTAAAAGTAAATAAAAATATGTTAAATATGAATTGTTGTTGATTGAGATGGATTGATGTGAAATTGATTTGGAATTAATTCGTTTTTTTTTTAAGTCAACTGTTCAATATGCAAGTGCCCTAAAGTCTATTGTCTTTCTCTATACTGAGTGATTCTTGATCTGGTTCAATTCTGGGCATTTCAGGCGACTCCGTTTGATTGGTTGGCTCAAGGTGGATTGATATTTATTATGATAATACCATCTAATAGTGTCCTTTTATTATTTGTTTCTTTTTGTGTAGAAAAATTAGCAAGTTATTTTTTCTAGCTTTTAAGACCTTGTCGTCACTGGATACCTTACCGAAGCAGAAGAGATTTGAGGTTTGCAATAAAAAAATAGGAACTAAGTTGTTGGTGAAGTTAGCAGGATTGGGACAAATAATGCACCTCTTCTTTATTCGAAAATGGTCGACGTTTCGACTATTTATTTAGTCTTCTTCAGGGCTAAAACCCAATAAATAAAATGGTAACGAATCCCTGGGCCCAACATAAAATCGTATATAATGTTTGTTAAATTATGGAACGTAAAATCCTATACATCTATTACATCTATAAAATTAAAAAAAATAAAAAAAAATAATACGGACAAATTGTAAAACAACTACAAGAGTTAACATCTGACAATTACCGACAATATCAAGCAAACAGTAAACGTTGAGGCGTACATTACGGAAGAAAGAACTTTCTCACTTAGAGAGGGTAGTCAGTAAGTTCTTTCTTCCGTAATGTACGCCTCAACGTTTACTCTTTGCTTGAGATTGTCGGTAATTGTCAGATGTTAATTCTTGTAGTTGTTTTACAATTTGTCTGTATTATTTATTTTTTTTTAAATTTTATAGATGTAATAGATGTATAGGATTTTACGTTCCATAATTTAACAAACATTATTTACAATTTTATGTTGGGCCCAGGGATTCGTTACCATTTTATTTATTGGGTTTTGGCCCTGAAGAAGACTAAATAAATAGTCGAAACGTCGGCCATTTTCGAATAAAGAAGAGGTGCATTATTTGTCCCAATCCTGCTAACTTCACCAACAACTCACAACTTAAGGACGCTAATTACAACAATGAATAGGAACTAATTTAATATTTCTTCAGTATGAAAGCCAAATAGTATGGAACGCCCCTGGTATGAATGTAACGTTTCTCTAATATTTGTTTTCTAGACCTAATTTAAAACGTTTTTTTTTGGAGTGTTCTTATAACTTGTCCAGGATCGTGCAAATTTCTCCTCATTCATATCGAAGCTTTTCTACCCCAAAAAGAGCATTTTGTCCTAATTACCTCCCTCAGTTATTTCGTTTTGTAGACGATATATGCACAACATTTGTACCATCTCAAGTACTGTTTGTGTTTGTAGCCACAGCCGTTTATAGACGAAAATACATTCGATATAAGCACCAGGTGGCCGTTATCAAATCAGTTTACTTTGAGATGATCAATGCAGGTGTTTCGAGTACCCATAAGCACTCGACAAACGAGACTAAAAACTCACTTGTCAACTTTGGTGAAAACCGAGTGACTTGGGCTGCGTTGTATCGTAGGGCTGGCCAGGGGCTCGGATGGCGCCCCCAGAGGGGCTCCGAGTTGCCCCTGAGGTGTGGAGGGTGCCGATCGGGGACCCGCACTCCCGAAGTTCCCCGACGACCTGAAAGCAAAATATTTTTTGTTACCACTCCTAGATCGATTTGATATTAGATATTAATCGACATTGAAGTCCCTAGAGAAGTTTATTGTTTCAACTTGTAATAAAACAACAATTAATTGCTAATTCATAGCAGCAGAACTTTAAAGACTGAGTTGTTCCGAACGGTTTTTGCTATTTTATTTCAATCGCTTTTCACGATTGTTTTCCCTGTAATAACAATTAGAGTAAAATGGTAGGTGTTTTTCCCATACATTGGTAGTTACAAGGCCATTACAAAGTATATCTGCATTTTTAAAACATTCTACCATTATGGGCTAGGAACCTAAAAAATTGGTTTCTACCATTAGCATTTGCTATTTTAATTGAGTTAATAATATTCTGTGTTTTAAGTATTACTTACACTAGACAGCAGGTTCGTTCAACTTATGTACGGAAATTTACGGTATTTGCTTTTTAACTGCTTGGGTGCCCATAACGTAACGTTTTTACCATTGACCTCAAAAATTTACCCGACCCCCATAACTGCTACTTCTAGCGACACAAAGAGATCGCGAAAACCTAAATGAAGTGTAATTTGAGCGACGTGTTAAGAATTCATGTTATTCCTTAGTCCTTAGTCCAATGTAAAAATTAATTAAGTACCTACACGTTTGCCAAATAAACTTGCCAATCTATTGCGTTTGTTATATATTCAATAAGTCGTGTATTCGTCCCTTTTAATCTTCAATCGTCTGGCCATAAGTCCGCATTCCGTAGCTATTTTAATTTCCCTAACCGTAATTGACTTTTATTAAAAACTTCCAATTCAGCAAAAAACAATAGTAAGTGAGGGGGTCGGTGACGAGAGACTTCTTGAAAAATGCAAGTCTACAGTAGGTTTTTTCAAGACCCTTTAAACAAGGCCCTGAATGAAAACCTTTTGTCTCATCTGTATGTACTATTATCGTCTTTTATTGACGCAATTGTTCAATTAATAGTATTATTGCATTATTTCGCTACAGCTTATTATCATAAGCAGAGATTATTAGGTTATAGTCCATGTTATGTTTTGTGTTAATTGCACATATTAAACTCCTAAATAATCTGCGATGCTGTAAGGAGAAATCGATATAGGAACGACCTTATAAATTAATAAAAGAACTTGGTCAAGGTTGCAATATAGTCCTTGCATTATCCAGAACTTGGATAATTATCGCGTTATACGATCCGATACTGTTACCTATACAAAAAAATCCAGGTATTATTTTTTTCAGATAGAACCCGTCAAACTGGAAAAATGATTATTGGTCATCAGCCCCATCGCAATTTTCGGTATTCGGAAGTCTTTTTTTTTAGCACGAAGAATGAACCATAGTCCTCAGGCCAAGCTTTTAGACGATACCTACTTGCGTCAATTTATATATGGGGAATTTGATCAGCAGGTAATTTTGGTGTCTAATAAACAAGTTTAATTGGTTTTTACCAGTCCCAATATAATTCTTCTTTTTTATTAAGCACATTGTTTGCTTACAGGAGATGCCAAAACAAATTACTTTAGGCGATAATATTGTTATTGTTTGACTAAATCATTAAGATCGTTTGGGCCTCTAAAATTACAACTAAATTGCGACAGGGCTGACAACCAATATTTATTTTTTTTTTATTAAACAGAAAATTAGGTAGGATAAAATGTCACATTTCGGACTAACCTTCCAATTTCCCAGAACAACATGAATAATAAACGAATAATTATTATTGTAGACATTAAAAAGGCAACAAGGACAAGACGCACAGGCCTCGTGGATACAATTAAGGAAATTAATGCCAATTTTGCATTACGCTTTATCAGTGACTCATTTTTTTTAAGTGTTTTGTTAAAAAAAAAATAAGTTAACAAGAGACGATAACATAGCATGACATTATTTATACCTGTACATATACAGGGTGTCTTCTTTAAGTGCTATCTACGAAACGGCTCTAGTTACGAAGACGGTTAAGTTCGCAAAAAGTTGACTTTTGTAGAGACTATTTAGAAAACATTTACAATGTTGCTACATTTTGAGTGGCTTCTGAAATATTTAAAGAAATGTAAACAATACAATGTCATTTTGTTGGAACCATAAATGTCAAGCCGCTGTTCGAAGACTCAAGGCAGCATTATGTGTCTCTGTGTGTCAGCCCTATATTGGCCAATCCGCGACCCGAAAGACAGTTTATTCTGGACACCGATGCAAGTAACCATGGAATTGGAGCAGTATTGTCGCAAGTACAAGACGGCCAGGAAAACGTAATTTAGTACTTCAGTAAGGTGTTGAGCAATCCAGAGAGAAGTTATTGCGTTACCAGAAAGGAACTGCTGGCTATCGTGAAGTCCGTGGACCATTTCCATCGGTATCTGTACGGAAGGAAGTTTTTGAGTCGTACAGATCACGGAGCGCTGAAATGGCTTCTCCAAATGAAGAATTCTGAAGGCCAAATTACAAGATGGATAGAACGCCTTCATCAGTACGATTTTAAAATTGAACATCGTCCAGGTAGATCTCATGGTAACGCAGATGCATTATCACGCAAGCCTTGTAAAGGGGAATGTCGATACTGCCAACGAGTAGAACAACGAGAAGGACGAAGCATTCTTAGTAGAACCAGGATTGACGAACATTGGACCACTGAATAAATGAAGGTCTGGCAAATAAAAAATGCGCAATGGAGTGTCTGGAGGCCATTTTGGAGTGAATAAGACCCTGGATAGAATTCGGCAAAGGTACTACTGGGTCAATTGCCGAGATGACGTCGAAGAGTGGAGCAGAAATTGTGATACGTGCTGCTCCGTAAAAAGACCCCAAAGAAAGACTAGGGCGCAAATGAAGCAATACAATGTTGGCGCCCCATTTCAAAGAATTGCGATCGACGTGACAGGTCCTTTTCCAGAAACGGACGATGGCAACAAATACCATCTTAGTTGCCATGGATTATTTCACTACCTAATCAGGAAACTAACACCGTGGCAAGGGTCTTGGTTGACGAATTCTTCAGTAAACGGCGTACCATTAGAGCTTTATTCGGAGCAGGGACGGAACTTTGAACCGCAACTTTTAAAGAAGATCATGAAACTTCTGGGTATCCGCAAAACAAGGACAACTCCGCTCCATCCACAATCAGAGAGCATGGTCAAGCGTTTCAATCGAACCATGGAACAATGCCTCAATGCCTCAATCAATTAATTTTTTTTCAAAAACATCGAAATTTCAACTTTTTGAGAATGTAATTTTTAACCAATATTAGCCTTAATTCTAATCTGATTTTTTCGTCAAATTTGCATTTCAAAATTTTTTGAGTTATTTTTAAACGATTTCGGCCCTAATTTTTACATGATTTTTTCAAAAACTCCAAATAGAAATTTTTAAACGGTTTGAATAATTTTTTACCGATTTTAGTTCTTTACTTAACCTGAATTTCTCCAAATTTGTATTTTTACAAGCTTTAAATTACTTTTAACTAGTTTTGGCCCTAATTCTAATCTGAGGTTCCAAAAATTCCAAAATTTGTATTTTTACACGCTTCGAGTAGCTTTTCAAATGTCTTGGTCCTAATCCTTAACCTGAATTTCTCAAAAAACAGCACATAATTACTTTTAGGGACTTTTAGTAAAATTTAAGTCAAAATATGAATTGGTTTTGCCTGTATGTCTTAAAATTGAATTTCTTCAAAAACATCAAAATTGGAATTTTTATATAATGTAATCAAGACTAAAATTGATAACATTTTAATCAATTTTAGTCTTGATTCTAACGTGATTTTTTCCACAAACTCCAAATTTCAATGTTTAAATATTCTTTTTAACTGAATTTTAGCCTTAATTTTTACATTAATTTCTCAAAAACTCCAAATTGACATTTTTGGTTGGCTTGAGACATTTTTTTTGGATTTTAGCGCTCTTATCTTAATCTGAATGTCTTCAAATTTTAATTTTTACAAGTTTTAAGTTATATTTAACTAGTTTTCGCGCAAATCCTAGCTTAAGGTTTTCCAAAAACTCCAAATCCACGTTTTGAGTAGTTTCCACGATGTTTAACCTTAATTCTAACCGACATTTTTCAAAAAACAACACACTATTATTTTAAGGCGTTTTTAGTAAAATTTCAGTTTTTTTTATTCAATTTATTTAAAAAATAGCACATTATAAGATATAAATTGGTTTTAACAAATTTTGCCCTAAAATAGAATTTCTGCAAAAACAACAATTTTAATTTTTAGAGAATGTAAGTAATTTTTAACCGATTTTGGCCTTAATTTTTACATAAATTTTTCTAAAACTCTCAAAATTTACATTTTTGGTCGGTTTGAGTAATTTTTTACTGATTTTAGATCATATCTTAATCTGAAATTCCTAAAATTTGTTTTTTTATATGCTTCAAGCTATTTTTAACTACTTTTGGCCCAAATCCTAAGCTGAGGTTTTCCAAAAACTTCAAATTTGTATTTTTACACGCTTTGAGTAGTTTTTTAAAATGTTTGGTCCCAACCCTAACTTAAATTTCTCAATCAACAATACACTATTATTTTTAGGCGTTTTTAGTAAAATTTCAGTTATACTGTTACAAAAATAAATTTTATCAAGAACAGATTATAAGGTATGAATTGATTTGCCTGATTTTGTCCTAAAGTGAAATTTTTCGAAAAACATCAAAATTTTAATTTTTAGGGAATGTAAGTAATTTTTAACCAATTTTAGTCTTAATAATTCACACCTGATTTAAGAAATGTCCTATGAGAACTAGTAATGCTACACATTTTTTGAAGAATACCTTTTTACGTAGAATTAACCGAAAAAATTGAAAAATTAACTAAAAATTATAAAAAAATTGTGTAGCATTAAAAAAAATGAATAAATATTAATAGCTGCCCCCATAGGCACGCCCCTGATTTTAAATTCTGTTTCCCGTTATCCTCTAATTAATAGTAGTTGATGTACCAAAACCTAAACGATTTCATAAATCAATTTTTAAGATAAAAAAATAAAAACTACTTTTTGGGCGCCATCTTTAAAATGGTCTAGCGCATAATAGAGACATTTCCGGACACACATTTATATGAAACTTTTTTCTTATTTTTTAATGTAGAATCATACCCTGAAATTTGGCATAGGAATTTCCGGACACCCTGTATAAAGATAAACAATTCACTTATTATTATTGTCATCAAGTAGAAATTGGAAATCTGACTTTGACATTTTCATCGTCTCTTCTCAACATGTGATGAAAGGATATAGATATAAAAAAAAATTAAAACGAAGAATTCAAAGGTAACGAGGTGACAAATTAATTGAATGAGGTATATGTAGCCACTTCATAGGGAAAGAACCTTCACTTAAGAAAAATTATCTGTTTTATGTTTGCCTATGGTTCTACTTTGGCTCTGATCAAAGCTAATTTTTAAACATGCATAATACTGGTGATGGTCCGACAGGTATAAGTACTTAGCAGTGCTGCCTGGTCAATGTACAGTCATTAATTGAATTAATCCAATTAATCACTTTTTACAAAAATTAACCACAAATGTGTTGATTTACTGCAGTTATTTGAACACAAATGTGGCAAAAGTTAAAACCTGCGTAAACGCTAGTTGTTGGATTGACGTCAAAATATAATATACTGCGGATTGACTTTTAAATAGTTTAATAAGTTAGGTACTTATAATAAAATTCTAAAAATGTTTTTCTGCTAAACAAAAACCAGGTGGTCACAACTTGAACTTACTTTGATCTGATCAAGAACGACCGCCATATCACTCCTCTGGTGTGCTGTTGCACCCTTCTTGTCCCGACAACTTTGATCAGCTCCAGCTTAAATCTCAGTATTTTTTATAACTTTCAGATCTCACAGGATGTATGAAAACGAACGTTTTTATGCACCAAAAGGCGGTTTTTGATCAAAACGGCGGCGCGAACTAAAATTCGTAATTTTGTGAGAGAAGTCGCCAAGATACAAACGTAGGCCGCAGGACGAATTGGAGGCAGGTAAAGCACACTTTGAACGATACGCCTTTTTGTCAAGCAGCCAAGTGATTTTTAGAATGAGTTCTAAATTCGTCTTTCCGTGTATATAAAGAGGTTAGTTTAGACTATATTTCTAGATATTGGCTTCAAAAAATTTTCAGCTATTCATATATCCATATTATATCACGAATACATCTAAAATGACTAAGAGGTTACACATCCACTCAAAAATTATTCATCAGGTAGGCGAATTTTCAAAATAGCGAGAGATCCCGAATGACTCCACTGTTTATAAATTTTAACTCTGACATCTTTAAAAGTTCCAACCTGCTTTTTCCCGGGAGTTTTTCTCGGGAAAAAAACGGGGCCACACCCGAGGAAATTCAAAGAAACCATTTTATTAATATAGTCAGTTCAAGGAAGATATGACTTTGATCCTTTTTTCGTTTGCGGTCTTTACCTCAATGAATAGAGCAAATGGATTCTGGAAATTGACATCAAAAGATATAAAAATAACAGTTTAAGCCGTTTACACTTATACAAAGAATTATGTTGTTTTGGTATAAAATGCGCAAAAGTTTTATTTAAATTGAACTGCGATAATTTTATCAATCAGTGAGTGCATAATCGACGTTGAAAAACAGACACGAATTCCTGCTGTACCTGGAGCAGATCCGGCTAAAGTAAATATTTTAAAACTTATGGGAAGCCTAAGTGGGCCAATAAATATTTCGAATATTTTTTTTTTCTGCGTGGCTTTGGCGTCGATAGGCCAACATCAGAGATTTTAGAGCAGCTTGACGGTATTAACAGCACATTGTTATTAAATTACACGATCATGTGTAAACACTGTGTGTTTTACATGCGAAGGTAAAAGGCAAATACAGTTATGTATTATTAAATTTCGTTCCCCTGTAGCCAGTCTCTTAGCAACCTTGACCTAACGAATGTTTTGTACGCACATGTTTTTCGCCTTATAATTCATCACCTGAACTTAGAAAGCACCTTTATTTATAAATATGTTTTCCCTTTGTAATGTAAAGCTCTTTCAAGATATTTTTCAAACATTTTTGAATAAGTTTATATTAATTATAGCCATATGGCTATATGTTTCTTGAAATAAAAATATGACCGAAGCGCTTATTCTTAGTTTCTAAAGAAACAGTTAATATAATTAAGTTTGCATCATCTATCATCGCATCTGAATAAATAAAGAACTTACCTTACGGATTCAAATAACCTATTTCTAACTTAAAATAGAAATTCCCGGTATTGAACCAAATTGTTCCATTTTCGCGTTCATTTGCCGAACAATAACATTATTTGCATGTCTCAATCGAACGCTTAATGGATTTAAGTGCTTTTATTGGCCGAATGTGAATCACGTATAGATTCATTGTTGCAGTGAATAATAGCTCAGGCTGTGTACATCCAAGGGCTAGGTAATTCGAAAACAATTTTTTTTAGACACCTGCAATTTCAAGCTCACCTGCTTATCATCAAAAGCCGCTTTCGTTCCGCTAAATGTTTAACAAAGTAATCTCATCCAGATTTGTAGTAGCACATTGTCACTAAATTTGCTGCATAATTAAAAACACTTGAGCGTGTTATCAAATATTTACGTTGTTAGGGACTGATGAGCACAAAGTAAATTACCAATTAATGTAGTAAAAATCCATTAAAAAGTTCCTGAAAATTGACTCGTTCGTTCATAGGTAAATTTAAGGCAGTATTCTTGGAGAGGGGATAATGACTTTTTTTACTCTGACATTAATGTTATGAAGTGTAATTTGCAAAACACAGGGAGATCAACGCAATTAAGCGATAGTTTATTATCAGAAATGTCATGTTTCCTCGTATGTAAGTGGTAAAAAAATGATAGGTGAACAGCTTTTTATAATACAAAACTCTGGATATATTTTTATACTTCAATAGAAGATGAATTTACCATTCCAAAAATATCTCACTACAGGCCTCTCCCCTCCTCTTGATTTCTAAGCTCAAGCCAAAGCTTAGAGTGAGCATAAATTAAGTCTTACTGTCGCCAGGCTTAAGTGTCCTAAAAGAAGTACTATGCCAGTCGCTGATGGCGTGTAGTTTACGTTGTATTATTTTACTTACTACTCTATTTAATTTACGTGTAGTACTGTTATATCATCACTGTTATGGTTTTGTACTTTGTATATTATCACAAAAAGCGCGCAATTAAAATTAAAATTTGTCGCATTATAAAAAGAGTCTGAACGAAAATAACTTTATTTCATAATTTAGCCGCTCAACTGAATATTTGAAGTGCTTGTGAATCGCATTTTTATACAGGGTGTTTCTGAACCATACGATCAAACTATAGAATCAAACGTCTAGGTGTTGTTTTATGAAACACTATAGAACTCATTATGAGTAAAGAAAGCCATGTCTTAAAATATTTCTCCGAGCTAAAATTCACACAGAACCAACGTGTGGCAAGGATGAGACACGATTTTTTTTCCTGTTTTTCATCAAAATGGGATGTTTACAATCCTCTAAGAACGTAACAAACTGAATTTGAATGAAATTAGCAACAAAAATTAATTTATTAAAAACTGCAAAGAAGTCGATCCCAAAAGTGCCTAAAAATCCACCACTAAAGGAGTCTATCTCCGAAGGTATTGCACCCACAGGACTTCCGTTGATGGGAGTTGAAAGAGGCCATCAAGAAACGCAAAAGACAGTTGGATTGACTCCAATCAGTCCACTCGTTCTAAAGTTACAGGCGGTCAAATTTGAAAATTCGGAAAAAAGACGTAATATTGTCCTGTGGTCAATTTCATAAAAATTTGGGCGACTTTTTTGTGCGGTTTTTTATCGTAATGGCACGTTTGCAATTCTCTGAGAACGTAATACACTGAATTTGAATGAAATTCGACCCAAAAAGTTGATTCTAAAAGTTCCCAAAAACCGATCACCGAAAGGGTCTACGTCCGAAGGTATTGCACCTACAGTACTTTTGTTGATGGGACATGAAAGAGGCCATCGAGAGAGCAAAAGACAGTTGGATTGACTCCAATCACTCATTCTAAAGTTACAGACGGTCAAAGTTGAAAATTGAGAAAAAGGACGTAATACTCCCCTTTAGCCAATTTCATCAAATTTTGCGGACTTTTTGTGCTGTTTTTTATTTATAGCAATGTCACGTTTGCAATCTTCTGAGAACGTAACATACTGAATTGGAATGAAATTAGACCCAAAAATTAATTTTTTAATAACCGCAAAAAAGTCGATTCTAAAAGTGATCAAAAATTGAACACCGAAAGGATCTACCTCCGGAGATATTGCACCTACGGTACTTCTGTTGATGTGAGGTGAAAGAGGCCACCATGAAGAGCAAAAGACTGTTGGACTGACTCCAATCAATCCACTCGTTCTAATGTTACAGACGGTCAAAGTTGAAAATTGAGAAAAAGGATGTAATACTCCCCTTTAGCCAATTTCATCAAATTTTGGGGACTTTTTGTGCTGTTTTTTATTTATAGCAATGTCACGTTTGCAATCCTCTGAGAACGTAACATACTGAATTGGAATGAAATTAGACCCAAAAATTAATTTTTTAATAACCGCAAAAAAGTCGATTCTAAAAGTGATCAAAAATTGATCACCGAAAGGATCTACCTCCGGAGATATTGCACCTACGGTACTTCTGTTGATGGGAGGTGAAAGAGGCCACCATGAAGAGCAAAAGACTGTTGGACTGACTCCAATCAGTCCACTCGTTCTAAAGTTACAGGCGGAAAAAAGTTGAAAATTGAAAGAAAGGACGTAATACCCTCCTTTGGTCAATATCACAAGATTTTGGGAACTTTTTGTGCTGTTTTGCATCGTAATGGCACTTTTGAAAGCCTCTGAGAACTGTTGAAAATTGGGTAAAAAAAAGACGTAATACCCCCCCCCCCTTTGGTCAATTTCATAAAAATTTGGGGACTTTTTTGTGCGGAAACACACTGAATTGGAATGAAATTAGACCCAAAAATTAATTTTTTAAAAACTGCCAAAAAGTCGATTCTAAAATGCTTAAAAATCGATCTCTAATCGAAAAAAGAATATACCTCCGAAGATATTGCACCTACAGTACTTCTGTTGATTGGAGGTGAAAGAGGCCATCAAGAAGAGCAAAAGACAGCTGGATTGACTCCAATCCCTCCACACATTCTAAAGTTACAGGAGGTCAAATTTGAAAATTGTGAAAAAGGATGTAATACTCCTTTTGCTCAATTTCATAAAAATTTAGGGAATTTTTGTGCTGTTTTTCATGGTGATGGCACGTTTGCAATCCTTTGAGAACGTAACACACTGAATGTAATTGAAATTAGACCCAAAAATTAAATTTAAAAAAAATGCAGAAAAGTCGATTCTAAAAGTGCCCAAAAATGGATCACCGAAATTATTTACCTGTTTGCAATCCTCTGAGAACGTAATACTCTGAATTTGAATGAAATTAATTGCACCTATGGTACTTCTGTTGATGCGAGGTCATGAAGGCCATTGAAAGAGGCCATGAAGAAGAGCAAAGACAATGGGATTGACTCCAATCAGTCCATTCGTTCTAAAGTTACAGGCGGTCAAAGTTGAAAATTGAGAAAAAGGTCCTAATCTCGATCCTAATACTCGTCTTTCGCCAATTTCTTACAAATTTGCGAACTTTTTGTGCTGTTTTTCATCGCATTGGCACGTTTGCCTCTGAGAACGACTCTGAATTAAAAATGAAATTGGACCCTAAATTAAAATTTTTAAAAACTGCAAAAAATAGATCCTAAAAGTGCCCAAAAATCGATCATCGAAAGGGTCTACCTGTCTACCTCCCAAGATTTGTTGTGCACTAAAAACTCACAATTTTGTACCACCAACATCGACAAAAAAGTTCATTTTTTGCAACCTTAAAAAATTATTTTTTAAACAAAAAGTTGGTTCTTAAGTCGTAAAAAAATCATTTTTTTAATTTTTTTAAGCAAAACCGCTAATAAACATTATGCTTAAGTAAAAAAAAAACTATTTTTTAATTCAAAATATTACCTGGATATATGAAAATTTTTTGATATATGAAAAAAAGTTTTGTTTCAATAAAAAATTCAATTTTTGGACCACTAACATCAACCAAAAAATTCATTTTTTTACCTTAAAAAAGCGCTCTTAAACCGAAATCCTCTCTTGAATAGCAAGAAATCTTTTTTTTGTTTAAAAAGTTCATGTCCTTTAATAAGCAAAACCAGCAAAAAAATGCATCTTTCTAACATAAATAAGCACTCCTTTTAAATCAAAATTAAGCCCGAGTTAAAAAAAAAGCAATTTTGTACCAACAACATCGACTAAAAACATTTATCGTAACCTCAAAAAATAGTTTTCTAAACCACAAGCCGGTTTTAGTACAGTCCTTTCGCATCTCATTTAGTACCCCAGTACTAAAATTAGTAAGATAAAAAAAAACATCAACAGAAAAAGCTCAGTTTTTGTAAATTTAAAAAATAATTTTCTAAACCAAAATTTGGGTCTTCAGTTGCCAAAAATCAAATTTTTTTTTAAAACATTTTTTTTAGCAAAAGCGTTCAAAAATGTCTATTGCTTACTTAAAAAACCTACTTTTTAATTCAAAGTATTACCCGGAAATCGAGAAAAACTGCAATGCTTTGCTTCACTGAAAAATTAAATTTTTGGACCAACCTGAACTAACATTAACAAAAAAGCTCATTTTTGTTAACCTTAAAAAAATACTAAACCAAAATCTTCTCTTGAATAGATGATCTTGAAACCTGATAGGAGCAAGAAATTATTTTTTTATTAAAGAAATTCACGTTCTTAAAACAAAACCAAGAAAAATGCAATTTTGTTGCATTAAAAAGAAATACTTTTTAAATAAAATCATAGTCTGATTATCGAAGAAAAAGAGTAGTTTTGTTTCACAAAATAAATCCATTTTTGTTCCACCAACACCGACCAAATCCACATTTTTCGCAACCTCAAAAAATCATTCTCTAAACCACAATCAAAACCATTCATAAAGTCATTTTGCTTACGTCAAAAAAACTAGTTTTTAATTCAAAATATTGCATGGATATCGAGAAAAATTGCAATGCTTTGTTTCAATAAAAAAATCCAATTTTTGGACCACTAACTCAACCACAAAATTCACTTTATTTTTACCTTAAAAAGGAAATTTTGTCTTGAATAGTAAAAATTAAATTTTGTTTTATCTAAAAAATTCATGTCCCAAGCAGAACCAGCAAAAAGTACATCTTTTTTTGCATTCAAAAAATTACTTTTTAAATCAAAATTAAGCTTGAGTTTGGAAAAAAAAGCGCAATTTTTGTTTCAAAAACTAATTCCATTTTTGTACCACCAACACGGACCAAAAACTAATTTTTTGTTACCTCAAAAAGTAATTTTCGAAACCACAATCTATAGTTGGTTGCCACTCCTAGTACAATTGTACTAGATCTAGTCCTTTCGCATCTCATTTAGTACTCTAGTTCCAAATCTAGTACAATCTTCACAGTGATGGGAGGTGAAAGATGCCATCAAGAAGAGCAAAAGACAGTTGATATAGTGATGAAGATGATGAAGATATGTTGGGTGTGGTGCACTTAGATAATGTAAAAAAAAACCAGGAGTTCATCCTTTGTCGTTAAAAAAGAGAAAAAGGGATTAAACATTCGACGTTATGCCTCAATTGATCACATATCCCCAACTGTTCCAGAATTTTTATAGCATGACCTTTGAGTGCTTTTATGAAGTATGTATTGGTTCTTGTAAGAATGACGTTGAAAAGAAAGTAACACAAAATTCTGAAATTAAGAGAACTATTTTTATTTTAATTAAAAGTTGTTTATTCTTGGTAAACAATGGGTAAGGCATTTCATCATATCTAGTATACTCAATGACTTTGTGGAGTAAGTTTAGCGGATTACCCTACACTCGATATACAGGGAAACAAGAGCAGCAATAAAAAAGTCTCCACTTTTTTAAATAATCCTAAGAGGTTTCTTGTAGAATAAAAAAATAATAAAAAGTAATAATTCTGTTCTGGATCTGGATAATAATTATGTTGCCTTGTGCCTTATACACAGAACTAATTTTTATATGTACGGTTGGTGGGGGGGGGGGGGAGTGGAGTGAGCAGTGGCGTAGCAAAGTCAAAAATGCGGTTTTTCCCCAATTTTATGGCGTCTTTATCGTGGCTACGAAGCTATATGGGATTTAGAGCTTATCCTGGGTAGATTTGATCCTCATGGTCTATATGATAAATTTCGAAGTCGAGACTCTGCAAAAGAGAATATTAGACAGGGCCTTAACTAAAAAAAAAACAAAGAAAAAAAATTGCGCATAACAGTATTAAAGCGTTAAATGGCCGTAGGAAATTAGGGAGACAGTTTGGGGCTGGGTGTGTTGCTTTACTCAATGGCTTCTGTTGTTTCGGAGAACAACACCTAGACTTTTGATTCCATAGTTAATAAACACCCTGTTTACCTAACGGTTCACTTTTATTATTTTTAACATTTTGATGAACAGTTAGCGCCAAAAAAAACCTGTTAAAGCTGCAAGTGTCAATATACAGCTATTCTCTTGGTACTAGTTCAACTATTATGACGCCAAAATATCTTAATGCTCGATCCAAAATAATTTGCTCACGTTACAATGAGGCATGTAGGTAATAATAATTAATTGACTGCCTTTTAGAAAGTACGAAGGTCGCGATTTGTATTTTTTGTCTGTAATAAATTATTGTTTATTGTCATAAAGGCCATAAAGATGGATCAGAACTATCGCCCTGTACATTGACGATAGTTTTCAAGCGATAATAATTATTGCGTTGCAATAAAGTGGGAATCAAATTCCTCATAGTTAGTAACATTGAATGGTATATTATCCAACAAGCTTATAATGTAAGCCGTCATTCCCGAAAGTGACGTTTGAGCCCACAAGCGTAGGAAGCAATTCACTGAGGGAATGATGTCTATGAGTATTATATGCAAGTTGGAAATAACTGGTTTTAGAGTTATTTGAGATAATTTAATAGTTGCTAAAAATGCCATTATCTGTTTACCTGTGAAACGTAACTCCAGGTTCCTTTCTATAGCAGCTCCGCATCCCGCCATTGTAAACAACACAATTATTTATAATATTAAAGTCTTGCAAAATGCATGTTTTGTGCAAAAAAAACAGAGCCAACGAAACGTTTGGTTTTCACCTTAAACATGGCGTCTCATCATTTTTGGTAACAGCTATCAATGTAGTGGAGAATTGCGCGCGCGGATTCCGTTAGTCTACCTATTCAAAGGTTTTGATTATCAAAGTCAAACTACTACGCTAAAACCTACCAAAAATGATGAGACGCCATGTCTAAGGCGAAAACCAAACATTTCGTTGTGGCTACGTTCGGCTATGTGTTTTTCTGCAATAAATTGCATTTTGCAAGACTTTAATATTATAAATAATTGTGTTGTTTACAATGGTGGGATGCGGAGCGGCTATAGAAAGGAGCCTGGAGTTACGTTTCACAGGTAAACAGATAATGGCGTTTTTCAGCAACAATTAAATTATTTCAAATAACTCTAAACCAGTTATTTTACATCCAAATCTTCGAAATATGATTTAGTATATACCGCAGTGAAGTCAATAATGCTATTTTGGGAAATATTTTTCTAATCTTGTAACTTGTAGACAGTTTTTTTATTTAAATTTTTGAGCAGTTTTTCCAGGGGCGCAGGAGATGTAATCGCAGGGTTATCAACGACTATTAATTCACAATTATTTTTATTTATTTAATAGTAAGTCGATGTTTGCTAATAATATTACGTATAATATTAATAATTTTACAAATAGTAATTTAGTTCCATTATTATTTTTAATCAAATATTTTCTTATGTGCTACAATACCAATGCTACGTCACTGGCATTTTCACTCTTGACAGATTGGAGCAAACTGGTAACAGACGCCGGCGTCGTATCCTACTTCCTCTGGTTTACATTTTCTAAGCTAAAACTATTATGGCCGTCATCAGGGCGGCCATAATAGTTGAAACCTTCATTTGTTTGTTTGTAATTTCCAACATGGCGGTGTGTAGATGCAATTCTTATGGAGTGTATAATGAAAAAACAAAATACGCAGCATGAATAATAAATATTATTCACGATGTTCTACTCCAAGAATATAACACACTCCATTATGTGCTTGCAACCTGACAAATGATAGACATTGAACAGCCGTGCACAAATATACTTAAATCCCCTTTTGCGCATGTAACCAGCATGCGCAAAACGGGCAAAATGGATAACTGTCATTACCTCTCAGGTATAGAACTCACCGAGATTTCCTGAGGAACCGATTCCGCACCATCTGCAACTTGCCATTTTCGCCCCCCGACGCGACCCCCTCGAACCCCTGCACGAAGCAAAACATGGCCGTATCTGTCATGCACGCCACGCTATGTTGTTTGCGCATGCGCGGCTTTCGGTCCAGGATCGGCGTGACGTCGTTGCGACTAGGGCCATCTTTGATTGGCTCGATTTCGAACGAGGGCACGAGAAGGGAGAGGTTAGTCGGCCGGTGACCTATTGTGGCGGCGAGTGTGACCAGGGCAACCAGGAGGGGTAGATTTGGCAACGTCAAATTGCTTTTTTTAAGGTAAGTTCACATAGTTGTTGCCATTGATGGAGGTACTTAGGGGGCTGAGAGCTATTGGGTTGTATTATTGAAGATAAGTATTCTGTTTGTTGGTTTTATAGCTTTTTTCTTTAATTTTTTTATCAGTGTCAGTGATGAGCAAAGAATCATAAAACAAGAATAAATTTAAGTATGTCAATTGACGTTTTTTTTTAAGCGTAGCTCCAATTTAATGGGGAAAGTTGCAGTTTTTAATAGTCAGTTCTAGAAGAAAGTCTTGACCAACTACAGAGGAGTTCTTAGGGTACACATAGGCCTAATGCTAATAATAATAATAATTTTTTTTAAATCGTCAATAGTAACATACCTAAAGCACGAACAAACATATTGTTTCCAAGATAAACAGAACTCATCCCCAGTAAAACAACCTTGTTTTTGCAATCAATCCGGGGGAAAATACACCGACTACCCTCCTATATATGCACCGGAAATCAAGAGGGTTTGTGGCAGTAAAAAAAACAGACGAATAACGGAGGGTCGTTGCCAAGTAGGTAGTTAAAACAAAAACTGAACGAGGTCCGGTTGACGATACCGGTCCCTGTATATGTCAAGATCTCAAAGGCGACGCGACGGCTGTTCAACTGTTAACCTGACTTCGAAGTTAGTGCCAAGCCTGTCCACGCGACAGTGCAGTGCTGCCATATTGACCCCACTTTTCTGCTTATTATGTAAAATAAAGAACTATGGGTAAACACCGTTTTTAAACGAAAAAAAAATTATTTTATCCTTAGATGCTGTATTGACTGTGTTTTGTTTGTATAAACACGAGTATTGGACTGCTTACAGATTATAAGGATGCAGCTAAAATCTGGTTTATGTGAGAAAATGCGGCAACATCGAAAGCGGTTATTTCCCTCTCTGGTTTTGATCGAGTTTCCACCAAGATTCGCCGTCATGGAGTCATGGCAACGTAATGGGTAATAGCGTGGCAGCGGTTTTTAACAGCTGATCGTCTGGAGGTGTTAACGAAGAAAACGTGTTTTTTTAAATATTATAAATATTTCTTCTAAGAATAATAAGGGAGAGGTCAAACGCTCTTTGGGTTTTCTGATCCTTGAAGGAAGTTTGGCATAAGTGCTTTGAGAAGGAAGTTTGGCATAAGTGCTTTGAAAACGGGTCATCCACCTGCTTGTTTTATCACTTTAAAATTAAACCAGCTGCACTATGCGACAGCTAATTTTGCTTATTTCGCATTGCTGTGCTTATTAATAGTCGGTGGTTTATGTGTTATCAAATTAAAACATTTTTAGACAGGGAAGTTGTAGGTCGGTTGTTAGTAAGTAGGTACACGTATAAACATTCACGTAAAATTTTCCGCAAGTCCACCAATAATAAAAATAAAATTCGAAATATGAATCATCTTTCTTATGACAACGTAAATATTGGATTTAAAGATCCGATTTTATGCAGCCTTTATGTTTTTAAACTGCCTTTATTACGCACCTGCTGTGGACTTTTTCAGAAAAATTTTGGATTTTTTCTATGCTCTTTTTGATCGAAATGAGACGACTGCAATCCCCTATGATTGTAACAAACTTGATAGGAGTGAGTGCAGTCCTGGAGAGATTTTTAAAAGAAGTTAAAAAGTCGATCCTCTAAAAGTAAAAAATTGATCACTGAAGAGGTCTATTTCCGAAAATATTGGGACTTCTGTTGATAGGAGATAAAAGAGGACGGCGAAAACGAAAATAGTGTTGATTAAAGAGGACATGAGAAGAACAAAAAATTGTTGGATTCAATAATAAAATCGGTCTACTCGTTCTGAAGTTACACGCCCTCAAAGTTGGAAACTGAGAAAAAAGAAGGCACATACCTCTTTTGGATATTTTCAAAAAAAAATAGAATTTTTTTGTATGTTTTTGATCGAAATGAAACGATTTCAATCCCTTATGAACGTAACAAACTTCATAGGGGTCAGTGCTTATGAAAATCCTGAAGAAGGACAAAGAGGAACAAAGGAATTTTCTGGAAGAACAAAGGCAACTTGAGATAAAGGAACGAGGGAAAAATCAAGCTGCTCTGTTTCAAGCATTAACGAATGGTCGTCGCGAGTTGCAAGAACTTGTCTCAACCAAAATGATTAACACAAGACGTGGATCAAGTCAAACATGAAGAAGAGTTAAAAATGAGGGAGTTATAAGAACGGTGTATTCTAAGCCATAATTTGGCGATTGTTTCGTAATTCTTGCTAAAATCGGTGACCATTTGGTTAAAAAAACTGCCAAAAAAAGCCAATCTATTGCAAAATTATTACGGCACCTTGGTGAAAATGGGAAACTTTTATTTCGTCACTACTCGGCTTTTCTGACCAATATTTAGGCCCAACATTTTAGCAATGCATGCTAGATTTTATAGATATAATCGCTAAAATTTGGGTGCTAAAAAATAGCGTTTATGGCTAAAAATGTTGCTACATTTTGATATTTAGAGCTAATTTCCAGGTTTGCCTTGCGTTCCTTTCATTAAACCAACAGTGCATGAAAAATCAAAATGCCGACATGACAGGATTGATTGTCTTGTGTAGATAAATATATTATATCGTGATGAGTTTGGTTGCAGATTACATCGAATTGCTTCAAATAATGGACTAAAATCTTAGTGCCAAGTATGACCAAATTTACTGTGAATTTAGAGGAGATACGTATATATTTCAAAGCGCCAAGGTACTTTTCATTATTTTGAAACCTATATTCACTAATAATAAAAAATAATTGACCTTGAACTAATTTTTTCTGATTTTGTTAATACTTTCCCGAAAACATTCATTTGACGACTCAATGTATCAAAATCCTTTTATATTAACGATAAAAGTATGAAATATTCAATAGTGCATACAGTGTGTCCCAAATTGGTCTTCCATGTATTGGGATCTTGGAAACTATAGGACCTACGACTACTGTTAGTAATGTAATGACAAAAAAGGGTGGCTGTAACCACTCGAATTTTTGAGAAATTTTGGGAGAACCAAAATGTTAAATTTTTAAAAAACTGTTGTAAATCCTTTATTTTAAAAGATAATCGAAATTTATGAAAACATTTCTGAAGCAACTTTTTGTACCTGTAAAAGTAAAATTTCGATACAAGGTTTCGGTTTTCTGGAACCATCATCAACTTCTGTTTTTCTTATGACGGCCATATTGAATTTTTACACTTGTTTACAGGGGACAAGAAATGCGTTTCAACAATGTATAACAACCCTAGTAAGATTTTATAGTATTTTAAAAAATCAAGAAAAATATAGTTTTTACTAGTAGGCCATGGATTGCAAGTAATATGGGACAACAAACAATATCAATTGGAAAACAAACAATATCACAATGGCTGTAGAGGTCACAGAGCAATATTTGTTGAATGCAGAGTTTTTATAAATTAAATTGAAACAGCTGGAAATTACTTAAAGTAAGGGAAATTATGACCTGCGGGAATTTCATTTCCGAGTCAACACAGATACTCAAATTTTAAAAACTGACTACGAAGGAAAATATCCTAAACGAGGAACGACTTCGGCATAGTTTCAAATAATTCAAGTCTTGAAATCTATAAATTTATTAAATAAAAAAATAATTTCTTTCTTCTAGGCCAAGTTCATTATAAAATTTCATCTAGTTGGCTGTGAAAGGTCAAAAGAAAAGGATGGAGAAACAAAAGTCCATTTATTTTGATTATGTCATCCTTTTCTGTCAAAATTTCATAGCCTGCTAGATGAAATTTTATAATGAACTAAATGCGAAATACACGATAACGGAATATTACTCTGAAAACGCATTTCTTGTCCCCTGTAAACAAGTGTAAAAATATAGCCGTCATAAGAAAAACAGAAGTTTATGATGGTTTCAGAAAACCGAAACGTTGTATCGAAATTTTACCTTTACAGGTGTATTCCACTCAAAAAGTTGCTTCAGAAGTGGTTTCACAAATCTCGATTATCTTTTAAAATAAAGGATTTATAACAGTTTTTTAAAAATGCACCATTTTGGTTTTTCCAAAATTTCTCAAAAACCCGATTGGTTACAGCCACCCCGTTTTTGTCATTACATTACTAACATAATTGTCTAGAACTTTCCCCATTTAACCGACTTCGTAGCTCCTATAGTTTCCGAGATCCCAATACATGGAAAACCAATTTGGGACACACTGTATGTATATTTTATTACTTTACAAATAGTTGCTAAATCAGAAAATTTAAATCTATCATGGTCGCTAGGTTATTGCAGATATTCATCGAGGCTACAACGATCGTACAACAAGAGGCTCATGCAACCGTTCCGCCAAAAAAACCAATTAGTGGCGAAAAAATAGCAATTTCGGCCGTCGTTTATTCTACGCCCCCTGAATGTTTTTCGAATGTTTTTAGTTACAAAATATTTATATTTCCTTTTACCCATGTTGTTAATACAGTTCCAGGAAGAAAGATAAAATATACTGGTATCTGGAATTACTGGAGTAGAACTTGATTTTTAAGGTTAAAGTTTTTAAATAATTATAGCTTATACTAAAGTTAACTTGGCTACTTTATGGCCATCTTATGTCAATTTTCTGTGGCCTTATACATTAGCCATTATTTGCTAATTTTGTAGTCATTTTGGCTAACACAAGTTTTGGCTATACTTCTGCCACAAATTGACTGCAATAAAATAGATATTTTATCTAGTAAATATTGGGAAGTTTTAACCAGGCAAGACAATATAATGTTTACCAAAATTTTGGCTAAGTTATTGTCATAACGAAAAATGCTACTTTATGATCAAATCTTGGTCATAAAATTTATCTTACATAAATGGCCAAGTAGCAACCAAATCCTGGCTATTTTTACTACTTTATGACTAACTTTTGACCATTAATGCTATTTGGTCATACAGTGCTACTTGAGCTCTGCAAATTAAAGAATGTCCATTTACGTTTGAACTTTAGAAACGCTGCCTGTTCCAAAAGAAGGTGGAGTACCTCGGATATGTATTGTCATCTCATCAAATGGAATAAAGACCAGTGAAAATCTCTACTTTCTATATTGAAAGTACCAAGCCAGAACCCAAGGATAAGGACTCTGTCGAAGGATTTGCCAACATGGCCAAGCCGGTGCATCGGTTAACGGAGAAAAAGATGTCATTCTCTTGGAACCATGAATACCAAGACGTTTTTCGAAGAGAGTAGCATTATGTGCCAGCTTTATATTGGCCTATTCGCGACCCGAGGGACAGTTTATTCTGGACACCGAAGCAAGTAACCATGGCATTGGAGCAGTATTGTCGCAAGTACAAGACGGCCTGGAAAAAGTAATTGAGTACTTCAGTATAAAGTGTTGAGCAAGCCAGAGACAAATTATTGCGTTGCCAGAAAGGATCTGCTTGCTATCGTCAAGTCCGTGGACCATTTCGATGGGTATCTGTACGGAAGGAAGTTTTTGATTCGTACAGATTACGGAGCGCTGAAACGGCCTCTCCAAATGAAGAACTCTGAAGGCCAAATTGCAAGATGGACAGAACGCCTTCAGCAGTATGATTTTGAAATTGAATATCGTCCAGACAGATCTCATGGTAACTCAGATGCATTATCACGCCTTTTAAAGGAGAATGTCGACACTGCCAACGAGAAGGACCAAGCATTCTTAGGAGAACCAGGATTGACGTCGACGAACATTAAACCACTGAACAAACAACCGATAATGCTGTGGGGTTAATAAGTCAATGGAAGTTGGAAAATCAAAGACCTGATTGGAAGGACATAGCAGATAAGAGCACGGAAGTAAAAGCTATGTGGGCTCAGTGGGATTTCTTGGCGAATCAGAATGGTTTCCTGAAGAGGACTTGGGAAAGCCCCGACGGGAAAAGTGCCACGCTCCAGCTTGTCGCACCAGAAAGTAGACGGAAAGAAGTCTTGCGAGAACTACGAGTCTACTGGGTGAATTGCCGAGATGACGTCGAAGAGTGGTGCAGGAATTGTGATACCTGCTGCTCCGTAAAAGGACCCCAAAGAAGGTCAGGGGACAAATGAAGCAATACAATGTTGGCGCCCCATTTAAAAGAATTGCGATCGACGTGGCAAGTCGTTTTCCAGAAACGGACAATGCCAACTAATACATCTTAGTCGCCATGGATTATTTCAGTAAATGGCCTGAAGCTTATGCAATATCAAATCAGGAAACTAACACCGTTGAAATGGTCTTGGTTGACGACTTCTTCAGTAGATTCGGCGTACCATTAGAGCTTCATTCGGATCAGGGACGGAATTTTGAATCGCAACTTTTTAAGAAGATCTTGGAACTTCTGGGAATCCGCAAAACAAGGACAACTCCGCTCCATCCACAATCAGATGGCATGGTCGAGCGTTTCAATCGAACCATGGAACAATACCTCTGCAAAATGGTAGAGGACCACCAGAAAGATTGGGACGAATTTCTGTCTCTTCTAATGATGGCTTACAGAGGTGCAGTGCATAACACAATGGGACATACCCCTGCCAAGGTTATATTTGGTAAAGAACGGGAAGTATACGGATTACCAGAAGAACCGGTTCAAGATGTCCAGAACTATGCTGATGAACTTCGAGAAAGATTAAAGGAAATCCGTCGAAACGTGAGGACAAAGGTAAAGATTTCCAGCCATCGGATGAAAGCCAGATATGGGCTAAGGGCGAATTCTGCAGGATTTAAGGCAGGTGACTTAGTGTAGCTGTATAATCCACAGATGAAGAAAGAAAAGTCTCCCAAGTTGTCTCCAAGTTGGGAGGCTCCCAAACGGATCAACAACGTAGTATACAAGATCCCATGTACCCCTAGAGCTCGCCCTAGAGCAAAGATGGAAGTGGTGCATCTTGAACGGTTAAAGACTTACAGTCGTGGAGATTTCTCTGATCGGGACGATCAGAACTAAGAGAGGGGCAATGTTACGCCCGACCGTAGGTCCACAGAGATTCGGGCCGAAGTGGCAACGCTGAGCGCCGACTGCGACCCCGCGAACCCATCTAGACTAAACGAGAACCGGGAACAGTCGCCTCCTCCTCGAAAGTACGAGAGTGTGTTCAGGCCGGGTATATAAACGAGCGAGCTGCGCGAGATGGTATCGTGCAGTGTAGTAAATAAGCGAAATAACAAGCAAACAGTTAAAAGTAAATAAAAGTGTGTAGTTAATTGACGATAAATTATTGAAACCCGTATCCCGTAACAATTTATATTTAAAGCGCAATTTATGTTTTTTCTTAGGGATATTTTCTGTGAACTAAACTCTGATTTCCGAAAAATCAGAATTGGACACTTTTTAAATTCAACTTCTGAAATACTTTCGGTATTTTAAGGTTCAAGGAAATCGGTTCCTCCAGGCTCACACATCACGGCTGTGATAACCTGTGACGCAACTGATCAATAATCCAAAATAAATTTTAAAACATGATAAATTATAAAAGGGCGTTTTTTATAATTCTTCGCAGTTTCCTTAGTTCCGTCCAAACATCCAAATCAAACGAAAATAAACCTTTTTATCTATAATGGCACTGTTTATATGATTTTGTTGCGACCAAATATTGAATGATAATTGACTAATTTTTTAAAATAATATATCTATGGCAAATAATCATGAATTATTATGTTTGTACCACATACTCCAATTTGTAGATATATTATATCCTTTCAAGGTTGCCTTATAGATAAAGGCCTACATAAACAGGCTTGCTTACCGTTTCCGCTCAATAACAAAAAATATTTAAGTTTAGGATGCAAGCAACTGGCATAAGTTGCCCGCAACTGTTTATGTGAAGGTGGAGACAGAACTCTTACCCATCATTATGTTCTACAATGCTATTAGATCGGTGCGCTCTAAAACTGGCCCTGAACAGCCTCTTTGGCACCGGCAAACTTAATCGTCTTTTAAAAGTTTTGATTAAATTGTGCCTTCTCTCCTCGTCGCTGCTGCATTCACTGTCACTATCACTCATTTTCAGGTTCTTTGAAATCCAATTAGCGTTCTTGTCCATCACGTTTTCGACAATTCTCACACACTTTTTGGTTTTGTTTACGATGCCCTGTTCAATAACCTCTTGCATATCGCGAGCTACATTTTGATAAGAGACAGATCACGAGCCGATTAGTTTTAATAATTAATTGAAAAAAAAAGTATAGTATTGGACAATCATGGTTGGTGAACCGTGTAAACAAATAAATTAAATTAGCAGCGGTCGAAAGTCTTTGTGAATACGAGGGCATTGCTATTGATGGTTTTGGCTGTATGTGCCATGAATACGAATAAGTGGTTATAAGAGCGTTATTTATGAGTTTTCAATGTAAAGGGAACTAAGTCCAACCCATGATGCCTAATGAACAGTTAGTTAAGGTTATTTTAGTTAGCTTCAAGTTTGACTGAATTACCCTCGTACTACCTCGCACAAGCATTTTAATACTTTTAGCAGCAATAATAATTGTTGTAAAGGTCATGTGGTGTCCTTCAGTATTAAGTTACAGATTATATGTTATTTATGAATTGATTTTGTTAATGATGTTTAATGTTCGCTAATAAAGATGACCAGCATGATGATTTCCTCTCCGCGGTTCACTAACAATGTGACCATGTTAAAATTATCAACTATAAAACAAAACCTTGTTCTGTAAAACAACACTCAAAAATTCGACTTCACCTCACTTGAGAGAAAAATACCGTACTGACGGCATAATGTTGGTGATAACCTTTCTCGCAAAGTTTATTAATTGCTGTTTGTTCTTTGATATTATGTTGAGGTTCCAACTATACATTGTTTAATAAAGTAACGCGAAGCAAATAGATTATGTCATTGCAATGTAAACTTACCCATTAAGGAGGGTTGGATTCTGGGTTCTTAAATCATGGGGAGCCTCGTCGTCCGTGTCCGGGGGGACCTCCACCAGAAGAGGGGCCGGCGGCTGCCTGTAAAAATGCCATTTTTCTAAGGCCATTAACACTTGGAAAATTATAGATAAATTACCCACTTACTCTATTAACAGAGGTTTAGGTTTTGCTAATGTGTCGTGGTGTAGATAATAAGTTGTTATTATTAATACCCTCCTACTCTAAATACTACTGTATCAAAGCATTAATTAAGAAAAAAATACTTGAAGGTAAGTACAGGTAATTGAAGACACGAGCAATTTTTCTGAATGTAATGGTGGATGCGATATTGCGCCTTTGTGGAGCAGTATGCAAATGTGGTTTTACAACATTTGCATACAAACAAATTCATTTATACGTACAGGATGAGCAACTAAGTGGGTGCAACGTTGGGTGTATCTCACAATCTCTAAAATGGTACAAAAAGCTGTTTAATTTAAATCCTAATCGTAGCAAAACATTGACAAGCATTAATTATCAGGCAATAAAAAGGTATGTTGTCATCACTTGTTTCTTTGTCACACCTAAGTGGTTCACTTTCATAAACATTGGTTTATGGTTTAAACATATGTTTCGTTTGGTAAAATCTATTGTATCCATGGACTCGATAACATTTAGTGCTTGGCAAAAATCCGATTTTGGCTTTCGTCCACGAATCAGATAAAATTACCATTTTATCTGATTCAAGTACCTCCGTTTCCATCTCTATTCATGCTTTTCCATTTATGAAAAATGTATTGTTCCGCCTTAGATCTATATTTGGCAACTGGCCAACGCTCTTTTCCATCAGAGATTGGTACAAATTGTTACCAATTTAATAGCACCTGTCCGTTTTTTAATTCCCGAAACGTCGACAATAAATTGTTTAAAGGATTTTTCAGAAGGTTATTTGTAATTTTAATGGTCTTATTGTGCCTTATGTATTCGGCGAAATACCCCATTAGCGTATAATCTTTCTTGGGCCAATCGGCAGTTTCCTGGAAGATTACGTCATATACAAGGTAGGATTCACTGCGGAGCGAATTAACCTAATTTTTTTTAAGTAGAGACACTGCAGAGGCTGCTTTTTTGCTAATCACCCTGCGAGGGGGCGGTTTTGTGAACTGTCTTCTCACGATCGATCCATGAGTGCTTGTTCTAAAGCAATTAGTAAAAAAAATTAGTTTCGTACCACGTAAACTCCTGTGCAGTTTCCGATGAGGAACTCTCTTCGGATTCGCTGCTGCTGCTACTGCTGTTGACTTGTCGAATTGTCTTCTTTTTCCTGCGCAACTTTTTGAAAATGCGTCCCATTGCCTATTACTGGTAGAAATGTAACAAAAAGCAAACACCCGCGGCACACATGGTGATGCGACTGTGAAATATCAGCGGTTTATTTTTGTCGCATTCATAATTTCAATCCGAATTATACAGTCTAGGAAGTGAGCAATCAAAAGCTGAATTAATATTTATTACCATAACTAATGATGAATCGCGAAGAGATGTTTTAGCTACAATGCTTATTCTGGCACGTAACACTCCACAAAGTACGCAGTGTTATGTGATATTAGGTTTGGAACTAAGTGGCTTACATCGGATTGAGCAGCCTTACAAGGGTTTTAAGCAATATCGGGATGTATGTATAAGGTTGGCGAATGTTTTCAGTCTGGAATACTAAGAAGAGTGACATAAGAGAAAAAGAATAAAATTGAAATAAGGAAACTAAAGGAGATATTAACAAGGAACAAGAAATTACTGGAGGCTGGAGGTGTTTTTATATATTAGGAATAATGGAGGACAATAAGCCAAATGGGAGATATCTTGAGAAATAATAATGACAGTCAGGCGACTACACAAGCTGCACAGACACAAATCAGCAATTTATCTATTGTAAATCATCAAAAGACATTAAAACAAAATGGCGAATTACATTCGCCATTTTGTTCACAAAAGTGGTATGGTAGTATGGTCTTTTCGAGCATCAGTGAAAAAGAAGAAAAGTGGTATGGCTGTATAGTCTTAATTTATATAGGGATTTCTTCTTAGTGTTGGCGAAAAAAAATGTTTGCAATATTGCAGCATTTGATTTGGTACATGAATACCTTCAGATGCTATTGTCAGAGGAGTCCAGAGGGTCTTATTACACCAGACGAGACAAGAGAGCTTACAAGAGTCATGTTTGGTTTGATAAATTTCCTGTGTTTTCACCATCTAGACTAAACGAGAACCGGGAACAGTCGCCTCCGTTCTCGAAAGTACGAGAGTGTGTTCAGGCCGGGTATATAAACCAGCGAGCCGCGCGAGATGGAATCGAATTGATAGTGCAGTGTAGTAAATAAGCGGACAAGCGAACAGTGCGAGTTGTTAGTAGAGCGTAATTGTATTTTAATCGTGTCGTAATAGTTAAAAGTAAATAAAAGTGTGTAGTTAATTGACGATAAAAAATTCCCGTAACAACTGGTGTCAGAAGTGGGATAATTTTGGTCAAACTTGTGACTGCACGGTTGCAATTTTGCGTGGTAAGGACAGTGCAAGAACTTTGGTGTTTTCTGCATGCCATATACTCGATCGACGATAAAAATCATGGATGAACAACTGGCAGCACTTATGAAAATGCTGAAGAAGGACAAAGAGGAACAAAGGAACTTTATGGAAGAACAGGAAAAACAAAGCCAACTTGAGAAAAAGGAACAAGAAAAACAAAGGCGACTTGAGATAAAGGAACAAAGACAAAATTAAGCTGCTCTGCTTCAACCATTAACGAATGGTCGTCGCGAGTTGCAAGAACTTGTCTCAAACAAAATGACTGAAGTCAAACAAGGCGTGGTTCAAGTCAAACAAGACGTGGATCAAGTCAAACATGTAGTAGAGATGAAAATGACGGAGTTAGAGGAACGGTGGCGGATCTGGAAAACACGTCGCAGTGGGCCAACTTCAACCGCTGAGCGATTAAACATTACTAGGCCTCCAGTTTTCGACAGCACTACTTCTTGGAGCATTTATTAACACCAATTTGAGGCGGCAGCAGTTAAAAATGGATGGACAGACTCGGACAAGGCTACCGAACTTTTAGTAGCTTTGTGAGGAAAGGCTGCAGACATCATGTTTACACTGTCGACCACTGAAAAGTGTACCTACAACGCAATTGCCGCGCAATGCTCATCGCCTCCTCATTAATTCGGGCATTGGAGTATGAGGTGTCGAGAATAAACACGGGCCACAGAGTTAGAATAGTTGACGTACAGGAAGAGCCGCAGCTAAACTTTAATTGTTAGACGAGCAGCGTGAATTCAGGAAGCAAATGACTTTATATTTCGACCAATCAGGAGCAGGGCACAAGACATTGGTTACAGAAGAAATATGGACAGAAAACCTGCAGAAACCCGGATCTTGTTTCAACTGCAGCAGAATGGGTCATTTTGAAAGGGACTGTCGTGCTCGACGGGAAAGAAGTCAGTCTCCCCCACGACGACAATCTGGCGTACTGACATATCAGATGGAAAACTAAGACCAGTCAGTGTAAAGGGGCGAACGCTGACTGGCCCCACGGAAGCCCCCAGGATTATTAGGATTGGACAGCTTGGAAGAAGCCTCACCATCCTTGGCAAAATTGAACATCGTCCAGGCAGATCTTATGGTAACACAGATGCATTATCACGCAGGCCTTGTAAAGGGGAATGTCGACACTACCAAGTTGGAGAATAACGAGAAGGACCAAGCATTCTTAGGACAAACAGGATTGACGTAGACGAACATTGGACCACTGAACAAATGAAGGTCGAACAAACAAGTGATAATGCTGTGATACGTCAATGGAAGGGATGTTGTACAGAGCAGAAGCAAGTGAAGAGGTCATCAAGAAGAGGGAAAAACAGTTGCATTCATTCCGATCGTTCGAGGCGTTCTCAAGTTACAGGCGGTTAAAGTTGAGAAGTGAGAAAAAAGTCGTTATACTCCTCCCCCTTCCAACATTTTCGGAAAAATTTTGTTTGCGGTTTTTGATCGGAATGCTTGCAACCGGCACGCTTGCAACCCAGTAAGTACGCAACAAACTCAATTCGAATGAATTTAAACTCTAAAGCGGTTTTTTTTAAATGGTCAAAAAACGCGATTCTAAAATTGCATAAAGATCGACCTCCAAAGGGGTCTATTTCCGAAAATATTGCATCTAGGTAGAACTTCCGTCCGATGGTGGGAAATGAAAGAAGACATCAAGAAGAGGAAAAAGCAGTTGGATTCACTCCGATGGGTCGAGGCGTTCTCAAGTTACAGGCGGTCAAATTTGAGATTTGAGAAAAAAGTCCTAATGACATTCACCCCCCTTTAGACATTTTCGAAAAAAATTTTGGAGAAATGTTTTTGCTTTATTTGATCGGAATGGCACGCTTGCAAACCTCTAAGAACGTAACAAATTCAATTCGAATGAATTTAACCTCTAAAGAGGTCTTGTTTTTTAAAATGGTCAAAAAAAAGCGATTCTAAGAGTGCTTAAAAATCGACCTCCGAAAGGGATAATTTCCGAAAATATTGCAACTAGGTAGAACTTCCGATGGTGGGAAATGAAAGAGGACATCAAGAAGAGGGAAAAGCAGTTGGATTCACTCCGATCGGTTGATGCGTTTTCAAGTTACCGGCGTTCAAATTTGACAATTGAGAAATAAGTACTAATACCCCTCCCCCCCCCCCCCCCCGCCCCCGTTTAGACATTTTTGAAAAAATTTGAATTTTGTTTTTTCCTACACAGGCGCCTAACCCAACCGACTTGATAATCTGTGTTAATCGTGTTTTTGATAAAGTACGTAACACTATGAAATGTGAGCAGTAAATTTTTCTCTTTTATTATCGAAACACATACGACCTTTATATTATTTAGGAAGAAATGAAATGTGACAATGTCCCGAGGCCACCAAAAAGATTACAGGATGTATAGCTCATTCACTAATTTTTGCCATCTCTTTATCTTTGAATTCTTAATTTATTTTCACCTATCTTCCTTCAGCACATGGTGAAAAGATATTTAAAAACGACTGAGTCAGATTTTGCTTCTGGCAGCCTACATGATTTTGTGGCGTCAAATAATGATGAGCCCTAGATGGTAAATGTATTCCCAGAAAAGATTTGTGTTATTCGGGGAAACAGCACTTTGAACACCTGGATCGTTCTACCCTATGTATGTGGTGTTGGCGTTTCGTCCCGGAGTCTAACTTGGACTTGTCACTAAGGCGTGGTAGACCCCCTGCCGCCATAGTGCGGCGCAGGAAAGGCGGTGTAATATTACGAAGGATTTCGACTAATGCTGCCACCTGTGAGTCGGTGGATGAAGTTCCGCCACAATTTCAATAAGTCAATGGCTTATAGCTTGTTTGCCAATCTTCTTTGCAAAAGGGAGATGAGTAGAGAAGAAAAGAACGTTTTCTTACTACTAAAGCTGAGTTCGGCAATTCCATCCGAGCGCTCCGGATCCAGACCTTCTCCCAAAATCTTAACAAGCTAGAGTGAGATAGACTGTTATCCCGAGCACTCGGGATGTAATTACTGAACTCAACTGAAGAGGACTTGGGAAAGCCCCGACGGGAAAAGTGCCACGCTCCAGCTTGTCGTACCAGAAAGTAGACGGACAGATGTCTTGCGAGAAATGCGCAATGGAGTGTCTGGAAGCCATTTTGGAGTGAATGAGACCCTGGATAGAATTCGGGAAAGGTACTACTGGGTGAATTGCCGAGATGACTTCGAAGAGTGGTGCAAAAATTGTGATACCTGCTGCTGCGTAAAAGGGGGCAAATGAAGCAATATAATGTTGACGCCCCATTTGAAAGAATTGCGATCGACGTGGCAGGTCCTTTTCCAGAAACGGCGATGGCAACAAATACATCTTAGTTGCCATGGATTATTTCAGTAAATGGCCTGAAGCTTATGCACTACCAAATCAGGAAACTAACACCGTGGCAACGGTCTTGGTTGACGAATTCTTCAGTAGATTCTGCGTACCATTAGAGCTTCATTCGGACCAGGGACGGAATTTTGAATCGCAACTTTTCGAGAAGATAATGGAACTTCTGGGAATCCGCAAAACAAGGACAACTCCGCTCCATCCACGATCAGATGGCATGGTCGAGCGTTTCAATCGAACCATGGAACAATACTTCTGCAAAATGGTAGCGGACTATCAAAAACATTGGGACAAATTTCTGCCTCTTCTAATGATGGCTTACGGAGGTGCAGTGCATAACACGACAGGACGTACCCCTGCCAAGGTTATATTTGGTAAAGAAATTCGAATTCCGGTAGATTTGGTGTAGTGATCACCAGAAGAACCGGTGCAAGATGTCCAGAACTATGCTGATGAACTTCGAGAAAGGTTAAAGGAAAGCCATCGAAACGTGAGGACAAAGATAAAGATTGCCAGCGATAGGATGAAAGCCAGATATGACCTAAGAGCGAATTCTGCAGGATTTAAGACAGGTGACTTGGTTTGGTTGTATAATCCAAAGAGGAAGAAAGGAAAGTCTTCCAAGTTGTCTCAAGTCCAAGTTGGGAGGGTCCATATAAGTCATCAAACGGATTAACAATGTGGTGTACAGGATCCAACGTACCCCTAGAGCAAAGATGAAAGTGGTTCATCTTGAACGGTTAAAAACTTACAGTGGTGGAGATTTTTATGATCGGGACGATGTTACCCCCGACCATCGGTCTACAGAGATTCGGGCCGAACCGGCAATGCCGAGCGCCGATCGCGATCCCGGAAACCCATCTAGAATAAACGAGAACCAGGAATCGTTCTCGAAAGTACGAGAGTCTGTTCAGGCCGAGTATATAAAGCAGCGAGCCGCGCGAGTTTGAATTGAATAGATAGTGCAGTGTAGTAAATAAGGAAATAAGCGGACAAGAGAACAGTACGAATTGTTAGTAGAGAGTCATTGTGTTTTAATCGTGTTGTAATAGTTAAAAGTGAATAAAAGTGTGTAGTTAATTGACGATAAATTATTTGAACCCGTATCCCGTAACACTATACTTTATCCACGGCCACGATTCCCAGTTTTCTCAAAATGTGATAGGTAATATAATTCACAATTTTAAAACCGCGACTGGTTTCGCTAATCGACGGCGCGACCTTTGATGCGTCAGATAGACGACGGTCTAGCTGCCAGTGCAGGTTTATTTTAATTCTACGAGGGTGGACGGTAAATAACTTCATTTTATGGCCTATTTTAAGTATTTTCCAGTGAAAAATACATTTTTTTGTGAATAAGAGACACCTGTAACCTACATTTGTCTCAATACATCCTAACAGAAAGATAATTATTTGAATAAACCAGTTGCCCACGATGTGTTTCGTTTCCATGACAACTCATTATTGTGCAAACATCAGATTGTTCTTAAGATTTCTTGCTTACGTTGAAGAGATTTAAGAGTTTTATTAAATCCTTTTTATTTATTTTCGGGTTTTGAAATCCATAAATACATACCTGCAACAAAAATTTATTACCTGTGTATTGTTTTTGAGATAACGACACAGATCCTGAGATAATTAAAATACCTCGCGTTTACAAACCAACTTTTTTTAGAATAATTAAAAAATCCTTACCAGCCACTTTATCTATATAGATTCTCTGTGATCTGTTTGTAGTTTCTTTTATTTTTAAATAAGTCTCTTCTTACTCAGTTTCATTACAATATCATATTTACGACTTATTTGCTTTTTAAACAACTTTCCAATTACTCATAAGCCCCCCACCATAAACCTTGAAGTATCGTTTTTATCCACTAACTCAATTATTTATGATATTTTGTCATAAAATTGCTGTAAACAAATAATAATATATACTTGTGGTTCGGAATTGGCGAATTATATTGAAAAAAAGTTTTACTTATATTTATTACATAAACTAAAACGTATTAAGTTAATAATGATGGTATAATCTCGAAGTTTACGGGGGAAGGACGACATAATACGTATATTTAGTGTAATACAAGTCTACTTTTTATCAAGGTTGTTCTACCAAATTTGCAGAAAACCCTAATAAACACCAAAGGTTTGGTCAAGTATCTAACTAGTGCCGCAGCTTAACCTAATTCGTTAGAATAACTTTAACAATAAGACTTAAATTGAGGTTGAAACGTTGGTTATTATATAGTATTCCGTAAGCACATGATCAAATGAATACTACGGCTTTATTTGGTTCAAAAGAAAACTATTGGATAACACTTTCATTAGGAAAAAATTTCTGGTTTCGTTGCTATTGATGGTCAAATTTCTTTGAAAAAAAATGCGTTTTTTGTAATAACTGGAGAACGTTTCAATAAAATTTGTTGTAAAGTTGTTTCTAAGTACGAATCATGTTTTGATGGAGAAAGGGCGTCCATTCGTCTTGGGAAAGTGGCGAGTTCTTCAGTGTCTTGTTACAAAAATTTCCAGAACGCTTTATTTAGTCGTTGGAATTGTTTTTTTTTATCTGACACCTTAATGTTTTTTTTTTAAATTTTATTGTTCTTGGTAATATCTTGTAGCATTCATAGTTTTTACACAACAAAATATGTTCTTTAGCTTTGTTATTTAATTTGTTACACATTCACTGCCAAGATCCTAGTAGTACAAAACGTACAATTTTCAGTAAATTTCATTCAAATCCATTGAAACATTCTTATTATATAAAAAAAGCATATTTTTCCAGGAACTTTGACCATCTACGAAACTTTTCTTAATGAAAGTTAGCTCACATAGTTTTTTTTTGAGCCGGAAAATGTCGCATTACCCATTTGATCATATGCTTACGGAACACTCTGTATAACTAGATTCTAATTTTTAAATTTGTGGAAACTTACATCAATAAAAAATTGGAGGTTTGCCAGATCTTAAAACGTTAACCGTACGGAAGGATGGAGAAATACCGAATTTGAGAGGGATTATAATCTATCACGTCTAGAAAGCAAATATACAATTTTGTTTAGAATTCAAGTGACAATAATGATAATAAAGAAAAGACAATTATAAACAGAAAAATAATGAAACTTGGGACATAGATCTCTATTAAAAGACGAATTCTGCCTTTTTACGAGCCCTCCTTGCATAAAAAAATCTCGTAGCAAGCCACGATTTAAAACTCTTTTCTGAGGTAAGACCTACTGTTTTAATTCCACGACCCACTTATTGAGATTTTTTTTTAAATAAACGCATAATATAATGTTTGATGGACAGCTGTTAGATTGCTATACTGAAGTCAAATCTTTTTCAACAATGTAAAAAAAATTGAGCATTGATATTCTCCTTTTTCATCGAGGTTCCGAAAGAAACGTATAGGTACCGCACTATTTGAGTTACGTTTTCAAAATCCCGGTGTCGTTGTTCAATCAAGAAATTTTATTTTTTATTTTTCAAAATTTAACTATTAAAAGCCTTCTGAGAGACCTTAAAAAAGAGGTATTTTCAATGGCTTCTTATAACTTTTGTATTTTTCCATTCAAATAAACTTGAGGTTAAAGACAGTTCCTTCTAACGCCCCTTTAAACTTGAAACTTACTTTTTTTTTGTGACCGCCTAACAATTAAGAAAATATCTCATGCCTAAATCTTAAATTAAGAAAAAGAGCACAACGCTATTCTCATATTCAAGAAAAGCAAACGTATAAATTCACATACCTTCGCCTTTCCACTGCAAAAGCTTTCAATCAAACCGACAACAAACGACTGACGATTATCGACACCGGTTAATTTTTCGATTTTTGGGTCGAGAAACCGGAAGGATGAGATAATATTTACTATAGCCACTCGGGGTTCTCTGTACACGTTTATCGACTATCCTGCTGTACGAGTTCTGCTGCAACGCGAGCACGCAGGACAAAATCCGGGACCGGAGTGGCACTGCGTGATACGCGCCCCGGAATTTGCAGAATAAAGCGGAATTTCTTTAGGGGCCTACTATCCAGATAACTTAATAAAATAAAGTACTTACGGGCTGGTATCCAGAATGCTTGCTGATAACTGCTTGAAAATCCTGCTGCCTGAAATTTCATATTATTACTTTAAATTTTACTAGGCCGCCTTTGCGATGAATCACCTTTAAAAGTCGATTCTCCTTCGTTTTTAGGACTAATATTCCTAACAAGCCTAAGGGAACCCCTAACGCTTCGACTGATCACTTTTCTCAAGTTTAGAGGCTTAGGCTTGCGCAGCTGCACTTCTTCAGAATCAAAATCTGAGCTAAGAAACTCAAGGTCCGTTTGTATTCCTTTATGATCGGCGAAACGAAGAAATTGTTGTCGGTCTGTTAAGTCGATGCACGATTTACTTGCTCTCCTAGAAGTCGAATTGCAAAAGTTTCTTTTTAGTGTATTATAATAAATATCTTACCTTTTGTAGTCGTCTAGCTTTGTGTCACTTGAGTTTCTCCTCAGTGTTAGTCTCGATCGCTTGTTCAGGTTTTCATCACTTTTTGATATGTAGTGCGCGCTTTCTAAACTGAGCACTACTTTTGGTTCATCAGCGTCTTCCATTAATTCAAACGAGTCCTCTTTGTCACTTTTCTCAGTTTCTTGGTTATCTGGATTCTCGCCCTCCGACGTGCCGGAATCCTTAGAGATAGACTTCACAAAACTTTGCACAGTTCCCTTAAGCATTTGGCCCAAGTTTTTCGTTTTAGGCTCCGCGATGTTGTCCAATTCATCCATTATCGTACAAACTCAAACTATCACGTTCACTTGCTTGAGTATGCTTACTAACCATTCACTTAGGACAAGAATAAAGTCATTCAAAAACGGTGGGTGATGTGCGCTTGAATGAGGTCGAAAATTTACTAACGTATGCTTTTCTCACTAAAGCAACAATAAATTGGTTAATCTTGCCACGCTTTATCAGATGGAGTATTACTGATAAGCTAAGCCTGGTTGTTTAATGCGTTACTCATCTCTTGTACTAAATCTTTACGTAAATTCCCGAGTTGGCGCAAGTTGGTCGATGATAATGGTTTTTTCAGGCATCAGTTTTCGATAACTTTATTACTTTTGTCTAGGTGCCACAATAAAAAACGTAAATATGACATGATAAGTTGCTATAAAATTTTGGTTCACAGGCCTCACCACCGAAATACCGACCCATAAAGGTACTGTTTAGAGCCACAATGACGACTAAACTTAAATTATGCTCGAAGAACCTGGTGTTATAGTTGCGTTTATTTTGACTGGTCATAGACTGGTCTTAACATAGACTGGACATAGGCTGGTCTTAAAATCTAGACTTACAAACTGGGTAAAAACCATTAAGGTTGCAAGTGATGGTAGGTGACCATAAAGCGAAATGGCTGGGTTTTTCCCGTCATAAAATGTTATAGGGGCTCTAACAGGTACTCAAAATATTTCTGTTCAAAAGTTTTCAGCAAAAACACCTTTTCGTGTAGTGGATTGTATTGGATTCAATGTTGGCATTGTTGGATCATAGTTTTTGGAGTTTAAATGGACAGAACCTTAAACTAAATATATGCTCTTTATCGTCAGAGATAAACATTACTGTACATAAAGCTGCATGAATCATTCCTTATTTTTTTCTCAGTGAAACGTAATATTTTCTTTACAAATTATCTCTTCACTCTAATCCACTAATGGTTTTAAATGACCAGTAAAAAAAAATCCCAAGGATGTAAAAAGTCCTATTTTTCGATTTTGGAAAACCACATTTACTTGTTCGGGGGTTCTTGGTGCACGTTTTTTTACGCATTTTCGTTGGAAACTCTCTTCCAAGTTTACGTAAACTATTTTGTGATACTCTAAATAGTCGTTTTATTATTGCAAAACAGGCCACTCAACTGATATCCAATACCCCACGTTAAAGGGATCACATTGGATTTGATGAATCAAATGTTCAAACTGCTTAATGACAATGTTAAAACTCCCTAAATTGTAAAACTTAAGAGACGTTGTTCTTCATAAAGAAGTAGAGAACCACACTTGTAAGTGATAATGCCTGTTCAAGTGTCCAATTTTCTGTTTTAAATCAAAACAAAAAAAATTTTGATAACTAGACTTTACGACTTGATAACTGATGTCAATAAGGCTTAAATACTGCTATGCTTTTTTGGAATATGTTTATTGGGTTGTACAATTTTCGGGGAAGAAAACGTATTTGACAGTAATTTTCATTGATTATCAACTTTGACTTTAAATGATTTAGTTCTTGAACACATTTATCCTCGAACGTTGACTTTATTTATATTCGAAAGTTGGAATTTTTTATTCAGGTAGTTTTACAAATAATTTATGTTGTCTTATGACTTATTTTACAAAAGTCCTAAAGCAGGTTAATGTGACACAGGATTCCTTTGTTAAATGTTGCTTTTCCGAGTCAATAAATTCTAATTCATCTTGACGTCTACAATAGATTTTTTTTTAAGTTTTCTTAAAATATGCTTTTCTAAGTCAAAGAGCAAACATTTAGCAAATCTTGTTAGTTTTGCCTACTTGATGCCTACTTTAGCTAAGTCCTGTAATATGTTCAACGAATCCCTTTGTATATTTACATAATATTACAGAATGAAATATAACAAAAAAACAAAGAGAACGTGCTGGATTACGGTAACTTCACATTAAACAATGCACACGATGACTGCCATGAATCACTTTTCTGCTTCCTCAGTTTACGAGAAACGGTAGTTTAAATTGGTCTCATGGAATAGTTTTCTATTGAAATGGATTCACTGTCCTCTCTACCTAAGAACTCAACTCCTGGCTAACAGTGTAATATACAGTGTCGACGCGATAAGTACGTAAAATTCGCATCACTCACTTTAGCTTTGGAATTCAGACCCCCGTAATCCGTCTAAAAACGCCACAGCAAAAAAATGTCGTTATTTTGCAGAGATGGAAGCAGAAAAAGAAACTGTGGTCACGATATATATAATCTCAGCTTAACTCTGTATCATCTTAGACATCATTAAGAAGAGCATTCATTAAGAAGTGCAGACAACTTTGAGCTAAGTGAGAAATGTGTTTGAAAGGTCTCCCATCATTATTACACATTTTTTAATAATTGTTGTTCAAAAATGTTCCTAATCGCTGTTCTGACCCTACCATCTAAATCATCTCTTGCAGTTTTCCTTGATATGATCTCGGCGAAAAAATGCAAAAGGCGTCATATCTGATGCTAACCTAACTGCTCTGAGGGTACTTCAAAGAGAAATGCTCTTAGCAAGCCTTGGATTTCATTTTCTAAGAACCCGAGATATCGTTTACCAGTTGAGTCTTCAAAAATGGATGGATCGATAATGTGAGTTCCAATAACTCCTGACTTGAGTATAATATCAATTGGAAGATTACCACCTTCCTGCGGATTATTTAAGTACCACTACTACTGCCACAAATGCTTCTGAAATGGCCATCATATAAGTTGGTTTAGTTGCTGAAAGGAGGTGAAAGAACACATCAAGAAGAGCAAAAAATTGTTGAATTAATTAGATCAAAGTTGAAAATTGAGAAAAAAAAGATATTATACCCCTCCTCCCATTTGGCCAAATTCAAAAAAATTTAAATAAAATGATTTGCACACGCATATAAAACATTATGAGTCATGAATTCTAGAACGTAGTTGGGAATATTTCTTCGTCGTCACTATAGGCGGACTGTCAATATTCGCTACAACTGATGCGTTCAAAGGAGGAAGAGCAGAAAACAGTTGAATTAATTCGATTAAAGTTGAAAATTGCGGAAAAAAAAACATAATACCCCTCCTCCATTTTGGCCAAATTCAAAAAAATGTTGGTCAACAAATTGATTTGCACAAGCGTATAAAACATTGAGGGTTATAAATTCTAGAACGTAGTTGGGAATATTTCTTCCTTGTCACTATAAGCGGACTGTTAATATTCGCTACAACTGCGTTCAAAACAGGAAGAGCAAAAAACAATTGAATTAATTTGATCAAAGTTAAAAATTGAGAAAAAAAGACGTAATACTCCTCTTCCCTTTTGGCCAAATTCAAAAAAATGTTGGACAATAAATTGATTTGCACAAGCGTATAAAACATTGAGAGTTATAAATTCTAGAACGTAGTTGGGAATATTTCTTCCTTGTCACTATAAGCGGACTGTTAATATTCGCTACAACTGCGTTCAAAACAGGAAGAGCAAAAAACAGTTCAATTAATTCAATCAAAGTTGAAAATTGAGAAAAGACGTAATACCCCCCTACCTTTTGGCCAAATTAAAAAAAAAAATGTATAAAACATTGAAAGCGTATAAATCATTGAAAGCTATAAATTCAAGAACGTAATTGGGAATATTTCTTCGTTGTCACTATAGGCGGACTATCAATATTCGCTACAACTGCGTTCAAAGCAGTAAGAGCAAAAAACAGTTCAATTAATTCGATCAAAGTTAAAAATTGAGAAAAAAAGACGTAATACCTCTCCTACTTTTTGGCCACATTCAAAAAAATGTATAAAACATTCAAAGTTATAAATTCTAGAACGTAGTTGGAAATATTTCTTCGTTATCACTATACGCGGACTGTCAATATTCGCTACAATTAATTTGGTGTGGAATTAATTTGATCAAAGTTAAAAATTGAGAAAAAAATACGTAATACTCCTCTTCCCTTTTGGCCAAATTCAAAAAAATGTTGGACAATAAATTGATTTGCACAAGCGTATAAAACATTGAGAGTTATAAATTCTAGAACGTAGTTGGGAATATTTCTTCCTTGTCACTATAAGCGGACTGTTAATATTCGCTACAACTGCGTTCAAAACAGGAAGAGCAAAGAACAGTTCAATTAATTCAATCAAAGTTGAAAATTGAGAAAAGACGTAATACCCCTCCTACCTTTTGGCCAAATTAAAAAAAAAATGTATAAAACATTGAAAGCGTATAAATCATTGAAAGTTATAAATTCAAGAACGTAGTTGGGAATATTTCTTCGTTGTCACTATAGGCGGACTATCAATATTCGCTACAACTGCGTTCAAAGCAGGAAGAGCAAAAAACAGTTCAATTAATTCGATCAAGGTTAAAAATTGAGAAAAAAAGACGTAATACCCCTCCTACTTTTTGGCCACATTCAAAAAAATGTATAAAACATTGAAAGTTATAAATTCTAGAACGTAGTTGGGAATGTTTCTTTGTTATCACTATACGCGGACTGTCAATATTCGCTACAATTGTGTTCAAAGCAGAAAGAGCAAAAACAGTTCAATTAATTCGAGCAAAGTTAAAAATTGTGAAAAAAAAGACGTAATACCTTCCTACCTTTTGGCCAAATTCAAAAAAATGTATACAATATGGAAAGCGTATAAAACATTGAAAGTTATAAATTCTAGAACGTAGTTGAGAATATTTCTTCTTTGTCAGTATTGGCGGACTGTCAATATTCGCTACAACTGCGTTCAATGCAGGAAGAGCAAAAAACAGTGTAATTAATTTGATCAAAGTTAAAAATTGAGAAGAAAAGACGTAATACCCTACCTTTTGGCCAAATTCAAAAAAATTTATAAAACATTGAAAGCGTATAAAACATTGAAAGTTATAAATTCTAGAACGTAGTTGGGCATATTTCTTCTTTGTCGCTATAGGCGGACTGTCAATATTCGCTACAACTGCGTTCAAAGCAGGAAGAGCAAAAAAACAGTGGAATTAATTCGATCAAAGTTAAAAATTGAGAAAAAAGACGTAATACCTTCCTACCTTTTGACCAAATTCAAAAAAATGTATAAAACTTGAAAGCGTATAAAACATTGAAAGTTATAAATTCTAGAACGTAGTTGGGAATATTTCTTCTTTGTCACTATAGGCGGACTGTCAATATTCGCTACAGCTGCGTTCAAAGCAAGAAGAGCAAAAAAACAGTGGAATTAATTCGATCAAAGTTAAAAATTGAGAAAAAAGACGTAATACCTTCCTATCTTTTGACCAAATTCAAAAAAATGTATAAAACTTGAAAGCGTATGAAACATTGAAAGTTATAAATTCTAGAACGTAGTTAGAAATATTTCTTCTTTGTCACTATAGGCGGACTGTCAATATTCGCTACAACTGCGTTCAAAGCAGGAAGAACAAAAAACAGTTCAATTAATTCGATCAAGGTTAAAGATTGAGAAAAAAAACGTAATACCGCTCCTACTTTTTGGCCAAATACAAAAAAATGTATAAAACATTGAAAGTTATAAATTCTAGAACGTAGTTCGGAATGTTTCTTTGTTATCACTATACGCGGACTGTCAATATTCGCTACAATTGTGTTCAAAGCAGGAAGAGCAAAAAACAGTGGAATTACTTTGATCAAAGTTAAAAATTGAGAAAAAAGACGTAACACTTCTCCTAACTTTTGGCCAAATTCAAAAAAACGTTGGACAATAAATTGATTTGCACACGTATATAAAATATTGAGAATTATAAATTCTAGAACATAGTTGGGAATATTTCTTCGTTGTCACTATAGGCGGACTGTCAATATTCGCTACAACTGAAAACAAGAAGTGCAAAAAACAGTTGAATTTATTCGAGCAAAGTTAAAAATTGAGAAAAAAAGACGTAATACCTTCCTACCTTTTGGCCAAATTCAAAAAAATGTATAAAATATGGAAAGCGTATAAAACATTGAAAGTTATAAATTCTAGAACGTAGTTGAGAATATTTCTTCTTTGTCACTATAGGCGGACTGTCAATATTCGCTACAACTGCGTTCAAAGCAGGAAGAGCAAAAAACAGTGGAATTAATTCGACCAAAGTTAAAAATTGAGAAAAAAGACGTATTACCTTCCTACCTTTTGACCAAATTCAAAACAATGTATAAAACTTGAAAGCGTATAAAACATTGAAAGTTATAAATTCTAGAACGTAGTTGGGAATATTTCTTCTTTGTCACTATAGGCGGACTGTCAATATTCGCCACAACTGCGTTCAATGCAGGAAGAGCAAAAAACAGTGTAATTAATTTGATCAGAGTTAAAAATTGAGAAAAAAAGACGTAATACCCTACCTTTTGGCCAAACTCAAAAAATGTATAAAACATTGAAAGTGTATAAAACATTGAAAGTTATAAATTCTAGAACGTAGTTGGGAATATTTCTTCTTTGTCACTATAGGCGAACTGTCAATATTCGCTACAACTGCGTTCAAAGCAGGAAGAGCAAAAAACAGTGTAATTAATTTGATCAAAGTTAAACATTGAGAAAAAAAGACGTAATACCCCTACTCCCTTTTGGCCAAATTAAAAAAAATGTTGGTCAATAAATTGATTTGCACACGCATATAAAACATTGAGAGTTATAAATTCTAGAACATAGTTGGGAATATTTCTTTGTTGTCACTATAGGCGGACTGTCAATATTCGCTACAACTACGTTCAAAACAGAAAGAGCAAAAAACAGTTGAATTGACTCGAGCAAACTTGAAAATTGCGAAAATAAGACGTAATACCCCGCCTCCCTTTTGGCAAAATTCAAAAAAATGTCGGACAATAAATTGATTTGCACAAACGTATAAAACATTGAGAGATATAAATTCTAGAACATAGTTGGGAATGTTTCTTCGTTGTCACTAGAGGCCGACTGTCAATATTCGCTACAACTGCGTTCGAAAACTCTACTATTAAAAACACAATCCAAACATTTACAATTATTTGTTGTATTAGATCTTAATGTGTCACGTGTCTGCAGGTGCTAGAAAAACTGAAAGGAAAAAGTTCAAGTTAGACGTTGGAAATGTGGTAAATAAATTGATTAGCACAAGCGTATGGAACTTCAAGAATCATGAATTCTAGAACCTAGTTGGGAATATTTGTTGAATATAGTTGGAGTATCACTGTAGGCCGACTGTTAATATTCGGTACGGCTGCGTTCGAAAACTCTACTATTGAAAACACAATCTAAACATTTACACTTATTTGTTGTATTAGATTTTAATGTATCATGTGCTTTCAGGTGCTGAAAAACTGAACGAAAAGAGTTCGAGTTAGACGTTGGAAATGTGGTAAATAAATTGATTAGCTCAAGCGTATAAAGCATCAAGATTGATTCTAGAACGTAGTTGGGAATATTTGTTGAATATAGTTGGAATGTTACTATAGGCTGACTGTTAATACTCAGTACACATGCGTTCGAAAACTCTATTATTGAAAACACAATCTACACTTATTTGTTGTATTAGATTTTAATGTGTCATGTGTCTGCAATTGCCGAAAAACTGAAAGAAAAAAGTTCAAGTTAGACGTTGGAAATGTGGTAAATAAATTGATTACCACAAGCGTATGAAACATCAAGCGTCATGAATTCTAGAACGTAGTTGGGAATATTTGTTCAATATAGTTGAAATGTCACTATAGGCCGACTGTTAATATTCGGTACGGCTGCGTTCGAAAACTCTGCTATTGAAAACACAAGCTAAACATTTACACTTATTTGTTGTATTAGACTTTAGAGTGTCTGCAGATGCTAAAAAACTGAAAAATAGTTTAAATAAGACGTTGGAAATGTGGTAAATCCTAAAAGGGCCTAAAAATCGACCACCTTTTTCTTTGATCATTTTGCACCTACGGGACTTTTGTTATGGGACGTCGAAGATGACATCAAAAGCAAGAAGAAACCGTTGGAATCATTCCAATCGTTCCAAAGTTACAGGCGATTAAAGTTGAAAATTAAGAAAAAGACGTAATATCAATATTTCCCCCTCTTTTGGTCAAATTCATACAAAAATTTGAACATTTTTTTTCGTGTTTATGATCAGAATGGGTCGTTTGCAATCTCCTTAGAAGGAGCAAGATAACTAGCAACACTACACAACCTAAGAACTTAGCAAACTTAATTCGGATGAAATTAGATCCAAAAGATTTTTTTTAATAATTGCAAGAAAGTCCATTCCGAAAGTGCCTAAAAATCGACTACCGAAGAGGTTTCTCTGCGAAAATTTTGCATGCCTATGTCAGGTAGGGGGTTAAAGATACAAATTGAAAAACTTCTTCTTTTTTTGAAAGTGCTGACGTTTCGACTTATATTAGGTATTCATCAAGGCTTAAAATTATTATAACATTCATCTTAAGAAAACACCGGGGAAGTCTACAATCAGATGTATTAAGAAATAGGTACAATTTTTTAAATATTGCCCTTCTTTCCTTTTTTTCTCTTTTTATTCATATTTTCTTCTTTCTTACTTTCTCACATATTTTGAATTTTATTGGATTTATTAATATTTTTTTTGTTACAGGTTTCCGAACAATGTAAGAAGGTGAAAACAGGTAAGTTCAGGTTGGTTGCAGAATTTTAAAGTTAGGATTTTAGACACTTGACTGTTACTGGAAAAATTCTCTCCGGGCCGTTTAAATTTAAACTGTTATCAATAATTACTATCTCCAACAACATCAGATTTATAATGCTGATGAAAGCGGTCTATTTTGGGGAGTTTTGCCAAGCAAAACCCTGGGGCATCAAAAGCACCAAGAAAAAATAACTCTCATGCCATGTGCATCCGGTGGTCATAAGCTAAAATTACTTGTCGTTGAAAAGTCTGCTAACCATGACTTTTGCGAATTCGTACTTATCGGTCTACTTATAAGGGGCCTCAAAAAAACAAGAGGCCTGTTTTGTAGTTGGTTTCCTACGCAGTTTCGTACTGCCCTGTAGGTAGTTAAAATTCAGGTATCACAGTGTTCGATAAGGGTTGATAACCAAATCACACGCGATCAACGGTATTTTTTAACATTTATTTGGTTTATATTTATGTACAAAGGTTAGATTATTAAAAATGAGGCTTTGCTAAATTCCAACAAGCAACCTTATTAATAAAATAAAATTTACTATATCATACTTTTTTTTTAATTTAGCGTTCTCTAAGTTAGAGTATCTTGTAACTTAAGTCCACATTTATCTATCCTAGAAGTGCATTGCATACTCGAAATTGCTAGTGCTTATTGAGATACCTATGCAGAAGATGAGAAAAGATAGTGCAAAAAAAACGAACATTTAAGATACCATTGTGATGTAGAATGTAGAAGAAAGCACAGTGTTGTCTTTAGACCTTAAAAATATATTCAAGTTTTTTAGCTTTTGTAAACATTACAAATTTTAGATACTTGCAAATAGAACCTTCTTGCGTTTTTTTTAAATGTTTAGGTTTCCATCGGCACATTATTAATTCTTCTTCGGGGACAAGACTTTAAACAACTTTAAAGTTAAAAGTCGATATGTGTTTTGATTGGTGTACTCTAAGCTAAGTTGAGTGCACGCAACTGTAAAGGTTTTATTTGGCAAAACTGTGCATACATCGTTATCTTAAACTGTAGGAAAATATAGTATAAGCAATGTCTACTTTGGGGACGAATTTAAAGCACTAATAGCAGTTTTAGAAAGCACATGAGTAAATAGTACTGTTATAGTTTTATACATTAGTTAAAATATCATAATACTAATAAGTATCACAAAGTGTTTTAAATGAACCAAATTTGAAAGTTAATGGTATTATAACCCATTAATTTTAATGTTTCATTCATAGAAATTGCGGCCCGGTTCCTAATCGTTAAGTATTTAGTTAATAGAATAACTGGAGTAAAAGCTTACTCTCACCATAATAATTAAATTATTTTATTTGGACATAAGGTCTAAAGCATAAAAACTTTACTTTTCAAATCTATGCGCTACACGCAAACCCTGACCTTTTTCGATTTGTCATCATTTAAATAATAACAAACAAGAGCGCCCCTGTGTCCTGCTGAATAAGAGCTTTCGTTGAATGCATCAATCATAGCTCACCTTAATTAATTAGCTAAGAATTCTTATATGTATTTACACATCATCAGTGTCACAATGAAAGCCGACTTGCTATTATAATAGTGCTGATGCTTGCAGCAAAGAATAGTTAGTATTATTATAGGCGATGACACATACATGTTACACTATTCTAAATAGTGCGTTCTATTGTAAAGTTTCAATTTGGCATGCTTCCTAAGAAAATCCGACATTAAGAAAGTGTATCTAAATCTTAATTTAAATGCCCTTCGGACTCACTCCATGTACATACAGATTTTTTTATTATACTACACCTCTCGGACCTACACCTAACCCCACGATTTACTCCTTCAACTTGTGCCAGTCGGCTATTTGTCTTCTTGGTGAATTGCACACCTCCTTCCAGTGAGAAAGAGCCGATCCGGTGCATTTGGTACCACCAAGTTCAAGTCTTCCAATAACTTCGTTTTTAGTGACCCTGTCCCAGTCCAGAAGTAGGAATTCCAGGCTGATTCCGTCGAGCGATTGACCATTGGCCGGGACATCAAAAACAAAGCTCTCGTTGAAGACTGGCATCAAGGTTCTCTTCTTCACGTGGGTCTTCTTTTTAGCAATACGTTGTCCGTTGTAGAGTAAGTAGATCTTCACGTAGGGGTCAGCCAAGCCTAAATGATGAAAAAACAATTATATTTTATACTAAGTTTACCAGAGGTAGTCAAAGCCAAAGTTATAAAAAGCTGTTATGTTGCTTACCGGTAACATCCATTTTTGGTAAATTTCTGGCCTTAAGCACCACAACAGTCAGACGGTTGGCAGCTGGTTGCCAACATAGCGACACAAGAAGTTCCCCGCGTCCCTGCGATCTTATCTAAAACATTAATAAACCCATGTTAATCCTGTTCCTGTATACGATATCTAAAAACTTTACTTTTAAGCTTCTCGGTTGTATCTCTCTGGACAAAGCCATCTGTTGAGTTTCAATTTGGGCGATATCTACGTTGCTCAATGCGCAGAATACCTCACCGATGATATCGTCCCTGCTGTAGCGGTCGAAACTCAGGATGACAAAGTGCAAAGTTATGCTGGGTAATTGGTTGAAGCTGATTCCGTAGAAGGTGAAATCTTCGTCGTACACTGGGTTGCGAGTTTTGCGAAGCACACGTGTTTTGACCTTCAAAAAGAGCCAATTTAGTCTCAAGATATAAAGGTCCGTGTATTTTGAAGTTACCTTGTGCTGTTTGTCTGGCAAAAGTTGTAGTTTGACGTAAGGGTCACTGGAACCGGTATTCGGGTCTTTGGCCGGCAAATCCTTGCATCTCACCACGGAAACAATGAGGGCGTTCTTGTCGTGTTTGTATCTAAAATTGAGAATTGGTTTGCTCGGTAAGTTGTACTCTTTTTCGCTTAGTGACACCTGACACAATATAGGGGCTTGGGGGCAAAGCTTAGACTCATGCAATTAATACATGCACGCCCTAATGCTATAAAGAGTAATCGGCACCTTCACCATCTTGATCAGAATTAGAGTCATTCTTTTGCTCATACTCTAGTTGCGGCGCATTCACCATCTCGATCAGAATTGGAGTCATGCCTTCCACATACTTTACTTATATCACACGTTAAGATCTGATTTTGTGCTTCAACTAACCTTTTTGCACCAACTCATGTCAGGGTGTATATAAGTTTGCTTATTTATCATCTGTTTACTTAATTTATGCTTAAATTATAAAATAAGTTCCACGGAAGGAGGGTATACATCAATGAGCAAAGTTGCCCTCAAATTATGGTAATTGACTTATTTGACGTAACAAATGTGGAGTAAGAGACCTCTTATGGGTAAATATCATGAATTGGAATTTTTCCTGATTTACAGCTATCTATTATTAGTTAAATGTAAGGGATTTTTTTTCTATTTCTGTTTTAATATGAAAGTTTTTTCGCACACTTGTGACGTCAAGAGTATCGAAATGAAGATCTTTGCGATACCCGTTTTGGTTTTTAGCTTTGTAATGTTGGTAGCGGTCACGTGCCATCTTTAATAGAGATTTTAAATGAAACGATATTGAATTATTTTAATATGGTAATCATAAAACTCAATATCCCCAGCATTTAATACAATGTTTTGAAATTCTGAACGACTACAACTGATTTCTTAATCCATAACTTGCTATTAATATGAAAAATATTGATAATTATTTATGTCAAATTCTGACGTTTATTTTAAATGAAATGGCGGTAATGAGGATGTTTGTCATGCCTACCAACCTTTACCGATATCAGAAGTTAAAAGGTACATAGGACGAATTCCAAAACTCACCAGGTCATCTACCGGTTAAGCTGATCATGTGATGGCCATCTAGCAATTCAATGGATTAAGCAGGTGACTGATCTACCAGGTAAATGACCTGGTGAGTTTTGGAATTCGCCCATATAGGAGGAAACTAAATTTATATTTATAAAAATAAAAAAAAAATGCCTCAATAAAAAAAATAGTATAAAATAAATAAAACGTTCTTAAGGCACTTTCTCATACACGTCTTGAAACCCTCAAACTTGGACTGGTGCGCCAATAAGCTTCCTTAAAGAATGTGTAACTTAATATAAGGGGTGTTCATTTAAAAACGTCTAGTTGGCTGTGAAATGTCAAAAGAAAAGAATGAAGGAACAACAGTCCATTTACATTGATAATGTTATCCTTTTCTCTGTACTCTCCACTGTACTGTTCTTTATTGAGTTCCTAGGACTCATTATAGGCCTGTATTCATTGAGAATAATGCTTTGACTCTTCCATCCATTCATATTTTTAACACTGCCTGTATAATAAATAATCATATTTCGTGTTTAGTGAAGTTAGTTCAGGCGTGTCATGGGCGAGGACACAGTTTTCTGTAACTACAAAGACGAGTGAATGTTTCGTCTTTGGTAACTATAACAACTCGTCTCCTAGAAAAGGCAGATTTGACTTTACACCAATTAACTACAAATCAATAATAATTAAGGCGCTGTATCATCATACTGGAGCGGTTCTTATAATACGAAGATTTCACCATTCTCAAAGAAAAGAATGCAGAGTTGTCTACAACATATGTTGCTTAGAGTGACAAGAATTGGAGATTTTTTAGTAAAATAGAAACTTCTCTCTGTTTAAACTTTTTCTCTCTTTTTAGTGCCGAAATAACCCAATCAAAGCATTGCAAGTGCTATCTGCAGTAAACGCTTTCCTGTACTTAACCTTTGCAGTCCTCTCTCTAGAGAAACTAAAGACTTTAAGTAAGATGCCATCTACGTGGGTTATTTTATTAGATTTCTACTCCCCCGTTATTGAGCGGTTTCTAAATCAATTGATAAAGTTTATCGTTCATACCCTATGACCTATTACTTAAGTAACTGCTTTTAGTGGAGACTTTAAATGTCGCTCAAGTTTCGTCGGATTTCAACATTTCGCTCGTGTAAATTTAAGTGGCAATTTCGACGCCGTACCTCAATATCCAACTGTAATTTTCCCGAGGCGGAAAGTAGGTGAAAATGTATTTATCCGATTTTCCGGTTTGTGCCCAGGTCACGTTTCAGACCGCTCGGAAATTTAGTTCGAGATAGGCCTTTTTTGCGTTCGCTAACTAGCATCGATCACATCGTTTCGGATGCTCTAATGGAATCCATTGGGGAAAAAACTATGAAAATTTCATTTCGTGACATTTTTTGCCCTACCTTAACTTAAATACCAGCTGTCCCAAATAGGCGGCACTCTGCTGCAAGTTCTTTTCATTAGTTTCTTGTTCTTCCTTTGTTGGAGACTGAAGCTCGTTTTCTGCCGTACACGTGTCTTTTGGAACCTGCATGCAAATAAATAAGTCAACATCCTCTTCATTATTAGAGACACTACTGACCTGATTCTCAATTCTGGGCTCGAAATGCTGGTGGCTGGATACTCCACTTTCCAATGGTCCTACACTGCCAGTAGGACTGAGAGCATGAGGCGTTGACATCTGTTAAAAGTCAAAAGAGATTGTTTAGTGTTGATTTAAAAACAACAACCTACTTACCCCTGGAGGAGTCTTAGAAACACCAGTGGGGCTGGGACTCTTCTTGAGATAGTGGGTACCACTGCCAGTACCTGCAGGAGATTTCACCGCCGTTGGCCTTCGATGGGAGTGGAACGCCAAGGGTTGGTCTGGTCCGTTGCGTTTCGCATTCAGTCGTCGGCGGCGCTGGTAACAGTAATAGGTACCCAGCAGTACCATGACCGCGAAGGCTACACCTCCGATGCATAGTCCGATAATCGAGTAATTTACTGAAAAAAAAAGGAGTATTGTGAGGAGGCGAGGGAGACACTGGTAAGCCTTCAACTTTTTATTAGCCTTTGCTCCAGAAGGTGAAATTCTATTGGTCGCGGAGACGGTCGCCCTGGTAACCGAGTTGTCAAGCCGCGTCAAGGCTTATAAAACTTCTAAGTTTCTAGGGTTGTCCTATAGATTGTTTGATTATTTTTCGGCAACGAAGAAAATCCATTAATGTGCTCCAGATCTTGCTGATAAAGCTATACTGACGGAGATTGAGATGCTAAAAATTTACAATAACCACACAAATGGCTACACAAACGATAGAAAAATTATAAAAAAGAAGTGGCAATTTAACCAAAGGAATCATTGTCTTCGAAACAAGTAGGTTTTCCAGGTTTTTTATTTTCTGTTTGAAGATAATAGAATATGATAGATGATTGGATCATGGAGACCTACAATTTTGTTTTGCTTCCATAGAATAGTTATTTATGTATTAAGAGCGAAAAGTACAACTTTTTTGCTCGGAGAGTGAAGTTTGCCGCTCGACGCGAAGCGGAGAGCGGCAATCACTCGAGAGCAAAAAAGTTACTTTTTGCTCGTAATGCATACAACGTTTTTTCTGCAAAGGATCAATTTCAAATAATGTGTATCACAACTGAGCATAACTGAAGGCACAATCTGAAAATTTACATCAAAGTGACAATGACGTTTTTAATAATTGGTTCAGTGGTGGTAGTTGCTATTGACAGCAAGCGATAAAAATTTTTTCGCTTGCTGTCCTGGGCAACGCGCGGAAAAGTAAACTCACATTCTGATCCTCAAAAAAGGTTAGGTTTTCGTTTGTCTAATGAAAGCGTAAAATGCGTCATTATTTGACGTTTGTAGAAAAATTATATTTCTGTTGAAGTTATCAGCATATAATAATAATATTAATAATAATGACTTTATTGCAATTCAACCTTACATACGTAAATCTAAAAAAAAAACCATAAACCCAGCAAAAAACGAACTGCAAAGGGCGAAGTCGAATCGCAGATTCCTCACTTAACCCATATTGATGTGAAAGATCTAAGAAGTTTAACAAAATAAAAAATAGGAGTGTTGTTTTTCTGTTTGAAGATAATAGAATATGATAGATGATTGGATCATGGAGACCTACAATTTTTTTTTGCTTCTATAGAAATTATATTTCTGCTGAAATTACCAGCATATTGATGTGAAAGATCTAAGAAGTTTAAAAAAATTAAAAAAAAAGGAGTGTTGTTAGGAAGGCTAGGGTGACACTGGGAAGCCTTCAACTTTTTATTAGCCTTTGCGACACGAGGGGAAATTCTATTGGTCGCGGAGACGGTCGCCCTGGTAACCGGGCTGTCAAGCCGCATCAAGGCTTATAAAACCGTCAAATTTCTAGGGTTGTCCTATAGATTGCTTGAAATGAAGAAAATCCATTAATGTGCTCCAAATCTTGCTGATAAAGCTATACTGACGGAGATTGAGATGCTAAAAATTTACAATAACCGCACAAATGGCTACACAAACGATAGAAAAATTATAAAAAAGAAGTAGCAATTTAACCAAAGGAATCATTTTCTTCGAAACAAGTACGTTTTCCAGGTTTTTTATTTTCTGTTTGAAGATAATAGAATATGATAGATGATTGGATCATGGAGACCTACAATTTTTTTTGCTTAGATAGAAATTATATTTCTGCTAAAATTACCAACATATTGATGTGAAAGATCTAAGAAGTTTAAAAAAATTAAAAAAAAGGAGTGTTGTTAGGAAGGCTAGGGAGACGCTGGGAAGCCTTCAACTTTTTATTAGCCTTTGCGACAAGAGGTGAAATTCTATTGGTCGCGGAGACGGTCGCCCTGGTAACCGGGCTGTTAAGATTCATCAAGGCTTATAAAATCGTCAAGTTTCTAGAGTTGTCCCATAGATTGCTTGAAATGAAGAAAATCCATTAATATGCTCCAAATCTTGGAGATAAAGCTACTATGACGGAGATTGAGATGCTAAAAATTTACAATAACCACACAAATGGCTGAAAATCAACGATAGAAATATTTAAAAAAAAAGAAGAGCGTCATTCAGTGGCAATTTAACTAAAGGAATCAGTCTCATCGAAACAGGTACGTTTTCAAGGTTTTTAATTTTCTGTTTGAGATAATAGAATTATGATAGATGACTGGAGCATGGATATTATCCATATTAACTTTGGAGGTGAGAAGTGTATTTTTGTTGGCTACGCAGTTGGTCAGCATGGGAACCGTTCTGTCAAGCCCTGTCAAGATTTATTAAACCGCTATATTTGTAGGGTTGTCCTAGAGAATTCCTGACTACTTTAAGTCAACAAGAAAAATCCATTAGTTTGCTCTGAATAATGTTGATAATGTATTTAGTTACTCTGACGAAGATTGACGTGTTTTTCAAAATACAAATTTTGATACTTAATCCCTTTATTCCTTCCACTCTTGAGTTGTATTAACCTTTCGAGGAACAAGACAGTTTTCGTGAATATTTGGGATTCTAATAATAGTTCCTGTTAACCTTGACATGAAGGCGAATGACCTATTTATTGGTCATGTTCCTGATAAAGTTAACAGTAGATTATAATAATTTGTCATTTAAGGACGACTTTTACACCTATCACTAAAACTACAGTTTGAAGTTTAAACTGCAGATTGGACGTACATTGAAATGTTTATCTGTCAAAATCTTTTGTTTATCTTCAAACTAAAGTTTAAACTGAACTTGTAACAGTGGCTCTAAGTAAGTCAAATTAGGATCTTCTAAGGAAACAGATCAACAATCCAGTCAATGCTTACAATGACATTTTAATATCGACATTTTCCATATTCCTATATAGTTCTATTTACTTAATAGAGATTGATGTCTGTATTATTGAAAGGAATCGCGACATTTCAGGAGGTTTATTTGTATTTTCTATAGGCAACTTGATCCGGGATTTACTTGGGCGGGTATAAAATCGATGGTTTGTGGTTTAATATTGCAAGAGTGGGATTCTAAGAGCGTCTGAGACGTTCCCTAATTTCTAAGACAATGCCGTGTGCACTATATCGAGTTTATTAATCAAAAAGCTGTTTTGCTTCCCTGCAGAGTGCTGGAGTAAAGCTGCAAGTCTATTGCAGGGAATGACCTTCGCAACAGAAAGTCATACGTAGTGCGAACAATGTTGCTACATCTTATTTTAAAAAGTCTTAAAAGAAAGTGAAATGTATTGATAAACTTGATTTCATTTACAACAAAGCTCCGGAAAATGTGACAAGAAAGATGAATGTTTACTTCAGAGCCTGAGGACGACTCTATTAGTTTAATCGGATGTATCATCAATAAGAATGGCTTAAAATGGTATGTCCGTGATGTGGAGCAGTTTATCACTGTCTTTTTTAATCTTTGATAAAACGAATTGGTGCAGTCAATTTAGCATTTACGTCTCTTATTTCAGAAAGCTCGAGAACTTTATTACTGCAATATCCTGGAAATTGTAATTGCAGTCCAGACAAAGACCGAGTTTTGACTCTAAGTAGTGTTAATTGAATGTAGTTCCTTGATATTGATTTTCTCGCAGATTGCTTATCCAGGCATTTGATGTCTGTTTCAGAGTCTTCAATATCTCTGATGACGATTTTATAGCCTTTTGACGAGTCCATAACTTCTTAAGTTCCACAAACCGTTTAATGGTCAAAGAGAGTGGCACAAAAAGTGATAAATTATATAGTCTTGTGTAAAACAATATATACGTTATATGAAAAATTGATTAGAATAGGACTAAAGTATAGCAAACATCATAATAACCAAACTCTCAGTTTTGTGTCGTTTCTGAGTTTAACTAGTGCTTTTCATTTTATTTTAAACCATGTTTTTTATATATTATATTATATAAAAACACTTGAAGTACCTCATTTGGAGATATGACAGAAGTCTCTTATATTCTTAAATCTCGATAAATCTGTTTTATTAACGAAATTGTCATTGTAAAAAATTTCCGACTTTTTTATTTATCTTTTCACACCCTGGACACAATGCATTACGTACCATTTTTTTTTAATTTTCCAAAAATATGAACTGGGAAGAAAATGGTTCACCAATTTCAATGGTGAAAACGAATACAGTATTTAATTTTTAAGGGTATAAATTTTAAATATGTACCGTAAAAAACTTGGGGCCAAAACCTATTGATGAGCAGTTTATGTAAAGATAAAAATAAGTTCAATTCTGAAATATACCAATTACCAGCCCAAATACTAAATTTCAGCTCGTAAAGTCATTTGTTTGCAACGACGCTACGCACTGAACAAGGATTCCACTCGTCGTTGAATACTCGTATCTTGCCAATTTTGTCGATAAGACGTGCGATTTTATGTTTTATGTAAGTAATCTAATACTGGGCGCCCTAGTAATATATTACAAAAATGTATGAAAAAAAAACTTACCTCCATGCACAGGCTTAATGATAGGCCCCTCCTCAGCCATATCGCCTCCAAATAACACTTCTGCTGCAAAACTTAAACTCAGCTACACTCTTTGGCGAACCCTTTCGTTGAAAACGTTTGAAACTGGCTTATTTTGATGGACTGGAAACACCGTAATCGTCAAAGAGTTTTCCCGAATTTTGCTACTGCGAACCCTCTTAGTCACAGGCCTTCCTGCCGGACAATTCAATCAATAAGGGTTGGTGGCATGCGCAAGTGGTTACGGTGACGTCACATGGCGCGTGGGGTGGTTCATTCTACACGGGGTGTTTAAAAAACACACGGAAAGATTTTTATTTTTTTTATTTAATAGGTAACCAACGTGACACAATCGTGTTGCTTCTCGATTATGGAGACACGCATAGTATTCAGATGAAAACATTTACATTTCCCAAACGATTTATTATACAGGATCTTAAAAATATAAATGATGGTGCATTAGAACAGAAATAGTAAGTTTACATCAAAAATACAACAATATACACAATTTTTTAAAAGTTATAATAAAAGCTTGAGTGGCCAATCTAGTAACCAGCCAATTCGGCGAAAGTGGAGTCCATCTCGTCGGCCAGAGACTTGTATCTGTCCTTGTTGATACCCAATTCATCTGAAACGCGAAACGTTTTTTTTTATAATGTAAGAGCTAACTTGATGACTGTTTCTATTGAACACCTGGTACTTGAACAAAAATGCAAACTCACGGCACGAGTGACAGAGACAATAAAGACACTAAACTTACCAAATAAAATAAGGAGCGCAGAAGCAAAATGGCATTGTTAAGCATTGCAAAAGCTATAAGGATGTGTTTAGTGCTACTGAACTTAAAACTAAGCAATTTAAGCGGCAGCAAATTAAAAAAAAAATGAGCAATTATCTAAATGTATAAGTGTAAAAAGTGGAATATGAAGCGTGTCTATTTCTTCTGTCCCAAAGAGGACATTTCGACAAAAGTTTTGTCTATATCTGTCACAATGCCCATATACTTGTTCTTTTCCTTGAACACGAAATCTGAAAAAAGCGATAGCAGCGTAGATTAGGCCAAGCATTAACAATGCGAAAGGCAGTGAAAAGTCTTTTAGACGCACCTTCAAGCCTGTCTACTTCCTTCTGCAATTTCTTAACAGTCTTCTCAGCGAATTCAGCACGAGCCTCGGCTTCCTTTAGTTTGACGGTCAAAGATTTCAGTTGTTTCTTGAACTCCTCAACTCTCTGGTTGGCCTTCTCTTCGGATACTTCCAAAGATTTCAGAGAGTTGCCGACGACTTTAAGTTCTTCTTCCAGTTCCATGATCTTGGCATCACCACCTAGATTGTTAAGCATTAGATATAGTAGTGGATAGCAGTAGGGGTGGGGTTAAACCTTTGACACGATCTTCAGCTACTTCAAGTTCATCTTCAACGAAGGCCAGCTTGCGGGATACTTCATCAGATTTGTTGTCAGCGTCTTCAGCCAGCATACGGGCCTCTTTCAATTGGTTGGTCAGCTGGTCCATACGTTCTTCATCTTGCTGGGAGCGGTTCTCCAACACTTTGCACATACTATTAAAAAACTGTTAAAAACCAGTATTTTTTTGAATGAAGATCTTACCGTGAAGATTCGTCAGCGGCCTGTGAAGCTTCAGCCAGTTTGGTGGTAGCGGTGCCGAGACGTTCTTCAGAGCGCTCAAGATCTTCTTCAATAAGTTGGAGTTTCCTGTTTTGAGCGGCTACTTCTGACTCAGCCTGCAATAACAACAGTCACAAAACGACACCTGTCAATGCCATGGGCGACTTACAGCGACAAGAGCCTTGTCTTTCTCTTCCAGATCTTTGTTGGTTTGATCCAGGTTGCTCTTGGTGTTGACGAGGTCTTGTTCTACTTGGGACAGTTTCTTTTGTAGCTCGCGTAGCTGCATAGTAGGAGAGAGTCAAGTTAGGAGTGTGTCGGTAAATTTTTGATTAGGAAACGTACTTCTTCATTAAGTTTATCAACACGGGCATTGGCATCCTTGGCCTGTCCTTCCATCGCATCGGCCTTGTCCGCCGCATTGTCCTTCTCAAGCTTCATCGCTTGCATTTTCTTCTTGATCGCGTCCATGGTGGCGGCTTTTGGTGGTTGTCCGGTCTAGTGAGAACAAGAAACAAGGGGTACCTGCAATAAATTACCATCGTCAATTAATTAAATGGATCCTTGTTGCATTGTTATGGTTGGATTGGTTTGGATAAGGGCCAAAGGATTCCAACTTTTCAAATTAGTTAAATGTGGAAATCTCACACCGGCTGGTCCCCAAAGACGTTGCGGACCGAAATAAATTAGGAATTTGGGTCATTCAGCGATTAGGCAGCTATTTTCATAACATTGTCTTGCACTTGCTAATGTCGTTTCCATTTGCCGAGGTTTTGACAAAAATTGTTGACAACGGCATAGGAATTTGTATCTGTTTGCAGTTCCGGAAAGAGCGGCTAAAATTGGATCGGACTAGGATAGAACATATTTTTAGGCCAGAGGCTGAATATCGTTTCATTTCACACTTGCGCAAATTTTTTGGAATGAATTATTTACAGAAATAGCCAAGTGGGCTCAGAGTAAATCCGATATGATGACGTCGTGGGTGGTTGATTGATTTAATGTTGTTTCCTTACATATTTTGTTATACCACTTTTCGAAGTTTCGCACAAATATATAAAAGTGAGTCACCATATTTGCCTGCTTGTTTGGATTCTGTTAGTAAATGGAACTTTTTTTATTAAAACCTATGAGGAGGAAGCGGCCACTTGGTCTCTCTTTGTAATATTTGTTACCTCCTTTCACAGCAAAATAATGAAAGGATAGTGTAATAGTTATCTACTTCATATTGCATCATTTAGCATACTTGTATGTGCTTGATTTCAGTCCAAAAAATTGCTTTTTACAGTATTGGGTATCGTAATGAGATTTCATTACAGTACAGCATACTGTATTGGAATTTTACCAGATTTTTCAAAAATATTCGTCGCGCATAAAATTAAATCTTGATCTGTTTTTTAAAAAGTATGAAATAAACTGTTGTATTAGCCATTCAGGATTTTTTGGCATTTTGTTAGCCATGAAATGTTCATTTGTTCTCTACCCATTTCCCTTTTGCTCATGTCAAGAAGATTGGCAAACAACGTCAAACTTCCACGTCCGGTAATGTTTTTCAGTACTCGTTTCAAAATTTCAGACTCGGTATCGCCTCGTCCGGAAACATCTTACTCCCACTGTAATAGTTATTTACGTTATAAGTCCGATAAATATAGCTTTACAGTAGGAGTAAGATGTTTCTGGACGAGGCGATAGCCGAGTCTGGAATTTCGAACTGTAAAACGTTACCTCAACATTTTTCTTGATACTTATCAAAAAAGGAAAAGATTAATTTTATGCGCGGCGTGTTATAGTTTTGAGAAATTCGCTATAGTTTCAATTGATTCACTACAGTACCCATACTGTAAAATTTCTTTACGGTATCCACTCCTGTAAACAGTTATTTACGGGACTAAAATCAGGTACGTAAAAGTATTCTAAATGATACAGTATGAAGTAAAAACGTTTACCGGACTTACAAGGTAAATAAATATTATTTAACTAGCTAAGAAAGTAACTCTTAATCCACGAGCTTGAAATTTGCGCCCGTGTCGCAGGCGAGGTTGACAATGACGCGAGTATGTTAAGACGTTTTCCCACGATTCCTTTGCGAGATGTTCCTAGTGCAATTCTCTGTTCTTAACCATTTTTTGTGTCCCTTAACTTGTTGCAAGAATGTCCCTTAACGTCAATAACACTCTCGTCATTGCCACTTTTGCTGCGGCTCGGGCGCAACATTTCACGCTCGTGTGTTAAGAGCTACTTTCTTAGCTTGTTTTGTCAAAAAAAATTCTTATTGTTTCTTCCAGTTGCATACACTATATTATTTCCCACAACCGTGACCAATGTACATAGAAAAATACCATTTATAAAAGTTCGGTAAATATAGTTTTACAGCAGGAGTAAGATGTTTCTGGACGAGGCGATAGCCGAGAATTTAAACGCTACCGGACGTAAAATCAAGTACGTAAAAGTGTCCTAAATGATGCAGTACGGAGTAAAAACGTTTACCGCACTTATAACGTAAAAAAATATTACTTAACTAGCTAAGAAAGTAACTCTTAATCCACGAGCTTGAAATTTGCGCCCGAGTGTCAGGCGAGGGTGTACAATGACGCGAGTATGTTAAGAGGTTTTTCCACGATTCCTTTGCAAGATGTCCCGAGTTCAATTCTCTGTTCTTAACCAATTTTTATTTTGGCCCTTAACTTGTTGCAAGAATGTCCCTTAACGTCAATAACAATTTCGCCTGCGGCTCGGGCGCAACCTTTCACGCTCGTGTGTTAAGAGCTACTTTCTTACCTTGTTTGTCAAAAAAAAATCTTATTGTTTCTTCTAGTTGTATACACTATATTATTTCCCACAACCCTGAGCAATGTACATAGAAAAATACAATTTATAAAAATTGATCGGTTTTGGAAATTGAAGTTGGTGTCTCTCGATTGCAAAGGGGTCGATGAATGATTAAGTATGTGTCAATGAATAAATAATTAAAGAAGTTGTGTTAGATGACATTGTGCGACTTAAATACTTAAATAACTATTTTTTATTTTTTGGTTTATCGCCTTTTAAAGGATATGCAAAGTTATGGGCCACATTTTACTTTGCCTTACTGAGTAATAGAAGATCGGAATTATATTTAAGCACGATGGTGCGTTATGAAAAATAAAAACACTTTCACTTTTATTTCTAAACACAACCAAAATAAGCCAAGTTGAAGGATATTTTTTCCAAAGATATTGATGATTATTTAAGTTCAAACTATTTTTATCACAATGTGAGTTCCATTTCTCCTTTCTTATATGTGGTCCGACTGTTCATTCAAGTCACTATTTTCATTTATGACCCGCAATCAGTATTTTTGTTAAAACAAAACATGTCAAAAAGCAATGTCGTAGGACGATATCTGTTACATAGCTACAAGTTTTCAGTAGAGATGAGCTATTTTTAAGCGAGGTTTTGTAAGTTTTGGCAACGTATTGGCGGTGTAGGTGTGGCCAACGCAGGTCCGTGACATACCCTTGTTTATATCGAATTTACCCGAAACTAGAAATTTAGTAATGTCTAATTATTGTAATATAAGAATTTATTCATAGAGCACAAGTAGAGAAGTCAAAGTTTGCTCAAATTGTGAGGAGAATTAACCAAAAAAAAAAAAGTTCTAATAATAATTGCTGATAGTGACGACACACGTTCACTACCAAACAGCGTTGCCATTTATGGCAAATATTTATACTAAATTCAACAAAAATTTTAAAAACACTCTGACTCTTTAGATTTAGAGTAAGAGGAAATTCAATACACTGCATAAAACCCAGAGCTTTAGCCACATATAACTTATTTTTAGGTAGCAGCAGCTTTCGAGGTTAGATTCCACACATTCCACAACCGCTCTAGCTCACCGACACCTGTCAAAATTCACTTTCTCTCACTGAACGCGCCCCCAACACACTCAAAACTGGCCGAAGAAGAGGAAACAACCGTTTTATGGCAAAGCAGTTTTTCACACAAAAACAGAAATCGCGGCAAAAACTGACAGCACCTACCTTTATCCCTGACGGCGCCTCGAAGACGTACGCTGTCCTAAAAGCTACAAAGGCGTCGCGGCGCACAGCGCTTCGGGATTTCGGGAGCCGTCCCCCCGATTCCCCTCGACGCGTCCCCACCCCGCTTAAGTTGGGACGTTTCCAGAAGCTATAAAAATGTTCTGGTTTAGCTCTTATCGGAAATTATCATTGGGTATCAATCATTTTTTGGTATTTTCAATATTGACTACCATGTTCTATCTAATTCTGCGTTGTCTCATCAATTTTTAAAATGCTCTGTAGATATTTACCGTTTAGTTAATTTCGAAGAAAAATTTGTCTTTAAAAAAAAAACGAAAAAATGTTACTTCAACGCAAAAAAGGCGGATTCGTCAACTTTTGTTAGTTTTTCCAAAACTCGACCATATTTCGACCTGGTTCTTAAGCTTCATTTGTAAGGTAAAAATTTTAACCAAAAATCTGCCTTTCTGGTATAAAAAACTGCAGTTTTAGTAAAAAATAACCAGTTGTTAGTCACTACTAGTCCAGTGCCATTGTCTCAAATCAATTTTTGAATAACTCTGTTGTCAATATTAACCCATTTAGATAATTTTGAAGAAAAAGTTTCGGTTAAAAAATACGTTAAAATGGTTCTTCGAAGCAAAAAACTGCGGATTCGTCAACTTTTGTTACTTTTTTCCAAAAATCGACCACATTTTGACCTGATTTTTAAAGGTTTATTCGTGAGGTGGAAAACTACCTAATTTTCACCAAAAATCTGCCTTCCTGGTTTAAAAATCTTTTCTGAACTATTTTTACTTTCCAATTACTTTGGTTTTTTTCAAGTTTAGAAAAGGCAAACACGTCTAAGTAATTTTTCCAATAATTCAAGACAGTAAAAAAAATTTCAACTTTATTACTGGTCGAACCGTGGTCGTTTTAACCTAAATTGTCACCTGTTTTAGCCAAGTACGTCAATAACGTACAGGACATTCCTTAGTGACCTTAATGCCAAAATATGGGGGCTCGGCATTTACGCCGAGTAACCGGAGTAACTCGTGAAAGTATCAGCAACTTGGATGCAACGAATCACGAACCAAGTGCTTTCGGCCTAGTTCGTGATTCGTGGAGAGTACGTGAATCTAACTGCAAGTACGTCAATACGTACAGGACATTCCTTAGTGACCTTGATGTCAAAATATGGGGACTCGGATCCGATTCACTATGCGTGTGTACGTGGGTGGTTGCGAAATTTCGAAACGAACTTGGTTAGAATCACATTCGTATCGAATATTTTTCCGTCACACGCAATTACGTCGAGTAATCGGAGTAACTCGTGAAAGTATCGGCAACATTGGATGTAACGAATCACGAACCAAATGCTTTCGGCCTAATTCGTGATTCGCGGAGAGTACGTGAATCTAACTGCACGTGGGTCTAGCTCACATACTTCCATAACATACAGGACGTTGCCTATCTTTTACATTGCGGGTCTTGGACTGCAACAGGAGGGGATGGAAACACAATACCTCGTATATTGCAATTTCTGCATATGCCGAAAAATGAGCGCCTTTTTGAAAGTGGCACAGTTAGACCCACGTGCAGTTAGAGTTGGATTCACGTAGTCTCCACGAATCACGAACTAGGCCGAAAGCACTTGGTTCGCGATTCCAATGTTGCCGATACTTTCACGGGGTACTCCGGTTACTCGACGTAAATGCGTGTGACGGGAAAATATTCGATACGGAGGTATGTCATTCTAACTAAGTACGTTTCGAGATTTGGCAACAACACACGCACACGCGCATAGTGAATCGGATCCGAGTCCCCATATTTTGGCCTCAAAGTCACTAAGGAATGTCCTGTACGTATTGACGTACTTGGTCTAACTGTGCCACTTTCAAAAGGGCGCTCATTTTTCGGCATATGCAGAAATTGCAATGGACGAGGTATTGTGTTTCCATCCCCTCCTTTTGCAGTCCAAGGCCAGCAATGTAAAAGATAGGCAATGTCCTGTATGTTATGGAAGTATGTGAGCTAGACCCACGAGCATTTAGATTCACGTACTCTCCACGAATCACGAACTAGGCCGAAAGCACTGGGTTCGTGATTCGTGACATCCAATGTTGCCGATACTTTCACGAGTTACTCCGGTTACTCGAGGTAGATGCGTGACGAAAAAATATTCGATACGGAGGTATGTGATTCTAACTAAGTAAGTTTCGAGATTTGGCAACAACCCACGCACACGCGCATAGTGAATTGGTTCCGAGTCCCGATATTTTAGCCTCAAGGCCACTAAGGAATGACCTGTACGTATTGACGTACTTGATCTAACTGTGCCACTTTCAAAAGGAAGCTCATTTTTCGGCATGTGCAGAAATTGCAATATACGAGGTATTGTATTTCCATCCCCTCCTTTTGCAGTCCAAAGCCAGCAATGTAAAAGATAGGCAATGTGCTGTATGTTATGGAAGTATGTGGTTTTAACCCAACTATCACAACGACCTGCGTAACAGTTCCTTCGCCATTCTGTTCACAAGGTCAGTCACGTACAGTGATTTGAGTATGGGCTGGGTCAATATGAGGGTTACTTTTCGTGCACCGCGATAGTTTAATAGTAAAAATGGGCTGTGAGTTCTTGAGAGAAAAGGATAGAGTAATAAAAAAAGTCTATTGCTATCAAAAATTGATTCTCAACTTGGGAACTCTCCTTAGCTCTGTACGTATATCGTTTTCTCTGCGTTACCATCTTTTTGATTGTTATCCTATAAGTAGAAGCCATTCTTTTGTATTACGAAAAATGATTATAAAATGTAACTTATAAGAGGAACTTTTAGTATAAAACCTCTCAAACAGATAAATTCAGTGCCATGTTTAAAAAAACCATCAATGCAAGACCAAAGCAGCGAGATGATAAAAAACCCATTTTTGCAATGCTTCCTATACTTAACACCTGAATCCACAATTAGACGTGATCAAGGTGTGTGTAACACCCATTTTTATACACTCTTAAGTTCATCGAAAACTTTGCAATCGGTTCAATTGTTACATTTGCGACACAATGATCGTCATTTTGTTGAAATTTCAATAAATTATGATTCACCTCGAACCAACAATCCGACCAGCAGCCGCGCGGCGTCCTTGCTCTCAACTATACGCTTAATTATTATACCATATAAGGGATAAATCTTTAAATTCATTGAAAATTACATAAAATTGCTTTTCAGCCAGGTATTTGCTGGGAAAATGAACCGGATAACTAGATGTCGCATATTTTCCTATCGGCGGCTTGTTCTCGTGAATTCGCCCATTTTTCTAGTGCAGTTTTCCGGCCACAAACGGGCATTTTACCTACCATTTGCGTTGGCGTCAATTTTATAAAATCAAGGTTTTTAGGTCGATGCGATAGGATAATCTGGTCAATGTCACTTTTGGTTTTGTTATTGCATTATCGTTGCTTGTACTTTAAGCACGTTTTCCTTTCGGATTTTAAGATACCCCATATTATTGTTGCGCTTACGTAGGAACCTTTGTGGCTACAAGTTCTCATAAACAATTTATTTGTAATTATTATATATGTATTGGGATTACTGGGTTGTTGTAAATTGCAAACGGAGGAAGCGCAGTTTGAAAGCATAAAATGATTTGCACATTAAATTGGTTTTTTTTTCGAGTCAATAGAACGGGCATGCCGGGAATATCATTTAAATAAATTAACATCCTGCTAAAACTGATGCACCTGCAGACTACTACATATCTGATTAGGGTACAAGATAATTTACTTAGATATAGCGAATAATTTTATTATGATATCAATTTTAGGTTTAACGAGGGTGCAAGGCACCGTTTTGGAAGATGGTTACATATTATTTATTATTGGATGGATCCAAAATCCCAACTTTTGACAATCACTCGTTCTCGTCTCCTCTTTCACCTCCCGATCTATTCCGGTACGAGGAGAGGGGCAAGCTGCCCGGTATGGAGACCAACGTAAGCTGATAGCACCACCGTCAAGAGACGCTTCTTAGTCGCTTTGAAACCGCGTGTGCGTACCGGTGTCGTACTACTTTCCTTGTTTCTTCAGGTAAGTCGCATCTGAATCCAATTATTAATGAGTGGTTCCTAAAGAACTGTGTTTTTTCTCAAAACATACTTTAACGAAGATCCTGTAATAATTACCATTGATGTTTGAAGAGAGGCTTTTGACAAAGTTTCAGTTATTCACACAAAGAGCTTGTTGCTAAAATTTTAATAATGTTCCAAAATACTACATCACAAATTTAATATTGACCTTCAATAATCGAAATTAAAGGTTTTTACCTCCTGCTGCCTCATAACGTTAAATAGGGACAGAGACCCAAACTAAGACATTTCTTCTCATGGAAGAGCACTTGCTATAAAAATAGACAAAGGTCATGAGCTTGTATTTTATTGGTCTGTCTGGTATGATGTTTGGAAATTGTTAGAAAAAGTATGGTATTTTCAATTTGGCTCCTGCCGAGCGTCCTGTTTATTTTTAGGATCAAACTATGACATGTGTGTATACTTAGAATTGAAATATAAACAGACAACCTGCTTCGATCACGCAACTAAGTAACAAAGCTGCAAGAAGTCTTTAAAAGAATTTTCTGAGGACTTAAACTGGAACATGAAGCGAATTTTATAATAATATGAAGGCACTCGCAGTGCAAACTAATGACATTATCCATTCAACTTTCTTGTGCGCAATGGATTTGACTTAAATATTTGTTAATCTGATAATATCCATCCATAACATATAAATCAAGGCACTACAAAAGGTGTAGTGGGAAATATAACTAAAGAAAAATAAAACCCATAAGAGTCTTAAACGACATTTTTATTGATTAAATGACATGCAAAGTTTAAACAAGCAATTCATATACAAGTCCTACAATTTACTTTTGACTAGGATACAAGATGACTAGGATACAAGAACTGTCAATGCTCATTCGCCATTTTGTTCACATTTTTTTGTAAAATTACCGATTATTGTGTAAAGTCTCAAGCACCATTAAAAACACTTAGCAACAGCATTACAAAGAAGTCACTTCAAATCACAACGACCCATCTTCAAAATGGACAAAACGACCTTAGTGAATCCTATATTTCTGAAAAACTAAACTTAATATTAACAACATAATGTTTCAAAGTGGTGAATAATTATTTTGGCTTGAGGTTATTGTCTTTTTCGGTCATCTTCACTTTATTGCAACCACTGGCTCTGATTTAACTGAAGACACTCATGTGTACTGACACTGAAAGTACCCATCATTAGACCTTTTACGGAAAGGTATAATAGCCTTTTAAACGCAGGATTAGGTGTTAAACTGCTGGAACGATGTACCAGGTGGTTTAGGTTTTTCAAAAACCATTACAACTGCTTTAGGTTCCTTGAAGGGAATACTAATGGGCTCCGTTACAATTAACCAATTTTTTGAGTGTCGGTAACAAATACCTAAAACCAGCCAAAGCACTAAGAAGCTTTGGCTGGTTTTAGAATTTTAAATCTCTGATGATGGTTCAGATAAATGGATCATGCGACTGATTGAGGATGGCTCCGTGTTAAATTAAACATTCGCCCAAAAATACCGCACAAGAAATCCTATTAATCCTCCCAAGGAAAAAGTTTCAAATTCAGGTCAACGACTTCCATTATTGCCGACTTGGAAACAGCCTAATCATGCTGACGACTTTAAATCGATCTTCACTAACTTACTCTTGTTTATTCCAGGTAACCGCGCAAACAAAAAACCGCCACCATGGACGCGATCAAGAAGAAGATGCAAGCGATGAAGCTTGAGAAGGATAATGCGTTAGATCGCGCAGTCTACAATGAACAACAGGCCAAGGACGCCAACCTCCGCGCTGAGAAGGTATGAAAAACGAAGAGCTTATTAACTCCAACATACCATTATATTGTGCCGCTATAACTAATCTAATAAGGATTAAGATCGCGTTTATGTACATTTTTTTAATTTTACACAGGCCGAAGAAGAAGCGCGCCAACTGCAAAAGAAGATCCAGACCATTGAAAATGAACTTGACCAAACTCAAGAACAACTCACCCAAGCTTTGGCTAAGTTGGAAGAGAAGGAAAAAGCTCTCCAGAATGTAAGTAACAAAATCGTATTATTTGCTCTATAACATCTAAAGAGAGAATTTAGCTATACCCTATTGCTCATTTCATATACATAATTTATGCTCTATATGTAATAAAAATGTTCCACATGTTTTATTTTCCGTGGAAAATTTGAGCACAACACTGTTCGAGTTACTTCTATCTAAAAATAAGTTCTATTTTCCACGCGCTGCCATATTTGGCTCGCTTCGCAGCTTTCTGTTCCCGTGACGTCACAATTTACGCTGGCACTGCTTTGTGCTGCTCTATTGCGTTTCTGAACTGGGTCAAAAATACCTTTGAAATGTCGTAAACGCCCCCTAATGCGCTACGCCTATGGCCTTGGGTAGAGTCACCGTGTATTCCTGGTTGCCGCTGTAGGATTCTCTCACGCCATGTTGTCAAATCATAGTTTGGATTAACCCTAAATATTAAAGCTGACAATAATTTATACTGATTTACATTCCTTGTACTAAACACCAATGAATTAGTGAATTTATTGTTAATTAATACAAAAGGATTTTATGACCTCGCGCTGCATAGAGAATTCTCACAGAAAAACCAAAGCACCCAACGCTATAATTACTGAGATATAAATTTAAATAAATTGTTAGAGAATTTTTTTTTTAAACTCAAAATACTCCCTTTAAGAAAAAAAAATTAATGTACTGAACTCAAAGGAAAACTTCAAGGATGCCTAAAAATATAATTTAAATTGCACCTCTTGGCAACGTCGATAAATTGCTTAAGCATTTCGGCCGCCAGGTGGCACTCGAAACGTCAGTCGAGCCAAAATGGCCGTCATGTGAAGTGAGTGTGCACGTCGCGCGTATACTAAAATGTCAACAAGTCGCCCCCCGGGGCCCCTTCGAAAAAGGGGCCATCAACACCATCCGCGTAACGAAGGGAACAGATGTAAACCGATATTGGAACCAGTCCTGACGCCCCCGTTAAGCGTTTACAGTACGGAAAATGTGTTGACAAGTATAAATGGAAAAGAAAGTGGGGTAGTGCAAACCAAAACATTGGAAGTTAAAGGGCAAGTTTCCCGAAAAGAATTCCTTCAGGGGGGTGACAGTAGTAAAGAAGTAAAATGTGATATTCCCGTGATAGATCTTACCCAATGTGATGACGATTCAGTAGATATTAAGCCTGACAACATAGTTTCTAATGTTAGTAGTAGTAGTGCAGAACCGTCTGTGGCGAAAAGTTCGAAAAATGATAGAAATCAGCGGCTCAAGAAACATAAAAAAAGTAAAAATAAAACTGAACCGTCACAAACAAGTAGTGTTTCTTATAAAGACCGAACCAACAAAGTATCAAGTAAAGACATGGCTCTAGTGGAGAGACCAGAAGCTGAAGGTTCTAGTTTAAGTGACCAGGAAATCGACAAAATTGACCTGGATCCTGAGACTGAGGAACTGTCCAAGCTACGCTGTACGTCTGAAAGGACTGAAGTGATAGCTGAGAAAGAAAAACGTAGAAACCGCAGGTGTGCTGATTATCCAGGCCTAGCTTTTAGTTCAACATTCAGTTCTGACACCTTAATGAAGTTCAGCATCATCCGGAACGAGATACAGAATATTATGAATACTCAACTTAAAAGGGTAGGTATTTTAATTGATATACTGCAAGTCACCTATCTTAAAATAGGTATTGGCTTAAATAAAATATTTATATAGGTACCTACATTATTCATGTGCCCCGCTTCAAGTATGTGGAAGCAGTCTGTTTTTAAGGTTAATGTTTACAAAGCAGTTTAAAAATAGATGTAGATTTTTGAAAGTTGTAACCCAATGATGCATGAAATGATTTCTTGTTGTTGAAACTTTCTGTTGTTACTTTAACTTTTGATGTTTCATGGGCCAGCAATTGGCCTAGTTGTTATTCATATAGTTTAAACATTAATAAATCATGTTATGTGTCAAGATAAAACTGTAAAAATGGGATCATAAATCAGGAGGTTAAAGGCCTGATGTTTTAAAAGCACGATGTAGGGGAAATTGGTGGAACTGGTAAGGAAAAATTGGCAGTCGGGAAAAACACATCAGATGTGTTTTCTTTTGTTCATGTTACTTTTAATTTTATCCATAGTCCTGATGAAGTTTAGTGCTTAATTAGACAAACCAATTATGAAGAGGTAGTTGTCCCTTTTTCCTGCCTTGTCCCAATTCCCTCGATTTCCCCTACATCATGACTTGATTCTGGGACACAATCTTCATTCGATTTTAAAAGCTTTGATTAGGCAGATTAATAGTTTTTAAATTTCAGCTCTGAAGTAGGTACAATATGTACCCCAGGTTCATTTAAAAACATCATCTAGAAAGCTATGAATTTTTGACAGAAGAGGATGACTTAATCAAAGTAAAGGGACTTTTGTTCTTTTATCCTTTTCTTTTGAGATTTCGCAGCCTACTAGATGATATGTTCAAATGAAAACTCTTTTTCTTTTCAAGCAAGCTCAAATGAGTAGGTACTGTTGATAATGGGCTCAAACATAATATTATTTTACAAATGGGCATCACCACCTCAGTGAACATTATTGTACTGTTATCAGACAGTATAAAACCTGTATAATGATGAGCTTTATTGTTTTGTGGGTATGTGACTTGATGGTAGCTCCATTGTCACACAGTTACAAGCACAGTTAGTTAATATTATGATTCGTAGGCCTTTCAATCACAGTTTTATAAGAAATAGATTATTTTGTATATAACAGGGATTGCAAAAACAGTGCAAACTCATATTAAAATGGAAGAACTACTTAACATTTTTTTCTGAAATTTTTATAAGAATTTAAATACACAATTTTCTCTTGGGGAGTACCTGCTTTATAAGTTTTATTGTTTGTTGTTCAATGTACACAAACCCTAGTTTTTTAGACTTCAGACAAATGTCAAGATGGTTCAAGAGACAAAAAAAACTAATAATGTTATTATTTTAATTAGAAGTAATAATAAACTAGTTTTTGATTGAAAGGAAAAGCAAGTAGGTAACAAAAAATATATTTTTTCCAGTCTATTTGGGTGACGTTCCAAAAACAGTTAATTAAAATGAAAAACCAGCAAGCGTTATAAAATTGCAAATTGCATTCAACAAAGTAGGGCATCAGACATCAAAAGAAATTGCCTCATACTTGAAGGCGCCATTTTAGGAGAACCAATAAGGTTAGCCTGCAGTAAACCATATGTTATCATCAAGCATTCCATACACATTATTATGAATCGTGCCTATGTCCTCTGGTGTCTCATAGTACCTATAGATATAATCAAATTTCTAAAAAAGCATGAACTGGCATTTTTAAACTTGTCATGTATCTGAATATGTAATGTATTTTGTTTGTTTTTATCTCTCTCTTAATTCCTTTGCAACAAAACTTCTTTCCAGGGAAATTTAATAAAAATGTTGGGTGTGATGTGTTGAGAGTACTGTCCTAGTGTCTACTGTACTGTATCATCTACTTTTTATGACATGATTTTGTGTTACAAATTAGTAGCCAAGTTGATGACTTATATTATTGAACACATATTCTGTTGGCATCTACTTGTGCATAGGCAATAATACCTAATTCAACTTGCATTAGTTAAAGTGTTTATTATAAACAAATGGAGGAACTCTGAGATGGCAAGACAATACCTATTAGTAGGTCAACAATATGGTCAAATTCAGAACAATAATTATTATTATCCATTGGATAGTTACAAGTATGTTAATATTGAGGTTAATATATTAAAGTATATGGATACTTATAGATTTCTTAGTGGAGTAGAAGGTTCTAAGTATATTTACTCATCTTAAGGAAGTACTTGCATCAATGCAATGGATTCATTGAAGTTTGTCATACATATTACTTGTTGTTTATGTATTGTTTCCAATGGTGAGACTACGGTTTGAGAGAAAATTAAAAAACGAAACATTTATGCTTGTGGATAGTAATCTTGCTTTTGTCATTAACATTTTTAAACTTGTAAGCTCTTCAGTTAATCAGTTATTGGTATTATTATCATTATTTTCGAATATTTGCAATACCTTGGATAGGATTTTAAATTCCGTGCCGCCACTGCCCGGCTGATGAATGGGCTTGGTGACTTTTTGTTACGACGTTGCCAAGCTGACTTCGACTCTCTGCCCATGTTTTTACGTTTGTAATTTTTCTTTTTCACCTTTAAAACTAATTGTTTCCCGGGGTCCATTTTTTTATGTTAATGTAGTACCCACAATTAGTTATATATGGAAAGGCCATCATGTTTTTAGCAGTGAGACAATGGCGGCTAAATCGAAAGGAAGACATCGTACGTCAAATGATTCGAAATCCATTGCGATTTGTTAATTGATATGCTCCGATGACGACATTACGTATGACGTCACGGAACACAGAAACGTAGCGGATTTCGAGCAAAAACGAGATGAATTTTAAGAGACTGTCGGCAATTATTTGCTACCTCTAGAAGTACCTACATGAGTTCACCCAATAATATGATTCAAGAGTACCTTCCCATTGTCCGGCAAGAAAGCCCGAACCCAGAAGATAAGACCGAAATAGTAAAAAAAGAGCAAACTCGGGTCGATACGCACAACGTGACAACATCCGGCGACAGGTGGCATCGATGCGCAAGCGTTCGACCGCCATCTTGCGTACCGGTGACTCGCCCAGTCGTTTTGGACCTCAACTCACTGTTCGGCGGATTTTCATCGATAAAAATTTTGTGCGTGTGAAATTAAGTGAACAAAAAGCATCGAAAATGACGACGAACATCCAACAAGGGTCCCTCCTGGACGTGTTGAAAAAGAAAATGCGACAAACCAAGGAGGAGATGGAACGGTACAAGGACGAGTGTGAGGAATTCAACAAGAGGCTGCAAATGGAGATTATGAGGAGGGAAGAAGTGAGTTTTGAACGTTTGCCACGTTATCGTACCTGTTATAAGGACTATTTTATGAAAAACAAGGCGAGAAAATGTAGAACACATGGGATTTGAAAATTTTGGTTTGAGGATGATTCATGTTTTCAGTCCCTGACTGCGTAAGGCACTTGCTTCATTTGCTATGAATATTGTTAGCATGCACATGTTTTCTTTTACAATCTGTACAATAGTACTCTCTTCAATGTCATATTATGCATTCTTCACTATTTTTTTTTAAATTACTTTTGTTCCAAGGGAAAAATCATCCCTTTCCCAAGAATGTTTAAAGGGTTGCCTAACTGGAAGGCACCTTATACATTATACCTAACTATTTGCCATTCACAATTTTTTTGGTATCATGGTGGTCATGGTATGTCCATTTTTTCTCTACACATTTCCCTTTTGCTGAAAGATTGCAAAGAATGCTAAAAGTCGAATTTCTAATAGTAAGGAGATGCCAAACTTTTGTGAATACAACAGCCTACACTACAAAAGTTAAGAATCCCATGTTTGCTTTGGATCGAATTATGAATCAATTGCTTATTAATTGATACCAGATAATTTTATTATCTTGTTTGTGTGTGGAGTGAGCACAAAAATGTGAATCAGCAGTTTCCAAATTATCTTGGAGAGATCTTCATAGCCTTAGGAGAAAGTGTATGACAATTGTTTTACTCAAGTGTTTGAAAATTTCAATTTTTTTTATCTGGTTTGTACTCTTCCATGAACGTATTGGCTTAAACTATGTTTTTTGAAATTATTGCTTTACTTTATTGCCCACCAGAATTCTCACTTCTCAAATTTTGGAAAATATGAGAGAAAAATTTTGAATTGTATTTTATAATTTATAATACAAAGATTCTTATTTGAAGATGAAGTACCCATACTACCCATTGGAAAGTTTTTGAGACAGGTTAGTTGAGTTCATGTTTCAGAATAAATACTTTCCTCAGATAAATGATAATGCACACATTTTCTAAATTGCTGATCAATGCAAAGGGATATCAATTTAATTAAGTGAGGCCAAAAAATGTAATATGTTGTAATAAGGTCATGCACTAAAAGGAACTCATAAAACTATTCTATACAAACAGAAATATAAAACTGTATATTGTATACAACTTATATATTTGAATACCTATTGATATTTTCCTCAGATATTTCCTTAACAAACAAAAAAAATCTCCAATTAATCCATAATTTTTCTTTTCATATTGAGTTCGCTCGACCAGAGAATTTACAAAGAAGCAAGTTTCTTGGGTAATCAGTCAGGGCATCAAAAGAATAAAACTCTTCAGCTACCAAGCTTTCAGCAGTACTTTTATTGCCTTCTTCAGGGCTACAAAATTATGGTTTGTGGAGAGCGAAATTAATTACACTTACTGCTATGTTGTTTCAAGACATTGAACATACACTTTGGCAACAGGCTGGCACATCATTGCAGCCGAGGCATCCCTGTAACCTCTCGGACTACATGGCCATGGAAACAGTTGAACTGTTTCTATGCTGTCGCCAAAGCGTATGTCCAATGTCTTGAAACAAGGTAGCAGTAAGTGTTTTTTACTGTTGTAATTAATTTTACCCTCCACAAACCATAATTTTGTAGCCCTGAAAAAGGCAAATAAAGTACTGCTGAAAGCTTGATAGCTGAAGAGTTTTATTTTTTGATGCCCTGACCGATTACCCACGAAAGTTGCTTCTTTATGATTTAAACTTTGACCAACTAATTTACCTGTACGACTCGGTATTTGTGGTGTTAAAACCCTACATTATTTTGTTAGCACATTTTTTATTAGTCAAAATGGACATATTTATAGCTGTAATATCAGCCTCAGGTTCATATTTTAATCAGAACATGCAAATCATTATCTCAAAAATCTGAAAATTGCCCTTAAAATAGCCACTTGTTGTTAATAAAAGTTTTTATCTGTGTGTTTAAATCCCATCAGCATCTAGTTCAGGTTAGATGATTCATCTGAAAGTTACCTAGGACTGACTATCATCATAGACCTTGATCATACCTCAACGACTAAAAGTCTTTAAGGTGTATTATGACATGACAAAATTTGCTTGTAAAACAGACGAGCATTAAACAATTTTTAAGTCTTTGGTACAGAGTGGGATTGTGTAGCCTCGGCCTTTGCATAATTAATCAAATTCATGCGCGACCGTTAAACTGTTACAACCAGATCTTGGCATTTCCACTTCTACACGACATACCTCTAGCTATAATAACTACATATTTATACCTCTAGCTATAATAACTACATATTTGAATCCTTATTCCTTGGATGAAGCTGAAATTTTATTGTGGTAGGCTGAATAGTTAAAAATAGCCGTAAATTAATATTAAGTAATTGGCAATTAAAATGTTGCATAGCATCATTAATATCTATCTTGAGAGGCGACTCAAAGCTGTGGTTGATTCGACCTTAACAAGGTTGTCTTGCGTCGTGAGATAACCGGTGAAATTAAATCTCAGTTATTTTCCTTCATATTCAATTTTTTTGCATTTGGAGTATGCAGTGGGGTGGAGTCAACTAACGGGAAAACTAGTTGTTATTAGAGATTTTGTTGCTATTTTAAAGTGCACGATAAGTAAACATGTGAATATGCATGTGGATGTAACACACACATGTACCTAATTGTTAAGCTTAAATCTACCATGCTTCCTTCCTGTGCTGTTGAATAGGTTTACTCAACTATGTTCGATGGTACTAGCGAAATGATTGGGCGTAGTAATCGATTGGAAACAAAATACAGTTGTATTATATAATGCTGGAACATGATATGTAAATGCATTTTGTTTTTGACAGTTGATTTCCTTGTTCTAGGCTGAATCCGAAGTGGCTGCCCTAAACAGGCGAATTCAGCTCTTGGAAGAAGATTTGGAGCGTTCAGAAGAACGTCTTGCCACCGCCACTGCCAAACTGGCTGAAGCCTCACAAGCTGCCGATGAGAGCGAGAGGTATGTGGTTAAAATATGTCAGTGTTTTTGCTAAGGACTCTTGGCAAATATTATTCTCTCCTAGCCACATATGGTTGGATAGATTGGCGCTTTTCATTAAAGGAAATTAGCAAATTATCTACTCGTTTGTACTAATAACGTAAATCTTCTTGAGTGCCTTAAGAGCTATATTAATAGTCGATTTTTGGTAGGGACCTCGGTAGGGACTTAATGCCCACTCTTCCTAGTAAGAAGAAGCCTTCAGTTGAGTGAGCATTAATTTAACCCTTGAAGGTTTAAAAAAAAACAAATTGGCTACCAAAAAAAACATACTTTCATAGTCCTTTAGGTATATATTGACATTTCCCAGACTTACAGTTTCTGCACCATGAATGAGGAAATTCAGAGATAACCATAACTTCTTTTAATTTAAATGTTCTACTTTCTATATCATTTGCTAATTTTCTTTGTATTAACTTTTATTTGTTGTATTATGATTAATTTGTGTAGATGTAGGTCCTTACAAAAATATTAGACAATATGTGTGCCATTCTATTCCACACACTAACTTACATGGGACGACCAAACTTTATATTTAGGTTAAGAGTCTAGAAAACTAAATTGTGGGTCACCTTACAGACTTTTGTTTCATATTATGCCACCCAACCAGAATGATGTGAATATTCTACCCTTTTGTCTTTTTTAATCCCGTGAGATTAAAAATTAAATGGCCAGAGTGGGCTATGAAACTTATCTCTTAGCTTATTCCACCTTTTTTAAAATAAATTCCGTCAAAGTTTTCATTAGAAGGTTTGTCACTTTTTGATGCGTTACCTGCGAAAAAATTTACAATTCAAAGTCTCGATGTTTACTACAGAACATAAAACATATATGATTGAGGCTTATTTCCGAACTGGGGTACTGGTTAATTGAGTTTAGGAGCACAGTCAGGAGCAGTTTTTAGAAGATTTTAGGCAAAGATTTCCAAACCTAGTAATTCATCCAAAAAGTTTTGATGTGTGCCTTAAGAATTGCATATCAATATTTCGAGAGACTGGAGCAGTAACACATAAACCAGTACGTACAGAGGAACTAATTGATTATATTCGCCTACGAATTGAACAGGAACCTGCTAAGCCTCTGAGGCATCTCTCGCAAGAAATTGGACTTTCTTATGGTACATGTCAGACAATATTAAAGAAAGACCTTCTATGCATTCATACAAGATGCAATCATTCATATCAAGCTCTTCTAGCTGCAGACCATCCAAGACCACTTGCATATTACCATTGGTTTGTCAACAACCTACTTAATAAACGAAATTTTTAGTTATTTCGCAGGAAACTCTAGTTTAAAATATGCAAAAATTACTAATTGGAAATTGAAAACTTATCTGCTTTCAATATTTCCAAAAATATTGCAGCGTTTAAGAAGGAAACAAACAGAAACAACTACTCCGAGGGCTAATACCCCTACCGGCATTGAATTCCACTGTTTGTTTCAAAGCTCATTTTATAAAGCAAAAAAGAATATTAAAATGAATTAATAAAGTAATAAAAAATCAATGCTAAAAAGCCAAAAAATATTAAGCTTTTGCAAAGAATATAGAACCAGAGTTTAATTAAGATATGCGAAAATGCACATGTATAATTAAAATTTGGAAATTTGAAAACTTGTCTGCTTTTAGCATTTCCAAAACCTTGTAGTTATACATAAAGAAGGAAACAAATAGAAACAACTACTTCGAGGGCTAGTACCCTACTTACTAATAGTAAGTACTTTGTTAACATATACATTCAGTAACTTTGACCCACATTTCAAAAAGAAGCTTTAATTTAACTTTTATGATATAATTTTTTTGGTTTTATTCTAGAGCACTTTCTTGTATTTCATCTTTGCTTTTATGTATGTTTTCTATAATATTTACGCTTTGAAACAAATAGTATAATTCAATGTCGGTAGGGGTATTAGCCCTCGAAGTAGTTGTTTCTATTTGTTTCCTTCTTTATGTATAACTACAAGGTTTTGGAAATGCCGAAAGCAGACAAGTTTTCAAATATCCAAATTGTAATTATACATGTGCATTTTCGCATATCTTACTTAAACTCTGGTTCTATATTCTTTGCAAAAGCTTAATATTTTTTGGCTTTTTAGCATTGATTTTTTATTACTTTATTAATTCATTTTAATATTTTTTTTGCTTTATAAAATGAGCTTTCAAACAAACAGTGTAATTCAATGCCGGTAGGGGTATTAGCCCTCGGAGTAGTTGTTTCTGTTTGTTTCCTTCTTAAACGCTGCAATGTTTTTGGAAATATTGAAAGCAGATAAGTTTTCAATTTCCAATTAGTAAATATTGCTTTTTTGCATATTTTAAACTAGAGTTTCATGTGAAAAAGCTAAAAATTTCGTTCACTAACATATTTCGCAGAAAATTACTTTCTTTTAACTTTCATAACCTACTTAATGACGAATTGCTAGATTTAACATTTTTTCTGATGAAGCGTGATTTCACCTTTCGGGATTCGTCAATTCCCAAAATATGCGATTGTGGAGCACTGAAAACCCACATATTTTTATTGAATCGCCATTGCATCCTGATAAAGTTGGTGTTTGGTTAGCTGTATCTCGGAGAAGAATCATTGCACCTATATTTTTTATGGTACAATTAATGGAGAGAGGTATCGCAATATTTTGTTGGAATTTGTTCAGCAACTCCACGATGATGAACTACAGTACGGGCATTTTCAGGTTTGTGCAGTTGCTCCAAGGATGGAGCAACTGCACAAAAGAAAACAAAGGAGGGTTAAAAACTGCCAAAAACTATTAAATATTTTTAAATCTGATTCGTAGTATTTTTGATCACGCTCAAGCAAATCGTTCGACTTGGCTTGTGCAAGCCAAGTTGTACGATTTGCTTGAGCGTGTGTAGCCTGCTTAAAAGAGATGACATAAGCTAAGAAATACGTTTTCGGTTTCATAGCCCACTCTGGCCATTTAATTTTTGATCTCACGGTAGTATAATATCCAAGAAACACATAATGCAGGCCATCATTCCTGAAGGTGACTTTAGTGGCAGAATTCACCTGGGGGAATGATACCTACTATATGCAAGTTGGGTACTATCTCAGATACTATACTTTGTCCACGGCTTAATTTACAATCTTTACATAATCATCAATTTTGAGGGTAAATTGATCTTCAACAAGCGTCTTGTTTTGATTTTGATTGGCCATCACAACAGGCAAGAGCTAATATAACATAGCTCTTCGACCAATCAAATGAGGAAAAATATTTAAAACATAAAACTTATTGCAAGTTTTTAATTGTGTCTATGCCTTGAGAGTTTCAATCTTCATTTGTTTTACAAACTAAAGTGTTTTCCGGGTTTTGAAGCCCAGAAAACACTTTAATTTGTATTTTGACCGGCCGTGAAAGCTTTCGCAGTCTTCATTTGTTTTGTTTGTAATTTGCAAGATCTCGGTGTCTGCATGCCATTTTTATGGAGTGTATAGTGAAAAAACAAAATATGCAGCGAGGATAAAGAATATTTTTCACTCTAGATTTGATAGATAATATTTGCGTCCGTAGGAATTTACAAGTAATGTTTGTGGCTTAGCGGACAGAAGAATAATATTTAAATTAAAGAAAAAGTAGGCCTTCAGCCGGATTTGAACCAGCTACCTTCTGCAAGGTAGTTGGTAGGTTTCTAGAAGTAAGTGGTAAACTTACAGAAGGTAGCTTCAGCGTATAGAAGAATAATAATTTAAATTAAAGAAAAAGTAGGCCTTCAGACGGATTTGAATCAGCTACCTTCTGCAAGGTAGTTGGTAGCTTTGCAGAAGTAAGTGGTAAACTTGAAGAAGGTAGCTGGTTCAAATCCGGCTGAAAGCCTACTTTTTCTTTAATTTCAATTATTATTCTTCTGACCGCTGAAGCCACAAACATTACTTGTATTATTCACTCTGTGGTTCTGTTAAATTAAAAGGTATGACATACCCTATTATGTACTACAACCTGAAGTATGATATCCATATTATTGAACAACTGTGGACAAATATTTTTTGTCTGATGGTTATTAAACATTCATTGCAGACACATCTACTAGTAACACTTCTATTAATGTTTTAGTAACTAAGCCCCAAAAATATTAATTTGGTTGCCCCATCACCTTATTCCTCCTTTCCATAAATCTAACTGTGTGTCGCTTGTTTGCCACTAAAAAGGATACGCAAAGCACTGGAAAACAGGACAAACATGGAAGATGACAGGGTCTCCATTCTGGAACAGCAGCTCGCCCAGGCCAAACAGATAGCCGAAGAGGCAGACAAAAAATATGAAGAGGTACAGATAGTATTTTATACACCTTATTTTTTCAGTCACAATCTACAAGGCAAAATTGATCGTGTTGCGTGTAGGTGGATAACCTGACAGGTTATTGATGGCAGAATTATTTACTTTACAATTAAACATGTTTTGCTACCTTTCCAATTATTTTTTATAATAATTTATTACCTCTCATTATCTGAAATTGAATATATACAAATATTATCAGCTGCAATAAGCGCCCTGCCCACGATCTCTTTTGTCTTTTTAACTCGGTTAAATACGATCCATATTTGATGCATTTGAATTTGATGTCAACAGAGAAAAATTGAGATTCTTTTTAAATATATAACTCTTTTTGTTTGGTATCAATGAATCAAAGGTGGATTTTAATTTATCAGTATTTCTAAACACAAAAACAAAAAGCAAAGTTTCAAACCAATTGGCCTGGAGTATCTACAAATGATGCAGCAGAAGAGGAATGTAATGGAGAAGTCAACTTTAGAAGATTTTGACCTTTGTTTGTTTGAGCTATTTCATTACTACGCGAGTGAAGATTACGTACAGTGTTACTGAAAAGTAAAAAACTCAAACCAGCAAAGTACAAAGCTTTTTTTTTGTTGTTAACAGCTTTGTTTTGAGTGTCGCCCAGCTTAACCCTTCAGCAGTGTGCAAACCCCTTTGTCATAAATTGTCAACTTATTTTCTTTTATTTTGATAAATCACAGGCAACGCAAGATTCTCGAAAACCGTTCCTTGGCCGATGAAGAACGTATGGACGCCTTGGAGAACCAGCTTAAAGAAGCCAGATTCCTGGCCGAAGAAGCTGACAAAAAATACGATGAGGTTAATAATATTTGTGCTGACGTGAAACCGCCTTAACAAGTGTCTTTTCTTTGATCCGAATTCGGCTTAACGTTGACGTCCGCCATCACGGTGACGTGATAGGCCTTTTGTGTGTGCGTCCTGCTGGTCCCAAAAATTGACCGGCCGCTGGTTTAATCATTTTTATCAAATTGTGTGTGGTGCTGCTAACCGTAGTTTATCAGGAAATGAAAAATATTCATATTCGGAACATACTCACGAAGGATCGGTTTAGTGCCTTGCTAAGTGTTTTTAAACGAATTAGTGATCCTTCTAAATTTTTTACTCAGTGTTTTATTTGGCAACTTTGGGATCAGTGCATTCTAAATAGTGATTTAATTGTGGCGGTTTGTTGTAGATGTTCTATTTTCTAATTTTTAACTTAGAGGTTTTAGTGAATTATTACTTTCTTTTCTCACTTCAGACTATTAATCGATTTTAAATATTTTTTTGTTAGATACCTAACCAAAGCTAAATAAGGAGCTAGGAGATAAACATATTTTTGTAACTCTATGTATATTGTAATGACATCATATTCAGTCGTTAGTTAACGTCTTTTAAATTTAACTGCTTTACATGTTACCAGACAGTGGCTAAACCTGTCTTCTATTATGGTTACTCTATTATCCAATATTTAATCATCTCACGTAAAAGGCTTTAAAAAACACTTATTATCAATTCACGTCCGTTTTTATTCAGATATTTCTTGTGTTAGGTCACTCATTGTGTCCTTCAGTCGTTGTTATGTAAGTACTTAACCATTGTACGAAATTATCACTTTTATCGATCGATTTTGTTCTCTAAGTATAATTTACGTACCTGGGAATGTTAACAATTGTTGTATAAGTAACGGCTGTGGACTTTAAAAGGCCAAACAGACTATGCTCCTACTGGATCAAGTCCAAGACGTCTTTACTATAAGCCCTGGCTTCAGGCTACGAAACCACGAAGTATGTTCCCATAAAGTATTTTTCTTTTCTATCACCTTTATTGTCGAATTGTAGCCTTAGAGTTTAAATGTTTTTAGAGAGGTTTTAATGCAATTTTAAAAATCTTTAGGTAGCCCGTAAATTGGCCATGGTTGAAGCCGACTTGGAAAGAGCCGAAGAACGTGCCGAGGCCGGTGAATCGTACGTGTCACTTTCACGTTGTATTCAGTTTTTTGTGCTTTATTGTTATTATTTGGCTGATGTTTTCTGACTAAGCATGCCACAGGTTTTTTTTTTAATAACAATCACAGATTAAGCCAGGCCAAGCAGACGTCCCTCGGAGACTTATGAATTTTTAACCGACTAATTTGTTTTTTTTTTAATTACTAATTAAGTATTAATTTTGGCGCTTTGCTGCATGATTTTCGTTTGCTCTGCAGGTGGCTAGGAAGTTAGTACTTACGGAGCACGACTTGGAGCGGGTGGAAGAGCGATCAGGTCACTCGGATAGGTGCTTGTATTTTATTTTAATATGCTTTTATGTGTCAAGTTTATGGATTTGCAGGCGACAATGATGGGTTGGTTCGTTTAAAAATTACCAACAACATTACGTGTATTTGCATCGTCTTTTGCTTCTTTTGAAGAGGACATTTTCTATTGTTTTAACGCATACTTCTGTTACTAAAGAATACATCATGTTTTCGTTTTTTTTTTTACGAAAAGATGAAAGAGGTGGATGGCGGGCGAAACACATAAACAACACTTCATGTTTGTGAGATTGCCAACGTTTCCACCTTCCTTACGGCTCGTTCAATAAGCTAAGTTGATCACACGAAGTTTGCATGGAAAACATTCCACTGTATTAAAGAAAAATTTTTTTAACAGCGCCTACACCAGCGTACGTTGCCATCAACACCAACGTTTCATATGGCTTTGGATTTTTTTTCCATAGAGTGCAATGTTTTTTCGAGACACACTATATGTAACAAACTTTGCTTATTAAAAACTGCCTTGAGGAACAACTCAATAAAAGGTCGAAACTTTGGCAATTAACGTCAAGTGTTGCTTATGTCCTACACTCACTACTCACGTCTTTTAACTAAATTATACATAAATATAACTTTAAGAGCGAGTTTGACCGTACTTGTAAAAACGGTTATTAATTATTTTATAATTAATGGATTTATTAACAACGCTAATTATTATGTTATGCCCTGGCATTGCTTCCTGCAAATCTATAAAGTAAATTTGCTATTATTAGAAAATAACTGTACACAGAATTCTTAACTGTTCTGTTTGATTTTGCAGGAAAATCGTAGAACTTGAAGAGGAACTTCGCGTAGTAGGCAACAACCTTAAATCCCTTGAAGTTTCAGAAGAGAAGGTGAGTTTTTATTGTCAAACGTTTATATTTAATCCATTTCTTTGTTACATTTTCTACAATTTTTTGAATTCTAGTTTTCATTCAATTCATATTTCTCCTTAATAGGGTGGAAAAACCGCAAATTTAATTGTCAATGTTTTATAAACAAGGTGAGTGTTTTTCGAGTTTAACCATGGAGATTCTCTCCGGTTATTTAAAGAGGTACGAAGAAGGTTAAACTAGGGCAAAATTGCGCAAATAGAAGTCTATAATAATGGCGTTTTCAAATTCCGAAAAATCTTACTGGTTTCCAAGCTGGGACGAGCAGAAAGAATTCTTCATTACAGCAGTCAAGCTAGAATACGAACTCTCAATTTTTACGTTCTGAATTGATTGACCATTCCAGAGCACCTGTTTTTGACAAGCTTTTCAGCAGTTTTTGTCAAGCAGACATACCGAATTTCCTGCGCTTATACATAAATGCTGAATAATAATCGACAATTCAATGTCGTTTGTTCTTTTAGGATGGTATATCCTCATTAAAACAATATCTTGATGTTTTTATTCGCAGTTTTTTAACATTATCTCTACCCTTATATATCGTAAGTTATAACGATACATAAATAATTAAACTATAAAAATTAGTAAGAACGGCAACACGGCAGCCAGTTTATTCATTATGAAGGACATATTTGTTTTGACATTTTAGGATTTTCTTCAGTACTTCAGCTACAAAACTATACATTCTGCCTTGAAGCTTTTGCCTCAAAGAGACAATTTAGGAATATATTATAAATATATCTCAAATCAAACACGAAACCTGATGATCAAGATGAAGGTTTAAGTTCCGTCTGACATTTAAATAGGTTGGTCCGCCATATTGCCTTGAGGGGCAAACATGTCAAATGACGTAATTCTGGAATTATCAATTGATCATTCCAGAATTACGTCATTTGACATGTTTGCCCCTCGAGGCAATTTGGCGACAACTTAAAAACTTCGTCTGATCATCATGTTTCGTGGTTGATTTGAGGTATATTTATAATATATTCCTAAATTATCTCTTTTAGGCAAAAGCTTCAAGGCAGAATGTATAGTTTTGTAGCGGAAGTGTTGAAGAAAATCCTAAAACATCAAAGCAAATATGTTCTTCAAAATTTATAAACCAGCTGGGCTGTTGTCGCTTTTACTATTTTTTTTATAATTTATGTTCTTCATGTGTCTTTATAAGTTATATAAGGGTAAAGACAATGTTAATAAAATGCTAATAATAACAGAAAAATATTGTTTTAATGAAAATATATTACCCTAAAAGAACAGGCCACATTGAATAGTCGATTCTATTCATAATTTCCGTATAAGCACAGAAAATTCGAAATATCTGACTACACTGTTTGAATGCCCCTCAAAAAAGCTTATGAAAAACAGCTTTTATGGAATGGTCAATAACGCTGATTTTTCATTTTCTTGTCAAATAAATCTCTTGTCAATCTCACATGTCAAAGCTGTCAAAATGTCACTTGCGCGAAGGCCTGGGATAACTTATCTAAACAAGAATGTCTTAATTGCCTCATGGCAAAATTATTTTTAAACTAAATAGAAATCTAACAATGTTTACCAGTTAAAGGAAGGTTTAGACTAGAGTTAAGAAAGAGATTTCCTCGCGCAAGTGTCTTAAAAAAAGTATTTCTTGGGAGTGCATTAGTAATCTCTGCCCTGATTCACAATAAATTCAAAGATTGATTCGTCTTTGCTTGAAAGCTTAACAAGATGTTTATATGAGCTATCTTATCAACCCGAACCAAGCTGGGCTAGTAGAAAAAATTCTTCATTACAGCAGTCAAGCTAGCAGACGAACTTTCAATATTTACGTTCTGAATTGACCATTCCACAACAACAGTTTTTGCCAACCTTTTTTGAGGGGCATACAAACAGTGTAGTCAGACATACCGAATTTTCTGTGCTTATAGAAAATGATGAATAAGAATCGACATATCAATGTTGTTTGTTCTTTTAGGAGGATGTTTAGTTTGGCACTAAACTTAAAAAATACTCGAAGGACCTGGTGTTATCGATACGTTTATTTTGAAGTTGGGACATGGACTGGACTTAAATTTAAGCTTATGAACTAGGTAAAATCCCTTTAGGGTCGTAAATGGTGGTGGGTGACCATAAATCAAAACGGCTGGGTTTTTCCAGCAATAAAATGTTATGGCACCTTAACATACCGCCCTCGTTGAACTATAATGCTATAGTTCAAAATTTATTTATTTACCTCTTTATACAAACAACAAACATGAAAAACCGTGCTACTAATTTACGTCGCTGCTTCGGTCGCTGCCTTCCTCCATGGGTAGAATGCAAACTCGACTTACACCTCGCTTGGTAACGCCATTTGTAGTTTTAATGGAAACTACACGAGTGATACCATCCTTCCCTGGATGGAGCTGCACTATTCGGCCCAGTAGCCACTGCTGAGGTGGAATGTTTTCCTCCATTATCAAGACCATGGTACCCATCTTGATGTCCTTGGGTTGATGGTGCCATTTTGTCCTGAGTTGTTGGGAGAGCAGATATTCTCTCGACCAGCGCTTCCAAAAATGTTGACGAACTTGTTCGACGTATTGCCAACGGGAAAGACGATTTTTTGGCAATAATTTATAATCTGGTTCCACCAGAGTCGTCAGTGGTTCTCCAATTAAAAAATGGCCAGGTGTGAGGACGGAAAGGTCATTAGGATCATTGGAGAGAGGACATATAGGTCGTGAATTAATACAAGCTTCAATTTTTGCTAGTAAAGTGCATATTTCTTCAAAGTTAAAACTAGTTTCCCTAACTACTCTTTTTAGATGATGCTTAACTAGCTTAACATTAGCCTCCCATAGGCCACCGAAGGTTGGCGAACGTGGTGGAATAAAATGCCATGAAATATTTAAAGGTGTTAAAGCATTGATAACGTTTAGAAATTTAGTTGATTTAAAGAGCGACTGTAATTCTTTGTTAGCGCCTTTAAAGTATGATGCATTATCAGAAAAAAGATCCGTTGCATGGCCTCGTCTAGAAATGAAACGTTGTAGTGCTGCTAAAAATGAATCAGTTGTTAAATTGCCTACAAGCTCTAAATGAACAGCTTTAGTGGCAAAACAAATGAACAAAGCTATATAAGCCTTAACCTTTCTAGTTTTTCCACGACCGCTTCCCTCCTTAATCTGTATCGGACCTATATAGTCGATACCAGTTTTAGTAAAAGGCCTTATGGGCTCTAGTCTTTGTTGTGGTAAATCACCCATTGGTTGAGTTAAAAATTTTGGATGAGATCGAAAACAAATTAGGCATTTATGTAAAATACTTCTGACTACGCTTCTGCCAGAAATAATCCAAAAAGTTTGCCTTAAGGCGGTAAGTGTAGCTTGAGCTCCAGCATGAAGCTGTCTTTCATGGGCTTGATTAACTAGCAATTTGGTTACGTGATGCTTGCCAGGTAGGATTATTGGATATTTTTTATCATAACTTATAGATGAATGTTTTAGGCGTCCACCTACTCTAATAATCCCATCATTACCCAGTATTGGATTTAGCAAATACAAACAACTTTGTTTTTTAACATAACCAGATGCCTTTAAAGAAGTTAGTTCTGATGAAAATGAATTAAATTGAACAATTTTGATGATGGTTTTTTGAGCTGCATTTAGTTCATGCGATGATAATACGCCCCTTTTCTTTAAAAGTGGATTTTTACAATTATGAATAAATCTCAAAATTAAAGCTATGATTCTTTGCAATTTGAAAAATTGTGAATATTTGCTTAGGAATTTATCAGTGTTGATCTTGGTTAACAAAACCTTGTTAATAGTTTTTCGTTTTTCTGGTGTTGTTTCTGAATTTATTACTAATGACGCGGGCCACAAGGATTTGGGCAAATTTAGCCAAAAAGGTCCATGCCACCATAAGCTAGATTCACTTAGTTGGCTTGGTTCCATACTTCTTGAAATAATATCCGCGGGATTATGATTTGTACGAATATGATGCCATTCATTGGACTTGGATAGTGACTGTATTTCGGACACACGATTTGCTACAAAGGTGGTCCATGTATTAGACGGGGCTGCTAGCCAAGATAAGACAATAGTGGAATCAGTCCAAAAATAACGTTTTGTAATATTTAAATTTAATTTGGTTAAAACCTTGTTCATTAAGCGAACGAGAAGTAAGCTTCCACACAATTCTAGTCGTGGTATGGACAATGTTTTAAGAGGAGCAACCCTAGATTTGCTGCATAGCAAATTTGTTTGATAATTGCCTTGCCCGTCTAAACATCTTATAAAAATAGCCGCTCCGTATGCATTCTGCGAGGTATCACAAAAGCCGTGAATTTCTGTCTTTATCACTGGTAAATTTGATATTACCTTTCGATCAATCTTAATGTTATTTATATTTGATAAATGAGTTATAAAATTGTTCCACATGTTGTTTAATTCTTCGGGTACTGGTTCATCCCAGGATAATTTTAAAGTCCATAATTTTTGCAGCATCAGTTTTGCTTTAATTATAACTGGCGAAATTAAACCTAAAGGGTCCCATAGTTGCGCAGTTGTAGATAAGATATTTCTTTTAGTGGGTTTAATATGAATTTTATGTAAATTTATTTGGTAAGTTAAAATATCAAGTTTATAGTTCCAAACAACTCCTAGTGTTTTAGTTTCCTGATTGTTATCATAAAAATTTATTTCTGCTACGTCGTTGTTTGATTGGGACGTTAATTCAGAACTATTTGACGCCCATTTTGACATTTCGAAACCCGCTTGGTTTAAAATGGAATTAATATCGTGCTTTAACTTAATTGCATCTTCTGCTGAAGCTGTACCGGTTAAGAGATCATCCATGTAAAAATCTCTCAAAATAACCTCACTCGCTACAGGGAAATTAGCCCTCTCATCGAGCGCTGCTTGTTGAAGACAACGAACTGCTAAAAATGGTGCACAAGTGGTACCATACGTTACGGTTAACAAACGATATGTCAAAATAGGATTTAGTGGATTTTCTCTCCACACAATTTTTTGATAATTAGTATGTAGTGGGTCTACCTTTACTTGCCGATACATTTTAACAATGTCTGCGCAAATCGAGATATTAAAGGTTCTAAATCGATTTAAAATTGAAAATAAATCTTGCTGTATTGTAGGACCTGTTAAAAGTGTATCGTTAAGACTCTTTCCGTTAGAGGTTTTGGCGCTAGCATCAAAAACGACTCTAAGTTTGCCTGAAGATTGCTTGACAACTGCGTGGTGCGGCAAATAACAATCATCATTAAATTTGAATTGATTATCATTAGGCACTAATTCCATATGGTTTAGTGCTATATATTCTTTCATAAAATTAGAATACTCTACCTTTAATGTAGGATTTCCCTTGAATTTGTTTTCCAGACAACTTAGTCGTTTTAGAGCTATCGCTTTGGAAGATCCAAGTTCGGGTTTGTTTGCTAGAAAGGGTAATTGAACCATAAACCGTCCGCTAGGATCTCTTTTGTAGGTAGTAGTAAAGTGAATTTCGCTCGAAACCTCTTGTTCGGACCAATTACTTTTATGAGGGTCGTTGTTAGGGAGTTCTTCAACCTTCCAAAACCTTTCTAGTTGTTGATCGATAGTGGATTCTATGTTTAAAGCTATATTACAGACAGCTGTTTTAGTACCTTCATAAAGTTCGCCGCCGACAATCCATCCCAAATGTGTTTCAATAAACTGGGGTTGACCGGGTTGATTTGTTAATTTACTTGACGTCAGTAGCTTCCAAAACAGGCCTGCACCAATTAGCAAATCAATGGGTCGAGATTCATCAAAATTCGGATGAGCTAATACGATATTACTCGGGACATTAAAATAGGTAGTATTTAATGAATGTGTTGGAATGTTTCCTGAAATTTGAGGCAGAACTAAACAGGAAATTTCAGATGAAAATGTACTTGATCTTGATCTGATTGATACGATAGCTGTTTTGGTCGACGTTATTGTTTTTTGATTAATTCCTTGAATAAGAATGTTATTAGGTTTTAGATTTAAATTCAGTTTTTTGACTAGCGATTCAGTGATTATGTTAGTTTGAGAACCAGCATCAAGTAATGCTCTACACTCACAAAAATTATTTTTATTATCTTTAATATAAATTAAAGCCGTCGAAAGTAAAACTTCCTTTTGGGATATATTATTTGGGATTTCTTCATTTTGGGAGAATGCGGCAAAATTTCCCAGGGTAGAAACTTTGTCTGGCTGCCCATTACTAGTATTTGAGTCGTGAAGCAGAGTATTATGATTTTGACGGCAATGTCGGCATTTGAAATTAGATCTACAATTAGATATAGAATGGTTGTTTCTCAAACAATTTTTGCACAATTTTAACTTGTCTACACTTTCTTGTTTACTTTTGAGAGATAGATTCAAAAACTCCGGACATTTATAAATAGTATGAGAAGAGTTTTTGCAGTAATTACATGCCACCTGATTAGGAACCTTTACATCAACAAAAGTTTTTACAGAATTCCTATTTCGAGAAAATTTTGTTCCCCTTTCGAAACGTTCGTTATTTTGGTTTAAAGTTTCTAAGGATTCTAAGGTTAAACATCTTTGTTCTAAAAATTCAATTAAATTGGCAAGTGTTGGAATTTCGAGTTTTAATTTTGATTGCCATTCGCGATTTGAATTGTAGTCAAGTTTATCTGTTAAAATGGGAACTAGTAACGCATCCCACTGGTCAGTAGGCTGATTTAGCAATTTTAAGGCTTCTAAATTTGAATTTACATCATTAATTAATTGTCTTAATATGACATTTGAGGCTTTGGATATTTTAGAAATTGATAGAATGTTATTTACATGTTCTTGAACAATTAATCTCGGGTTATTATAGCGTTTTTGGAGGAGGTCCAAAGCAGCTTGATAGTTAGCTGTAGTAATGGATAATGCTTCGATTGTACTAGAAGCGTCTCCTTTTAAACATGATTTCAAATAATGAAATTTTTGACAATTATTTAGATCTTGTCTTAAATGAATTAAGGTTTGAAAGGTGTCGTAAAAACTAGTCCAGTTAGAATAGCTACCGGAAAAGGAAGGTAAATTCAAATCTGGTAATTTTATTGATATTTCCGATGTGTTTGGCTGCTGCAGAGGCATTTGATTTGTTATGTTTTGTGTTGGTTTATTTAGAAATTTAGAAATTTTTGTTAATAAGTCGTAATATGACGTTTCAAAACTGTTCCATTCGGAGGCAACTGATTTTGTTTGATCGCGTGACGTACTAAGAAGTTCAATTTTAGCTTGAATTCTGTCAAATTCTCTATATGTTTGAAGTACATCATCTTTACGAAGACTGACTTGATCTAAGTCGATATTATCTGCATTGAATTGATTTATACTATCACTTAAACGTTTCAATTTTGATTTGATTCTATCACGTTCGACAACTAAATCCGCTAACTCGGTCATTTTGTGATTAAATTTAAAATAGTACACGAATTTGCAAAAACGAGGGGTTAGGTTATAGGAGGGTTAATGAGGGGTAATGAGAACCACTAACCTTTCTTCCGGCTCCTACGTCTTGGTGATTTTGATGGGTCCACGTCTGCTTTTCTTTTACTGCTAGGCTTCTTGTTTGCTTCGCTGATTAATGTTCATCTAGATCTCGGCTGGTTTTTGGCTACTGCAATCCGGCTCGAAGATAGACCAAATGTTTAGTTTGGCACTAAACTTAAAAAATACTCGAAGGACCTGGTGTTATCGATACGTTTATTTTGAAGTTGGGACATGGACTGGACTTAAATTTAAGCTTATGAACTAGGTAAAATCCCTTTAGGGTCGTAAATGGTGGTGGGTGACCATAAATCAAAACGGCTGGGTTTTTCCAGCAATAAAATGTTATGGCGCCTTAACAGAGGATATATCATCATTAAAACAATATCTTGATGTTATTATTCGCATTTTTTTTAACATTATCTTTACTCTTCTATAACTTCTAACGATACATAAATAAATTAAACACGGCAGCCAGTTTATTAATTGTGAAGAATATATTTGTTTTGACATTTTAGGATTTTCTTCAGTACTTCAGCTACAAAACTATACATACAGTCAGCCCTGAAGCTTTTTGCCTAAAAGAGACAATTTAGGAATACATATATTATAAATATATCTCAAATCAAACACGAAACCTGATGATCAGGATGAAGTTTTAAGTTCCGTTATATTTAAATAGGTTTGTCCGCTGCATATTGCCTTGAGGGGCAAACATGTCAAAGGATGTAATTCTGAAATGATCAATAAGGCTGAGGGCGACGTCACATAGAGCGGAATTTGGTTAAAAGCGGAACGGAGGTAATTTGACAGTTGAATTTAAACCAATCAGATAAAACCTAAAATAGGAATTGACATGTGTAATGACGTTATTGACATTTCTGCTCCGTTACATAGACATTCCAATTACTACCAGATGTATATAAAAAAAAATGGGATAATAATTACTATTTATTAACTCACAACTGTATGGTAGGAAAACAGTTAGCTAATTTAAGGACTTAAAACTATATTTAGTGAAAATATATAAATTATACAGGGGTGTTACCATTTCAAGCCATCTCTGAAAATCTTTGGTAAATCTAAAATTATTTGTAACATTAGTAATATTATTAGCAAACATCGACTTTCTATTAAATAAAAAAAAAAATGTGAATTAATAGTCGTTGATAAACCTGGGATTACATATCGTATGCCACTGGAAAAACTGCTTAAAAATTTAAATAAACAAACTGTCTACAAGTTAAAGGATTCGAAAAATATTTCCCAAAATTATTGACTTCACTGCGGTATATACTAAATCATATTTCGAAGATTTGGATGTAAACTAACTGGTGTCAGACTTATTTGAGATAAAATTTAATTGTTGATGAAAAACGCCGTTATCTGTTTACCTGTGAAACGTAACTCCAAGCTCCTTTCTCTACCGGCTCCTGTTACAACCGTAAGCTGCACATCCCACCATTGTAAAAAACACAATTGTTTATAATATTAAAGTCTTGCAAAATGCAATTTATTGCAAAGAAAACATAGCCAACGAAACGTTCAATTTTCGTCTTAAACATGGTGTCTCATCATTTTTGAGCAGAGTTCGGTAATTCCATCCGAGGGTTCCGGACACAGACTATCTCCCAAAATCTTAACAAGCTAGAGTGAGATAGACTGATATCCCGAGCGCTCCGAACTCAACTTTGGTAAGAGCTGTCAAAGTAGCGGAGAATTGCGCGCGCGGATTCCATTGTTTACCTATTCAAAGGTCTGATATTTCATTCTCTTGTCAAATCAATCGCACCTGTCAAAATGTCACTTGCGCGAATGCCTGGGATAACTTTCTTACGTTATGTAGCAAGAATGTCTTAATTGTCTCTTGACAAAATTATTTTTAAACTAAATACAAATCTAACAATATTTACCAGTTAAAGGAGGTTTAGACTAGAGTTAAGAAAGATAGAGGTCCTCGCCCAAGTGTCTTAAGAAAAACTAGTTCTTGGAAGTACCTTAGTAATCTCTGCACGATGCACAATAAATTTAAAGATTGATTCCTCTTTGCTTGAAAACTTTACAAGATGTTATCAACATGCTATCTTATCTTTGAAATTCATCATTACAGCAATCAAACTCCCAATATTTACATCATTGTATTAGGGTGATCACCAAATGCAGAATTGCAAGGAGATTCCGAATCCGATATAAAAAATCCAGGACCGTATTAAAAAAAATAAGTTGATAATGGTTGCATGAAAACGAAACGTCGGATTTTAAATGTGAAAATACCACGTTTAGAAGAGCAGATAATGGCTATGAAGAAGTGTAAGTTTTTTTTATTTATATCTTTAAATTAAGACTGGAAATAATAAAAACCATTTTCAAAATATCGACTGCTATTCGCGTAACTTTGCCTTGATTTAATATTCTTTGTGTCTCTACAAATAACCGAGATCCCCGTGGTTTTACTCGAAAAACTCTTACCCAGTACATATACTTCAATTTAGAAGCACCCTGCATAGTATATGCACTTTTCGTCCTTTGCAATAACTTGCAGCTGGTATGGCTTTCAGTTAAAAAAAAAACATGCATACAACGGCGGCGTTGTTTGCTATTGAGTTTGGAAAGGTTTCATTAACTGAAAATCAGTCCTGAAACAGATCTTAATAATGATCAAAACGTTGTTCATTTCTGAACTAAGAACCAACTAATAAGGGTATTTTTAATGAAAAAAACTCGGTGTAATAAAGCTACTTTTATCTCTTTACAAAGTTGTTATTATTGAAACCTTCCTACGTTAACCATAGATTCTGTAAGCAAGAATTTTGTTGCTTTATAATGGCAATGGATATGTGAATCAAAAGCTTCTGAAATACGTCAACACATTGTTAATAATTATTTGATGTTATTGCTCAACCCAAGTACAGATTTCTTGTAACTCGGCTAATTTATGGTTAACAAGTTTACACTTTTAAGATTTTTCAGTAGCTATAAAGTAATGTTTTTTGTATTAATACAATTCACCCAGGCTCTAGGTATTCTCCTTCACTATATCTTTTTTAATGATTTAAATCATTGAACCCTTTAGGCCAATCAACGCGAGGAGGAATACAAGAACCAAATCAAGAACCTGACCACCCGCCTAAAGGAGGTACCGACAGCTAAAAAACGATTTTTTTTTCAGTGTTGTCAGTTTGCCCCTCTTAACCGTTAACGCAGTGTTGACGCATTTTGCCTGCTAGGATTATCTGTTTTATGTTTCTAATATTTTCCGATCTTTTCACTAAATTTAGGAAAGTGTAATGGTTGTTTCATGCCCTTACGTTTTCTTATTGTTGGTTTTTATTAATTTTGATCTTTGCGTTTTTTTGATAATTTGCTTGATCTCAGTGTTTTTCTTTTTGCACTAACTTAGGCTACGTTAAAAGAAGAAGAGTATTCACAGGCCTTAAAACAAGTAGAGCAGCAGTTAAGAGAGGTAATGAGAACCGACGTGCAGGACTTTCTTTGTAGATACGACCAGGACTGTAGCATCTGTGTAGTTACTGTCATTAGTGACATGCGTATGAATGAACCATTCTATGTATATTGGAGCCATCTTGTCCGCTCTGTATATTTCTCATCTTTTCGTTGGGAGCTTTCCTATTCCGGTGGATTGTTTTATTTTTTATTCGTACATTTATTATTGTTTTGTCATTAGCATGTTGTACTATAAATATGGCTTTGTTTGTTCTATGTCAGGCTGCAGTGACCAGAGAACACAGCGAAGACAAAATCCGCATTATTTCAGACAAGTTGCGTGAAGTAAGTGCTCTTGACCATTTATTTCTCTTATTTGCACCGTAATAAGCATAATGATAATTAAAAAAAATAATAGGATTTATATTGTTTTTCACGGGCTTGATGCCGTTCAATATAATATATTCGGTCATGCTACGGGAGCATAATATATATCATTACAGTTTTAATAGAACGTCTTGATGTTTTATACATTGGCAAATTAATACACATTGTATATAATTAATGTATCAGTAAGATTCGAATGAATATCTTTGTTTTCAACTTTCGGCTATGTGTTCAAAGTTAAGTGGGTTTTTAAGGGAAAATACGTCGTGATTCAAAAACGAGGGTCTTAATAGAAGAGAAAATTGGAAGTTTTCAATCGGATCTAACTGATATTTTTCAAATCTGGTCACTTATTTCTCTATTTCCTTGGAGTGTAGTAAATTCGTGCGCATGTTGTCGGTGTATGTTGAAGAACTTGCTACCAGTGGAGTAATAGCACAAAAATACACGTCTTTACATTGAAGATATGGTATTCAGGTTAAGACAAGTCGATTAAACTTTCCTTATTGGAATAAAAATTTCATTGAAATGCAGTCTTTAGTCATACTTATTGTTGTAAATATTACTCCACTGCTGGAAGTTTGTCCGAAATGTTAAGGAAAGCCACTTTTTCACTTAGAAGGGTTGATAGAGGAACAATAGTAATACTAAATTCACCAGAGCTCTCGTAAGTATTTACACAATGGCGTGCGTTCGTTTGCGTTTGGCTTTTTACTAACAAGTCTTTCACCATTTGCGTGCCAATTTGTTTATGTAGACGCATGAAAGTTAAATATTTAACGAACATACATATTTATTTTTCGATTTCAAATCGGTTTAATTGTATTTTCATTAATATTGTTAATAGCAGTAATCAGTTGAAACGAAAACTCACGTTTTATGTCTTTCCATTCTGAGATTTTTGAAACCGATAAGAATGCATTGAAATTTGACTATTATATGGAAAGTAATAAAGGGGGTAAGTGCTAAAATTTATATATCGAGATAATTACCCTTTTCTGTCATGTCAATGTACGTAAATGTCTGTCATGTCAATGCACGGAAATTTATAAACAATATTTGGGCATACAAATGAATTTTTCTCGTTGGCTTAAGGAAGTGATGAGTTCTATAGGACCCTATAGATCCGATAGAGAGTTCTAAGGAACCCTATAAACATGGGGTTTTAATAAACCTTCAAAGCACGATTGCCACGGTGACCGGCTGCGTAGCCAATAGAACCTCACTTCTACCCTCAAAGGCTAATAGTGAGTTGCGGGCTAACATTTATTTACATAGTTGAACCCGTTATAGATCAAGGTCTTGGTAATTTTAAAATCGATCGTCATATTTTAATGTGTTCCTAGTAAAAATTGAAAGAAATTCAAAAATTATGGAACGAAAGTCAAAAGGAGAAAAAATGAATACGTACAACCTGTGACTCTAGTGAGTCTCTTCAAAGTTGCTCTCATTTTTTGTAAGTTTTGTATATTTTATCGCTGTTACAATTATCAAACCCCACAATCTACCATTTGTGTGGTTTTTATAATTATTTGTCATGTCAATGTCAATCCACGTCAGAATTTAGCCACATAACTTTATCAACAGAACTTGGAGGATATTAACGTATAAACGCATTTCTTCGTTGGCCTAAAGTAGTCGCACACTTTATAGAACAACCCTAAAAGCACGACGGTTTAATACGCCTTGATTCGGCCTGACAGCACCGTTACCAGGGTGACCGTCTCCGTGACCAATAAGACTTCGCTTCTCGGCGCAAAGGCTACAAATAAATTTCAGGCTTACCTCTTCATGTCTCTCTACAGTTAAGTAGAGACGTCGCTTGTGTTATTGTGTAATTGGCGATTAGTGTTTGTGATGATAGAAAAAAGTTAATGAAACGATGTTGATGTAATATTTTTTTATTTTGTTAAATTCTCAATCTTTAATTGCAAATACATTGGCACCTTGTGCGTTTATAAGAACTTTAAGACTCACTTAAACCCTTTTTATAGATATATCAAAATGACGAATTTTGGCACTGGCCCTCATTGTTTTTCATATGTATTCTGTCTAATATTGTAATAGAAAATACAAGTAGGCTAATAACAAAAAAAAAAACAAGATATTTGTCACTAAAGACCTGCCATTTTTTTTTGCTTTTAAAAAATACTGACTTGCTGCATCCAGCGCCGTATTCGTATCGTCACAATTATTACCGAAACTCACCAAAGAAAAGCTCATACACGTTCAGATCGGTTTTAAGGAATCATTACGTCTTCAGTAATTTTATCTCGTCTATTTGTTATAGAAATTATAAACTTTCTTTGCCTCAATTAAACTTCTGCTTTTTTGCTAGCAATGGAAAATTGATAAACGTGGGTTTTGATTCGCTTTAGCTGTATCGTATAGTTTGTTAGTGTTTTGAAAGCCTATTGATGGTTTGTACAATTTTCAAAATATTAACAAAAATTTTCTCTTAACGAGTGGATAAATAACAGTTGACTATTGCTAGAACTTTTCTTGACAAAACTGTGTTATTTATCTTCTTGAATTTGGGGTCTACTAAATGAGTAGTATTCTAACGTTTGTCTTTAAATTTAGGCTGAAGCCCGTGCTGAATTCGCCGAACGTTCAGTCCAGAAATTGCAGAAGGAGGTCGACAGACTCGAAGGTAAGCCAACTCTTATTATTACTTACCAACTTTAATCTCGCAGTTGATTTTATTTGTGTGAAGCTGCCTTTTTTTTAATCCCAATAATTTTTTTTATTAACATCTAACCTACCCCTCCAACATTGCAGACGATCTCTTAGCTGAAAAAGAAAAGAACAAAGTTCTCGCAGATGAAATGGAGGCCACATTACACGACATACAAAACATGTAATTTCACCGAGCATACCTCAAAATCTAAAAAAAAAAGCACTCGTTTTTTCTTAATTATAAGAACTCTTATTGTTTTGAAGAAGTTTTCACGTGTTTGATCACCGTATTATGTAGCTTAGTGAGGTCGTAACGCTGGGCATAATTCGCAGAAAAACATTCCGAAATAGTTTGGAGCTTAGGTAATAGCTAAGTTATTAGGTATCAACGGTATATAAAAAAGTTGTTGTTTTTGGTGCTTTTTTAAGTGAAATAGCTTAGGGATTGTCAAATATCAATCGAACAAATCGCGTTAAAAGACGTCATTGCTCGGTTTAAATAAAACGCATTCCTGGTCATTTCTGTCTAGAGATGGATAATTATTGCAATATGCCTTAAGTCCACTGCCATGAATATCGAAAGTAGAATGGCCGTCATACTTATTTATTCTTCATCATTTTCTCAACATCTAGCTGATGTTAGGTGCAGTGTCGTAATTCTTGATTCGCATTGTTAATTTGTATATTATTGATTCCGCGGTAGCTTTTCCAATTTATTATTATTGTCGTACGACTCGTAAATTATTATTAATAAGTATAGTGCTTTCAAAATCTTACGGACGCAATACATTTATTTAGTACGCAAACAAAAAAGCTATTCGAGTATTATCGATAAATAAAGTTTATTTTAAAGCCCTTATTGTTTATATTTTCTAATATTGAAGTGTATTTTTATGTAGTTATATTGAACTAATTATTATTGGTTAATTATATATTTTTAATTTCCCTCTTTTTTGTTTTGTTTTTTTTTGTTCCTTGCCTTTATTTTCCTTTTTTTTTGTCTTTATAACCAGCCCTTGCATGAACATGTGATTTCAGTGTGAAACTAATGAGTGCTTTTCTTGTGTTGCTTCAAAAGGTAAGTACTCCGACTAACAATATATCCGCTATAATTAATGCATCGGGAGTTGCCCAAATAAGGAAAATATCATCTAAAACTGTTTTGAAAACTGGCCTATCTTTGGGCAACCTCAAATCATTATTTATTTACATCTTTACATCCTTTCTATATTCTATAGATGAGCTGGTCGCCGAAAAGGAGCGTTACAAGGAGATTGGAGACGACTTGGACACCGCCTTCGTGGAACTCATTTTGTAAATTATGTGTATTTTTGTTTGGCCCTATAGCGTTTATGTCTTCTTTGTAGAATTTGCTCTTTAGTTTCTTAAATACTTATTACAAGCGACTCTTGCCATCATTTTCTTTAGTTCAGTAAGCTAAATTGCAAAATTCGATAAGAGGCGCTAAATAGGGTGTTTTTATCATTTCCTATTGTTTATTATACTGATTTTGTTGTAATTTATTATACTTATTAATATTAATAACAAACGGAAATATATTTATTTAAAATCAGTACTCAAATCTTATTTACTGTACTTTTTGATCAAATCGTTTAAACTATTCTGTGCAGTTTTTGCGGAGTCCCGAATCATTTTGTTGCATTCCTGGACAACACTTTCCATTTGTTTCAGCACGCTGTTTAGCACGTTATCCAAGTCCTTCACTTGCTTGCCCGCCGTCTGTTTTGCCTCTGCCACTAGGTCGTTCAGCTTTCCCTTGTTAGACTTCCAAGTTTCGTCTATAGACTGGATTATTTGTTTCTCAATGTCGCTTATTTTTAGCGAGTATTCTTTGATCGCGTTTGTTGCTGCCTGTTTATTGTCCCTAAAACAAACACGTTAGTCGAGATTCATCCAAGCAAAAAGTTAACTTTTGTTGTAAAAAAGGATTGGTGTAAAGTCAGATTAACAACACCTACTTGATGTCAATAATAAGCAAATGGTTTATATAGAAGGTACAGAGTTGAAAAAAAAAAAATTATTGAGGTTCGTTTTGTTTATGTCTGTTACAAGTAATTGAGATGCTTGTGTATAACTTCTTGATTTTATGGCGAGTAACCTTTTGAGGATTTTATCTGTACGTGTAACGGTCGGATATTTCGTTAGGAGACAAGACAGAGCTAATCTTTAGATATAAAAGATTCTTGCACTTAAAAATGTTGGCAATTTTTTAAATTTAATTGACATGAAACAGAAAAATGACCTTCACCATTTCTTCCACAAAATGTTTTCTCCCCGACGTGTTTTCACCCACGCGGTTGCAATATACCTTTATTAGTAATTAGAATTAGCTCCCAGAATCTTCTTCTTCTTGTGCATATTCACTAATGAATGTTTGCGACCACATGACTCATCTGTATTCTCTCCTTGGCCGTATGTAGTAGGCTTTCCGCTGTTCGCAAGCCGGTCGACTGTCTTTTATGTTGCGCAGCCACGACATCTTCCTTCCCATTACCCTCCTTCCCTCAATCTTCCCCTCGATGATCAGTTGTAAGATCTGGTACTTCGTATTCCGCATTATGTGCAGGTATGCGGTTTTTGTTTTCTTGATCACCAGTAACAGTTCACGTTCTTTGTTCATTCTTCGCAGGACATTTTCGTTGGTTATTTGGGCCGCCCACGGGATTTTCAACATTCTGCGGTATACCTACATCTCGAAGGCCTCCATTCTATTCATTGTGGTTTCCTTTAATGTCCAGTCCTTCATACCATATAGTAACACCGACGAAATGTAACACCATATGAACCTCACTCTTAGGCTCTGGTCAAAGTCCGTATTTGTGAAGATGCGTTTGAATGTCATGAAAGTGTTGCGGGCGCTCTCTATACGACATCTTATTTCCAGATCAGATGTCCATTCTTCAGTGAGCCACACTCTAAGGTATTTAATGTTGTTCACCCTTTCAATTGATGATCCGTCTGGTGTTAGTCTCGCATTTCTAAACATGTCTGGTTGGCGGGTAACAATCATGCATTTTGTTTTATTGGCGTTTATTTTTAGACCCATTCGCCTAGTGTGCTCTCCCACTACGTTGACAAGATGTTGGAGGTCGCACATATTGTCCGCAATCAAAACCTTGTCATCCGCATAGCGAATGTTATTGATCCACGTTCCATTGACCTTAATACCTTTCTCAATATTCCCAAGTGCTTCCTGGAAGATATTCTCGGAGTACAAATTGAATAGCAGTGGCGAAAGTATACATCCCTGTCGCACTCCTGCAGATTTCAACATTATTACTTTGTTCTCCATCGATTTTTATGTGATCAGATCGAGATTTTCTATGCATCAGATATCTTTGCCGTCCATATCCATTTTCCTCAGTATTGTTAGTAATGTATGGTGTTGTACTCTGTCAAAGGCCTTTTCGAAGTCGATGAAACACATGCACATATCCTTCCGCTGATCATGGCAGTTTTGCACTAGTACCTGTGTTGCCACTAATGCTTCTCGAGTACCCAAACCCTGTCTAAATCCGAATTGTGTCACTGATGTTTTGTTTACAATTTCTAAATATTCTTTGATGTATTATTCTGAGAAATAGTTTTAAGGAGTGACTCCTGAGGCTGATAAGCCTGTAATCTTTGCACTTCCTTGCTTTATTCTTTTTTTGCCAGAGGGATGAAGGTTGATATCAGCCATTGATCGGGGTACTGGCCGGTTTCATATAACCTGTTGAAGAGTTTCTGAAGAACTGCTGTGCCTCTATCATCCAGTAGCTTTATGAGTTCAGCCGGTATCTCATCGGGATTTGTTGTTTTTCAAAATGCAGATGGCCCATTCCATTTCTGATGTTGTTATTGAGGGCCTTACTACATCATCCTCTCTCTCTTGGTTGGGAATTCTTTCATCTGAGAAGAGGTTTCTAATATAGTTTTCCCATATTATTTTCCGCGCATCGATGTCGCGATTTCGTTTTTCTCATTTGTTATTATAGACAAGTTTCTTTCCCGGTTACTTCTCAGAACACAGTTAGCTCCCAGAATGGAAATATCTTTAAATGCAGTTTAAAGCATGGAAAAAAATCATCTTGAAGGCCATGCATTTTTTCCAGAAAAGGATGACCTAGTCAAAGTAAGATTTTTGTTGCTTCGTCCTTTTCTTTTGACATCTCACATTACCTAGACAAACCTAACCATAAGGGCCCCTCAAGAGAAAGTTGAGGTGCCCTTATGGACCGCTAATGATCACTGGTTAAATGCATTATGATTGTATGCATGGCTATATAGTCCATCTGGTCATGGTGCGAGTGTCGGTGAATTCATTTGAAACCCGAAAAATGGCAATTCTGTACGTTAAATGGTGACAATTGGCGCACACGATTCTCATCCGAAAACTGATGGTATGTTGGAGCCAATGGTCATTATTTTAATGCATCGTCCTTTATACTCCATCTGTTCATGGTGCCAGTAGCAATTAATACGTTTGAACCATATTCGACATCGTCTAACAACCTTCTGACCCCTCTTAGCCTGTATTTTCGGATAAGGCATGCTTGCACCAATGGTGACTATTGCATCATTCTGTATATTGTGGTTGATTGATGACGCAGGGTTGTATATTCCATCATCTTCATAGTGCCAGTTTCAATTAATTTGCATGAGCCATATTCGTAATCGTCTAACATTACTAAAAACGGCAATTCTCTACGTTATGTGATGACCATTGGCGCAAGCGATCCTCATCCCAAAAGGAGCAGATTCTGCACGTAAAATAGTGACCAGGGGCGAAAACGTTTTTATCCGAAAGTTGTTAGAGACTTGCCCCCCCCCCCCCCCCCATTCTTAGAGAAAGTTTTGCGCCAATGGTCGCTATTTTAATGAATAATCCTGTACATTGTAGACTCCATCTGTGTATGGTGCCAGGTTCAATAAATTGGTATGAACCTTTAGTTAAATGGTTAAGGGACTTTAAATACACTTGTTTTTCTCATGTGTTTTTTTTTGTCATCTTGTCAAGAAATCTTTTCATCTAAATGTACTCAAAATTATATACTAGTTCCTAAAAAGAAAAACAAAAACAAACGTGAAAACGAGGAGTCAAAAAGTTAACCAGAGCTCAAATAATCTTTTAAACATCGCGTTATTGCATTCGTTTCAACGTAGTTTTTCCAATTTTTTATGCATTTGAGGCTTTTTGTAATACGTTGCCACAATCGATGGGTACACCATTTGTTACTTGAATCTTCTCCATCTCAAATAACGTCAAAACATTTTGAATTAATTATTAGTAACAAACAGTGTACAAATAAAACGCGTCTAAAAGAAGGCTGAAAATGCAGAAATAACTGACCTTAACTCACCTAACCAAAGAAAAACCGTAACTGAACTTACCTAAGCAAAGGAAAAACAACTAAACTAATCTAACCAAAGCAAAAACATAACTGAACTGACCTGGACTAACCTGGCAATAAGGGCTTCTTAGAAGAAAGCTGGGCGGCCCTTACGGGGCACTTTGTTAATAGTCTCTGTTTAGGTGCATCGTCCTGTATATTGTATGCATGTCTGTATATACCATCTGTACATAGTTTCAATGAATTCGTATGGGCCTATTCGTCATCGCTTAATAAGGTGAAATCCAAAAAATTACAACTCTGTATGTTAAATGGTGACCATTGGCGCAAATTATCTTTACCCGGAAGTTGATGGTATTTTCGGATAAGGCACGTTTTCGCCAATGGTCACTATTTTAATGCATCATCCTGTATATTGTATGCTCGAGTTAATACTCTATTTCTTCATGCTACCGGTGTCAATGAATTGTTTGGACTATATTCGTCATCGTCAAACAATACCTAGACAATCCGAAAAATAAGGTTCTTTACGTCAAATGTTGACTATGTGTATGTTGACTATAAACGTTTCTTCTACTCAATCTGTTCATGGTGCACAGTTCAAATGAATTCATATGAACCATATAAGTCATTGTCCCTAATGAAAAATCTGAATAAGGTAAAATCGAAAAAGTTACAATTCTGTACGTTAAATGGTGACCATTGGCGCAAATTACCTTTACCCGAAAGTTGATAGTATTTTTGGATAAGGCACATTTGCGTCAATGGTCAATAGTTTAATGCATCATCCTGTATATTGATTGTATGCATGTGTGTATACTGAATCCCTTGGAGGTGCTCAGTTTCAATGAATTCATAATCACTCTGTCAGCAATGAAGAATTGGAGAGGTGAAGATTCTGCAGTTAAATTTAAATCAACTTATTTTTTCTTATTTTTTTTTCTACAAATGTGAATCATTCAAGATTTTTTCATCTAAATGTGCTCAAAATTATATAAGCGTTCAAAAAAAAAATTATGTGAAAATCTAGGGATAATAAAAGTTTACCAAAGCCTTGTAATTTAATTTATTTAGTTAAATAATCTTACTCTTACTTGTCTTTAGTTTACGCATTCCGTGTTGGCCTGAATGACCAAATGGCCGAATCTCTTTTGGGCTTCTTCGGCGGTCGCTTTAACGGCAGCCTCGGTGGCTGATTTCAGTCGCTCGAAAGCTTTCACGCTTTCGTCGTAGATAGTCTGCATTAATTGTTTGGCCGCTTCATCTGATAGAGCCATTTTTTATGAAATATATGCCCGAAATTTAGTTATTTACCTACAATATGCCAAAATCGCCTTGACATTGGCGGGTCGAATAGAATAGATTGCTTTTAGGGCCGGTTGTATAAATTTCTAACAAAGTTATGAATTTATCAAACGCTATGGTGAATGGGAAAATTCATATCAATCTGCTTTAATGGAAAAATCCATATTAATGACCTTGCCCTATTGGCCGGCTTGTTTAACGCTCTGCTTTCGGAACGAAATAATAAGTTTCTCGAAATAATGGTTGTGGATTTGGCTACTGAACAAGAGACTTGATCTCATCACCTCCTTTTGGTCCCAGTTTTTTTTTTTTTTAAATCTAGTTCTTTTTTTTTTTTTTTTACTTTTACCTTTAAACGTGAGTAAACTATTCTCTATAATTATTAACTTAACGCGAGTAAATTACTTGTAATCTTTAAATGGCTGTTCTAGATGACCTTCTCTTGGAAAAAAGCAAATTCAAAGCCATTGCCGATGAAATGGACCAAACTGTCGCCGACCTAGTGGGTTATTAGAACCCGAAACTTGGAATCAACACTGCCTTTCTCCAAAATATACGTTTCAGTTGCTTCCCTTTCAAGTCACTCCGTAGGCGCATCCAGTGTATCCATGACGTTTTTGACAAAACTTAGGTGACAGGGCTAGTAGTGACTACTCGTGAACGTGACGCGTCAACTGCAAATGAAGTCAAATTAAAAAAAATAACGGAGTATTAGACTGCTCCTTTTGAACGTTCATATGCAACCGAATATTGAATGTGCATAGAATTTCGAAGTTGCTAAATATTTGTGACAGGTTTTCCGTTCGGTGGTCTATTGTTGTCATTCCTTTTCAATTTACCATATTATTGTGCTTTGCTTATTGTCATCGTATCGTCAACTTTTTGTGAGTGGGCAATATTTTTTTAAACTACAATATACACGTTTATATAGTATAAATTATTAGCCAAATTCTTACTATTGTATATTTAAGTAAAGTGGTTGTTTATCAGCCATTGAAAGATAATCTACTTTTGTTATAAGAGCTGATAAAATTGTTGTTCTTGAAGTACCAAAATATGATCAAAATCATTTAAGAGATGATAAGTTTAAATGTCAAATAATCTTTATCAAGTTAAAAAGATATATATAAAAGTAATGGAATTGGGCGGTCTCAATTGGTGCAACATTGGCATTTAAGGGCATTATTGCTGATTTCAATAATTGTGTAAATGATTTCATGGTCAAGTTGGCAACGCCGACAAAGCGTATTCTCCACTGACATCGTTTTTTTAAATGATTTTGACCATAGGTAGAATCTACTTGTATTAAGTCATATCTTATAATTATTAATCATTGTTTGATCACAATAATTATATTTCCGTGCTTTAAGAGACGTTGCTCATGAAATAGAATTTTATACAGCACAATAAAAAGTTTATTTAAGGGGTTATCTGAAAAACTTCCACGTTTGTTATACCAGGTCTTACAGGTAGGTATTAAAAAAAAAGCGTTTTCAAAAATTCATTTTTATAATCTTCCTATTTATCTGCAGCATATTACAAATAAAAAATTATAACCCTAACATCTATAATTCAAAGAAATAGAAAAATTTAAAAATATGTCACAAAGGGAACAGCTTAAAAACTATTAATAGATAAACGATAAATATATTACTTAAGGTCGACCGAAAGATCCGTAAATATAAACAAAATAATGCGCTTCTCGCAATAGCGCTCATCTAGAACGTTGGGCGCTTACCTGAAGTCTTAATGGAAATGAGTTGGTTTGAATAAATTAAAATTCTTACTCTACATATGCAAACTAAGCCGAGTTACAGCGAAAATATACAACTCTTTAAAAGTAGCTTTATAAAATATTTACATATTCAAAGACTTCAGAAATCAAAGATACCAGAAATCTCACCAACAAGGCCAGATTTGTAACCTTCCAAACTTCATTCGTACTTCTTTTTAAAGTTTAAAAAGTTTTGTGCAAACACAACGTATCCTTCAACAATTGATTCCTCAGCTGCCAAAGGGCGGCCACAACGTTGTCGTGTTGGTCCGCCCGTTTTCCTAGCCACGTGGCCGCTTGAGCCAGTTTTTCCTGGTCGGGAGGGGTGCAATTCGCCGGGGTCGCGTGCAAGGTGCGTTCCCAGTTCGTTATATGTTTCTGGTCAGCGTTTAGGCCCTCGATGTACCTTTTGGTGTAAGAACAATTATTCTATTATTTGTTTGCAAGTTGATGTATGATCGTAATATTTATAGACTTCTTATTAAGAGGTGGAAAAATGTTCATCAATGTAGGTTACCTGATATAAGCTTCGGAGTGCAACACCCTTTGCGGCCTTGGGGGAACCGAGATGAACATGGGATCTGCAGTTTTTTGGGAAGAAACTGATGCTGAGGCAGTTGAAGCTGGAGCTGCGTAATAAGGTTTATATTTTAATAAAATAAATTATAACGGACCACTAAATATCGTGCGGTCAAGTTTTTTAATAACATTTTTGTTTCAATTTTTTTACAGCTAGTGACCCTGATTATCCCTAAACTCCGTACATTTTTTCTATAATCAACAAACACTACACCTTCGAAAAAGCATCCGCTTAAATGAAACTATTTTTTAATTTTTTGACTCAGTTCAGGTTTATCCAACTTCTTAAAAAAAAGGACTAAATTTACATCTCAAACTGGTTGTGATCAACAATTGGTTAACATCATTTTTCGAACGTTTCTCACAGGATTGACGGATGCATAAGAATCTTTCATTAAGGCGACTTTTACTACTCCAGTTTAAACTCTACCTGAAGCTTAAACCCCAATTTGACATATTATTTGACATACTATATATCTAATCAAATCTTCCGTTTAACCTCAAACTGGAGTTGAGCCGAACTTGTAAAAGTGGGACTTAAGTCATTTAGATATCTGAAGGAATGATGCCTATTATATGCGAATTGGATACTGTACTTTGTCCATGGCTTAATAATAGTTTTCCAACGAGCGCAGCGAGTGGCGCGATTCATCTGAGGGAATAATGCCTATTATATGCAAGTTGGATGCTATAGGAGGTGTTAATTTCAAAAATGTCATCTAGCTGATTGAAATGTCAAAAAAAAGGATGAAGGAACAAAAGCACATTTACTCATGTTTTCTGTAAAAAAAGCATAGAAGACATTTTCTAATGAACTTTGTCTACGGCTCAAGTTACAATTTTTAAATAATAATTAGATAACTCGGTCTTCAACACGCGTTTTGTTTTGATTGTAATATTAGAAGTGACGTTGAACTTTTATGTGTTCTGTTTATAATCTCCAACATGGCGTCTCTGCATGCATTTCATATAGTGTATAATAAAGATCAAATAACGAACATTTTTCACGCTCTTCTACTTCAAAGGTTATGACCCACCTTATTTGTAGTTTACAACCTGACATGATGATACACCAGTACAACCACGGATAACCATTTTTTAAATAATATATGAAACAGAGAAACTTTAAAGAAATAGAGGTTCTTTATAGAAAAGAAGGTAAGTTGATACCGTTTTTTAAGGTTGATATTTGTCACGCTCTTATTTTTTTTTGAAACATTTACGATGTATGGTATACACGACAAAACTACAAAGAGTAAAGATTATCCTGTCCATATTTCTGATTATTGTGTGAAATAATGTGATAGCAATATGCAATTGACAGCCATATGCAATTTTAAAATTGCCTCCAGCCGCTATCTGAAATCTGGAGCTGTTGATTTTCTTACAGAAGGGTAATTTTTACCCTCTAACTAAACTAAACATGAAAATTCAAGCCAATCCCCAGTGAGTCCAAAGTGATATAAACAGAGGGAAAGCATTCACAATATAGCGTATTATAATGCAAGTGATCATTGTTGAGTGGCCCAATTCACTTAAGGGAATGATTCCTGTTAAAAGCAAGTTGATAATACAAAGTGGTCACTTTAAAATGCTAATCATTAGGATTTCTGAAGACTTAGATGGTCGATTAAATAGTTTCATGTTTGCTTCTTAATGGGCCTTCAATCGAGAAATGTTTTCCTAATTTAACCAACACTCCAAGTCTTATGCTAAGTTTACAAGTGGGCGGAAACGCGGAACTGGCTCGTGTATCCCATTGGCCGAAAGTCAATACTGAACTCATAATATTGATTTTCAACCAATAGGATATGCGAGTCCGTTCTGCTTTTCCGTGTTTTCGCCTACATGTGGACTAGCATAACAGTTTTGTCCCTATAGTAAGAATTATATAAAAGTGATCACCCTGTACTATACTTTGTAAAAAAAACAAAAGACGCGTTCTTTTTGATTGTAAAATTCGAAATGACGTCAAAACCATTATGGCCACCATCAGGGCGGTCAATATAGTTTGAACCTTCATTTGTTTTGTTTGTAACTTTCAACATGGCGCAGGCGAACAACAGTAGAGGGGTGCTTATTTGAAAACTTCATCTAGTTAGCTGTGAAATGTCAAAAGAATGAAGCAACAAAAGTTCTTTTACTTTGATTATGTTATTCTTAATCTGTCAAAAAATCTCAGCCTCCTAGATGATGTTTTCTAACGAACAATGGGGTATATTATCCACACAAATCTAACAAGCACATAATGTAGGCCCTCATTACTGAACGTGTCCTTTTCATCGGAGGGAATAATGCCTATTAGTATGTTGGATTACTATACCGTGTGTTGCATCGTCGTGCGGGACATAGGAAATCCCATGTAAATTTTAAAAGGGTCTATTATTGGCTTTCCTAATTATTTTAGAGAAAAAATCTATCTAGATTTTTTGAAGAACATTAAAAACCACAACTAAATCGTCAACTTCAGACATTTTTGATTAACCCGTTTACGAGTTATTTTCAATAACTTTTTAAGTATTTTGTCATTTTTATCGCCCTGTATTTACGTATACCATTAAGACTTAGCTATCAAACACTAAACATTCATGAACGACTGATTATTATTATTCTATATATTTATTTCACAGGCAACTCTTACCTTGACTGGTGTCGGTGAATACGGGGCGATAAAAAAACACAATTTTAAAAATGTTACTGGCAAATAATTCGTAAACGGGTTGATCAAAAATGCTTGAAGTTATCCTATTGGCTGCAAATTTTAGCGCTCTTTAAAAAAACTAATTACTTTTTTTCACCAAAATAATTAGGAAAGCCAATAATTGACCCTATCAAAATTCACATGGGATTTTCTATGTCCCGCCCGACGATGCAACACCCGGTATACTTTGTCCATGGCTTAATTTACAATTTTTAACAATTATCAATTTTAGATAACATGAGATTGTTTTTATTATTACAAACATGACGGCACGCATGTTTGCATGCACTTCTTAGGGAGTGGATAATGAAAAAACAAAAGATGCAGCATGAGTAATGAATATTATTCACTCGTTATTCAAAGGGTGTAATATATTGTACAGCCACGAACAAAGTTGATTTAACTACCTTTGTAGCTGTTAGAATGACTTTTGTCCCACCGATTTAAAGAAAAATAATCACATCAAAATATGTAACCGCCGATCCAATTAGGTACAGTACATCTATTAACTGATTCATTAAATAGACAAAGACTGGGCATCTACGTGCACTAACATCTACCACACAATAAACATGAAACAACTGTCTGAATTCTACCGAACACCCCCCAGCAAACCGGTTTAATTACCTGCCACGATAACTGATGTATAATTCACTGGCGTTGTTAAAAACGTGCTAGTACTAGCAGCTATTCCAAAGGAAATGGGAGAAACGTGTTAAAAAAAGCGATGATGGGTAAATAATTGAGTGCAACAAAATATCTAAAACATTACCTGACTTACCCGACGCCGTAGCGGTACCAACCACTGCGGGCGTCGATGGAGTTGACAGACGGTTTATAGCTGCCGCTTTGCTTGAAGGTTTGAAATTCCTACATGAAGAAAAATTGTTGAAGCCATTAAGCACAAACACTTCCATCCACAAACACCATACTTGCTCCTGGAGTCTGGCGGAATGCTGCGGCCGTTTCCTTTGTTGATATGCATGTCTCTTACATGGCGAATAAGCCTGGTGATGTTTGGAAAAGGTTGCAGATTCTTCTTGGTGAGTCGGGAACAATTGCGCCATTTGCATTGCAGCTCCTCCCCAGCATGGTCTTGGTAATACTTCTGGACATGTCCCTGTGAGTCTTTTGAATCTTTGACCGAGTGTTCAACACAGTCACTCAGCTCTTCAAATTGAAAGTCACAGTCTTCCCATTTGCACTCGTATACCTATAGGTTTTGTATATAAGGTACCTAAATACAAAAACTAAATTGCTAAAATATACCATATGCTCTGGAGGTCCTGGATTAGCAGGTGCAGGACTGGGGCACTGTTCCTGATCAGCCAACAATTGTGCCTTAGTCTCCTCATTTAGTTTTGAAGCTCTTTCCTCCCACACTTGTTTCTCTGAAGTGGTGAGAGCCTTCCATTCAGCACCCACAATCCGTGAAATGTCTCCAAACTTTGATTCAGGATTATTTTGGACCACCTGTTTCCGGACCTCTCGGGAGTACAGAATGTAACCTGTGACTACTTTGTTTTTTGTAGGTTTCTGAGGGAGAAAGATTTAATGTTATTTTGAAATATTTACTAGACCTGATCTAGGCTCACTTTTACAAGTGAAGTTTAAATCCTACCAGAGGTTTAAACTTTAGATTTGAAGTATTTTCCTCTGTTTATCTGTCAAAATAATTTTCTTTAGCTTTATGTGGAGTTTAAACTTGAGTTGTAAATGTCAGCCTAAGCGTTTTTTGTTAAAACCTGTACAAATGTAGAACAGCCTTTACAATGCTGTTTTGACAAATAAATAATTAACTTAGATTAGTAGCAAAGAAGACTTTTTAACACCATAGTTTATGCATATTACAAGATATCCATGGATTAATAAAATATTAAGGAATACACAAAAACATACAACAACATTAAAATGTTGCCCTAGCATGTGCACTGCTGCTAGCTAAACTTACATAACACACTAGTTTTAAAATTATCCCAAAGTTGTGAAATGACAATAAATACTATCCTCCTTTGTGGTACATCTCCTATGAGCAGTTTAAAAGATAACTGTAGTATTTACATATATACCGCAAATGTTACCCCCCAATTTTCATCTGTAGTGTAGGAGTACAATCATATTGATTGATCACTGAAAACAATATGTTTACAGCCTCGTAAATGCATTGCTGTAGTTATTTTTTGTTCTGCTGCAGCGCTATTGGTGAAATTGGACATTAAGTAGCGGCGGTTGTTAAGTAAAGCCATTGTCACAATGAAACTTGGATTCATATGCTGATTCGCTAAGCTGACTGAAAAAACTTGTATCTTAATATACTAATAAAAAAAACTAATTCTTATAAAATAAATAGATATTATTAGATTATTTCACTCATCCATATTATTGCTGTGGAGCAAAACAGGTATTAATAAGCGGTAATTCGATAATTTTCTAAAAAATTACAGTGGTAATTTTACCTTGTCATGGAATCAACCATAAAACCTTAATCAATGTCATTGTTGTTTGACTGACTTATTTAAGGTGACGTCTGAATAACCTAACACTACTTATTTATTTCTTAATAGTAACACTACTTATTTATATTTTTGATTCGAGAAATAATCTCACTAAATACCGCTCGAGGTTTAAAATAAACCAGATAATTTTTCACTCTTCACTCGTCCTAAAGGACTCATGAAATTATGGAAAACATGAAAAATTATCGTTAATTTTAAAGCTCTCGTGGTATTACCCCCGAATATTTTGGATCTCACATTAAATAAGTCAATGAGGCAGCGACATATAACAAGGTTTTATTGTTGGTTCCATGACAAGGTGAAATTACCACTGTAATTTTTTAGAGAATTATCGAATTACTCCTTATTAATACCTTGTTTGCTCCATAGCAATATGGATGAGGGAAATAATCAACATAATTCACTCTAATAAAAATAATGAAATAACCATTAAAGATTAAGACCTTTTTGATTGTAAACATCAAAGTTACATAAGATGTAGGACATCCACATACACATACCCATAGTTGGCACCACAAAGCAGATAGCACATAACATCTTTTTCTGGGACAATTTTCGAATAGTACCTACCTTTTTGCTGTTAGTAGGCACTGGAGTAGGTGGTGCCAAATTAGTATTAGTTGTTATCCCAGGTGTGATAAGAATACTATTAACAGCAGCAGGGATTTCCCCTGAACCCACTGAAAGGGGCCCACCATCCAAAGAGTCCTCCATCACTATGTCAACGTCTGCTAACTTAGTAAGGGTTGGTGAGGCCTCCTGGAAAGTGTTCTTTATATTGAAGGGCCACATCATTAAGGGGAGGTTCTAGGTCATCATAAATTTTAAGTTTTAAAATGCAAATTCTGCTTTAAAAGAATTCTGTTGAATTGCACAAAGAATGATTAATGACCTTATGACTGGCCTATTAGAAAGTAGATTTTGCTGTGTAACTGGAAGTACAGTTATGATACTGAACATTAAGTTCTGAAATTAAAGCATTTTAATGGCTTGTTTGATTAGGTAAGGCTCAAGAAGAGAACACTTCTTTAAAAATAAACTGTAAGCACTATTATGTGACGTATGAAAGATAAAAATATATATTTTATGTTCCGCTAATACCTTTTGCAAAGCCAACGCCTTCAGAATGCGCATTTATTCAAAAAAGTTTAAAACAGACCTCCATTATGCACTTTGCATGATTACTATGCTTCTTAGCTTAACCGAAAAATGAGAAATTAATTATCCAAAGATCTGTATTTGTTATAAAAATAGCTTTAAAACCCGAAATACAATCCAGGAAATTAATTTTAGAAAGCTCAGATTTCGCCCAAAATCGACTCTCTTCGGGGACGATGAAGCATGGAATTTTTACACTCACCGGAATGCTGAACGAAGACGTATCCATGCTGTTATCCATTTTCGATCAACTTGCAAGAAAAGTATCTTCACATTTTACATAAAAAGAACGATTCTGAAAGCATCTCACGGGTAAATTACGAAAATTTATTCACAAAACAACCAGACTTGGTGCAATCCCACATACAGGAGATAGAGAACCTCGATTTATGAACCTGTCTGTTTCTGTTCTGTCTCGAACAAACGTCATTTTCTCAACGGGAAGTGGAGGGGAATGACAATAATGACGTTGCAGACTTTTAAGTTGATAAGTACCTCGACGGGTAGATGGCGTTGTTGCTCATATTTGGTATGTCAAAATTCAAACATTTAAATTGCAGAAATCTATATTTGAGTGGAAAATTTCGCAAATTAAAGAAAAAAATTGAATTCTGGACAAATTTGTACGGGGAAGGGCAGGAACCATATAAAAAAAACATATCACGTGAAGAAAGGCGAAAAATCAATTTAGAGGCTGGTGATGGAACTTTTCAAATACGTTTGTTTGAAACATACTTTCTATTCTATTAACAGATACCAACATAGCTATAGAACTGGGTACCAATATATCAACGACGTAATTCGAGCAGCTTATCTCTTTCAACTCCCGGTATTTTATCTTTGTCATAAACACCGGGCCATAAGAAAGCAGTACGTCAAGCCGACTGATCTTGCGTCAAGCCTTCGTAGGTGAGGAAAAAGTGACACATGTCACACGACATGCCAGTGGTGCCACCATAAAGCAATTTTTCGCGAGATCACGATTGTTCACGGCGGGAGGAAACCGGTCAGTGAGCGGTTATAACCCCACCCCAAAAATTTTATTCCCGTTCCGATGGTCGCGAAAATGTCTGCGGTTATCAATTCGTTTATAGATTGTTTATGTTTACAGTTCATAGACAAAAATTAACAAAATGAAAAAGCTGTACGTTTAAGCTTAAGAGAGGAAATATTTGATTTAACATATTTTGTGGTTATTTCCGATTATATTTGCTCTGGGCACAAGTTTGCATTAGAAAAGGAATCAACATTAAAAAAAAACCATATTACTGCATATTTGGAAGTGTTGCCTCAACGATGCAAATTATAATACGTTCTTATATATTATTGGCAAATTAAAACACATTTATACAAAGTGGCCCGAAAGTGATTATGAGAGACATTCAGAGTGGTTTCATTTCATTTCCAAGTAAATATTTAGTTCTTAGTTGTATGTATTGTCTATGTCACTATGATGTGGAAGTCTTCTCCCTTGTTATTTAGTACAAGTTCTACTTCTTCTGATTCGCTATCCATAATTTTTATTATTAATTTTTGCTATTTTATACAAAAAGCAGACCGTCGTATTCATCAACGGTCAGCTGTAACGCTCCACCTCTGTCGAAAACTTATTATGTTATCAATTCTAACGTTTTTTGCTTTGAATTATTTGACGTAACCGCCAGTTACTCTGGTCCATAGGGCGGGAACCAAATCAGTTCCCGTTGAACTATTGATGACGTAATTTTGCAACGTCATTCTTGTATTCCCCTATTACCGTTGTGTCGCCAAAATACGTCGGGAAGTAAAATATGCTTCACGCTGCTTCACCGGGATCTCGCGAAAATTTGCTAATAGAAAGACATGGGTAGAAAGAAAGAAAGAAGAATGTTGAACACAACGAGCTAGTATATGGGTTTCGTGCATATGACATCATTTTGCCAGAATTTCAGTAAATATAACCTCACTTTAATAATCAATTATATAATGTTTGCAATAAAATTGGTCTTTTTGCATTAATTTTAAATCCTACTAAGGCCTTTTTGGGGGATCCAAACTTTAAATTTAGTTATGTTGGTGCAGAAGCACACAAATACAATATATTTTTTGTTTTCAACCAATGTAGTCACGTGGCGCACGAAACCCATTACATATGGAGAGATTCTTCTTTTTTACGGTTTTGGTCTCCCTTTTTAGCAATGGGTGCCTTAAAATGGTTATCGGGTGGGCGAACTGTTTATCCATTCCTCAATAACAGAAGATACAAACTGTATAAACAGGAAATTATAGTTTGCCGCATAACACGTTTTCATTAAAAAAACTCAAGTAGGCCTTGAATATCATAAGCATGTCTTGGATAAATTATTTTATGTCAGAACAGTTTTGAACGCTCAAATGTTATGATATGTTTATAGATCAAATCAAATATAATTTTTTTAAGGGCTAAACAACCCTCGAAATTACCAGGTTTTACGTGCTCAAAAATTTTACCCGCGTAGCAATTGCAATTACCCGGGTTTTGGGTAACAATCCGGTCGTTCGAAACATAGAGTAAAAATACACCTGGTTGATCATGTACTTCTATAAGATACTGCCTATTCCTTGATGACCTTGATGTCAAAAAGTGGGGAGCTTGTACTCGATGCCCTAGGCGCGTGTTGTTGCCAAATCTCAAATTTATACGGGGTGTTCATTAGAAAACGCCATCTAAAAGGCTGCGATTTTTTGACAGAAAAGAATGACATAATCAAAGTAAATGTACTTTAGTTCATTCATCTGTTTCTTTTAACATTTTACAGCCAATTAGATAACAAAGTTTTCAAAAACACTCTCCACATTAATGTTGTAGTTAGAATTAGTATTATGTCCTCAAACCCACAGAAATACATGGGTTAGCTTAGCTGCACATAATTCCATAACATACTGGAGATTACCTATCCTTTATATCGCTGGCTTCGGACTGCAAAAGGAGGGGATGGACACACAATACCTTATACAATGTAATTTGTGTACATGCCTAAAATGAGCGCCTACTTGAAAGTAGTAAGTTAGACCCACGTATAAACCATTCACTTATTGTTGACATCAAGTAAGCGTTGGAAATTTGATTTTGACATTTTTTTTGTATCTTCTCAACATGCACTGAAAGTAGATAGACATAAACAAAAATAAGATTTCAAAGGTGAGGAAATGTCAAAAAAAGTGAACGAGTTATACCCACGTACTTCTGTACTTCTGTACAGAAGTACGTGGGTATAATATCTGTACTGGAAGCGAATATATGTGACGGAAAAATATTAGATACGAAAATATGTGATTCTAACCAGAAGTTTAGTATAAATTCGAGATTTGGCAACAACCCATGCACACGCGCATAGTGCATCGAATAAAGAGGCTTCACTTTTTGGCGTCAAAGTCAGCAAGGAATGTTCAGTACGTTATAAACATATTACTCATTCAGTTATTTTTGTCATCTAGTTACCTTCAAAATTTTCTTTTTTTTATACCCATCTCCTTTTAGTACATGTTGAGAATGTACCATAAAAATGTCAAAGTCAAATTTCCAACGCCTACTTGACGACAATAATAACTGAATGGCTTATATTTGAGGGCGCTTTCAAATTTTCGGCACGCGCAGAAATTACAAAGTATCCATCCGCTCTTTTTGCAGTCCAGGGCCATCAACGTAAAAGATAGGCAATCAGCGGTGTGTTATGGAATTATGTGTGGTTGATACACAAAAATGCCATCAGAAAGATTTTATTACTTTCTTCTGTAAACAATTCATTTATTATTGACATCAAGTACGCGGTGGAAACCTGACTTAATTTCTGATTTAATAAAGTATCTTCTCAGCCTATGCTGAAAGAAGATAGGTATCCAAAAATTAAGATTTTAAATTACACTGGATGCAAAAATCTGCTTAGTAAGCCAACCATAGTTTCCAGCAATCCAGTAGTTTCCACTAACAATCAACCCCACTAACACCAAGATAAAATTATTTCCCCAATTCAATTCATCACATGCAGTTGCGCTCTACGTCCTGTCCTCCGTTTTAATGTTTTTAGTGATTTGGAACTAATAATTGTTAGCAATCAGCGTTAACGATGCGTAAGTCTCATTCAGCTTGTGTTAATAACGCAGTTAACTTGTTCTCAAGTAAACTACAGATCAAGAAAAATACACTAAAACTTGCTAGAAGTAAGTAAATTTCTTACAACTTTCCAACAAGCTTTTTTTTTCCATACCCATAATAATAGCCCGTACCACAGCCTTCTTTATCTTAGGACCCATGAAAAAAATAAAAGAAATAAAGCCGATTTTGCTTTGAGAATGTTGCATTTCTCTTTGTTCTTAATTTAAGGTTGAATTTTACAATTAATGCTGCGGCTTCTATTTTGCTAACTTTGAGACAAACTTGGTGGTAAAATAGTCTAAAACGCGTTTTTATAGAGATATAGAAGGCTATCATGTAGGTGTTGTATTCTACCCTAATGACCACACGTTTTCCATATTACGTTTCCAGGCGACCAAACGATTACTTACCCTTTTGTCGTTGAATCGGTTCTGAGACAATTTGGCATTCAGGGCGTCCCTAACGTTAACCTGAAAACATACAGCCTCGACACATGCCCACCGCAACGCAACAAAAAAAAGCAAACCAAACAATACAGATGTGAATACATAAAAAAGCGCACATTCTGGCCAAAAAAAAAAAAAGAAGCACAGATACATAGTTTAATGCAAATATTTCCTCAATGCTGTCAGTCTCGACTATAATATTCTGACTGAAAATTCAAAACTGAAGAAATATCTACATTAAATGGCGCAAAAAAAAAGAGACAGAAAATAAAAAGTTTTATTATTCCATGAATGTTTCTGTACTGCATATGTCTATAGAAACCAACTGAAACATAGTTATTTACCTAACAAGAGACGAATCTTAATCATATTCGTACTTGTTATATACAACGAACGTCAATCTTTTGTCATGGATTGAAAGTGCAGCGTATAGAAATGAAAACCAGGTCGAATTTTTGTTAATGCGCACTACACGCTTAGCAAGCAAACAGCGCTTTCATATGGCGGCTCTAGAGTGCACCCAAACTATTCCCGTCCTTTGTTTTCTCAATAAAAAGAAGAAAGACGGCAAATACTCTCAGTGTTAAAAAAGTGTAAAACGTACACAGATGGCGCCACCGGGAGACTTTTCTCGGTGCTGGTATAAAAGGTGTCTTGAGTACCGAAAATGTCGCAAGTTCTGATTGTGTCAAAGCCTCACTGACGAGCCGTATACGGCGAAACTAGTGTGGGAATGGGCACAATTAGAGCTTGCGAAATGATGGTTCATCAGTCGTTTAAAAGGTCGAAAACAGCGTTTTTATAGTACCAACGGCTAAAAATTAAATTCTGTATTTTACAGTAATCTGCAACTCTCAGTGTTTTTCAAAATTAGGAGGTGGAGCTGGGTGGAGCTTGGCAGCCGTTGCATGCGCATCTGTTGCGTTTCGACCTGGTTTTTTCGAGCTGTACTTTCTAATGTTCATATTATATTAAATTATTAATTATACGAGTTTAATAAAGTAGGAAAAAAAAAGAATCTCTTAAGTACAGTAAAATTGTTTTTGTTCCACTCCATTAGTGACCCAAACAGCTTGGCGCCCTTCTGCCAATCAGCAACATCACTTGTCGCACTTGTTAGGTAAATAGCTATTACCTCACACTTTCAGTAAAGTGCTACTTTTCAGCTGGTAAATGCATGCGATAAAACCTCTTTACCAGCTCGTATTACCAATTTAATTATTGAAGTGAAGTAAAAAATAATTTCTTCATGTTATTTAGCCCGTGTTCATTAGGAAACGTCATCTAGAAGGCTATGAATTTTTGACAGAAAGAATGACATAATCGACGTAAATGGGCTTTTGTTCTTTGATCCTTTCCTTTTGACCTTTCACCGCCAACTAGATGTCGTGTTCAAATGAACACCCCCTATACATAATTATAAACAATTAATCCACCACTGCAGGTTAATATTTTGGTTCTCGTTCTTATTATTGACAATTAGGATGAGTAAATGTTAACATACCCTCGCCGGATTCAGCATCTTCGGGAAATAGTAGATCTCGTCTTCCACCACTTCCGGTAGATGGTAATATTTTCTCAGTCCTTCAGGCGGCAGTTTCCGCACGTGCCTGTTGACTTCGTCATATAGAGAGGTGCATATGAAGACGTCTTGCTCGGGTATCTCTGTAGGCCGTACTGAAAAAAAAAAGTCGTTTTTATTTCACTTTTCTAGTCATTTTTCTAGTATTAATTTAAAAAGATGTTACATGAAAACGAAATGTCAGATTTTAAATTTGAAAATACCACGTTGAAGAGAGCAAAACGCAGCTAGATTTGTCATTTATTTTTAATTATTTCTTTAAATAAAAACTAGGAAATATAAAACATGTTTAAAAATTTCGATTTTTTGCGAATATTTCCGAAACCAGTGGGAATTATAGACACTTACTGCGCAACTTTGCCCTTTCCTCAAATAACCGTGATTTCCATGGTTCAACTCGAAAAACGTACACCCTGTATATGCTTGAAAAAGCTTTTTTTAAAAGCAAAACATCTCCTTAACTTCAATTGCTGAAATTACTTAAACCAAAAAACAAAACATCTCTTTTAAGGGCTGATTTTGGGCGATTTAGGCCATTCCGAGTGAGATTATTGTGTCAAATACATACAAATTGTGTGCTTTAAAACCTTACTTACAAGTTACATAATCGTTATAATCCAGAACAGCGCATTTGCCAATAATACTGACGATCGGATTGATGTCTTCCTCGGTGGACAGCAACACTTCGTTCCTGTAGTAAAGCTTATTCGTTGGATTTGGCACCTCTGAAGGGCAGACGAACCAGGGCCCTCGGAAGTAGCATTTGCCACTAAAGATAAAAACATTTTTTCCCACTCACACGGCTGCTTCACATGCAAATACGTACTCCGAGGTGTCCCATATGCAGTCGATCTGTGCAATGACCTGCCGGCCCCCATCTACTACAACGTAAACGAAATCTCCAGTTTTTATTACTCCCGAGCAAATCGTGTTGTACTGTTCGTAATAGGTGTTGCCGTCGTCCAAGTCTGTTGCAACGTACGCAACCACATTCTAAATTATTATTTTTAAAAGTGTTTACACCAAAATTTGAATTTAAAAACAGTTTCGCATACAGGCCTGTCATCGTCGATCATCCTTTCTAATTCTTGGAGTTCCGCCAACTCATCTTTGTGCTTCTCCAATCGCTCCTTAAATACTGACATCACACGCTTTGGTTCTAAAGGTACATCCCTATCGACAAGCTTATAATTAGAAGGCAGATCAGGAAATTGTTTAATCTTTTTGAATGACCGGTGTCGAGTATTATATCGTGACTCCAGCACATAAACGTCATCCTCGTCGTAACCTAAGTAAATTAATACTATATTCCCGTCATAAGCACTTAGTCAAACATACCTTCAGGCCTCATGGTAAAATACTGTTTCACGCTCAGCACGCAACATCGCTCCTTAATTTCCTCCAATGGTACGTTAGTGTACTTGTCAGACTTGAAAACTTCTTTTTCCAAAAACCGTCTCGTCTGCACGTGAAACGTTTCGTCAGGCCTCAAGTATTGGTTTCCATATAGCATCTGTTGCCCAGCCTTCTCGTAAAGCCGCTCTATTTTGATTATGCTTGGTTCACAGCCCTAGAAGTGCACAATTTTATATAAAAGGATGTCAAGAATGAATAACGGGAAAAGAAACGTTACAGGTTTTACTTCATATCAATAGAACGTGCATTTATATAAAAAAAAAACCTTTGCTATTTTATCAGCTATTTCGCAGCCAACTTGATGACGTTTTCAAATGAACACCGCTTAAGAGAGTTCAGAACAAATCGACATTACAACGGCAACTTAAAGTTTAAAAATCGTAACATATTGGAATTAAAAGCTAATACTTTGATTCTTCGTCATATCGAGCAAGCACAAGTGTATACTTCTCTGATTTTTTACTGTAAAAATGTTGAATCTACAAGGTGAAAAGTGAAATGACTCCTTAAGCATTTCTACAATCGAAGTCCGATCGTGTTATAGTTTTCGTGAAAATGACAAAAAAAGGACGTAAAAGCTTTCATATTTTTTCGTAACTTTGGTCATTTTCGTTTCGCACTGGTTCTGGATCTGGTTTACATAAAAATGACAGACCAGCTGATTTCCAACCAATCAGTTTTGGTGAAAATCTGCTGGTCTGCCATTTTTATGTCAACCGAACCAGAACCGCTGTGAAACGAAAATGACTTTTACCGGGCAACTTTGTATACTATAATTGACATCTTTAGGTTAAACAAGTTGATGAGCAGAAGCCTAGCGCCCAAAATTTAGGAAATACCTGAACGCTTTTCTATGTACCCTAAACTACCGTAAAATTATCGAAAAAGAGACGTGATAATATCTAAGATTAGCTGAAATGTCGAAACGTCATAAATACCTTATTTCATAATCTGAAGGTTATAAGCATTCGAGCAAATGGAAAAGAATTGTTAGGCTTCATATTAACATATGAAATGGTAGCACGGGTAAACATATTAGGGTTTTCACTTATCACATATCGTTTGTAATTATGAAAAAAAAAATAAGTTGGAGCAAAAAAGTGTCAATCGCAAATGGATCCTTCGGTCTCGCCTTCGGTACCCAAGGAAAGGTTCCGGCCCATTGCGAATTTTACCTTATCTCGTAAAGAAACGACGTACCAAATTCCAGCCTCCTAGCACTAACCGTTCCCAAGATATCACCATTTAACAACTGTTTTACGGCAGCCACCCTGGATTTTAGACCCTCTATAGGACAAATGGTTGATAAAACGTTAGGATTTAGCTACCGTAACTATGATATCTATGTCAGCTATTTTATTTATGGTACTCGCGGATATGACGTTACGTACTATACGTATTTCTCCCATATAAGCGTGATAACACCGTCAATAAAAGCCTGATGATGGCGTAAATAGGACGAACTGATGAAACGTCGCATCGCCACTGGTTGCCAATCATGTAAGTAAGCTACATACCAAATTTCTTTTTTCTATAGAGTGTTCGGATGAGCGCTCGAGATTGCTTTGAGAGTATTGCCATCCTTATATTCTAATTGACAAAACAAGGGACGGGAATACTCTCAGAGCGCTCTGGAGCGGCCATACGAAAACTTTAATCGTTTCAAAGTATCAATGTTTAATGACTTTCGTCACTGTGTCCATGTTGATGTGTGTATATTTTGACTACATTCTTATATTCGGGTTGCAACTCTACATCAGGAAAACAGGAATAGGTCTTTGATCTAACAGCGTTTGGACGCTCTTGACCGCTCTGAGAGTATTTCCACCTTACATTCTTATTAAGAAAATAAAGGATGGGATAACCTTCAGAGCGCTCTAGAGCTGTCACTCGAAAACAAATTAAGTAAATCGGAAATTCGAAACGTGCTGTTGACATGAATCCTGACAAAATTTTCAAATCGGCCAGTCTTTGCGAAAACGTTTTTGAGGTCCGGGCATTTTGTCAGTCTCCGTAGACATTTCCAAACTTTGTCCGGCTACACAGTTTTTCCTTCTTTTCAGCCGATTTTCCTTAGTCTAAGCCTTTAAAGTTGATGTTAACGGTTCGGAAAATTTTAGGTGTCAGTTCACATTCAGTGGGAGGAGCCAAAATCCCGAGCACTTCCGATACCGTTAAGATTCGTTCTTCGGGACCATTTGCCATTTTGGGCCTTTTTGCAAAAATCTGTATATTTTGATTTGAAATTCAATTAAGACCAATTGGATGGGATAGAAAACCATTCGAGTAGATGACCATTCGAGAGAAGTTTAAAAAGTCGTCACATTTTCAAATTCCTTGATCATGGACCTTGATTTTTGACCAGTTCAAGTGTCCGTATAAATGTGGACTCTACAGGGTCAAATGTGAGAAAAGTACACCCAAATTGGCAAAAACATCCAGTATCTCAAAGAATATAAATATGACAGCTAGACGAAAACTAACAACTGCGCTTTAGTTTGAGTAAAATGGCAAAATATTACATTAAGGCCCAATTTCATAATAAAATTTAAAGTCCCTTTAACTAAAATAACTCCCAGCATGTGTCATTTTTCCTGATACAAGTAAAATAGATGTCACATCTTGATGTCACTTTAAATTAAAGGAACTTTAAATATGATTATGAAATTGGCCGTTAATCTTTAACATTTAAAGTGACATTTTTGCGAGGATAGGAGTAAAAGTGCTTAAGCCCTTTTCGCTGGTACCACCCTGATTGGGTAAGTCAACTAACTAAGGGGGGTCTAAAAGGCCAAGAAGTTGACCATTACGAAAACAAAATTTTCCTATTTAACTTAACGCAAGTAGACTTCAAAATGTATCATATAGACAAATACGGTAATCTACTCAAAGGGAGCACTAAACCCCACATAGCCTTGAAGTTACGATAAAGACGCCGTAAAATTGGGTACCAAAGAAACCGCAATTTTTACTTTGGTATGCCACTGCTCAGCCAACCTGACCCTCCATACATACCACCAAACCGACCATATTTTTGGAAAGCCTACTCAATTCTGTACCTACTCCCCTTGCTTAAATTACTGTAAATCCCGTCAAATTTACAGTATAAGTTATAAACGTCGGAACGAAAAAACTACCAAATATCTACATTCAAAATTGAAAGAGGAGACGGCTTCCACCGAGGGTATGTTCCGCCGAACGTCCGGATGGCTTGGATAATAATAGTACTTCTAAATGTTATAGTTTTCCTGAAAAAATGGAACAAAAACTTACATCTTTCTTAGCTTCCACGTAAACAAACTCGCCCACTTGGAAGGTCTTCTGGTTGCAAGTCATCGTCTCTTCGGTAGATCCGTTGCTATTGCTGCAATCTTTGAGCAGAGAGTCGTCGGAGCTACGGGTTTCGTAATCCTCCTCCAGGGACTCTTGTACGGATTTCTGGTGGCGTAGCTTCTCGATGTTGTGCCGGGCGTCCAAAGCACTGAAGAGGAAAACACAAACTACAGAAAACGTACAAAAAAAAACTGCAAAACTACTTACGAATAAATCAAGGCCGGAGACTGTAGCAATTCCCCTTGCCTACACAATTCGTCTCTGGTCTTGATAAAAAACATCTGCAATTCGATCGCATCTTCGAACACCTGCGAGTCGGATCTGGACAATCTTCGAGCACGATCCATGCAAGCAAAAAAATCCACTTGGAAAGTATCGAGACGTTTGTATAAATTCCTATCTAATCGTCTCTTGATTAGATCCAGGGAAAGAGCACGAACCCTAAAGACGAACATTCTTAAAACTGTAACATTGCAGAACGACGCAAAACTGCCTACTTTTTGCCGTCGACTTCATCGTGCTCAGGTAATTCGGCCATAGAGTCGCTATAACATCGCCCTTCATCGTCTTGATGGTTATAAACTGTGGTAAAAAGTGTCAAAAGGATATCTTGAAGGGCTTCTGATACTTCTGCAACATAAAAACTTGAACTATGAGCAATTTTTGAGCAATTTATTCCAAACCTGGAGCTTCGTCTTCAGCAGATTCCTTTAATTGGAGCCTTTTTTGAGATACAACCCTCTGAAGCACAAGAGCATCCTTGTAAATCTGAGAATCCGGCTCGTTGAACTTGCACGCATTATCCAACATTAACGTAAGATCGGCCGCTAAATCCTCGACGCACTCGTAAAAGTTGTTTTTTAGCTTGTGGGCAATTCGCTCCATGTCGATGGGATGTTTTATGACCTAAAACACGGCATTAAATGTGCAGAAATTCTAATTTACATATTTGAATCTTAACCTCGTAATAATCTGGATATTCTATTCTGGACGGTAGTTTCATAAAAATGTGACACAATTGGCGATCGCCTTTCGGGCCTTTGTGATCCCTGACCGCTTCGTAAAGCTGTTTGAGAGCTTTTTCTAGAGGAGACATAACTTTCCTTGGCTTGTAACTATAATAGTTAAAAAAAAAACGGAAAATTGGTCTAAAATTAATGGTCTTGTTATGAAGTACGAGACACATACACTCGGGGTGTCGTCCTCTCTTTCTTTGCTTCCGCTTGTTTTTCAGCTTGCATGAACATTGGACCGACCTTATCCATCAAATGCTTCTCCAGCAGATTTGCGTCCTCGTATATAGCCGAATTCTCTTCGTTAAATTGTCTGGATAAATAAATATGAGACAACAAATTTCAATCCCAAAAATGGAACCATCGGGTATAACGTAATATAAAACTATAAACATAGTTTTTTAAACAGAAAAAAACGGAAATTAGCGCTTTGTTTCACAAAATTATGAACTGCTGTTTCACAAACTCATGAACTATGCCTGAAACGAAAATGATATTTCTGAGGTACTTCTGTCAACAACACATGTTATTTACTGAAGAGAAAATTCAGAACTCAGCAGACAATAAGTCGTCTTGGTGGAGTTACCAGCGACCAGCACAGTTGTGATGCTCAAGTGAGTTTTTTAATCAAAACTGCTCCTGAAATTAACATTATCGAGTCCTGCCTTGACAGGAAGTTTGACGGCCACAATGTTGGTTTCTTCCCACAAAGGCAGAGTTTGTTTATTCATGTTACTGTGACTTTGCTCTCCTCAGGCAGGGAGATCAGAGTGCTGTGGCAGTTTGAGATTCTTTAAAAGCTTCATATTGTTAGACAGAGATGCAAAAAAGCAAAGAAGGTTCTTTGCGTGAAGAATGAGCAGTAGGTGACTGTTTTGTCGAGGATTCGAATGACTGTGGTTATCAATAGGATAGTCGTCGTGGTGCAATGACAGCATTAAGGAGTTCTGTCTTGACAGGCAATTTGAGGCGCCCAGTCCTAAATGCAATAATTGATGGAGTGGTTCTGCGGTGGGCACGGTGGCGAACAGATGGCTCGGGAGAGAATAAGGGCATATTTACAATAAAAATAAAACTACAACCAAGTAAGAAAAAGATAAAACCGTGAGCCTTGGGGTTTTGTTGAAATGCACGATAAGTCATCCACATTGATTAGTCGGAAAAGGAAAGAACCACAAATGAAGAAAGATTATCATAAGTCATTGTTTGCTGGCTGACTGAATTCGCAAATCAAGCAGAAACGTGTTCGTTTAGCCACGATATATGCTGAATTAAAGTTACAAAACTATATCCACCATATTGTCCAGATGTTTCAGATTCGTATCAAAACGTTTAATACTCGGACGTTTCATATTAAAGTCGATTTATACCGAAGAAATTCTACCTACAAATGTAGGTAAATATTGCCAAATAGCTATAACCGAAGCCTTTATACTGAAGCTGAGCGATATTATCAGATTTTGCTTTTATCTTGAAAATGGTAAGATTTTTTAATGTGCTTGTTAATGGGTGCTATGAAGAGGCAAATGAGAATTGTAAGAAATACCAATCAGAACGATTGGAAAAGAGTGCTAAATTCGTAACTCATTTTTGGGCCACCCGTTCTCAGTTATCATTGTAGCTGGAGGTTTGAAAAAATACTCAAAATGTAGTTTACTTTCTTATATTGTGTTAATTTATTTAATTTGTTGCTTTGAAAAGTTTCTTTATAAATAAAGGGTTAATTTATGTTTTAGATTCAACGGAGTGTACCAAAATTCGGCTTTATCTTGAAAATAGTGAGACTTTTTAATGTGCTTGTAAATGGGTGGTATGAAGAGGCAAATGAGACCACCAATAAAAAAAAAATCCAAAAACATAACTCATTTTTGGACCACCAGTGTTCAGTTATCATTGCAGCAGGACGTTTGAAAAACGGCTCAAAATGTAGATAGACCGTCTACATTCTTATATTGTATCAATTAATTTAATTTTTTGCTTCTAAAAGTTTTATTATAGAACGTTTATTTCTGTCTTAGATTCTACTTTATCCTGAACATTCAACTTTATCCTGAGAACGGTGAGACTTTAGTGTGTTTAATTTTAAAATATCTTCTACGCTATTTGACGGTATTAACGTTCTTTTTTACTAATTACACTTACCTGCAATTAGAAAACATCAACTGAAAATCCTTGACAAGATCTTTTTCACAGCTATACTGCTCAGCCTTAATTTTCGCTTCAATCTCCAGAAAATCTATAGGTTCCTCAATAACTTCGTAATACTCCGCGTAAAGCTTCTTAGAAGGTTTCTCCATGAAGGCGAGCATCGGCTGTCTGCCACCCTCACACTATCACGATAATTTCTGTTGTAAAAAAAGTTGTAATCAAATGGAAGCTTGAAACTTACGGTAAAGTCCAACATGTATTTAGCCAACGAGTGCAAGCGCTTTTTCATGGGAATAATATCTTTCGGCGGCCTGCCGCGCATGGGAATCCCCATGGGGCTCAGGTTCTTTGGTTTTTTCGATTCAGATTTCTTCTTTGCTTGCAACTCTTCCGAATCGTCTATAACCTAAAACAAATTCGACACTATAAATTACGAACGACACAAGACTCGAAAAACAAGCAAAGCAAACTTTAACGAACCGAATAGGGGGTTATAATGTGCGTGCCAGCATAGCATACCTTTGAGGATGAGTTTTTGTTAGTTTTCTTTAAGGTTACCTTGACAATAGCGAGCAGCTCTTGCACTTTTGCCTGCATTGCCTTTTGTAGTTTCACCGCGTCCTAAGTCAAAAATAAAACATTACTTAGCGCCAAAACTTACTGCGAAAGTTTGATCGAATCAGTTCAGAAAAGAGCGTATAAATTACTATTTAATTAGACGTTTACTATACCTTATATAACTTGGAGTTAGGAACGTTGTACTTCTTGGCGTTTTCGAACATGATGGTCATATCTCCGGCCACCTCACTGACCGTTCCGTAGGCCTTTTTCGTTAGTTTGTTTCTAATTTGGTATAGCGACAGCGGGTTCTTTATTTCCTTGTAGTAGTCCGGGTATATCCGTCTGGAAGGCAGCTTCCAGAAGGGCTCCGACAGAGGTATGCCGTTAGGGCCTGGTAATTTCCATACTGTTTCCAAGAGCTTCCATTGCGGATTGTTCGGTTCCAAGTTGACCTAAGCGAAAATAATAAGTTTGTAACAACCACAAATATTTAAAAATTGGTTTGTAATTCAGCTGACGTAACCAGTAAAAAATCAAATCAGCAAAGTTTATGTGCTCGTTATTTTTTGGCTGTTCCTACTCTTCCTTTCTTCTAGCTTATACTGTTTATTTTTAATTGCAGCCAAGTTAAGCGCCAAAATAAACAATGTACAACAAAGAGATAGTTTTCAGGGGAACTGCAAATTTTGATTAAGAAATTATCGTTTCTAGAAAAAAAAGTATCAAAAGGGTTAATTTGAATGAAATTTGACAAGCTTTTATTTAAAATTAATGCATCCTACAGTAGGTAATGTAATACGGGGTGCTTACCAACTTTAGAAAACAATGAAAAAAGCAACATCAAGAAGCGATTAAAAAAACTAATTTTTACCTGGATGAATGTAAAGAAATGCATTTGCTATAATAAATAAAAATAACAGAAAATAATGTTTGTTCTTTTATCCAAGTTTTCATCATGAAAAACCATTTAACTCTCTAAAAGTGGCACATTGGAGCTTTTGATTATGAGTTCCTTTTTGTTTGGATACATACTCAAAATGTACATATTTCCAAATTGCAATTTTTTCCACTGGCGTAGACATTAGAGATAAAACAATTCCTGGAGACCCAAAATGTACGCCACTGGCACATAAAAAAGCGCGCAAAAAAACCCATAGAATACTCCCAAAGTAATGGTAACACGTATACAAAAAATTCCGTTGTCTATTTCAATCAGTTTCTAAAATAAAATAAAAAAATATTGACACCGTGTATCTCAAAAACGGTGCGTTTTCGGATAGGGGATTTTTTGAGCAAAAGTTGGACGACTTGGCGTCCTCTATAAACCCATAAACTCTAACAGCTTCTTTCTGAAACACTCTGTATATTAATTACTTTTTATTTCGGTTAATATTTAGGCTTAACTGTATTCTGGACTTGTTGGTGGATGCGCCGCTTTGCCACGCCTGTTTGGGCACCATTTTACAGCGTTTTCGGGTGGCCGCTCTGGACCGCTATAAGAGTATCGCTGTGCTTACATTCTTATTTACAGAACAAAGGATGGGATTACTCTCAAAGCGACAACACCCGAAAACGCTATAAGTTTGCTGACATTTTAATATTTGGGATTTTGGCCTTTTACATTTATTACATATACCATTTACATGCACCTTCTATTACCCATTCAATGATTTTTGTCATCTAGTTACCTTTGAAATCTTTATTTTTTTATACCCACCTCCTTTTAGCACATGTTGAGAAGATACGATAAAAATGTCAAAGTCAATTTTCCAACGCCTACTTGACGACAATAATAAGTGAATGGCTTATACATGCACTTATCTGATATTTGAATTTTTTAGCGATTTTCTGTACAATTTCCTTGTATTTTTTTAATTTCTTAGCGAAATACTTACAAAGTCATCATGAAAATTTTCCACACGTTTCACTACTTCCACTTTAGCTGGTTTAGAGGGTTTCCGAGGTTCAGGTACAGGTTCCGGTTCATCAGGTTCAGAATCGCTGTCAGAGTCTTCCAAGTTTTTTAGCTGAGCCATGGCCGCTATGTAATTCCTTTTCCTAGGTTTTGGGGTCTTGTCAGCGGCTGACTTTGGTACTGGTGTCGGAGACCGAGATCTTCCCGTGTCCTCCATTATCTCAATCCGCTTCTGGTTCACGATCTAAATTAGAAAAAAAAATGTGCAAAAAATGATCTTTATGTGTCATTGATTCAAATAACCTTTTTCAACAATTTGGCATGATTGTAAATTTGCGAATTGGGTTCATTAAATAAACACGCATTCTTACACATTACAACTAAATCTTTTTCTAAAGCTAATATGTTTGGGTACTGGTGGTTTTGGATTTTGATAGCTATTCGCTTGAGATCTATGGGTTGCTCTATCACCTAAAATAAATCAAAAGTATCAGATACTGTAATGAACATGATTTCACTGCATTCATACTTCATAATATTCGGGGTACTTTGACTTTGAAGGTAATAATTGGAAATGCGTATTTAAAAGCTTCTTGTTATCATCTGTCACACTCATCACTGTATTAAACAGTTCTTCATACTGCTGATAATCTATTAAATAATAGGGTGTTAGTAGACTGAACACAATTGCAAGGTAATATATGCAGACCTTCTTTACTGCTGACGGGGTTAAGAGCACCAGAATTATTTAGAGAGTTATTATGACTGGAATTATTTTTGACAACACTAGGCTTCTTGCTGGGTTTCTGGGCCGACTGTTTTGGAGTGTTTTTAAGATTCCTACTGTCAGACTTTGTGTCTGTTTTATTACCATCATCAGGATTTAATATTCTGCATAATAATACATTGTATGTCACTATAACATAAAGACTAAAAGGACAAGCAAAAACTCACTTAATTTTGCTGGCTAGAAATAAGTTCCACAGTTCATCAGCATCCTTCCACTCTGCTGTACTCTTTTTATAAAAGGCTTTTGTATTATTTACAATTAGCTCTATATCACTCTCTAAATCTGCTATATCATTATACTCATCTGTTTTAAGTTTTTGCTGGACTTTCAGTAAGTCTATGGGACTGTTTACAACATCATAATAACCTTTACAAAAAGAGAATGTGATTCCTTACTCAAACTAGATTTGTCCACAAAACTTACCTGGCTCTTGCCTTCGCTTAGGTACTCTTATAAATAAATCACATAAAAGCGTACCATCAGATTTCTTGTGGTTTCTTATGATTTCATACAACTGATGACAGGCCACAATCTAAAAAAATAAAAAATAAAGTTAAAAATATTCCCACATTTTTTCTACCTGAGTATATTGCTGATTTTTTAATAATTATTTTAAGTGCAACTTTTCCGTGACTTCACCCTTTCTCCATTAATTTTTGTAAGTTTCAATTCTGAATTATGAAAATCAAGATTTTGAGATTGCTTATGACAATCTAACTTGATACAAAATGTTGCTCTATTATATTTCAATAATCCAGTAAACCAAACGGCATAATGAATAGATATTTACCTTAATTTTTGAAATACAAAATGCAAGCACCTATAAAATTACTTACAGGATCAAATAACTTTTTCCTTTTCCTTACTGTAGGTCCACTACTAGTAGATGCTTCATTCGATTCATCCTCCTCATTGTGCCCAGTTATAGATGGTGTCCGTTTTCTCTTACTCATATTAGTTTATTTACCAAGCCTCCTTATGAAATTAACATTCTACGACACATTCTTTTACAGTACATATCACTCTTCTAAGGGGTATAAGAACCACTTTACATCTTGCTAAGAGAGATGTTACACACTGTGGTTACACTCTGGAAATTAAAAGTAGTCTTCAATAATATTAAAGATTGATGATAAAACCAGGAAAGAAAAAAGAAACATGTCAATATTTACCTAAATATAAAAGAAACTCCTCTGATTCAATGGTATTTCAACTGACTGGTTACAATTGAACAAAAACCAGTAGCAACTAGAACTGATATTCTGAAAGATGCCTAAATAATTTCTCTAGAGAATCAAACCCTTATATCCCTAACAATTTAGGGCACAAAAACATTTGGAATCAAAGAAAATGTTAAAATCTTAAAAATCCCAAGCCAAGGTTTTTAGGTTAGATCCGATGTCATTAGTTTGTATCCTTCAGGAGCGTATCTTCTGCGATGAGTTTTCTTCCAGGATAAGTGATTTTTCTTTGCTAATTACGAGATCTTTCTCGGGGTTTGCAAATTATTTTCTAAACAATTCACACAAAACAGGCGCGACTACAAATCTTTCCACCATTGAACTCAATTTTCTCCACCAAAACCGTAATGGCGGCTAACGATGTTTAGATAGAGACAAAGTTATTAGGGCCAAGCGCGTGAAAAAGAGACAGATAAATTAAATGCGAGAGCTATTTAAAGTATTGTTGGTTGCGTCTCTCTATTGAGCGACATACATCGATATTGACAGGTGAATAATAAATGCCGTTTGACAGCAATTTTTTTTTGAAATTTTGGCGCGAAACTAGAAAACTTAAAAATTACTTTAAAACTCAGAAACTAGAAGAACTATAGTCTAATAATTTAACAGAGTATACATACATAAAATCATCGAGATGAATGAACACGTTGAATTAACACGATGCATTATCGAATATTTTATTTTAAACTGTTTAAAAGTGTCAAAGTCGCAATGGTCCTAACAATATTCACCAAGACAAAAAAAAAGAATGTCTAGCAGTGTCAGTGAATAAAGAAAACTAGCCCTTATTATAGTAGTCATGAACAACACTAAACACTTATATACCTCTGTTAAATAGGTTTAATAAGCCCTTGAGCCCTCAATGTATGAATGAAAATAAATAAACAAAAATATAGAGATTAGTTCTTTTATACAATATTTACATCATGTCTTGTAGACTAAGGAACACATTAATAGCCTGTCTAAGCACTCCCTGAAGTAAAAATTGAATTCAAATGTTGTTTGTTGCAGGGTGCATCAGTAAATAGACTGCCTGAAAATACATAAATAGATTTCATTATTATTGGGATATTATTTCTGCATGTACCTTACCTATGAATCTTTTAATAGGTAATCCCTCATTTGAAATAATCTTGCACTCCTCTATGTCAAAGATTTGAAAATCCAAACAACGAAATTTCTCATCAGTTTTATAGAGGTCATTCAAACCAGTAGGAACAAAGTATGGCCTCCCAGAGAATGGGTTAACAAAATCACCCCAATAACCGGCTTTTCTCAATTTTGAGCAAATGTTTTTGGCAGTTATCAGGAACTGAAATGCAGGACTTGAATAGTCACAATGTTACTTTATGATTATGGATCAAAAAAAGAGTACCATTTGAGCCATTCTTTCAGTTTCAGTTTCCTTGTTAAACCTAATTTGTTTAACATCAGGCTTCAAGTTTATGGTAATGACAGACAACTCACTCTTTTCTAATGGTCTATATGGGAACAATTCACAAACTGTTTGGCGCAACACTTTAGGACATGTTTGCACTCTTAGAATCATGTCAGAATCTGGATTTTCACTGGCCTAAAAGTTAACAAGGTTTATCCTGTGTGAACAAAAATTATGTACCTAAAAAATAATCCCTTACATCTTCTATTTGCTCCATGATAACTTCATGGTGGGTTTTAATGGTTGTTTGAGTGTCATACCAGGCTAGACCTATGTTACCACGCAGGAAGAGTGGAAACCCATTAGAAGCTAGCAGCTCAAAGCTTGGATCACGCCATACTAAATTTGACTCTAAACAAAGACACTACATTTATAGAGTATGTTTGTTCAAATTAATCTACAGATATTATGGTTAGATTAGGTAAGTAGTTACTATAATGTCCTTTCATGTATAATGTTATGTACACAGGCCCCCAATAATGGAGTGAAGTCAAACTCTCCTACATTGCGATTTACTGAATTTACTGAAAACTACCCTTTTACTTCTATCACTGTGGTCTGCATGGTGATGATAGAGTGGCAAATTTATGCATAAGGATTGACTACAATACTATGTCTATAACCTTTGAAAAGAGAAACAAAACCGTTTTGTATGTAATAATAAGCGAATAATCTTTTGAAATTTGCAAAGTCCAAAGAGGCATAGCTAACCAAAAATACAGTATTTTTCCATACCTGAATCAGGTCTGCGCCCTTTCACTGCTTTATAGGGATCATTGGTGTTGCTGACCTTTCTTGAATAACATCTAAGTGAATTTTGGCCCTGTAAAATACTGTTTTTTGGAAATTTTGCCAGGCAGATTAAAAAATTTCGAACTGACATTATTTTTGACGTCAGAGATTTGAGTTACGTGTTGTGCGACGTTGCCATTATTCTAAAAATTTAGGAAATATTTTAGGGGATAATCACCAATTCTGTAGCAAAAATAACTCAAATTGGTGTTTTATCATTGTTTTTATTTTCCTTTTATAACAATGATTTTATCTTACTTAAAGCTAGCCCTTTGAGAGAAAGCAATAAGCCGTTGCCTAGTGAAATGTTATTTGATTTGGCCGGCAGTCCGCGTTGTTCTCACTTTTGAGTCCCATTGCAGAAAAAGTGGGGCTAAGGCACGAGGCTCTTGCCATACCTATATTATGCAAATTATGCTGGCTCGTTGACCTAGTGCATCAAATTAAATAATTTAATTTGTCAGGCAGAAATTTCCTTTTACCCTTTTTCAGTTTCCTTTCCAAGAATCCCTAAAATGAGGGAAAATTTGTAGACTCGGCAACCGTCATTAATCTTTAGAGACCAATCACCGTGCTTCAAGTACTTTTACTAAAAGCGTTTTCGGCTGATTACACTAGGACACTTTCAGAGCATTTGCGTCCTTTGTTTTTTCACAAAATATTGAAGGATAGAAAAAGTCTCGGGCAGTCTAGCCAAAAATGCGATAAATAAAAATAAAGATTTAAATTATTATTTTTGTTTGAGGTTTTGCAATTTGCAATTTTTCATTTACCTTTACATATCTGATAATAGAATAATTAATTGGAGTACTTTTATGATATTTCACAACTCAAAATATTTATTAATGAACACTATACCAAATCCGCGCTTTTTCGTCGTAAAACTAGAACCAAGTTGAACCACATAACCACAACAATTATGGGCTACAAAGCTGCAATACAAATTTTAAAGTAAAATACCAGCTTTTTGGGAAATCCTACCCACTAAAATTTACATGTTTTACTTTTTCTTAGGCAGGCAGATGACTTGAAACCCAAAGTACTTAAGAAGACTGATTTACTGAATGATTCAGAAATATGGATGAGCCAACAACAACTGCAAAATATTTACCATCAAGTGCTTGTTTTGGACCTAGAATATGCCCTGGATAAGAAGGTGGAGCAAGATCTGTGGAATATTGGATTCAAAAATCATATAACAGATTTGCAAGAAAAAACAAGAGATAAAAAGGTATGTTTGAACCAAACCAACCCATTTTCATTGACCTAAAATAGATTAACTGGTTGTTAATATGGTCTCTTATTATTATTTACAGAATTCCCGTAGATCAGACTTTCAAGCTCTATTAACTTGGGCATTAGAATCAGCATCAGGCTTCTATTTGACACTTTTACAAGAGTTATGTAACACTTTTGACATAGATTTACCATTTAGGCGGCGGGGTACCATCTATGGCCAACAAGCAGTCTGTAGTGACCAAACAGCAGTGCCCCAAATTGCTTCTTGTTCCTATATTTGCCAGTATTGTTTAGTTCATTTGGGTGACATTGCTAGATACAGAAACCAGCGCAAGCAAGCTGAGAGTTTTTATAAGCAGGCTATTTTGGTGTCCCCACATAGTGGACATCCCTATAATCAATTGGCTTTGCTGGAAGCTAGTCAAGGGGATAAGTTGTCAACAGTTTTCTATTATGTTAGAGGCACATGTGTAAAAAATCCATTTCCTGCATCAGCTACCAATTTAGTTAATGTTTTAAGTTCTGCCATTGATAAGGAGGGTACAATAGAGAAGATACAAACTAAAATGACTGTGAATGAATATATCCAGCTTTTTCTCTGTGCTCATGGACATTTTCATACCATGTTAGATAACAAACAAGCCCAACTAGCTGTTCAAAGTCTGAATGCTGTAATGACTGCTTTGGTAGCCACTCAAAGCTTTAAGGCAAAAGAATTGATGAAAATAACTGTCATTAACTTATATGCTTTAAGTCATTTGGACACTGAGAGGGAACTTACTAGTGATGAATTAAAAATAAAGGATTTAATTTTGCAGTTAATTGCTGGGTCATTAAGTGCGTTTCTAATGCCAGTATACACTTTGCAAAGTGATGAAAGTTTATTGGCGTATTATGCTTTGCCAGCTGGTAAGGATAATTCTTTGTCTAGGAAAGTTATTTAGAATGTTAAACTGGCGTACTTTTTAGTCAAAATTCTCATGTATTTTTTAACCAATAATCCAGGAATTTTGAGATGCAAGGTCTTTAAGGAAAGGATGCAAATATGGCCCAGTTTGTGTAAACTGGTTAATGCTGCTCAAAGTTTATTAATAGGCTTCAATTACAATAAATGTAAGCCTACACTTCTCTGAAATGTATTGAGCAAACCTAATATTTTGATATTCTAGTTTCAAAGTGTTCTCTTCAAGAGGACAGAGATTTACAGGGATTTCTACCATTGGAGCACAATTTAAAGCAATTCAACTTTAAAGCAGATATTGAAGATCCAGAGGTTGAAAACAAAGTTAGAATGCGACGTATCGTCGATTTTGCCAAGTGGTTGTGCAACTGCGATTTAGACGGTGTAAAACTTATTACTAAGTAGGCAGGTTAATCGAAGCAGGTTTCAGATTTTCTTTATGGGTAAATTTTTAGGAGTGAAAGTAGGGGTTTAATGAATTTCGAAGCAGTTTTGTCACAGCCTGATCCAACAAATGAGCTTTTGCAGGAGATGAAATCACTCACAGTGCAGGAGCCTAAAGAAGATAGAAATAATATTGGTAAGTTTTTAAGACATACTTAGTAATTAACTGTTTTTGATATGATTTATTTATTAAGTTTGAAACTATAGCAAAATACTCAAGTTGGCACTGCTAGATTTTACTCATTCACTTAGTTTAGCCATCTCATTATCTCTTTGAACTTTATTTTATGTTTTAATTTTATTGATGACAACACAACAATGATGTATTGAAGTGATTTTCCATTTCATGCAGAAATTCACTTCTTTCTTACATGAACAAAAATAACTGTTTTTCTAAACTTTACAGTTTAGAATTTGTTTCTTCATTCTTGTTTGTGATATACCTTGTACATGATAATAATTTATGTTACAAAACTGACATAACTTGAATGTGAATTTCAATCTGCCGAATTCTGGGCGCTGATGATGGCTTGAAAGAAGAAACCTGTTTGCCAGAAAACCTTCACTAAAATTTTTGCGAATTTTTTTAAAGTATATTTGTCACCATGCACTTTAAATAACCTATCTAGAAATTGATTTATTATCAATTTTGACCCGATTTTCGATTTTTATTGTTTTAGTGACCGAATGAAGTGTTTTTTTATATATCATTTTGTAGTTTTTAAAAGCCAAAGAGAGTCGCTTTTACCTTACTCAAAGACAAAAACGAGAGAGGGAGAATTAACAGGTCGTAAATTTTCATTCATAGTGCGCCTGAGCTATATAATAAAAAATATAGGAAGTGTTGGTTAGAAAAATTCATCTAGTTGGCTATAAAATGTCAAGAGAAAAAGATGGAGTAACAAAAAGATCTTACTTTTTTTATTACTCCATCCTTTTCTGTCAAAAATTCATAGCCACCATAGTGGCTTCTTTACTGGATATTTGGTATACTTATCTATCCTTCTATTCAGGCTTACTTGATAAAAAAGCCGGAATTCTGAAACCCCAAGGGTCACTAGAAAAATCAAGAGAAGAACGAGATGTTAAAACTAGCAGTACCAATAATAGCAGTGACCCAACACAAAAGATGTCCGATTCGATTAAAAGTAAAAGAGCGAAACAAAATGTCGTGCTTCAAAGTATATTCAAGAAGATGGAAGAGAACAAACAGGCAAGTATTTAAGGCGTTTTTCCATTAATCCTGCAGCATATTGTGCATGTGTTGTAGCTGATGGTTATATTATTCAATAGGTTAAATTTAACGTCGAGGAAGCAGACAGTAAAGACAAATCTGTCAAATTTGAAGCACCTAGACCTACCCCAATGCCACCAAAACCACAGCCAAATAATCATTTTTCCAATAATCAGCCAGTAAGAACTCAAAGTTTCAATCAAAATCATCCGGCTTTTCCTACACAGCAACCTCCAGTGCAGCAGCAAAACCAACCTACAAACGATTATTTAACAAATCTCCGAAACCTTGGCAAAGGCATCGATAATATGATGCCTCAGTTCTCCAAAAATGGGGCCTATTCAAATTCAAATAGTATGTTGCCATTACAACAACAAACCGCGGTCAAAATGCCTTCCTTTCCACCACCTTTCAATATCCCTCCTCCGCAATTCAACGCTTGGGGACGAGAAGATTTAAAATTACCTCCAAATGGAGCGCAAAATTCTTGGTGGGGTCAGTCATTTAATAACCCACCCAGCAATCCAAGTTTTTCAAACCAGGGACCAAACTCTTATGGAGATGTTAAATCGAATTATTCTGGACATGGCTTCTCGAATCCGCCCAATCAAAGCTTCGTTCCGCATCGACCTCAAGAACCTCCAAATTACGGGGCAATGTCGTTTCCTCATCATCACATGGGGATGCCGTACAACCACAACCAACAGCAGATGGTCAAAGTGGGCCCTCAGAATAACATAAACTCAAACGCTGCTCCATCCTTCGATCCATTTGGCTCTACTTGGGGCGTGAACAGAAACTTCCCGGATCAAGGGGGATTAGGGGGACCACAGTCTTCAATGTCAATGAGGCAGGCGATGTTGAAGGAAGCCACGCTTCCGGGCACAAGGCAGGGCATGCAGGAGATGCCTCCTCAAAGCCCAGGGGCGTATTCTTTGTTCAATAATACAAGTTGGGTTCCCAGTATGCCCACTCACCTCGGCGGTAATAAAATGGCTGAAAACGCACTTTTTAACGGGCCGCAGCATTCTTTGTTTGGGGGCCCCGGACCTCAATCCCTAGCTCAGCTGTTGGAACATCAGCAAAACCAAATAGGACCCAATGTTAGGAATAATGGTGCCAATCATAATCAAGATACTTAGTTAGTTCTAATGGTAAGTGGTTTTCTTGAAATAGAAACTGTTAAATGTTATATATCAGATCAAGATCTCTCTCACTTATCTACCGGCCGCTTTTATGATGCCGCCACGATGGGTTTTTTTCTTGTTTTAATATATACGGGGTGTTCATTAGAAAACGTCATATCGAAGCTATGAATTTTTGACTGAAAAGGATCAGATAATCAAAATACGTGGACTTTTGTTTCTTATTTTTTTTTGTTGACATTATACAGCCAACTTAAATTGCGTTTTTTAATGAGCACTCCCAGCTTTACCTAGACCAAAGACCAACGCAACCTAAAAAAAAAAAATTTAAATATGAATTAGGTGCCTACTGTTTACTAGTCAGTATTTCTAAAAATTGACAGTCTTGGTATTTGGTTTAGGTACAAAAATTCATTTACGTGAAAAGAATAGTCGTCAAATTACGATTAATAGTTCTCAAACTCTATACATCTTTCATTTCGGCATTTCTTTTAAGTTACACTCTTCTATGCTGTTATATTTTTTAGGAATGGTTGAGGACTATCAGATTTACAAAGCTTTTACCTGAAGTGGATTGGAAGGGCTAAATATTTAGATGAACACAATATTTACTTAGTCGGCTGGCAGGGGATAAAATAAAAAAAAAAACAGGATCGGCAATATATTGTTTGTTGTATAATGCCTAGAACCTAGTTGTTTTGTTATTGGATAAATTGTGACAAGTGTCTTCTATCGTAATTTACGTGATAATTTATAAAATTATTATTATTGACAGAATTGTTCGTTATACTTTCAATGTCTTTTCTTGATAATTTACATTCAACTAAACAAATAAACTTAAATATTTGCTTATGCAGCTTATACGTTACTATGTCATGATGTAATGATAACTACTAATTATCCGTTTCATGCAAGATAAACATAAACATTTTAAACAGTCGACCGTTTGTTTCTTTTTTATATTTTCTTTTGACAAAAAAAATTTTTTGTCTTTCAGCGAAACGATAGTAGTATTGGCTGGCCAGATATTGTCTGACTGCACTGTTGTGACGTCAGGCCGAGGGTACATAAATCGAGGAGACTGGGTCTTCCTTAGAGTCGAGTGTCCGTGGCGTGTTGGCCTGCCGTCGACGACAGAGATGAAACATATCAGAGTTCTTGATGACGAAAGAGATAGACTAAACGATTCCGTATTTTGACAGGTTAGTCAGTTGTCAGTTATCCATAGAACTTGGTTCAACTTGGAATCATTTATATTGTTTTTTTTCCAACATTTATTTACTCCATTGTTGTTTGCTTGTTTGTATTTATTTATGAAGAGTTTCCTGATTGAATTATTATTTTATATAATTATCATTATCTAATTCATCTTAATCAACAAAAAATGTCTTCGCTTTTTCTATTTTCTTTAAATGTTTCCACAAAAACCTAAAAAAACCATTCTAACAGAGTGCAGATTTTCCAGGTGCCAATATGCAGAAAGAAATAGATGAAGCAGAGACCATAGACGCAAGTATTCATCCTAAAATTGAAGAATTGGCTTTAGAAATCAAAGAAGAACCGTTGGAAGAAATCTCTTACAATGAACAATCTAGCAATAGTCCCTTTGATGAGGAACAGTTTCTAGAAACGAATGAAGAGGATGAAACAGCTAGGAAATATCTTTCACTTCAAAATGTAAAATATGAAGATGAAGATCTTGGAGATGTCTTTCAAGAATACTGTTTTAAAGAACAATACAGTCTGGAAACTGAACGTAAGCTGTTAGAGGACATTAAGCAGGAGCCTGAAGATAATGGGCTGTTCATGCTTGATAGGAGGGAGAAACAAAACTTAGAAAATAGCTTAAAGTTAAGATTTAGCCGTGATCCTAACACTGGTTCTTATGCAGTGCGCTCTATAATAAAATCTGAAGCCAGTGACTTTGCCCATGAAGTGAATTCATCAGACTGCTTATCGAATGACTCTTTATCTGAAACAGAGGAATTTTACAAAATAAAAATGAAGCATTCAACCAAAAGATGGGTTTCAAAAGTATGTACTTGTACTTGCTAAATACTAATATTTACAATTATTTATCCATAGATTGGCAAGCAAAAGCAACTTTATTGTGATTTCTGTAAAGCTAAAGACTTCAAAGAGGAACGAGCTTTAGAAGTCCATTTACTGAGGTATCATTCAGACAACCACAAAGCTTTGGCAATGATTTCAAGGGATATTTTTAAATGTAAAATTTGTGATTACCAGACTCTTCTTCGCCAGAACTTCACTAGACATTTAACTACTCACGAAAAAATATTGGATTTAAAGTCATGTCTAGATGGGTAAGGTGAAGATGATAACTTAGAGATGGTATTGTATAAACATATTTCAGTTACATCAAAGAAGCCTTAAATGAGCCTTGGTTTTGTTGTCAACACTGCTCCTATAAAACCAGAGATAAAGGCTCACTTAAAAAACATGTTAGGTTGCATATGTCATATGAACATTTTCCTTTCGTTTGTCAAGGTAATAATTTGTTTAAAACAATGCTGAGCATTTTCTAATTTCAACTCAAATTTCAGAGTGTGACCGTAGATTCAATGAAAAGGGCACCTTAAACGCTCATATAGTAAAGAAGCATTTCCGCAACAAAGAGTACTTGAAGACTGTCAAAACAGCAATTTACAAGTGTGATCGTTGTCAGTACAGGGATGTGAATAAGAGCAAAGTCCTTAGGCACAGAAAAGCGCGCCATAAGGTTTCTAAAAAAGCAAAAAATGTGAAAAATATTAATGTGTAAAACTGGGCCTTCTGAATGTGCTCATTCACAAATTAGATATGCAATTCTTCAAATATTGATATATCTATAGATGGTTAATATTTTTTTAAGGATCACCTTGCAGTCAAACTTTTTTTAAGTATCAGAAAATGCATTTTTTTGTTGTACCAAAATAGAAAAAAAATGGAAAACTTTGATATTATTTAATTAACATTATTACACCAAAATAGGAAAGGGAATTAGGGACAATTTAATATTAAATAGTCATAAATTAATCAAGGAAAATTAGGACTATTTTCGACAGCTGGTACCATATCATTAAATAACAGCGTCTTCGTATGGTTCTAGACAGTTTTAAGAGTAATTGCATTCTTATATCCTTGTTGAGAAAACCAAGGATGGAACACGACACGCGGAAATAAATATCGTCCCTGTCAGTGTCAATCCAATTTGACATTGACAGATTTGCATGGTTTGTTTTTAATTTTTTTTTCAAAATAAAAATTTCTTTTTGAACTCAATTTAAAAAGTTAAATAACTTTGAACAAATTAACTCAAGAATATAGGGTAAAAAAACTAATATCCAAATACGTATCTTAAAGCAGAGAAAATTTGTAATGGCTGAGGAACAGATGAAACTTCTCCAACTCTTGTATCCAGCAGGTTATCCAGGTGAGCCTTAACTTGTTTAATGTTTTATGAAAGTCACACTTCGCGATATTCCTTTTAGATGACTGGAACTATAATGATAACCTTAAAACCTACCTATCAAAATTAGGCAGCTTCAAAGCAGAAGAGTTGCTTAAAGAGCCCAAACGTCTGGATGCTGAATACGGAAGCATCCAAGACCAGACACAGGATCTAGCTGTTACTAATTACAAGACTTTTATAGAAACAGCAGAATGTTCTCGGGAACTCTCTAGCCAGTTTAATACAATAGAAACTAAGTTGGATGAATTATTGAATGACTTGCCAAGGTTCCAACAAACATGCAGTGGCTTTAGTGATTCAACTGCTAAAATTAGCAATCTGAGAAAACTCAATTCACTAACTTTAACAAAAAATGCCCAGTTACTTGAAATTTTAGAACTTCCTCAGCTGATGAATTCCTTTATAAATGATGCTTTATATGAAGATGCATTGGAATTGGCGACATATGTTAGAAAGTTGTGTTCAAAGTACTCTGATATTCAAATTTTTGAGGTTGGTACTTAAAGAAAAAGCCTCTTCCCAACTAAGTTGATAATTTCAGGGGATTCTAAATGACATCAATAATGCTTGGCTACTTATGTTGCATCAGCTTTTGTCTCAGCTGAGGCAAGAACTTGCCTTGCCCATGTGCCTTCAAATTGTTGGCTATCTACGGAGAATGGAGGTTTTTAGTGAATTAGAATTGAAGTTAAAATTTCTACAAGCTAGGGGGCATTGGCTGGACAATTGTTTGAAGTATATACCCAAAGATGATGGTAAGTGACACCTAGTAAGAAAAGTTTTACTTTTGTAAATCTTTGGTGAGTCAAACAATTGAATGTTAATACAAGCAGAAGTATGATCCTAACATCTTCCAGTAATTTTTTTTAATTCCTTCCTATAAAGTGCTAAGACCCAATCATTGTTGAATTATATATTCAATTACTTTCTATAAGTGCCATGGTATTTCAGTCAATCACCACTTATCAAAGACAATAGAAATTACCAGGGTCAATCTATTCAACATTATAACACAATACCGAGCTATATTCAGTGATGATGAATCAACACCAGCTCCTAGTTTACTGAAGAATGACATCAATGAAAACATCATTTTCTTTACATGGGTTAATGACAGGGTAAATGAAATTAAAAATTATTTTTCAAACCAATAATGATTTAATATATATTCTATTAGCTTTTAGATTTTCTTCAAGTATTGGAAGAAGACTTAAAATCTGTTACATCACTAGAGTCCTTCTTGGACCAATGCATGTATTTTGGTTTGTCATTTAGTAAAGTAGGTTGGGACTTTAGGCCAGTTTTAGTTCCCATATTTACCAAACAACTATTAGAGAATTTAAAAAATTCTGTTACAGCATCTATGTGCAGCTTTGAGAAGAGCATGGAGAGTTTCACATTAATTAATAAAAATCTGCCAAATATTCCTTGGAAAAATAAGGCTCAAGATTCCTTGCATCCTCCAGACACTTTATTAGAGTTCTATCCTCTAGCTGAATACTTGAATAACATTCTAAGAATTCTAAATGATTTCAGAGTGTGCGCTCCAATATCTATTGTAAATGAAGTAGTAGAAACTCTTCAGAAATCCTTAATATTCATTTCAAAGTCGATTGTTATTTTACATTCCCAAGAACAGCAAGCCTTTACTAGCAATGCAAAAGATGCCTTTACAAGATTGTGTATGAGTTTCTCAGATGATTTAATTCCCTATGTTCAGAAATGTATTCACATCATTTATCCACCAAACCAAATATCATCAAAATTGGGAATTAATATGCAAGTTCTTCAAGAGGAGCATATTTCATTTTTCAATAAAGATGTAATAATTGAACCTATAAAACATTTGTTGCCACCAAAAGTGGAGCCAAATTTTTATTTTGAAAGTGCAAATAATAAAGATGATAATGTGGTTGAAAAGGAGCACATTTAATGAGATTTCTTTCTAAACAAATTTATAAAATGTATTTTATTATTATTAAATAAACTTTAATTGTTCACTTGTCTCTTATTTGCTATATAGGTACCTTGCTAATAATCACATGTAATATATACAATAATCTTAGAAATTAAATAATTATTATAATCACATAGATCCATACAGTACTAAATATAAAGTTGGATTTTAGACTGAAGTGGCTTTAAGAAAATTATTAAAAAAAAAGGAATAACTAAGATTTTTTGGGTGCATTTTCAACAAAAATAATATAAAGTTTTTTTTTTTATTTAAGGTTGGGTCAGTGTTTGGTATTGATTGGAAATATGTGAGTTATACTGATTTTTAAGTTACAAAGTTGTTAATCACTCTCAAGTGGTTCTTTTCAAGGCTTTTCTTATTATTGTCCAATCCTCCATTATATCTTGTGGTTTAAGCATGTAAATAATATAAGGCCCAGATACAGTAACTGCTTTCTTACGAGATGTAGTAGTACGAGACCTAGTAATCCATTCCCCACCTTCTCCCCAAGTAATTTCACTATTCTGTTTATCTTCCTCCAATCTCCTAATAGTGTCCATTAAATCACTATAGTAGTAGTCTTTAGCGAGACTCTTTTCACTTTCAAAGTTCTGAAGTGCTGCTTGCTTCTCTGCCTCATACTGATTGTTAACATTTTCAATGCGTAACTTTCTTAAAATCCCAGCTACCTCATTTCTTATCCTTCGTTGTTCCTCTAAGTTTTGTAATGGTATGAGGTAGTCCGGAGATTTGCCACTTTTCACTTCAGCCAGCTGGGTTTCAACTTGCTGTATTCGCTCACGGTACAGTTGTTCCCGCAGTAAACTGAATTGGTTTTCTAGGTCTTGTACGTGCTGTATCAACTCAGTTCTTCGAGTTTCGCACTCGCCTTCATCCATATCAGAACTATCATCGGAATCTGGCTCATCTTCGGAGGACTCCCGGTTTCCTTCATTTTCTTGACTGGAATTGGAACGTTCCGTTTCGTTTCCTGAGACGTCGTTATCGCTCATATCGCCCGTGCAGGAATTGTTGCTGGAGAGCTTCATAAGGGGCATTTTTGATAACATTTTTCCTGAACTTTTGTGGATAAACTTTCACTGAAATTTTTTTATCTACAACTAGCTTGTGTTTATTTACGGCATTTTATGAAATATGGAAAAGGACTAACAGAAGAACGACCGGTTTTTGTAATTGTTTTAGCTTAAATATGAATTGTTAATTAATTAATAACAAAAACGTTTTTGGCTTTGGTTGGCCGCTGTCAAAGCTGCTGTCGAGCGCTTTGAAACAACTAGAGAGTACTTCCGTCCTTACAATTTCATTTAGAAAATAAAGGATAGCACAATCTTGGAGCATGCTATAACCGCCTTTCGAAAACGTCAGAAATTAGATTGACAGTGTTGATAATTGATAGCGTATTCTACTGGTAAAATTAGTGCTGCACTAGAATCGCACGAGGGCTTCACTCGCTCGTTGTCATTGCAGTAAAAGTGCAAAGTCAATGAAGAACGATTTTATGAAAATATCTTTGGCGGGACTCAACTATTAAATGGGATTCTCATATGGTGTAAGCGGAGTTCGGCAATTCCATCCGAGCGCTCCGGACACAGACCATCTCATAAAATCTTAACGAGCTAGAGTGAGATAGACTGATATCCCGAGCGCTCGGAATGTAATTACCGAACTCAACTGTAGTAGACAATGTCAAGAATTCAATCATTTGATAAATCATAATAATCAGTAAAAATTAGTAACCACCGATATATTTCGTGCCTATACTATAAAGAACTCTACCACTGTGTGCGAGTTTAAGAACGCTATTATAATTAACAACAAGATTTTTCGAAAATTAACAGTTGCCTACATTAGACGTACACCATTATTACATCAAAATTTCTTCTTCATGACGTAAATTACGGTTTATCTTAAGTCGGCCAAAAAGAATGAGCTACAGATCTAAAAATCAGTTATTTTTTTATGTGCTTCGTATAGTTTACCTGAACCTATAAAAAAACACCACACCCCAGATGGACCTATAAGGCGGACTAAGTTTTTGTGAATAAAATGGCGAACGTACAAATCTTTTAATACTTGCTAACGTTTCCGCACAAATTACTCCTCTTGTTTTTGAGCTACAGGTTTGAAATGGTTCTAAAGCTAAAGGGAGACAGAGTGAAACTATTAACACAAACAGAAAATACATTTAAAACAAGATCGCGATCACTTTCTAGATACAGGGTGTCATTTCTAGATATAGTGTGTCAAGTTTCGCAGAATTTATAATATTTTATTTTATAGCTTCTTCAGTTTTTGATATACCAAGTTGAAATTTTGTGCACGCAATCACGCATTATTCTTCTGATTACTTTTGGTGGTTAGATTTTTCTACTACCGTATTGTTACGCAGAGCGGGCGCTGGGAAGCGGAGCAACATTGGAGGTTGGACCTTCGCGGCCTATCTGGGCGCTGCGGCATGGGAACAAGAATATTCTAGGCTTTTCTGCATTTTTTAGGATTTCGTATAAAAGGCGAATAGCGACGCCGTTAGTAGTAGTCTTATTTTAATCGAGCTATAAGTAAGCTAAAGTACCAAACGATAATAGAAGGCTATAAAGTGTTAAGTAGTGCGTTATTTAGTAGGCGAATTGTACTTGTATTTGTGGGTTAAATAAATAGTGTTTTTGTGTACTGTTGCGAACCCTGAGTTCGCAACAGTATATTAAATTTTGATAATTCCATTAGATTATCAGATCATTCGACTCTTCCAGAACGAAACGCAGCGCATTAAAAAAAACAGTAAAGTGTAAAAAAATCATTTACTATACTCAATGAAATAGACAACAAGGTATTGAATAATGTTCGCCTTAAAATGCATTTTGGCCTAAAAAAAGAAGATAAAAAATACAGAGTGTTTCGTGATGATAATACGCATATTATATAATATAATCTGATGAGGATAAATCATAGAGAAAATAAAATATAATTTTTTTAATTATTATAACAAATCCGAATTAAAGCTGCACTTATAGAGGGTGTTCAATAATAAAAGTCATCAACTTGGTTTTGAGCGTTGCCAGAAAAGGAAGGAGAAACGTAAAAGTATCCTCTACCCAACTTGATGCCTTTTATTATTGCTCACAAAACACTCTTTATTTCTTAGATTATATCCAGATGTTCACAATTTTTATATTGTTATTGAGAAATTCATTGTGCAATGGGGCCTCAGGCAAAATTAGTAATTCAAAAAAGAAATAATAAAACCATGACTAGCTTTACAGGTGGTGTAAAATATGTTTTTGTTAAAAGAAACCGGCTTTACATTAACTATATAGAATACAGTGACTACAAATAATAACCATAATTCTAATAATACGTAAAATATGTAATATACATTACCAGTTATTTTGAAAACTAATTTTTCCTCGCCCAAACATCACACAACGTTGTATTAAGTATTTCGGAGTACAAAATTATAAGGCATGAATATCCTCTCCTCTTTGAAAAATATAGTATATCGGTTGTCGGTTTGATCACAAATTAAATATTATATTACTATTAGTAAATAAAAAGCTATTATCGGCTACCGTCTTTACAAATTTTACAAGTTTTACTGTCTACAATATATTCACAATTAGAAAAATGAATATACATATCAGAAATACATGCTAAACATTACCTATTCGCTGGCGCGATATTTTTTTTACAATATTTTTAAACTTAGGCCTGACTGCACAAGTATCAGGATCAAGGCTCATTTGATTCTCTAAAAGGAAAGAGCTCAGATGAGTTGAAGCTTAAGAGTCACTTGTACAGTCGGGACTTAACCTATAATATCAACCCATTCATAAAGTTCCATATTCGATCGGATTCACTTTCACCTCCTATTAAATTGTTGAGCTTAAAATATATAACACAAGTTCTGAGAACTGACACAAAAAAAAATAAATTAACCAAACCTACATCATATACATGACAGTGAGAATAAAACTATTGTCCAATCACAAGCAAAACTTCTGTTAAAGCCAAAAAGTTGCGGTTACACCGCCGGTTCAATGTTTGAGGCTGACTGGGATTGAGCGGCCCCAAGTTGGCTCGAAAAATGGAAGTCGTCACAAATGTCGAAATGAAACAAAAAAAAATTATAAAGAAGTTGGCATTTTTGTAGCTACTTAGCTCAGGGCCGCCCAGTCGAAATAGCAGTATTTGGTTGTTGTGAGATTTTAGACTAAAATCTTCAGTTATTCCTAATTATAGTACTTCAGCGAGACCCCTGCATACAGGGTGGCCCAAAACACATATTTGCCGCCTTAAGGGCGACTTTTACAGGTTCAAGTAAACTTCAGTTTGAAGTTAAAACACCAGATATGATCTACATTGCATTGTTTATCTGTCACGTAAACAATGCAATGCAAGTTCTACTTGTGAAATTGAAAAATGTTGTGTTTGAACTCGCCTTGTGATTTACTTTGACCCCTATTAGAAACGACTCCAACATCGGGAAGTTTATAAGCCACCCTGTATATTCCGGTCCGTGAATAATAAAAACCAACTTGTATCGAACTGAACCTTTAAAAATTGAACAAAACTCCCATAGAATGCAGTAGTAATGTACAGTATACAGTCTCGCTTTTGATTTACATACTTGTATGTTCATTAGAAAACGTCATCTAGTCACATCTAGTCACTATGCACTTTTGACAGAAAAGGATGACGTAATTAAAGTAATGGACTATTGGTCCTTCATTCTTTTCTTTTAATTTCACAGTCTACTGGATGAAGTTTTTAAATGAACAATTTGGCAGTAAAATTACAGTTGCTTTGTTTTTCTCAGAGATATTCCATTAAAGACACCAAAATGGTGATACAGCTTGTTTATCACGAAGGAATTCTTTTACTTATCTCTTTCGTCTTCAGGAATTTTATCTTTGTCTCGACACCTCCAACGACACCAACGATGTCACAAGAAAGTATTCCAATAAGAACGAAACAAAAGAGATGAATAAAAAAGGAATGTTTGGAAACATAGTCCATCGTGCAATGTAAGGCCATGTTGGTGTCCACAGTAGAAGTTTGTTTAATAAAGTAGGTGTTCATTTGAAAACTTCATCTAGTAGGCTGTGAAATGTCAAAAGAAAAGGAAAATGAACAAAAGTCGATTTGCTTTAATTATGTAATACTTTTTTGTAAAAAATTCGTAGCCTTCCAGATGATGTTTTCTAATGACAACCCTATATTTACTCAGTTAGTTACGATTAACGTTCTGAAACAAACGTTTTATTACGTATACGTGACCCATGTACAAGGATTAATGTAAAATGTTGCTTTTCATTTCATTTAAATTCAAATTCATTAAAATTGACGTTATTTTATTGTTAAAAAAAGTAACATAGATTAATGAAATGGGCGATTGTAATGTCATCTCGATTTTTTCGTTGATTTTGGTATGATTAGAAAGCTCTTTAAAAAAAAAATCGATTTAAGCAAAAAAAAATTGGAATGGTAAGTATTGTTGAAATCGTGGAAACATAAAAGAGTATTGGAGTACGTTATTCACACTTTGGAAAATTATGGTAAAATAAGATTATTGGGGTATATTACTCAACACTTTGGAGTTGTCCTGATTTCTTCTTTTTTTTTGTGGCCACAACACATACCTAGCACGCCCACTTCGTAGTTTTCAATGTTTACACTGTAAGTTACTCATTTAAGCCCGTGCTAATTATCTGAATTCTTTTTGCGTCAAAGGCACTTCGATCTTTTTAGTTAACACCGTATATAGGTATTTATCATTAAATATTGGTAATTGATGCAGGTTTAAAGAGAAAATTTGTATGCCTTCAGAGAGGTTCTAAACAACCAAGCTCTTCTACATTTCTCTTATCGAAGTACGGGGTGTTCATTATAAAACTTCATCTAGTTGGCTGTAAAATGTCAAAAGAAAAGGATGGAGAAACAAAAGTCCATTTATTTTGATTATGTCATCTTTTTCTGTCAAAATTTCATAGCCTGCTAGATGGAGTTTTATAATAAATACCCCGTATCTAACAATTCAAAATTCCCGCTCTATTTAAAAAAACCGTCGTTAGCGCCCTCTGGAGTGCCTCGGTAAAGAAACACTCGGACTCTTGACTATTTACGTTTTCACCATAATAAACCACTGAAAATATACAAAAAAAACCTACCGTAATCTCAGCGATTTAGGTTTCTAAATGTTGTCCATGAACTCTAGCAGGTTTTCCTTGCAAAGATTGCACATTCCTTGGTATTTTTAGCAAAAAATGTTCCTTTATATTGGAGAGTGAATGTAAGCTGTGACACAGGTTACGCCATTGTTGACACTTGTGCGCAGAAAATAATAGATGGCGCCTGGAGCGCACTTAGCTAAAGCCTGCTTCACACTGTGAACTAGCATGCGTCACTGGGCTTCTTAACCGGACCCATTGCGGCCCGTTGGGACCGCTAGGGTTCTTGTCTTCTAACATAAGTTTGTTTTATTTCATTTCTATAATAATTTGCGTACTTGCGCTTACTGTAAGTCATATTTAACGGTCAGTTCGGTAGTTCGGGTTTGCTTTTGACGTAAATTATACTATTTTTTTTTCTTATTTCCTGGTGAAAAGTGGTTCATCAAAGGAATTTTTCTTTTAATCTGTTCTGTAGACCATTTGTAAAGAAAAAAAGATGAAAAGTGGAGATGACATAAACTTTCCAGGCACCCAGAAGGTGAAGCGTAAAAAAATATATACGGAGTATGGGATGCGGATATAATTAAATTATTTATGTGCCGAATGGGTGGCCACATAAAGACAGCTGCCGGGTGTATCTTGAAAAGTGTAAATTGCAACAGTTTGAAACCAAAATCTGCCACGAAAAACTCTTAAAATATTTCCGTTAATGCAACATTGCCAGGTTTACTCGAAAGTTGGACATCAGGGGAACATTGTCAACGTTTTTGGGTGACTGCTCTGGACCGCTCTGAGAATATTGCTATCCTTAAATTTTTATTGAGAAAACAGCATAGAAATACTCTTAAACCGCCCTTGAGCTGCCACCTGAAAACGTTATTAGATATTTCTGCTCTTAGCTAATGGCAAAAACAGGGATTTTAATTCACGTAAAATATGAAGAGCATATACTAATGCAAGGCCGCACCTTTGCTGTCAAGTTGTTACTATTTATACCCTACTACCATGCACTTATTTTTTCAGCTCATATCCTCCATGGCTTTGCTTATACACCTTACTTTTCTTTTTAAATGCTAAACAAAATATCAATAATCCTCGTGCATAGATCTAAAATAAGACTGACAATCATCGAGTTGACTTTTTCGAAATATAAGACGAAAACACGCAATGGACATTACCTAAAGATTGGCTAATAATTCCTTATACGTTTACGTATGAATATTGTAATTAAAATTAAGTAAAAATAAGAAATAAATTAACTTAAAAATATTTCTGTACAAAGCTAATTTGAACAATTTTGCGGTTCGCTATTGCCACAAAAGCTGCAATATAATATCTCGGGTATCTCGCTGACAGTGGCGCTTTCTGCGAGCAACAAAACCGTACGACATAAATTAAAAACAACAGTTATGTAACACGATATACAAGGTTGGTAATAAACATATAAGAGCATAACTTATAGAAATCGATAAAACAATTGAGATCATTCCGATTTATTGATGGTTGTTAATAATAAGAAAGGAGAAAGAATAAGAAAAGTTTCTTCTTTTCTTAGAGCAGAAGACTCGATACAACGAAAACATAACTGTCAGAATCGAGAACCTGTTTAGACGACCAAAAACCACTGTTACAGCTACTTACGGTAATAAAAGTAAGGGAACTTTGGAACTAGTCTTAAGGCTGCTCGTTGCTGCTCCTCCTCAGTTTTCCTATCACTTCTTCAAGGCCTTTGGGCTGTAGGCGGAGCTGCTGATAGTGCTGGACCGCTTCCAAGTTTGGTTGACCGAAATCTGCATGCATCGAAAATGTTAGAAAAGCAACAATTGAAATATGAAAACAGAAATTTTATGGCTTGACTGATAATGAATTTAGATTATTTTTTGTACTATTCTTCTTTAGTCTTCGTCTTCTGTCGTCGTTTCCATGCATGCAGCAATCTTCTTTTTTCTCTTAATTAATTCAGTTCGTTTTATAACAATCAACAAACAATAATATTTAAATGGAAAATATTAACAAGAAAACAAGACTAGCTGACCGTCACTATGAATGTCATTTTTTAAATTCAACAGAACTACGGGTCAATTATCGAGATTAAATTGCAAATCTGTTAACTGACTTGAGTTCGGGGCCATCTTGATGGTAATTGGCGTTCGCTGCAGTGTTCGACTTGAAATGGCGGCTTGGGTGGGCAAGTTTTGTTGGCGAGTAGGCCTCTGCAAATTAACTTTGTTACCGTCTGCATATACTTTATTTATCAGGGGTTCAACAGAAAAAGTCAAGTTGACTGTGAGACGGATGGAGTATACAAAATAGATAACACTTTGGTTACACGCAAAGCAAACTTAATGACTTTTTTCTTGAACACCTCCTCTATTTAATTGAGTTGTTTCCTCAAAAACGCTTACTTGTAATTGAGATATCAGCTGAAACGGATGACTCCCAGGAGTTAACTGTAGGGTCTGAGAACCCGATGCAGTCCTAACGTTGTGATGCGTTAAGTTTTTCACAGCTCCAGAAGTTACCAGTTGCGCTAGAAAATATCGTTTAATAAATGAAGAGTGGGAGTAACAATGGGGGTAAGTGCCAAAGCTCGTCATTTTGACAAGGATCCATAAAAAGATGTTAAGTGACTGTCTTTATACTATTGTGAACTTGGGGTTCGAATAATTCCAGTGTAACAAGCTTTAAGCAAAGACACTTCTATATAGACATACCGCCTAATAGTAAACCGTGTTGCACTAATTTGGACGCATACTCCCTATCGCCAGAGAAAGTGAGCGTCCAAATCTAAAAACCATCGTTCATGGTGACTGTACTACCCCAATGTTGCCGATGTACGTATTTTCGCAGATGTTCGGTCGGAAGTCGTCGTTGAGTCGAGCGTCGGCGTTGTTATCGATGGGCTAGACAATATGTAGATAAACTTAAAAGTTACGAAAATTAAAATCTTTCGTAACTGGAGATGAAAAGTTCGTTTCATCACCAGTTGCAGGTTTCGGTTGTGGCACACCGTTGCTACAGTTTTACAGTATTACGTAAATACAAAGTGGTTTAAAAGTAAATATTGAAGTTGAATATTAATATCTCTCTCTAAGTAGGTATTTGTAGTCAAAATTAGAAAAAAATCTTGTATGAAACACGTGACTTTTTATTTATGTAACCAGTTACGAAAAGTCTGGAGAATGAATGAATTTGAATGAGATACACAAAAAAAGGCTTTTCGTCACGTGTTTCATACAAGATTTTTTCTAATTTTGACTACAAATACCTACTTAGAGAGAGAGAGTTATTATTATTAAACTTCAATATTTACTTTTAAACCAATTTGTATCTACTTAATACCGTAAACCTGCAACTGGTGGTCAAACGAACTTTTCATTACTAGTTACGAAAGATTTTACTTTTCGTAACTAGTTACGAACTTACGAAAAGTAGGACGTTACGTCACTGTCATCAGTATTGAAAAGTGCCACTTTATATGTCAAAATTAAAAAAGCCTTTTTTGTGTATCTCATTCAAATTGCGGGAACTCGCTGCGCTCGTCCCGCAAACATTCATCCGTTACACAAAATCGGACTTTTCGTATCTGGTTACATAAATAGCTATTATAAATCTCCAGCAGCTTACAAGTTTTTGAGGTTTAGACAGAAAATTGTTTTGCCTGGTTTAACAACAATTAGAAATTGGATCGGTGATTCCAAATTTAAGCCTGGGTTCATCTTAAAATTTCTCAATAATTTAAAGTTGAAGGTTGGAGCAATGAATAACGCTACCAAAGACGTGGTTTTTGATGAAATGAATTAAGAAAAATTTAGACTACTCAAAACTGTTGGATGTGATTGAAGGCTACGAAGATATGGGAAGTCTCGGTCGTACTGTACAGTTAGGAAGTCAGGTGATGGTTTTCATGCTAAGAGGACTTTACACATCCTGGAAAATGCCATTTGCGTATTTTGTTACCTCGGGACCTATGAAGCATGAAATTTAAAAAAAATCGAAGCGATTTCAATGAGTTTTCAAGTACGAGCAATTACTTGTGAAGAAGGAATAAATAATCAGTCTGCTCTAAAAAATCTTGATGTTTCCGAAAGCAAACTATATATATCATTGAACGAAAAGTCATTTTTTTCATTATTTGACGTTCCACATCTATATAAGAACAATTGGCTAAAACACGATTTTATATTCGGCGGAAAAAGAGTTTCGTTTAATGGCATTCGCAAAATTTATAAAATTGACAGCAGAAGCAAAACTGGACGAAGCTTAATGAAAATTACTCCCCATCATTTAGACCCTGGGCCGTTCCAGAAAATGAAATGTTCACTTGCACTGCAAACCTTTAGCAGGTCAGTTGCCGCTTCCGTTAGAACTTGCGTTGGTACAGGAGAGTTAAAGAGTGAAACAACCAATAATACAGCAAATTTTATTGAACTAATGAACGATTTATTTGATTGCCTTAATAGCAAAACATTATATACAAAGAATCCGTATAACTGCGTCAGATGAACAATCATTAATTGAAAATACTATTCGAACAGCCAAAAGGAAGCTAAAATTTACATACAACATAATTACTAAAGGACATCACAGACCTCCGTGCTCTTTAGGATTGGATCGTACATTGCTGGCAATAATTTCACTATATCACCAAAAAAATCAAGGTTTCAAATATTTGTTAACGAATCGACTAAACCAAGACATTATTGAAAACACATTTGCTACTTATAGACAGAGAGGCGGTTATAATCCCAATCCAACAGTGAGAACTTTCTTAACAACTTTTAGGCTCTCCGCAATAATAAATTTAATAACAACGACAGCACAATCAATCTGTGAATTAGATGAAGATAGAAATTTATATCCGCTGCTTCAAGAAACGCATTCCCCTCCGACTAACCTAACTAATAGTATTTCTTTATCAGAAAGTGAAGATGAAAAGCCGTTTACAAGTTTTTCGATTATTTTGCTGGATATGTTGCACAAACGTGTTTGGACAAATACAGATGTGTTAACTGTGAGTCAATGCTTGTTAGGGACGGAACTATTAATGAACAACAAGACCTTCTTATAGTACAAAAGACCTACAAAATAGGAAACTTGCCGCGAGGAGGACTAATACGACCAACTACTGAATTAGTTAATGTAGTAGAAAATTCATTAAAAACAATTAATGAGTTACTTAATAAAACATCACATGTTAATAACATAGTAAAACATATTGCATATAACATTTTTAAAAAGACCAATAATGCAAGTAAATTATTAAAAAGCGAATCATGTAAAGACCATATACAATTTTTAGTTAAGAAAATGATTATCGCTAAGATATTTAAAGAGTGTAAATGGCGTTCCGACATCGACAAAACCCAAAGCTCTAGTCGTAAATTGAAAATATTAAAAACTTTGTAAATTGCGATATTGACAAGTTATAGGAACCTGATGCATAAGATTTAGTTTTATACTAACGACTATATATATGTTATGCGTTTATATTTTGTTATTTTTATTTATTTTTTGTCAAATTTAATGTAATTACAGTGTACTTATATTACCGATACTGAAATTTATGTTACATTTAATTTTTCCTAATATTAGTGAATTAAAAATAATATACAAGATGGTTTATTATCGAAAATCACTACATACTGTAGAGAATGAGCGGCACTATAATTTAAAAATAACCTTGATCATACTCACTGCTGGTACTTCTGGTGCTACGCAGAATCGGAGCAGAGCTATTTTCTTTTTTTTTCAATAAAACACCCAGTATAATAGTGCATATTTTAGTTCCTCCTAAACTTCACAGTATGAATCAATTTTTAGTTAATTTTAGAAACTTTTTTTAGTATAAAATATTTACATGATTTATTTTATGGATATTTTGGTTATGCTTTGGATTTATCCAGCAGTTCGGTTTAGGGGGTTTAAAAAAAAGTAAATAATCCACGCTCAAGATATTACTAAGTATATTCTGATGAGGTTCTTACTACTGTCAGTTCTTTTTTCTTTACTTTACTAAATGACTATATTCGTCCCGATATTGAAATCATTATTGTTTCTAAGAAGAATACGTAACTTACTTGCTTACTTTTAGAGTAAAGTAATTCAATTATGTATCTAATCGTACCAAAAAAACCATAACAATTAATAATTTTTATGCATGTGCCCTACATTATTTGATTTCGCCTACTTTCAAAAAGCGGACTGAGCGTTAAACTCTTAGGGTAAAATGCACACCGGGTTGGGAGGCCTGAGCAATTTTTAAAATTGCAGTTGAATCTTCGATGCGGCAACAATGTACGCCTTTCAGTTTCCGACTTTGCTACGAAAGTGTGCGACTGACCCGCCGAGCATCAAATTTATCACATATTGACTTAGTTAATTTAGTAGCGGCATCTTACTATGTAAAACCAAACTAAAAATATGCCTACGCGAGGCTCCACTTGAATGGGGAGTCTATGTAGAAGTGTCTTTGCTTTAAGTAAAAAAAAAGTACTTATTATACACAAGTACAATCCGTCTACTTTATAGTACTCCACTGACACTTTACTGCAGCTCACTATTATTGCTTTACTCTTTTAGCTTACTTATAATCGTTTAAGAATTAGACTGACTCAACCGTCTGTGGGCCTTGCATTAACGTATTGTTACTCCCGACCGTCGGTCCACAGAGATTCGGGCCGAAGCGGCAACGCCAAGCGCCAACCGCGACCCCATCTAGAATAAACGAGAACCGGGAACAGTCGCCTCTGTTCTCGAAAGTACGAGAGTGTGTTCAGGCCGGGTATATAAACCAGCGAGCCGCGCGAAATGGGATCGAATAGATAGTGCAGTGTACTAAATAAGCAAAATAAGCGGACAAGCGAACAGTGCGAATGGTTAGTAGAGAGTAATCGTGTTGTAATAGTTAAAACTAAATAAAAGTGGGTAGTTAATTGACGATAAATTATTCCTGTATCCCGTAACAATTGGTGTCAGGAGTGGGATAATTTTCGTCAAACTTGTGACTGTACGGACAAAGGAGTCGACGAGCGCGTGGAATTTTGCGTGGTAAGGACAGTGCAAGAACTTTAGTATTTTCTACGTGCCATATACTAATCTACGACAAAAATCATGGATGAACAACTGGCAGTACCTACTTATGGAAATGATGAAGAAGGACAAAGAGGAACAAAGGAATTTTCTCAAAGAACAAGAAAAACAAAGTCAACTTTAGAAAAAGGATAAAAAAAACAAAGGCAACTTGAGAAAAAGGAACAAAGAAGCTGAAATCAAGCTGCTCTGTTTCAAGCATTAACGGATGGTCATCGCGAGTTGCAAGAACTTGTCTCAACGAAAATGACTGAAGTGAAACAAGACGTAGATCAAGTCAAACAAGACGTGGATTAAGTCAAACAAGACGTGGATTAAGTCAAACAAGACGTGGATCACGTCAAACAAGAAGTAGAAATGAAAATGACTGAGTTAGAAGAACGGTGGCGGATCTGGAAATCACGTCGCAGAGCGCCAACTTCAACCGCTGAGCGACTAAACATTACTAGGCCTCCAGTTTTCCACGGCATTACTTCTTGGAGCATTTATAAAGACCAATTTGAGGCGGCAGCGGTTAAAAATGAATGGACAGATTCGGAAAAGGCTACCAAACTTTTAGTAGCTTTGAGAGGAAAGGCTGCAGACATCATGCCTACATTGTGTACCATTGAAAAGTGTAATTACAACGCAATTGCCGCGGCATTAGAGCGGAGGTTTGGTAAGGTTCATCGCGAAATAATCTACTAGACAGAACTACGGATGAGGCAGCAGAAGCCAGGCGAAAACCTATAGGAATTTGGAGCGGACATTGAGCGTTTGATAAGATTATATCCTGCGACTCCCTCTAATTTCCTTGACCAGTTATCAGTCTAGACTTTTATCGAAAGAGTTCGCGACCGTGAAATGAAATACCTTTTGAGGTTGACTCGTCCTTCCAGTGCAAACGAGGCATTAATTCGGGTTTTCAAGTTTTTAGTATGAAGATAATAAAATATGACAAATGAATTACACATAAATGCAGACCAGTGGCCAATTTTTTCGCCTCCACGAAAATCATAATACTGCTAAAATTACCAGGACAGTGACCTAGGGGGTCTAAAAGGAGTCTAAATAAATGTAAGCCTGCAACTCATTATTAGTTGTCCGAAAGAATTATGAAAATCAATTATTATACTTCAAATCTTGTTGGAAAAGTTCCATGGTTACTTTGACGCAGATTAACAAGACTGAGAGAAGTAATTATCTTGAAATATACATTTTGGCACTTACCCTCTTTATAACTTCCACTCATAATATTACTTAATTTGCACTTACTCAATTGCGATGGTCCGGCGGACCCACTGCCGGCGTTCATCACTTGAACGGGTTGTCCCAAACTGCTTTGCGCACTGACGCTTTGCTGTGCCTGTGCGCTAGGAAGCGACATCAGCAACTGACCTTGCGAAGCTCCACCTCCCGAAATCTGACCGCCCACATTCACGGCTAACGAGATTGGTTGCGAGAAGTTTTGTAGCTGAAACTACGTAACTCAACTAAGCGAAACGATTCTTTTCGTCAGATAACTCCTATGCTACCTGTACGTTGTGCAAGCCAGGAATGCTTTGCAGCTGAGATAAGTCCAAACTCTGCACGTTTAAAGTGGTGTTCGATGTTTGGGGCGGTGGACTTGACATAGGCGACAATACGGTGTTGGTTTTGTTGGCGTTTTGCACGACATACTGCGCTGATGCATGAGGCTGAGCGTTGACTTTGGTTTGTGACTGCGCAAACGGGTTTTGACCCCCAGACGCACTACTCGCCGCCAACTTTTCCAACAATAACGTGTTGGCGTGATTAGGACTGGCGATTTCGGGTCGGTCGGCAGCAGGAGTTCCTACCAAAAGAGCGCCCAATGCCGACTCGCTGCTGTTGTCATGATGAGTTGACGTCGGAGCTATCCGCTGATGATGCACCACCTATGCATTTATATTAATACCCGTTTTAGGCTGTTCACAGGACTGGAAACAGTGAACAGACCTGCTGCTTGACCGGCACAGCCGCGTAGGTGTAACTCGTTCCGCTATTCGGCTGATTGTTCACCGACGTTAAGGTGACAGTTTGGGGTTGAAGAAGACGAGCAGCGTTAGTGAGAGTAACAGTCTGAGTGGGCGAATTCAACTCTTGCAAGTTCAAACGATTGTGGTTGTTGACCGCTATGATGTTCCCATGGCCTAACACCTGTTGCATAATTAAACCGTAATTAAACTAATACGAATGCATAATTAACTACCATAACAATTATTGTAATTGGAAAGATAGACAAAATAAAATAAAAATACCAAAGTCACTGAGAGTCACTGTTACTACCACAGTAATTGGTAAATGGCCACTAGATTTAAACTATAGCGGTTTTCACCTGCGACCCTTGAAACTTGTTTTATGCTGTTTTGCACCTGAATAATAAGATTTCGATTTCTTTTGAACGCAGAAAACCAAATTTGAGTGGGAAAGTGTTTCCAAAGCTGATTTCAAAGGGGCCTAAAATCCGCCATCGAAACTACTGAACCAAACCGACAACCAAAAAGAAAAAAAAAGTTAGATTCAATCAATTTGGTGATGGATTTACGATATTCGAAGGAGGACAAAAAGAACACGAACCGTTGGATTCACTCAAATCAGTGAAGTATTTCTCAAGTTATGAAAGGTTTAAAGTTGGGTATCGCGAAAAAGAAGGAATACCCCCCTTTTGGTTAATTGAAAGAAAACTCTCAATTTTTATTATACGTTTTCCATCTAAAAGAGAAGATTTCGATCTTCTAACTCCCTTCTAATTTTAGATAAAATTTGGGTGAGAGTTCACCGATAAATTAGTTTTCTTAAAATGTCTTTCCAAAGCTGATTTCAAAGGGGCCCAAAAACCGACCATCGAAAGGATCTATCTTCGACACTACTGAACCAATGAGATGATGCCGTTTGCGGTATTCGAAAGAGGACAACAAACCGTTGGATTCACTCAAATCGGTACAGTATTTATCAAAATGTCGATGTTTAAAGCACCCCTTTGGTCAATTGAAAGGAAACTTTGAATTTCTTTTTATGCTGTTTTTCATCTGAATAAGAAGATTTTAATCCCTGTTGAATCTGGCAAACCGAATTTCAGTGAAAGTTGAATGATAAGTTAGTTTTCTAAAAATGGGCTTCCCAAGAGGATTTTAAAGGTATCTAAAAATCGACCATCGAAGGGGTCCATCTCCAAAACTACTGAACCAATGGGACAGCCGTTTGTGAAAGAGGACAAAAAGGAAAAAAAAACACCGTTGAAAGCACTCAAATCGGTGAAGAATTTCTTAAGTTATAGAGGTTTAAAGTTGGGCATCGCGAGAAAAGAAGATTTCGATCCCTTTTGAATGCAGCAAATAGAATTTGAGTGAAAGTTGAACAAGTTAATTTCCAAAGAATATGTTTCTAAAGATGATTTTAAAAGGGTCCAAAAATGAACCATCAAAGGGTCTATCTTCGAAACCACTGAACATTTAAAAGTGTTTTACAACGTTTTCTACAGATCTTAGCTCCAAGCTTCACCAGAAAATAACTATTATTGCAATTTTCGGAATTTTAAAACGTTTTAAGGCATTTTACGACTTTTCTTATTGATCATAGCTCCAAACATTGACATTTACCGGAAAATCCCTAATGCAGTTACTTTAAGTTTTCAAAGCCGTTGTAAGGAGTCTTACAACGTTTGCTACTCATTTTAGCATTAAACATTGAACTTTACGCAAAAACGTTGAATATTTATTGTTAAGGCATTTTACGACGATTCTTATTGATCATGCTCCAAACCCTGAATTTTACCGGAAAATTCCTACTATCGCAATTTGAAGCATTTTAAGATGTTTGAAAGAAGGCAACAAAAAAAGAAAAACAACGTAAGTACTATTGTTCTGTTGGCAATGGTAACAAAAATTCAAATCTCACCCTAGCGCCACCTGCAGTGAGATTGCTTAAAGTCATACGCCTGGCAAGCAGTTGTCGCTGATTGGTCACAACACTCGCCGAATTGTTTATCGCGTTGACCACCGCTGCGCTGGCATCGCTGTTCACATTGCTCGCCGGTGAACTATTCAACAAGCTGATGATGTTGCTGTTGGCCAGCAGCTTCTGTTGCGTCGCGGCCGCAGCTGCTTGCCTTTTCGCTTTTTCTACATCGAACATAATAATCACATTTTATACATATACAAACAAACAATAATAATAATAATAAAGTGAATTACCGGCAGCTTGAAGCTGCGATGACGACAGCTCCAGTTTCGTCGCCAACGCGTCTATTTCTAATTCCTCGATGGTCATTTGAATAGACTTAAGATCGGTCGGATTATACAAATTCGCCTAAAAAAAATGCTTAACTATGAAGACAAGTCATTGAAATAAATAACCGATAAGTCTTATTACCTCAAGATCACCTTTGAACACCTTCTCAACCAAACATTGCAGGCTTGTAGTGCGGTCAAATGATAATGCCTAAAGTACAATAAATGATTGACGCAAATCATTCTCTAGACAAATTAGTGCAATTGTCTACCTGCATCGCTCGATTCATTCTCTCCATATGCTCTTTAGGGTTGGGCAGTCTTTGTGGGAAGTAGGTAAAAGCATTGGAAGGCCAAATGACTTCCTCAGGAGTATTTATGTGAACGATACTTCGTACACGCACGTTCGTCTTACGTCCCGACTCCGTAAATATCTCGGTGAATTGGTATACGTAACGGTGAGCTAAAGTTCGGGTACCTGCGGATACACATTCGTTAATTTATCCGAGCCCAGCGCCGTGCAGACCGACCTAAGTAAAAACGACAGAAAGTGCCATTTCGTTCGCCCCTTTTGAAATCCCGGTCGAGATAAAGCTCTCCCCAGAACTCCATATTTGAGGGCCGGTAGAGTATCGACAATGTTATATGGTATATTCGGGTTCGTTCATGATCCTAGAAAAATTGAATATTTTGATAATAACCAAACTTCTAAGCCAATAAAGATAATAGATAACCTGAATATCAGTCTCTAAAATATGGTCCTCGATCCTATACAAAGTACAATCGCTCGTCACCTCCGGCCGCTCCAATGAACGCAACTCATTAATTACCACCGGTTGCGTAAACGGCTCCAAAGCCGACTCCTGCAGCACAGGAACCGGAATCACAGTCTTTGTTTCTTCCACTTGGCTAAACCTCGAACTCCTGGTTCTCAGCTTGCTCCTCTTCGCTTTACAGAAATCTAAAAGTTCCAGCCCTTGGTGCTTCGTCAAATGGATGAGTTTCCGTTTCCGGGTAGCGGCCATTTGCGACGCCTTTTGAGACATTTTCCAAAAAGCATGATCGTTCCAAAGACGGCTCCTGTTATACAGCGCTGACAGTTTGTTTTCTAAGTGCGGATCGGGATCCAAGCAGAGTTCCGGAGTGTGCGCTATTACGATTTGGCTTTCTAAAACGTCCCGGTCGTCCGTGGAAAAGTCGGTCCGATGCCGAGTTAGGGAATTTATATCGGCTAATACAGTCTTTGGAAGGAAAGCAAATATTAACACAACTGATTCAAGTTAGTAAAAAAAAGTGTCCCGAAGCTAAGGTTTTAATATAATTGTTGTTTGATCGGTTTATTGACTTTTTTGCTAATTTTCAAGAGAGACAACCAAGCGAAAATTTGGCTTAGCCTCACTTCGAGACATCTTTGTGCCTTGTACATGTATTACCTTTTGTGTAGGCCTAAGTAATAGGTAATGAACAAAACATTTATTTTCCGGGTAGGCTCGCCTATAATTTCTAACTTCAGCAATTACACAGCCACTATAGAATAGGAAATTGAATTTGTCTAGCGCGTCAAGAATAAATGGAGGTATTTCCTCTTTTTCCAGATACCTGCGCATCAAAAATATTTTTACTATCTTTAAGATTTAAATAAGGAAACGTACCGTAAAATTTCATCCTCTTCATAACCCCGAGTTGCGGTTTGGATTAAATCTTCGCACTCCTCCTTGAAACACATATTGCTTGTACTTTTGTTGCTCCGGTCTTGCACACGGAAAGCTAATGAATAACCCTTATTGCCGGCGTAAAGATTAAAAATAACTGTGTTTAGTTTCTCCCTTTGAACAAGCTGATCCAAAATTAAAGGTTTATACTGCAACCGCTGAAAGAAAAAAATTGAATATGGACAAGATACCAATATTAAATCTTACCTGCTCATTTTTATCATCATCGTCATCATCATCATCGCTACTATCCTCATCCTCATCACAAAGTTTTTGTAATTCCTCAAAAATGTCAAATTTTGTGGACTTGGTTTCCAAATCACAAGATGTTGAAGGCTGACTCTCTTCCTTAGGACTTGCTATATGTGGGGCAGCAGCTCGATGGGCTTTCAACTTTTTCACCAAACGCTAAAAATACACATGAACCCACATTGTGTTCCATCATAAAAGGTCAATTAAATCTTACTTCTCCCTCGTCACATGCTGCCTCCATTCTTTGCATGATTAGACTTAGTTATAAACTGCATTCAGGAAGCCACATCTTCCAGCTAATCCTCCAAAGACACTTTGTAGTCTTTCATTTTCAAATTAATGCAAAACTAAACAGATAGAAACTTTATAAATAAATTTTCAAGTTGATGTGCAGGTCTTTTTTAAAAGCCAAATGTTTTGCTTATAAAAAAATCCAATCAATAATTTGATGAGTTACTAGTAATAGGTATTTAAGACTCAAATAGAATGATTTTACTTTTGAAATAGTAAGTCAGTAACAATTTTTTGCTTTGAATTTTTTATTTTAATAGTCCCATCCCATTGGAGATGGACTGTCTTATCTCTTCCAGATTGTTGGATTTTCAGTAATTAAATATAATCCTGATGCATTAATCAGTATTCTCTGAAATCTTCTCTTAAACCTAAGTCATTAAGAGTAGTAAGACTACTGACTACATTAAAAATAGAAATTGCTTGGGAAATTCTAATGGTTGTTCCCATTCTAATTGTTCCCTCACTGGCCACCACACCAAAATATTTTTAAATAAGACACCCACTATATTTTACTAGACTTTGATCTTGCAGTAATTTTAAACAAATTCTTTAATAAACTGAAAGTATCTTATATGGGGTGTGATGTATTATCTATTCACAAAGGTTTGACATCTCATTAGCCTTGGAAATTTGACTCTGATGTTGTTTGCCAATATTCTTGAAATGAAAAGGGAGATGGGTAGGAAAAAATGGTAGCTAAGATGCCGAAAAATCTTCAATGGAAATACATGGTATTCCAACAACTAACACCAATGATGTTAAATTTTCAGGGCCAAGTAAGAGCTCTAAGTCCTATTTAAAAAAATTACATTATATGACATCACACTTTTCTGGTCCAACAGTATATAAGTAATAATAGTATACTCCTAAAATAGGCTCTTCTGTACCATGTAGGCAAAATTTTTTTAACATACCAGTTTTACAGATATCTGCCTGTCTTAAGTTAAAATGACCACCCTTTATACAACTGTACCTACTAATAAATTTCCCATTCAATAATGTTTTTTTTTTATCTTTACAAGTAATTTTTGTTTCATAAAGATAGAAAACTGGTCATGTGCCACAACCCGCCATTTCCTTGTAATGCTTGTTCTCAATGTACTTAAGTAATTCTATTCTTCAATAACTATGTTTCTGAATAAATATTCTTTCTAGTTTCTAGTGATTTCTTTACCACAGATTTGAAAAAGTTTATGGGACAATGAGCAAAAAATGTGAAAACATGTGTCCATAAATAGACATTTTATATTTTAGGATACTTTTGGCTACCCATGGATACTTGTCAAATGATTTTTAGAGGAACTGCATGATGAAAAAAACTCCTTTGAACAAATTGAAATATTTATATTTCACAGTGAGATTTCCAAAGATAACCATTAAAAGTTCTTTACCACAAGTACTCATTGCTATGGTAACCACGAGTTGTAAAAATAAAGTTTCTGTTCAAGAGTTATCCAGTTTTTTAAATTAATATCTACTGTAAAATGGTGTTTTTATTTAGAATAATTGACCTCATTCATTATATCCATGGTAAAATCTCCATTCTATTATTTGTAAAAAAAATAACATGAATTAGTTGGAGCAGTAATAGAAAACTTTCTGTTGCATATAAAAGGGGCTCCAAGACCATAGTTTCCCTTTTTACCATTTGACAAATGGCAAAAGTGACAACACAGGGAAAGTTCAGATTTTCACATTTTGTAGGTCACTGCCCAGTTATCCTGCAAAATTACTTTCATACTTACTTGTGAATGCCTAATACTTCTTTCGATCAACACATTGGAACCAAAATTTGATCATTTCAACCCCAATTTCGGACACATCACAGATTGCAGTAGGGACAGAAGAAACTTAACCTCAAAGGTCACAAACGAATCGGCACTAAGAACTAACATTTATTCAAAACCTATTCGCACACGACTTTCGGAACGGCAATTTCGGACTCGATTTATAAAGTTCTTGGTGTAATATTCATTATTTCTTACAAAAAATTAAAAAATGTATTTACAAACAGTCCGACTGTCCATACGGGACAACTGACACTTGCATGTCATGAAACGTCACTTTGACAATTGCGACTGACCAATGAGCATTACCAAAAATGACGTTGAAAGTGGCGCGAAAATACAATAAAATATGAATTAAATTATGTTGCATTACTAGCCAGGGACATTTAAAGGTAATTTCAAGATTTAACAAACCACATTTAAAGATAGTAATTTAAAACACGCCTCTATAAATAAGTAGACATAAAATAAACCAATTAAAATTACAAATGATTAGAATTTATTGCAAAAAAATCAAAAACATTCTTTATTTCCACCCTTGTTCTTTACAGCAGTATCTATCAAGTCTGTAATATGCACAGCTCTCTCTTTACTCTTCTCAATGCAAGCCATAAGTTCTTCCTCAGAAAGAGGGCTCCCTCCTGGTTTATGAACGCAGCATAACTCATCCCCATTCACTGCAACTGTCACTGTGCCAGTGCACAAGTTTTCCTCCTCCACTGTTGGATCAATAAGTATTATTTTGCTAAAGAAAAGTGTTTTTTCTACAGGTGAGAAACTTGAGAATATATATTTACTTACTCATCAAAAATTGCAAAAGTTGTAGCAACTGGGCCACTTTGTATTGATAATGGTTTTCTTACTTCTAAATTAACTTGTTTGATGTCTAGTGCTGGATCATAATCGATTTGAGGTAAGGTAACTGTAAATTAACATATTTTATAGCAGATTTCTGCTTGGTGATGTGTTTTGTGACTTACCAGACTTTAAACAGGCTATCAAAGCAATTAAACAAGTATCCACCAATGCACCATCATAATCCAGACATATGAGGTCTACATAAAGACACCACGCTAGTTTATCATTGAGAATACACAATTCTGTCAGGTCAATGCATCTGAAATAATACCTATATAAAGTGGTGGTGATGGGAATACTATTACTTATGAATCTCTTACTACAAGATGCAAAAGAATAAAATAAAAAGCCAACTTGTTAATAATCTTTGTGATACAAAAAGTAGTATTGTCCTAACCCCTACCTAAAGGAGTTTTTATTTTTTTAAACCTACTTAGAATTTTCAATAATATCTGCAATAAGTTGAGTTAAAACTTGTGCTTGATCACTAGGAGGTCCTGGTTTGAACTTCGAAGAACATGAAGGTGGTAACTCCAGGTTTGGAACCAGAAAACCTTGATTGGGAGCATTAGATTTTGGTCGACACAATTCCTACATCAAACTAGTAAAAATGAAATAATACTCATTGAATTTCAGAGCATGCAAAGTACCGCTTTCACTCCACAAACCACAGTGGTCTTTCCAACTTTTGCAATTGCTGAACCATCAGCAGTCGATATTGATCCAGCATTTACTATTACAGGCCTGAAATCTAGAAACTCTCTGCCGTCTGGTCTGATGTCGTGGGAATAGTAATCCCTGTAGTATTTTAAAGGGTGCAGTGATCTAAAAAAAGGTTGCCCTTTAGCAAATAGAAGATGTTGTTACATTGTGCCTACTTATATTCTTCTGCCATTGCCGTACTTATTATCAACTTAAAATAATTATTTGAAATAGTTTATACTGATCCACTGTGACTGCAGTATTAATATTACATTGTATATTTTTTTAAGTTTAGGGTAAAATTAATAATTTTTATAGTTGAGTTAAAACGCCTTTTTGAAATTATCATAACCTAATTTTTCATAAATAGTTATTTATAACGTTCTTGTCATTTAATAGTGTCATGTCATTGTCATCATCGTCATTGCAAAAAAGAATTTATCGTGCCGGACTGCGATCTAACATCTATAACCGATCATAATAAAATAATTTTTTAAAAGGTTATTACTGTAATTTTTGTTTTTTAACATTATAACGTGCTACTTACTTTTGCATACCCTTCGGTTTTTTCCTGGTACAACCACCTTTGACCTTACTGATTGATCCTAAATCGCCAAAATAAAAGCTCAGTCCGACGGCTCAATAAACGAAAGTCGCAACAGTTAAAAGAACCACCGCGGACGAACCAACGAGTGCTTGCAATTGCCTTTTTACCTGACAAAAAATAGTAAACAACTTTCTATTATAATTTTTAATAATTTCTCTAGTCTATAGTATTTGAGTTGAAATCAAATGCATGCTGAGCTGTTAAAATAATAAATGAGGAATCAGCAAGGTAAAATTAATGAAGCATTGAATGAAGAATATGGAGGAAAAAAACATATTTTGTCGCCTCTGCCTGAACACATCAGTGATCTACCATTCACTGCTGAGAGATAATGGAAAAGAGATGTTATTCTCCCTTACAGGAATTGCCGTGAGTATTTTTTCATATTCTATGTGTTGATTAATACCTACAACTATTTGTCTATTTTTGTCATTATTTTTCTTTCCTTCCCTCTTTGGATTTAACAGTTACCTAAACCTGATCTACCTCCTACCCAGTATTTCATACATTTACATTCTATTTAGTCCCTAAAGTGCAATGGTACAAGTCACATGCAAAGTCGAGTTCAGCTAAACTCGACTGGTACTTTGCAACCCACCCATAGGAAAAGCATTACTGTCATCAAATGTAACAAATAAAATTAATTTGGCAGCAATGCAGTTCTTAAACTTGGGTTCAAGTAACAATCAAATGTAGAAAATGGACTATGCCTTTTGAGTGTGACTTGTACACTTTATGATACTGCTTGCAAAAACTGTATTTTTCTAAGACCATGTCAAAATGAAACAACTTTTGTCATACTGTGCCCTAGCCGAAAACATAACTTTTGTCTTTGCTGAGAGAAAATCCCATAATGTTAACTTTCTCTCTAGTGACGAAAGTAAGTTGTTCTAATTTCGCCTCTATATCGCCAATTAAATGCGATTTAACTGGTCTAATCTTATAAAACACCATGGAAAATGGTAATATCATACAAAAACATGTATATTTTGCCTGCCCAGGCCTCAGAAAAGTGAATCAAAGTGTTGAAATTTGACCAAACTGAACTCATTGACAGTCAAGGTGTTATGTTGACAATGACGCGCCTTAATTTTTGGAAGAAATACTTTATAGAGATTGTTTTTAAAGTTGCTAAAGAAGACTTAATAAGTATGGTCGAAGAAAATGTATAGTGTTTTACTCGTCAAAAAAGCATTTTCTATTGCTTGAGAACATTACCAAACTTGACTTTGCCTCGGTTGGTAAACTGTTGTTAGTTTCGTTAAACAATATACTATTTAAACTCAATTTACAATAACTAATAATAAGTATCTGTTATTGAAGGTTTCTTTCTCCAGGGCTTTGAAATCTCTGTCACAGACATTGTCAAATATTACACATGTCATATATTTTTAAGTTTTTATTGCTATTTTAAGAATGTGTTGAAAAATATCCCAATAAGAAAGGCAATTCTCCTATAACACAGAAATCCTTTTTCAGTTAAATGATAGTTTCTCTGCAGCATCATGTGTGAAATGTTGGATCGATTTAAAATCAGCTTATAGAATACAGAAAAAATTTAGAGAATCTAGTGAAAAGTTTCAGCTGCTTGGCACTCAAAGTATAGAGTCCAGATTTGAACATGTGGCAAAAACTGTTGAGAAGATGACTTCAGAAGATCCATTAAATATTTCTAATAGTATGTCAAAGTTCATTAAAGCTGAACCCAACATCGAAAGTGAAGAACTGGAGGATACGATGGCAGTTGATCAGTCAGACGATGATGTAGATTATGATGAACTTATTTATATAGAAACAGATGAAGACAAAGTGGAATCTAATTGCTTTATATGTGGATTTAAATGTGAAAATGACCAAGCTTTATACACGCACACAAACAACCATTATAATGAGAAGCAGCCTTGTGAGGCTTGTCACATTGACCTTCCAAACATTGCTCAATATCGAAATCATATTGAAACAAAGCATCCAGACGATGCAGGGAAAACATATTGTTGTGGAATATGTGACCTAAACTTTAGGTACATGCCTCTGTATGAATTACATTTAGCAACTTTACATGCCGAGACAGCTAGAAGCGATAGAAAAAGACGAAAAGATATAGAACATTATTTACCTCCTGACCTGAAATGTGAAGAGTGTAACAAAGTTTTTAGATCTAAAAGTGCCCATAGATCTCATGTTAAAGGTATTGGACTTATACGAAAAGGCAATATTTTTTTAAATCCAATTTTGATTTGTTACTATAGGTCATGCCAAGAAAGAATGTCCAGTGTGTGGTGCACTAATCACTGTGTAAGTATTCCGTTGTACTAAAATTTATTGTTGTTTATTAGGAGTTTTTGTTAGTTACAATTTGAGCAAACATGTCGCAAATCACCAGGCAAACCCTGCAGTTTGTCATTTGTGTGGAATCACGGCAAAGAACCCCGAAAGTCTTAGAGGTCACATGTATTACACTCACTCACAAAAGCGACTAAAATGCGAACTTTGTGGCAGGATATTTAAAAAACTTTATGCCTACAAAATGCACATAAAAAAAGTGCACACTGGAGAGAAAAGTTTCACCTGTGATACCTGTGGGAAAGGTTTTTTCACCAATTATCAATTAAATAGCCATATAAAAAGCAGACACTTGAAGGAAAGAAAGTATATTTGTCAATACTGCCAGAAGGGATTTTCGAGTCGCTTTTCAATGAGGACCCATGAAAGGTACCTGATGATGTTCCATGGGTTGAAGTGTAGATTTTAGATTATGTTTTTAGGCAACATACAAACGAAGCTCCTTACGTGTGTGAAATGTGCGGGGAAGGGTTTCGTCAAAATGTGTCGCTTCGAGCTCATAGGAAATCCAAGCATAACATTATTGAGAGCAAAAAGGAGGAGTGCTCTCTTTGTGGGAAAATGTTTCGGGATGATTGGGCTTTAAAAAGTCACATTAGGGCGGTTCACGATTAGTTTTCTGTTTTGGTTATTTTTTCTATAACTGTCCCTACATAATTTTTTATATCAATGTTGAGCTGCGAAACATCCATGATTGAAAAGCTATACGCGAAAGTGCGGTTTTTGGTGGGATTTGGATAGATATCTACTAAGGATGTGTGACTTAAAAACATACCCAGGCACATAATGGGAAAGTATGTGCCTGGGTGACTTTTTACGTCACTTACACACACGGATTGGTATAGGTTTTGCCTTGGGTTTCGCTTAAGTACGAGATTTTGCAGTTCGACTACGATATAGTTGTTTTGTTGTCCCTGGATGAATTTACTTGTGGTGTATTTATTGTTAAAATATAGTTTTGTTACAAGAATAAAGTTTCTATTTAAAACGCGAAACAGTAATTACGTAGTTCTTTATGCTATAATGCTCCATAGGAGTGTGGGAGCATCATACTATCCCCAAGTTTAAGGGTTTAGAATAGTAATAGATAAAACTGAAAAGTAAGACAATAGATTGATCTTTTACCTCATCAGAGACTCACTTGTAGAACTTAGTTTAATACTTCCAGATTTCAGTTAAATGTGTGCAAAACGTCGTAAAAATAGTAATTAAGATACCTAGAGCATTATAAGGATATTAACCATGAGGTCGATAGTGTAGAACCTGAGGGCCCCTGGCCTGAGGTATATACTTCGACCAGACACTTCTACAGAGAAGAAGTGTCTTTGCCTCGACCGAAGGCGTTATATCTTATAATGCTCATGATGTATTCAACGTTTAATGTCCGACTTCTTGTACTTAAAAATAGCTATTTATGTAACCAGTTACGAAAAGCCCGATTTTGTGTAACGAATGAATGTTTGCGGGACGAGCGCAGCGAGTATGCATCAGTATCAGTATTGAAAAGTGCCACTTTATATGTCAAAATTAGAAAAATTTACTTTTATGTATTATGATTTCACATAAATTATAGGTGCCTTACCTGGCCGGTGGCAACACACAACAATTATTATTTTGATTTATAAATGATTTACTTATCAAATTACTGTCAATTTAAATTCATAATACACAGACAATAGAAGTCAATTATTATGGTAGAATATACCGGTCGGACATTAAGGTCATTAATGTATGTAAAACAAAAATTGCCTGATATTTATCTTTATTCTTAAAATATGAGGATAAAAGTATGACTAACAATAAAATAAAATATATGTCAAAACAAAACTATATGAGGACAAAAGGAATAAATGCGCCGTTAAAAATAGACATAAACTATAACAAAAACAATTGTTAACATACAATGGGACTTTAACAATGTCAACTATAACTAAACATATAGAAAAATTACAACTTGAACTCACTTTCAAGTTTGTCAGCCATCATTTTTGCTATAGCTAACGAACTTGTAGCACCAGGACTAGGAGCGTTTCTGCAATGCAACACTCTATTGCCTATAGACCCACTGCTGCTGTCTTTATACATGTCAAAGACGAAATCCTCAATCAAATTACCTAAAAATTAGGTCAATTTCACAAAGGGTACAAATCAGTTGGTGCATAATCACCATCAACATCTAGTGCCTGAGCCCTAACCCCTGCAGGTCCTCGCACTACATCACCGGCTGTAATTGAGGGGACAAATTTCTGGAGGCTTTTCACTTGCAGGGAGGGAAAGGCCGATTTGACCACTTCCTCGCCTCCCGCAACCACATATTTAAATGCTAACTTTAGGAATCCAGGGTAGAGTAGGGCATCTACTAGCTCAAACAGATTAATATCACTCCATCTGGGTAAAACAATTTGCAACTAATAAAATATCCTAGTTAGAAAAAATAAATATCTTACGTATAACCCTCTCGTTTGAATGCCAAAACTGCATTAGGACCCAACCAGACACTTCCATCCATCCTGGGTGTAAAATGCACTCCTAAGAAGGGAAATCGGGGGTCTGGTACTGGATAAATATTGCCCTTGATCATCTTAGCTTTCTCTGGATTCAGCAGCAAATACTCTCCGCGAAATGGAATGATTCTGGGTGCTTTCGGACAACCTAGACACCATTCTTCAGACTACCTACATTCTACCATTGACTTATATTTCACCTGACAACTCTGCTAGCTTATCTGATTGAAGTCCCCCACATGTTAGCACATATTTGCTTTTAACTTGCTTGCCATCTTTGGATTTTATTAAAACTGGATAAGTTTCATCATTGGATTTTTCAAAGCCATTTACCTGAGGACCACTCTTTTTTTAACTTACTCTATAAATGATAAAAGTTGTACCTCAAAATTAAAATGTATTTCGCCTCCCTTTTCCTTAAAATCTACCCCATACTGTTTGGTGACAAGGCTATAGTCAATAATGCCTGTATGTGGAGACCATAAAGCCTCCAGTCCCTCACAATATGGCTCAATTTTCTTAATTTCCTCAACTCCTTTTATTAATTTTATATCAGGGACTTTATTTTCAATTGCTGGAAACTGAATATTGCAAATCTGACTTGCATAAAGATAAATGAAACTATAGCACCTCTTTTATGGAGGTCTGCTAACCTCTCAACCTCCACTTTGTCAGTGGCCACTATAAGTTTGCCGACTTTCTTGTAAGGAATTTTCTTTTCATCACAATATTTGTACATAAGCTGCATTCCCTCTACACAGAGTTTAGCTTTTAAAGAGCCTGAAAGACGAAATTTATTAAGACATAATGAGATTTATTAAATGTGGTTTAGTGCCTGGTTTGTAGTATATTCCGGCATGTATAACACCACTATTGTGTCCGGTTTGATGTTTAGCTAATATACACTCTTTCTCGAGAATGGCCATCTTTAGGCTTGGATGGCGGAGTTTTAGTTCTCGTGCAGAGGCGGCCCCTACAATGCCGCCTCCAACAACAACTACATCGTATTCTCTAAAAGTGTTCTAAAATGTATATGCAAAATTAACTTTGTTGTTGCAGTGTTAAAAAATAAACACGTGCCAAGGTTACTCTATCACTTAAGGAGCGTTGCTATAGTCGATATAATAATATAACTGAAATTAATTGCAAAAGTATTGCGTACTTAGATTGTTATTCAAGTTATCAACTCAGATATAAATTTCCTGTAGAAGAAATTTATTTATAGTTAGTTCTTTTTGTATTAATATTAAACACGGATTAGTAACAAGTAACTTGTACAATCTGCCCATAGGCTTGATTGTACAAGTCACCCTCAATGTCAGGTTCAGCTGAACTGAACTGGTACTTGAACTCATCCATAAGAAAAGCATTGCTGTCAGCAAGTGTCACAAATGAAATTAATTTCACAGCAATGCGATTATTATGGGCGGGTTCAAGAGCCAGTTGAGTTTAGCTGAACCTGACTTTGAGGGTGACTTTTACAATCTGGCCTTAAAATCTGATTTTGACATTTTTATTAGGTATATCTTCTTGACATAGCCGAAAAAAGATATACAGGAACAGATTTCAAAGGTAATGAGATGCCAAATAGTATATTTCATAGGAGTACCGAAAATAGCCTTTTTCCGTGCGCGCGTGACAAATTTCCGTGTGAGGCGAAGCACGAAAAACGGTTTTTCCGTTCCCTTATGGCAATGTGTATTTTCTGTACAGTTAACTAGCCTGGAAAATGGTCATTTTATGAGTAGTGTAATTAAAAATAAGTGAATGAGGTACAAAAACTATTATGAAGAAACCCAGAATTAAACCTGTCTCTAAAAGACATAAAAACAGTAATAAAACAATCAGCTTCAGACAACTCTTTTCAACCTTGGTTTTTAATATAGGCTTTTTCATAATATCATTGTCTATACACATTATGTGGTATATATAGACAATGATAATACGATGAATGCTGAAAGACAAGCAAGGCAAATACTGAATACTAGTGAGTATTACATGTACAGTAGAAAACAGAACCTACTTCTTCAGGTTCATAATCATGGATCAGGGCAATTTCAACAATGAAGCAATGACCTATTCTTGCAATGATTTCTCTGCAATGATCTAACGTAAACTTTAGATACAACCGGCAAATCCATAGGATTATGCCGATGTACCTTAATTTAAACATTAGAAACAGCTTAAGTTAATAAGTTAAATATTAAATACACATAAAAAATTTATTTTTACCTGTTATTAACAAGTGTTGATAATGACCTTCCAGAAACCTTGGCTCCCTCGCACAAAATTGATCTTGGTCTTCCATTTACTACAATTAAAGTGGCCAAAAACCTTGATAAGTGGGACATGAGTTTATATTAATTACTTATAGGTTTTGGTATTAGAATTTCATTGATTAAACGCACAAACAAAAATTAAATGATTTGGGGCTCCCGGCACTTCCCACTCTGCACTCACGTTTGACATTGATCAGCCTGTTAATGTCATACTTGTCAAAATAGAAGTCTTTAACCTGATCCGAGTTTTATCTATCTTTGTCTCTTTCATAACGTAAACAAAGTTGCGAAATTCCAAATTTTGAGGGTGTTTTTGATTTTTCACTTTTGATATTCAAATCGGGAAACCACATGTTTTAAATTTTAAGTGCGCTTTTTCAAAATTTTAGCGGGAAAATATTCATAATTTTCAAACTATTCTATTTTCAGTTTAAGGTGGCATAATATTATATTAAATTAGTATATTATTATTTTATATCACTAGAACATCACAGGGAAACTTCTTTAAAAGTGATATACTTATAAAACAGCAACATACATTAGCTATATAATATTCTAATCAGAAAAAATCCTCTTGCCGACTTCTGTCGTCACACATAAACCGCTTAACAATACCGAAGAAGTACTTAACGAAAGGCAAGCAAAGCCATAAGGCAGCGTTTAAATAGTAGGCTAGAGCGGCAACAAATAAAATGACATTCAACTCTAATTTAAAAAAATAAATTAAATAATAAATTAGTAAAACTGCTACAACTGAGAGGACGTCAAGCGCCCCCCTGACTAACTGCCACGGTCTCATTCCTATAGATTTCTTAAGGACGGTTGATTGCGTATAGGACACTATGCCATGTCCAAATCCAAATAGAAGGCTGCTTATGGTTATGACGTCGTTGGTTAATTTCGCTGCGAGAACTGCAATATAATGAAAAACACCCATAAACAATAAAAAAACCGGTGGAAGAAAAGTTATTATTATTCTTACTCCATAAACTGGTTCCACTAACAACCAACCCGAACGCGAATAGTATTCTCATTCGGTTTAGGTTCAGTTTAAGCACCAATGGCAAACTGACTAGAAAGAAGCACCATGCGAACGCAACATATATCAGCAGGAAAGCAACGTTTTCGGTATTAAAGACTGTGCTTGGTTTCCAGGAGTTTTGCATTGCCATAAAAGGGGCTAGAGTTATATACAGCACTGAAACAGTGTTGGTCACTACTTTAGTACTCAACGCTGCGTAGAAGTAAAGGTTTTTTGCAGCATAATACAGAGGTCGAAGTACACAATTGAGCAAGAAGTCCTTCATACATCGCAATCTTCTTCTCCAAACGTATCTCCTATAGGGCGCGCAATGGAAGCAGTGTCTCCCCTTTTGCAAATTCTTTAATTCATCGAGAACAGATATCCGAATTTTTTCGTCTTTGAAGTTGTGAATGTACTCTATGTGGTTAATAGGTTCCGGCCGATGCTCATTTGTAACTTCGTTTATATCGAACACTTCACGGATACTTTCACGACGGATTTGATCAAGAATGTTCAACTCTTCAAGTTTGCCGCTTATCATACTCAAACGCTTTGGATCAATGTAGTTAATGTTAGCTTCCTCCTCTTCGTTTTCTTCAGGAATACCTATATAGATAAAATTTAATAAGAGTTATGTTTTCAATATTTACAGTTTTATAATTACCTGGCAATATGCTCACACCAACATTGAAAAAATAGGCCTGCACACTGAGAGGATTTAAGTGCATGGTTGGCACAGCCAAGTGATCCACACTATGCTCGGATGATGCAAAATTAGGAATTCCATCGTATTGGGAAGCAACATCATTCTCTTCATTCGGGGAAACTTCTATGTTATTCAAATGCACCGGAGCGATCTCATACACCGAAACTTCTTCATCGCTGCTTGATGAACTTGTGTCTGATGACATGACCGCGCCCAGATCCTTACTTTGGTTTTCTTCTTCATATTTCTTCAATTCGTTCAGTTTATATGAATATCGGCTGCAAGAATACAGACATCAGACCGGCATGGGGCAATATATAATAAATTGTGCCTTACCTAATAGTCTGATATCTAGACATTTCAGAAGTAAGTGTTCCAACAGGCCTTCTGTAAAATTCATCAAACTTGATAAATAGGGCAGCAGGAATGATATGCAAGAGGAGCGAGGCAAATACAAGCTTCACTTGATTGACTGAGTAATACGATAGAAGCCAAAATATAAATATAGGTGTAGTGAATAGACTCAACGCTCTGGAGACTTGGCGAATGATTTCATAGATTTCTGAGTCCATATCTAGTCGGTCAGTGGCGAAATAATTCAGTTGAGTTGATATAACACAAGATAGTATACCTAGAAATTTATATTCCATCAATTTGTGAGTTTATATATGAGTGCTCTCACCTCCAAAAACCATGTGGAGTGAGATGTTGTTAGGAATCATAGTGGTCATGAACAAAATTGCTGTCCCAATTCCCAGTATACACCTGAACAATCTTTGTTTTCTGTCTTCGAAGTACTCAGAAATGTATCTGGCCATTGGCTCTTTAAATAGGATGTTAGTAGTTAATAAATTTATTTTCGTTAGAATATGATAATTACCCGATAAGCTCCAGCTGCACACAAACATGATGGAACACCATATTCCTTCTCTATATTCGTGCACCCCAGTGAAAACATACTCTGAAAGTATAATTCCATAGCAATAGAGTATTGATGCGAGTAGAAACTGAAATTATGCAACAAGCAATCGTTATTTTGTTGTTATGTTAGCTTTAATGCTTCACACTCACTTCAATAAATCCTATTCCAATTTTAGCAACTAAGTGTCTTTTAATGCTATTTCCCCTTCCTTGAATTTCTACATTGAGGTCAGAAATCGTGACTTTCTTATGCATATTATTGACAATAATGCGATGGGTGAATCATTACATGTCGCAACGGTCTAACTAATAATTATTAATGTACCTATTTATTAGTCTGCAGTATTTGAATATTTTAATGTATTATCATTGATGGTTGAATAAGAAGTTTGTAAGTATAGTATAGTAGCCTATCCACACTGGCACTATTACAATTAAAAAAATGTTGATTCGAAATAGAACAAAAATACCAAATTACTAAAACGAGCGCACTGCAGAAACAGAACTTTGTGTCGGTTCACGCCATTGTATTATCTTATCTTATTTCTTGCTGATACTGTGATAAAGCATGCTTTTAGCTTTACGAATCCACAATATGTATGAAATGAGCAATTAGCTTTATACGAAACATCTCGAGATTATCAGCTCGCTGAGGTTTTAATCAGTGGACAGATAAGAGTGGATGACGTAAATAGGTCTCTAGGTTCCAGGTGTAGATAGGATCAGTATTTAGGTATAGAGTTACAATAAGTGGGACCTTTTCTTTCTAAAATTAATAAGTCTAACCTGATATTGTTTTTTCTGGGCCAAATGGTGAACTAAACCTTTTCAGTTTACTTACTATATAGCTGATGCTTATAAATAATTTATTCAAACTCTCCAAAAATTACTTATACCCTTAAATATAATGGCCCTTTAATTTAATTTTGAGGCATACTAAGGCTTAGGGAATTTCCTAAAGCACATTTATGTTTTGTTGGCAATAAATAGAAACCTTATGGAGACCTATGGAGAATCTTATCAGATCCCACATTGGAAACCTAAAGGATCTTATGGCAGACGTGCCTTGTGGTTTGCTTTATTTAAACAGAAGTATGTTTTCGATTTACCTAAAAATATACATATTAACCAAGTCGATGATTTCAAATTTGGAACCTTTATGGCTATGGTGTATTCCTGGTTGTCTGTGCGATTTACTGAGAATTTACTACAATTGACTTTCGGCATTTATGAGTATTATACCTATAACAGATTTATTGAAAACTTCTAAATAATACATACAATTTTGGCTTTTCCCTCACAGTATCATTGCAGCCGTTTATATTTTATTAAATAAGTAAATTCAAATCAAACAATCCAGGTCCATGTTAAAAATGATGATTTTTGCTTTTTAATATTATCGATTTCAACATACCAGAGACGACACTACCGCCATCTCGGGATGACTGAAGAAAAAGTTGCATTGACGTTTGATTTGAAGTTTGAATTTAAAAATTAAAAATATGCCATTTGGCGCCTCTTAATATTCCGAATTTAAAACTAATTGTACAAAAATTAACTTGTGTACCCTCAGTACCACTGTATTTGGTATTTCTTGCAGTAAAGGCATCAAAGTACTGCGGGTTTTATTTATCAGTAATCTTCCGAAACATTTCAAATATCTAGCTGCGATTTCGTACTTAACCTCAATAAACTTTAACCCTTCCGCCTTCCGTTTGTTTGTGTTTGCAAACATAAACAAAAATGACCAACAAATCCAACAAAACGAAAGTAAGTAAAAATTCAGACAGGCTAAGACCTTTGAGGAGAGATTTTGAGGTGATTAGACATTTTGATCCTTCTACGAATACCACAATTGCCAGTCCAGTTCATTCTGCAATACCATTAATAAACGTTAGTGACGAAGAGGAGCCTGAAGTAGCCAACTTACGAGACCCTAAACGTAATGTATCTGTACCCAGAAGGCAGGGCGTAAAGCAACAGACACGCATAAACAAGGACTTGACACAATTTAACCCTGAAGCACGAAATATTAAGAACCTTTTGACTTTCGGTAGCAGCTCATCATCAAGCCTTGAACCAGCTTTCGAGAAATTGATCAATCAAGTTAAACCAAAGCCTAAGACATTAAGCAATCCTAGAGGTATCAAGGAAAGAAGTAAAGCTTTAAAAAGTGCAGTAGAGAAGAGCTCATTGAATTCAGCCAGTAGCAGCTTTAAGTCATCCACTGACCCTGCATTGGTCCAAAGGGAATTGAAGTTGAAATCTTTAAAACAAGAAATTTTAGCAAATAAGAAGAACATTCCCAAGTTGAGGCACAAACTCGGTATACAGAATGTCATAAACAAAAATGATCCTCTGGTGGAAGACCTGAAAGCCGAGATCTTCAATGCAAAAACGCACAATGTGTTGCACAAGAAAGTTCTAATCACGGAGTTGAGATCTGAAATAGCTCAGTATAAGCAATTCAGCAAATTCCAGGTATATAATAGTTACGAAGGGCTTCAAAGGCAGAACCATGATAGAAGTAAAGAGATGAATGATGCTGTGGGAAGAGATGCCAACAGAAATTTGGAACCTAGTGAGAACAGGATTGTGAGGAACCGTTTATCAGCTGGAAGTAAAGATGACAGTTCTTGTGGAAGTAAGAATAACAGTTCACGCAGAAGCAAGGCAAGCAGCAGAGGTGCAAGTGCCACAGGTAAGTTGATGTATTGTAAATCTATATGCTATATGTACATATGTGGCTATATGGTATAAGTGGCAGGAATGATTAAAACTCTACTGAATGGAGCAGATTTAATTCAGAAGTTAAATTGCTTGCGACACTAAGTTAATATCTCACAAAAGTTTCAATTTAGTAATTTCTTTCATAAATTGTCAATTATATTAAACTTTCTGCTTTTTAGATCAAGAATCTTCATTGGATCCTGATCCTGCCGATCGGTAAGTCTTTCTTAAGCATAATACTTCTAAACAAAGTTTACAAATAATTGGCTAAATTTGTGTATTAGAACAATTAAGTTTGCCATTCTGACTATTATCCTACAATATTACAACTTTAGTGTTGACTTTTGGTGAATGCGCAAGTGTCCCTGATAAGTCGGTATTTCCATATAATTATTCACAAACCTGATAGGTACATTCGATGTCCTTTTCTTGTAGGTTTGGTTGTTGTATACCATACCTCAAACGCGTATTTGGAGGTAGTTCATAAAAATGCATATAATTACCTTACCTACAAGACATGACAGGTATTTATATTGTTATAGTCATGTTTTAACTGTAGTAAAATTTATAATGCTTTTATGGCCTAAAAACAAAATAAAATGAGACTAAAGCTGACTTAGTTAGGAGGCCATAAGTAAGGCCCTTTTGTTCGAAAGCACGGTCATAACGTTACTTTACTTCAATGACCCATAAAAATGATTTTTGAAGAACTTGACCTTAAGTACCTATATATCTATTAATCGCGTCCCATCCGCGATCGCGATCGTAAATGGCACATCTGCCCTACAAAACGAGCTATACCCAGACACGCAATAAGTGGAAGTGCAAGATCAATGTTCTCCCATTTTTAAGAACTAAATTCCCGGGAAAGTGTCACGCTGAAAATCGATATTAACCCAGTGCACACAAACAGTGCGCAAATCGACTGCGACTTCATTGATTTCGGTTAATCACTTTGCATGAAAATAAAAGTTGGGACAGGGGTGTCAGAGAGAGAGAGAGAGGAGGGATGAGGAACAATGGTTTGACCCTTTGTTCGTGTCATTAATTTTCCTATTGGTCAGACGATGCTCAAAACTTATAAGTATCTAAAAGTTTATATTATGTTTTATGTAACGCAATAAACATTGCGTGACGCTGCAATCCGGCAGAACATTCTCACGGCTGATATATTCAAATTAACCTAACCATTGCGAGAAATATAAAAATAAATGTACATAGTCTATGGGTTTGAAATAAGCACAATGGTAAATCGTGAAAATTAACAGAAAACAATACAACAATGAACCGTTCGCACCATTGTGCCCTCAGACGTCATGGACCGCGAAGCAAAACGAAGGCGGGACTTTTCCCATGGTTAAATTTCCTTGACTCCCAGACTTGGTCTGCGTAAAATGACCTTTGAATTTTCAAGAAAAAGCCACTATAGCGAGAACGCAATTCAACAGAAAGCCAAAATGCAATGAATTATCCTTGAAGTAGTCAAAACAAAACTAAAATCGATAAGTAGTGGAAACATTCCTGCTAATGTTACTGGAAAGCTTCGTCGGCTATCGATCCTGCGCGTAACAAGGGCGTGACGCAGGACTCTTTGGACCTACCCTATTCTCGATTCAGGACTCTTATCGATTTGCTGGGGGGTGCCTAGAATAATGTTCCCCTAGTTTTCCTTTATAGACCAAGGGAATGTACAATTGTCCTGTTAAACAAGAACATAACTTTCTGAATTTGATTGGTAGTAATTTTGTTGTTTGATGATTAGAGGATTGCTGACAAAAATATTAGCTGTGTCTCAGAAAATAGACATTTTAAAGAACAAAACCATCTCCCGGTCTAAAAAGCCCTTCATCCTTGCGTCCCTTTTCCGAGTGATGTAAATCAGTGTGCACATTTAGACTGAAAATATATGTTCTAGGGCTCGGGCCTCGGAGCCTTGCTTTGTTTCGTTTCCAGGCGGAGCAGGATTTTAGCAGGGCAGGGAAGAGGAAGGTTGAGTAACGATGAATAGCGTAATATCATTGAAAGGGGAGTTTATCGTACGAAAGTCGGGCTGCGAAAAGAGGAATAGAAATCCCTTTGTTGACAAGGAACTAATGGAAAAGTTTCATAACTGGGTAGTGGTAGGTGCTGGGATTTTCGAGTGATGATGCCTCTCCATTTGCCAAAGGAACAACAAGAAAAGCAACAATAATTCAGTTCTTCAAGAACACTTTTGCATTCTAAATGCATAGAAATTGTTTCGAATATTTAGCCAATCATACAGTAGATTCAGACTGTCTCCTGTATCTTTGCGACAAGAAAACTTTAAGCAACCTATAGAACCAATTTTTCCATGCGTGTGAGTAATTAGCCCACCTGCTACCAAACTTTGGAGATGTCCATGGAACAACTCGTGTTTAGTAGTTTCTTCAGTGCAGGTCACTGACGACTTAATCTTCTTGTTCATATCGAGGGTCGTGGTGTTCAATTAATTCTCATTGTACTTTCATTGTTTGTCACATCTTCAAGTTTGTGTCTTTCGGAACAAGGCCTGAACAAACAGTACTAGACCCTAAAGCTGAAACATTTTCGCAAAGATATAACCCACGAAATTTGCCGGATACACGGGACTATTCAACCTGCTCGAAATTCGCCTCTCGCAACGCTCCATAAGACACTTTCAAGACCTCCCATTTCAAAAACAGCAGATTTAAATGCAGAGGACATCCCCATTGCTCCTGAGAACCGTTCCAACAAATCTTTGTTCGCGATCGGGCAAAGCTCCTGGAAAGAAATGTGGGTTTAGTGGACCTGAACATGCCTGAAATAAGCAATGGACGTAAAAATTGCGGAGGTTGAGAGCCTCGGGTCCATCGTCATGCAGGCCGAGCGCCCTGAAAACGTAGCTCCAGCAGCATCTCAGGCGAAAGGACGTGTCCCCGCGAAGTGGACATTAAAACCGAGAGTCACGAACCGGGCCCCCAACAAAAAACGGGGCCCGTAACTTGCATCGACGACCGCCGGCGGGCCCAAAACGTGATCAGCTTGGGAACGGAATACAATGCTCGCCGCGAAGAGAATACGGAATGAACGCCTTATAAGCAGAGGTGGCACTTTGATTTATTAAATAGCGAAATGTCGATTTTTATTAATTAATATTGGCAAAGAGTGAGACGAATCTCATGCAATCTTGTAAGCACCAGACTCTTCCCGGTCTAGTCTTCCGAAGAGACAAGAACGACTTTCTACGATTTTCAAATTTTTAGAGGGCGCTTGCCATGGTCATCCTATGCTTTTGTCAATTTGCAGTGAAGCATTTGACGGTATCGTTGCTATAGATTATGAAGAACGTTGTAGCGCTGCAAACAGTGAAGGCAATTTGACAACAGTGAACTACTTAAAAATTAGCCATTTTTTCTCAAAATCGTCTATTGTGTTTATTTTCCTAGGTACAAGACTGCTTGATTCTATTTTGTCTACAGAAATTCATAACTGATCCTACTTCGTCTTTGTAGGGCATATATGAATTCACAAATTATACTGCACTCTCGTTCGAACTGTATCGAATGCCCTTCTGTGATCAAAGAAACAATTTGTAAGCTTTTGTTTTTAAATTTCCTAGGCCATGGCTATGTAGGCACTGTGTTTTATAAGTTACGCCAATGAGCATTGAAATAAAACTTAAAAGGCACCATGCGAGCAAAAGCAATAATCGACTCAAGGTTCTCGGTACGGTTAACATACCTGGAGACCCATTATTTTGCGAGTAAATGATGGCCGAATTATTTCAGCCACTCGCAAATCCGGTTTCACTCGATCGCATCGGTGGAGTAATTATTGCACGCACCACGACTTGACAGTGCTTTTAGCCAGAACAGAATTTTATCATTGACCAAAGAGGAATGACCCACTATTGTAGGTGCCCATCATGGTATCTGCTGACAGCAAGAAACTAGACTTTTTGCCGATTTGCATTGTGTGTGTTTTAGAGTCAATAATAGTTGCGGAGAAAACGCCTCTTTTTTTAATGAGGGATTGCCGAGTTTCGACTACTAGCTTCCTCAGGGCACCCTACGACATAGAAATACACACTAATGCTAAATGCTGCCACCAAAACGTCGGCCATTTCTCTTTATGCCATTTTAAAGTGTTTTTGCAATAGTAGAGCATTTTTTGCTTTGAAAAAAACAAGTGAATAAGCACAATCAAGGCCCCGGAAACTTGATTTGCACTGGATGTGGTCGGACGTCCAATCGTAGATTTGGGTTAGTGGTTTCTGTGTAGATTACGAAGCGTGACGCATTGGGTTAGAGATTGTCATTGGGTTTATTTTCATTAGCTCAGGCCATTCATTGTTCACAGTAAAGGTGCCTTACGCCTTGCTTACTCTGCCTCCTTAAGCTACCTCAAAAAAAGTTATAAATAATCCAGTTTCAATATCCCGAAGGGAAGAAAGCAGTGTTGCCAATCCCTAATTTTAGACATTTTTAACAGTTTTCTCTTTCTACATAGTATCCTTCATCTTAATGTACCGCCCTGTAAAGCTGGAAAGCGTGACCACCCAATCAACATCATAACCCATTATTCTTGACTCTGGAAAACAAAGCTGTCAATTTTGTTGTCAACTTAATAGTCAATTTTAACTGCCCAGTTAATTGACACGAAGGTTTTGTTTACATTTAACCAGAATTGACATAAAATCTATCAATTCGAAGAAATGTCACTTGTCTGAAATATCAACACAAAAATAAAAAAAAAAAAAAATTCAGATTTAGTTTCTTTATATATTTATATTGTATTGCAGTTTCTTTATTTACTTTGTGATATGTATTGTTTTATGCTTGGTTACATTCATCAGATTTGTAAAGAGTAGGCGTTCACCAATTTGTCGATCAACCCATCTGCATACTAATTTCGTGGTCTACCCCTCATCAGTACAGCTTTGGCTGGTAACCTGCGAGGTACAGAGCAATATGGGCTGCTTCTCGAACTGAGAGCCATCTGCAGTGCAGTATTGGATCTAAAATACGCTGGTGGATGTCGCCTGCTTCTGCTTTGTTCATCTCACCGGTACTCTGTACGTTTCCGGCTTTAAGTAGCCAAATCACGGTCCCCAATTTGTCGACCAGCCAAAGCTGTACTGATGAGGGGTAGAACCCGAAACAAGTATGCAGATGGGTTGATCGACAAATTGGTGACCACCTACACTCTTTTCACTTCGTTCTGGTTCCTATAACCAGCGAGGTACAGAGCAATATGGGCTGAGCAAATAGGGACAGAGCAAGAGAAGGCGACATCCACCAGCTTATTAGATCTAATACTACATGACAGATGCCTCTCAGTTCCAGAAACAGCCCATATTGCTCTGTACCTCGCAGGTTATCGGAACCAGAACGAAGTGTTAAAGATAGTCTCCATTTTGTTGGTCAACCCATCTGCATACTAGTTTCGGGGTCTACCCTTCACCAATACAGCTTTGGCTGGTCGACAAATTGGGGACCGGGAGTTCGCGGCTTAAAGCCAAAGATGTACGGAAGACCACTGATATGTTGTACAGAGCAGGAGCAGGCGTCGTCCACCAGCGTATTAGATCTAATACTGCACGACAGGTGGCTCTCAGTTCCAGAAGCAGCCCATATTGCTTTGTACCTCGCAGGTTATCGGAACCAGAACGAAGTGTAAAGAGTAAGTGGTCACCAATTTGTCAATAAACCCATCTGCATAAAGTTTCGGAGTCTACCCCTCATGAGTACAGCTTTGGCTGGTCGACAAATTGGGGACCGTAAGTTTGCGGCTTAAAGCCAAAGATGTACGGAAGACCACTTAGATGTTGTACAGAGCAGGAGCAGGCGACGTCCACCATGGTATTAGATCTAATACTGGCACGACAGATGGCTCTTAGTTCGAGGAGCAGCCCATATTGCTCTGTACCTGGCAGGTTATCGGAACCAGAACGAAGTGTAAAGAGTAGGTGGTCACAAATTTGTCGATCAACCTATCTGCATACTAGTTTCGGGGTCTACCCCTTATCAGTACAACTTTTGCAAATTAGAGATCGTGAATTCGCGGCTTAGAGCCAAAAATGTACGGAAGCCCGGTGAGATGTACAGATTCTTCCATTTCATATACAGGGTGGTCTTTTTAACTTGAAACAATGAGATATCTGGAGAACTAGTAGGGTAAAATATTTTGTTGCAACAGGGTATTATATTGTACAGAACGGCCTATTTCAGAAAAATATTTTTCATACGCTAGGGGGACCAGAAAAGTGTGACATCATATGCGTCTACTGGAATCAAAACCCCTTAAATCCAATTTTGGTCAAAAATGTGATAACTACAATTTTATTTAAATGTTTTTGAGTTAACTTAAAAATAAATTAGTCGAACTAACGGTACAGATTAAGCAGATCACAGTTAAAAAATGTTACAGTTCAAAGCAAAATTATAGTTTTTGTTAAAAATTATATAAACAGTTTTCCCGCTTTTCTGAAAATTTAGTTGGTTACGATTCCACTGGACTCATATAATGGAATATTTTTAAATAGGACACCCTCTATTTTTTACTACATTTTAATACAGCTTGTAGATTATACTGGACCCTGAAAATTTAACATCGTTGCCTGCAGTAGTTTAAGACAGAAATTCATTAATAAACTGAAAGTATCTCATGGTATCATGTATTTTCTATTTAGAAAACGTGACGAACAAAAACAGTTTTCTGATCCTCCCTGTAACCTGCTCTATACGTAAAAATACGTGCCTGAAATAAGCTCTTCTGTACAATATAGGCCATCCTTGGAACAATTTTATTTATCCTACTACTCTCTGACTCAAGCAAAAAAGACCACCCTGTACTGACTGTATATGTAAGTAATTTGTCGAAAAAATCAGTGTTTTTATCTAGTAACGAATTGGTGACATTGAACTGAAGTGATGCAAAATAGATCAAATTCTAATTCGTCAAAAACTTTTTTCGATGAATTGGTTTGAATGGAATTTATTGATTCAGGATTATTCGAAAATGTGGCCTTGAAGCTACGTGATCAATTAATTGGTCAATAAATCGACAGCCTTAAGTGTATGTTCACCTTGGACCACCAGTTCTTCATGGACATATCCTATTTGCCTCTATTCGCTCATCTAGAGGTCCTGTTGCTGCACAAGCAATTTTTGGAATATTTCCATTCATTTGGAGTTTCAAGACTTTTCCATTTGCCGGAAGTTCACCGTAAAAATCGTATAACGCAGTCATTGTCATTCGAATTTATTTGAAGACCTTTACCTGTGTATTTAGTATTCCAGAGTGCGGATTGTGGTCGTTAAATTCACTCTTGAACCCTTATACCCGGGCGAATTGATGGGGAATTTACACATTTTTTCATCTAATTAAAGAAAGTTTAGCAACATATCTGGTTATAGTTTATTATATTTAATCGAGATTGTAAATTACGTATTCAACTTCTGCTGTTAGAATGATAATCACAAACGAATTATTTAAACCTTTGAATTATAGTACTCCTTAACATTTTCTAAATCCTCCCTTAACACAATAAGTCCCTACTATCTGGACTTTAAAAACAAGTCAAATAGGAATAGTCGGTAAAATAAGACGGTACTTATGGAACTTCAACTGATTGGATGGGAGTGAAGGTTTTTTGAATCTGTGCACGACAAAACATCATTTTAATAATCAAATTTCCGGAAGGGTCTCCCTATAATAGAGCCCTGAACAGGACACAAGAAACCGGTTCTCTAAGTCGGTGTGTTCCCCCTTCAAGCCATATAAAATTATCGCCCCAAGGATTACCGGATTCAGCAAGACGCTCCGACCCGTAAATATTCAATAGATAAAGAACCCCTTAGCAATACCAATAAAGGGACCATAAGCCTTACGTCATACAGTGGTTTGAACCTTTGATCTGATTACGGGACAAAAGTCTCTTCTGCAAAATACTCTTATTCGCAATAGGAAAAAATAGTTTTTGATCAATAGCTATAGTTACTGGTTTTGACCTAATGATTTGAATTTTGCCCCACAACACGTCACACTTCAAGGCTTACAATCGCACACACACACACACCTTTCCTTACCACGTGTCTTAGGACATGAGGCCCATTGTTCAAGGAGTTGGTTTTTCGAAAAGGGGCCCTTCGCAGATGTCTCGAAACGAAAATAAGACCAAGACGGTTGCAGCTGCTGCTGTCGCCGTCGTGTGTTTGGGTTGCATTGTTGTGTCGGGGTTTTGCGTAATAAGAAGGGCGATTTTTGGTCTACTAGGGCATCGTAACTGTAACTGGTGTAGGTATAAGTTTTCACTTTTACCTTTAGAGTGAACTACCTATTTCAAGTCGCGTCTTATGTTCTTTAAAGTTTGATCTAAAGCAAATTTTTGGTTCGCACTTGTATAATTACCTATCTACAAAAGATTTTTTCTGTCGCTTTCTTCTTTTAATGGTCCTACATTTTTTAATACGTTTGGCCTTGTGTGCGAAACATTCTGCCGATGATGGGCGTTCGCAGACTTTTATCAGGGGGCAAATGTTTCACAATTTTTTAATCATTTTTAAAAAACAATATTTAAAATTTAAAAAAACCGAGAAAATTTCTAACGTTTCAAATAAAACTTTACAATATTTTATAGTTAACTGAAGCTTATAACATTAAAATATTTTTTTCTTATTTTTAGAAAGTCAACAAAATAACAAGAAAATGTATGTAAAATGAAACTCAAAGTTTGTGCCTCTCGAGATTTTTCCAAGTGATTTAAATCAAATAATATTTATTGATAATTTAGTTAGCGCATTTTTCTTCTTCAACTTCAAAAAATCAGAATTCAGCTTTACCAATAATCTCTCTCGGACTGATGTCAGTTTCATGTTATTGCGTTATGTTTACTTCTTAAATATTATAAATTATCCTTTAATTTAGTTTATTTTTCTATGACCCCATTGCCCGCACCCGTCCCTGCGGTCGCCAATGATTCTGCATTCTGCTTTGTATTGCAAAACATTTATTAAATATCGTAATTAATTAAAAGTTGTCGAAAAAATAGTGTCAACAGTGAAAACAATCTCCGTTAACAATAATTGACATTTTTAACAAAAAAAAAATAAAAAAATAAATAAAAAGTTTCCTGCCTCCTGTGAGGTTTGAACTCACGACCCCTGGTTTACGAGACCAGTGCTCTACCACTGAGCTAAAGAGGCTGTTACATTACGTGGCGTTCGCAGTCTGTTTTACTCGTCGGACCGCCGTCGTAGGTTTTTACCCATTTTTCGGCCAATTCGTCGGATCTGCACTGTAATGTAAACTAATAGGTATAGATTACCGTATTTTATGTAATCTCGACTGTTTGCTTGTATAACAAACTTGGAACGATTGGTTATTTTAAACACGCCTTCGCCAGAGAAAGCAGAGACCCTCTAATTTAAGGGTCTAGTAATTACTAGGCACCAAAGTGGCGAAACCTATCACTTGTAGAAAGGGATACATGGGTAGAAGAATAATTTTAGACATGTTCCCAACAGAGTCTATTCTTCGCCGTATACGTCGAGAATATATGTATCGGTTTACGTTGTTGGTACTCGGGCTACATGTTGTATCGCTATGTTGGTGTCTACTAATAGAAGGTCTCTGGCCCCGACTATTCGCGGTTAAAACCAAGTACGTCAATAACGTACAGGACATTTTTTAGTGACCTTGATGCCAAAATGTGGGAATTCGGATCCGATTCGCTATGCGCTAGGGATGACGATACCCGTTATATTTGCTACCCGGGTACCCCTTAACTTCCCAGGTACCCGTAAAATACCAGTCAACCTTAAATTACCGGAAATCACATCGTAGCAAGGTGTAATAGCAGGTTGGGGACGAAATAACAACTTCAATCAATTTTCAAATAGCCGACGTTTTGACCGTATATTTAATTATACACATTATAAAGACCGCAATATATGGTCGAAACGTCGGCGATTTGAAAATTGATGGAAGTTGTTATTTCATCCCCAATCTGCTAATCCACCTTGCTAATATTGCTCATTGCCTTTATATTCATAGTCTATCAATGATTGGTTAGTAAATATGCCCATTACTAGATGGCGAGCATGCCCATGTGTGCTGACCAATCACTGCCGATGACGTAAGAGTTCCAGCGTATTCCCCGTTTTTTTTTTTCAGTGGTGGGATGGCACTGGGTAGGGGAGTATGTTGAAGATAAAGATGAAATAATAATATAATCTCCAGTGAAAAGAGATATAATCACTGAAGCGACGTGTGGTAAGAAACAAAATTATATAAGGGAGTGTTGTGATGTGAATAGACTTTCCTTATCAGGTATTTTCTTATGATCATGACAAAAACAACCAACCGACAATACCTCTGCCCTCTGGTCATATACGCATCCCATTCCTAACCGTAAATTTGTTTACTTCATACTGTATCATTTTGAACACTTTTACGTACTTGATTTTGATCCGGTAAATAGCTTTTTACAGAATTGGATATCGTAAAGAAATTTTACAGTATTGAGTACCGGCACATCTTCAATAAATCCATTGCCATAAGTCCATGGTAATCTACCTAAACCTACCGGTACAGGATACCGTAATGAAACTTTTTGTCAAATTGGCGGACTTGTCAAAAATATATTCGCCGCGCATAAAATGGTTTTTTCCTATTTTTAATAAGTATGAAGTAAAATGTACATCATACGTCCGGTATCGTGTTACAGTAGTCGTTTCAAAATTCCAGACTCGGCTAGCGCCTCGTCCAGAAACATCTTACTCCTGCTGTAAAACTATATTTACCGGACTTATAACGTAAATAACTAAAAATATTGTGTTATGTCACTTTGACATTTTTAGATTTGATAGTCTGCTCCGGCTTGTAGCAGCTGCAAACAGTGGAAACTTTAAGGTATTTAGCGCTCCCAGAATATATTATCGAGAATCAAAATTTGAGTAGGAAACTGGCTCCATTCAATGTGTTTATCTGTGTCTTCAGTGTGTGACTGCCAGTGTATGTAAAAGTATCTAGCGTTTTTCAATTTTTCTCCTCTCTTGTTTGTTAACTGCTAAAGACTAGACGTTAAACTTCAATTATATTAATCCGATACATTAGTTATTGGAATTTAGAATACTAATAATGATGCAGTGGAATTAGTTAGAATAAGTACTCTGCGACCAGTTCAGAGTTTTTCAAATACTACGAAATATTGGCCTTCGCCATTCTATCAACAAATCGAACCCGACCAAATTAACTAGACGTAGAGAAAACATCCAGTTTCCCTTTCCTCGTTTCAACACTGATGGTGGCCTCATCTACTGGTTTCTCCTGGAAGCTCATTGAACGACTATATCTTATCTAAAAACAATGTATTGCTATTGGAAGTTGGGACACTAAACAGTTGGAAAAAATATTGACAGTGACAGTCGATGGAACATGAGCTACATTTCTTACAACGTTCTGTCTGCTAATGCTTAATCTGTGCGGTCGCCCCGCCTTTCATTCACTGAAAGCTCAATGAATAATCAGAATAGCCCACACAGAATAGTTGACAACCGACAGTTTTGAGTTGCGTGACATAAGACAACCCAGGTAACAAATACTTATCGGGTATCCGGGTACTCGTCGTCATCCCTACTATGCACGTGTGCGTGGATTGTTGCCAAATCTCGAAACGTACTTCGTTAGAATCACATTCTTCTGTATAGAATAAATTTCCCTCCGTATAGAATAAATTAGGCCGAAAGGCCCCGAATCAGGCCATTCGGCCTAATTCGTGAACAGTACATGAATCTAACTGCACGTAGCGATACCTGTGCCAGTTTCAAAACAGCGCTCATTATTCGGCATGTGCAGAAATTGCAATATACGAGGTATTGTGAAGCGATCCAAAAACCAGTGTTCTGCATATATTGTCACTTCCCACAGACAAATGGCCGAGATTTCCTACCTATATTGTCTGGGGGCGACGTTTAGCAGGGTATCAAACTCATTTCTCTATCAGGCAGAGGAACCATAGACCGGTTTCGCTCTTATTAGAGCTCATCAGTATGGTATTCCTCGAACCTGACAGAAAAATAAGTTTGAACGGCAAGTGGATCTATTTTTTGCGCGAGAAACAGTGTCTATATGTAAGTGGCGCCATCGGACTACGGCAGGTGCTTCTACTAGGGCATGCGAGATGATTGTAAAGCGATCCAAAAACCAGTTTTCTGCATATATTGACACTTCCAAAAGACAAATGGCCGAGATTTCCTACCTATATTGTCTGGGGGCGACGTTTAGCAGAGTATCAAACTCATTTCTCTATCAGGCGATTACTAATAAGAGCGAAACCGGTTCCTCTGCCTGATAGAGAAATGAGTTTGATACTCTGCTAAACGTCGCCCCCAGACAATATAGATAGGAAATCTCGGCCATTTGTCTGTGGGAAGTGACAATATATGCAGAAAACTAGTTTTTGGATCGCTTCACAATCATCTCGCATGCCCTAGTGGAAGCACCTGCACATCCCCTCCTTTTGCAGTCCAAGGCCAGCAATGTAAAACATAAGCAATGTCCTGTATGTTATGGAAGTATGTGGTTAAAACTATCGTTGGGGGCGCTGCTACGTAAACAAATATGGCGTCGTAACGAGTAACATGAAATGATAATCTGTTAAATATTATGAAGATGGAGGTTTTTTTCTACTTTTAAGATATGTGTAGTGTGTTTTTAGACATTGACTGGTTAAATTAGGTACGTAGCTCTGCATTTGTTTTTATCGCAAAGCTGAAATTGGCGAGAAAAAGTAAGTTTACATGCATAGTGTACCTGTTTTCTATTCTATCCCATAATTGGGATGGAACCTTTATCTCCAAAACTCTTTTTGGAGGCAATTTGGGTTATCCGGTAAGGTCCATTTTTACATGTCCGGTTTAAAGCCTACCTGAGATTTAATCTCCGGATATGACCTGATGAAAAATGTTCTTTTGGCAAATATTTTTACTTGCTCTTGTGTAGCGAGGAATGTGACAATCATTTTCTAGCCTGATACAGTAATTAAACAAAAAAAAATTACAACTCCGTGTATTCTAAGTTGCCGAATTAACGCTGTAATAGTTGACACTAATAGGGTTTTCGAGTAGTCAGAGCGCTCTAAGAGTATTCCTCACCTCCAGTTATTATTAGTGACTTAATGAGACAACAACAGGTGGAAACACTCTTTTTGCCTGCACTCGAAAACGTTATTAGATACTTGTCTTTATAATCCATTCAGTTATTTCTGTCGTTAAGTAGGCGTTGGAAATCTGACATATTTCACCCGGTATAACATGACTGACAGTGACACTGATTAATAATCAGTTTGAGGTTAAGGTATTGTTTACTCTTTTGCTCACATAGTTGCCAGATGGCTTCATTAGTTCAAACTTTTAATAATATTGATTAATGATTACTAACCTAGAATCTAGTAAAAAATGGGCCGGGGCTCTATGTTAGCAAAAATATTATATTTTATTAACGCATTTAAAAATGAATCTTTTACAACGATAATAGTTGAGGTTACTAAGTTTATAGTGTGAAGGTAGTTGTGATAATATGTATAAGAAGTTTGCTTTTTGGACTAAAAGAAAGGTGGAATACAGTTAGTGAAGAACAGGAAAAATGGTATGTCTCTGTCTGCCGGCAATTGAAAGCAAGTAGAGTTAATGCTTACCCCAAAAATATTGGAAACTTTAGTCAAGGTCATAGTGGGCGATTCTTGGGGGAAGTCTCTTCTAAATTGGAGGTAGCATTTTTTAATGCAAAATCGCATTTTCGCTTTAATTACCTTGGGCATTTTTTCTTAAGAAATAGTTTTTTAATAACTAATTAGCTTACAAAATGCACACTTAAATGTAGAAAAAGTCGGCCAATGCGAAATTTTAATGACGCATCTTGACAAATTTGTCTTGGCGACAAGTAAACAAACAATCGGTGTCGATGTTATACTGGTGAAATTCCATGGCATGGGTTGACGCCAAAAATAACTGAATGGATTATATATGCGCATGTTTGTATATATTACCCATTCACTTATTTTTGTCGTCTAGTTACATTTGAAACCTTCATTTTTTTAATACCCAGCTCCTTTTAGCCCATGTTGAGAAGATACGGAAAAAATGTACAATAAAAAATAAAAAGGCGTTGGAAAATTGACTTTGACATTTTTATCGTATCTTCTCAACATGTGTTGAAAGGAGATGGGTATAAAAAAATGAAGGTTCAAAGGCAACGAGATGAGAAAAGTAAGTGAATGGGTAATAGATGGTAATAGGTACATCTTCACCCATAAGGAAATCTTTTCCTAGGCTCGAACCATCGAGCTAATGCGCAGACCTCCTCCTGTTTTACAGTTTTGGCCCCCCTTTTTAGCAGTGGGAACCTTTAAACTGATGACGACATCCGCAGGAAGCGACGTCTCGGTGACGTCAGGATGTCTTAAGTCAAATTATTGCAAAACAGTTGTCACTGTCATTATTTTTATTTCTTATTTCCAATCCAATCGAATCCATCTTCTAGCTAGAACACTAGGGCTCCTAGCCCTTAGTTGACTTAGCTCTAAGGTATTCTAAAACTTAATTTTGACCCTAACAATTACCAAAAACAATCGACACAATCAATATCCGGTCCGACCTTAAGTTGCTATGACGCGCGCTGACGAGAACATTACGTCATACGAACCTTAAGAGTGCTGGATTTCCGGCCAAAAGAACGGGACCATTTTTAGGGCAATATCGATGTTTGTTGGCTCTGCCTATATCCTCTTGGTCATTGGTTCGAACCAAGAGAAATACTATATATATGATATATAAAAAATCTTTATTTCTAAAAGCGGCTTTACACCGAAAGTTTGACTTCAAAGAAATGTGAGAAATTAATTTGATCACATTTTGCCTGAAATCATTCATATTCTTGGAAGTTCAACTTTTGTTTTACACCTAATCAAAGTTTTAAGTTAAAGCTGTCAATTTTTTGGCCAACATTAAGGAAACAAATTATATTTTCTTTGTAGAGTGCATATTTGATAATATGTATTTAAGATTTTTTAGTTTGGCTTTAATTAAAATTTTACTCATTTATTGTATTGAAATAAAATGTTTGGAGTACGAAAAATTGAACATCTTCTAATAATCCTATAAAACTATAATAAACCAAAAATCAAAAAAAAATAACCTTCTTAACCTTTCTTTTAAGTGTGTTGGCAATACCAAATCAGGAAATGTGATGTCAAAGAATTGGACGAAATTAGAACAGGTTCTATTTCGTGAATAATTGGACCTACAATTATTTGGTTCTAAATTTGAAATCCAATTTTGTTTTACACCAGTATAATTTGGCCTTGAATCTGCCTTTATGTCACTAATTGGAGGTCAAACTCTCGGTGTAAAGCCGGCATAAGGAAATAGGCTATCAACCTTGGTCTTTCTGCCCATGTTATAATATTATATAAAATGTATTGCATAGTTATACAAATATTACAAACTTAGGGGAAGGAAGAAAAGCTGCTCATTCTGAGCTTGGCTCGTCTAGGTTTGGAAATATTCCATTAGGGTGGTTGTAAGGAAAACGAATCGGGACTGTCTATTTTGTCTTGACAAACAAAATGGGTTCAATAGAGTCATGTTGTGTGGGTTGTTTTTCCATATATTCTGAACTTGTATCAATCTTTATCTTATTTTTGTCATGTCTGTGCGTTCGTAGAGTAGTTGGTTGGAAGGATTGTGCATCGGGTTTGAGACTAAAGTTGTCGTAGAGCTGACCATATATATATGGTCAGCTATCATTTTGTAATTTTTTCAATACCCCAGTTTTGGCCGTTTTTTGGAAAAACGCCTCGAAAAGTGCAAAAATTTGAATTTGGCGCGTCACCTCTGACATGCATGTGCAGTGTCGCCAACATAATAATTTCTTATGTCAGAGTCAGAGCCGATTTTCCTTTCTTATTTATTTTGAGCGATCTCATGTAGTAATTAACAAAAAACATCCAAACTAATCTCCCATGTGCTGGACACCCGGTATATAATTGTGTGGTCGAGTGTTTCGTCTTAAATCCAAATTGGTATATTGGAATATATTTGCCGATCTGTTTTTGAATTCTTTTTTTTTATTATGTGTTCGAATAATTTACTTAACACTGGGAGTAATGTAATAAGTCTATAGTTTTGTGTTAGTGTAGAGAAATACTATTTTTTGTCTGTTTTAGGCAACCCACAATACACATTTCTCCGGGGGAATTATTAATCCCCGGCTCTACGGGTCCACTTTGATAAATTCGCGATAGTCGTTCAACACTAGAGCAAATGAATACCTCATTTCTTTAAAAAAAAATCAGAAAATAAAGAAAAATAGAACATTCATAAACGCACGAAAAAAAAAATTGATAACTCAGACATTTAAATCCGTACGAAAATAAGGAATTAATTGTGAGTAATTTAAAGTAGTATAGTAAATATTCTATATTTCGGCTGGTTTTTCCTCGATTAGATATACGCAAAACTCTTTGTCACAATTATCTTACTTCTTACATATTGACACGAACGAGTTTATAGTACACTATAGCACACTACGTTGATTACTTGGAAATTTGCCTGACCCGGGTTTACTCAAAACAATACTGAATCTCACGTAACTCAAAACCCAAACAAATAGAGAGTGTTGAACAACAGATAAAAATTATTATTAACTTAATAGTATTATTGTAATGAATTCAGAAGATAACGGACTAGAAACTGTCGGAATTTCGCCATTTTACAATGACTACTACTTTTACATTGCAACAAACTCAAGCCGCTCCTATAATAAAAGTCTTAATAGTGAATCCTTGTTGTCATCAGGTCATATATTTGTGACCTGAAAATGACAAAGTCAATCCTGCGGCCGAATCCAAGAGATTCGAATAGTCAATTTCTATATTCGAATGACTTCAAAACAGCGAAGTATCTGTCAGCTTGCTGTTTGGTATCCGGTAGTTTTGCGTTACACTGACATTATTCGAATACGGAAACTGACTACTCGAATCTCGTCCTCGTTTCTGTACAATTTTGGCTCGTTAAAATGGAGAGCGTGTCTTAACCAAAGCTAAATTTTTTATTTAATTGCCCAAATGTCCTTACCAAATAAGAGTAGATTGAAGAAATTCCTGTAGAAGGGGCGCGATAACGACTGATGTACGTAAAGATCATTCTGTATATCTCAAAGCACGTGAAAAGAACATGTTATCACCCGGTAAACACGCGGTGACGTAATTGTTTTCCCCTTCGTTTTTTCGATCTACTATATCCAGTATACAGTGTTGTCGTTCGAACTAAGTGTATAAAAATAATAACGATAAATTGGAGTAAGGTGTGCCTTCTTTGCCAAAAAATGTAGAGAAGATTCGATTCAGCTCCACGTGTTGGTATTTCTGACCGAGGAATGACAGATTATTTTATTTTTGTCTGGCATGGTAATATTTTTAAACGTGATCCCTTCCTGTTGCAACACTGTATGTATTACAGTACTCTCTGTAGCCTATACGTCGAGATGTCGTTTTTTTATCAGTCGTCGTGCCATGCGTTTGATAAGCACTAAATGTCCAGTTATGCGGCCTTTGAAACTGCCACTTGTTTTTCGACCCTCCATGTTATGTATGATAATGGAAACTTAATTAACGTTTTTTTTTTGTTGAAAATAATAATAGCAGTCATTCATTTGCTTAATTTATCGTGGTCCACCTATACAGAATAATTTATTTTGGTGCCTGATGCTGAACTTCGAATCAGCCAACAAAACCAAAACCGTATCTAACCAAATCAGCCAATATTTGTTTACTAAACCAAACAAACCAAGCGCGGGATAACTATTTTTACCATGCCATAATTACATAATAAAACATTAATATTTCCCTTGGTTTGACGTAAATCGCACATCGAAGATGACGCACGAGATGGCCTTAGCCCGGGCACTCGCCATCTTATCTCCTGCGGTGCCATAGGTAACTGAACCGAAAAATCGCTGTTATTTTCCGGCTTCATCATTGAAAACATTCATATTTGAATGGAAGCGTTATCGCCTGGAAGATAATCATGGTTGCATCATGTGATGTTGATATTAACTAGCGACGCTATTGTTCGCGCTCCACATATCAAGAAACCCTAAATTTGTCAAGCATGGTGTGATCGTACTTAAGCTAAGATTTTCTAGTTGTTTGATTAAGATTTCCTTATCCGTGCTCATATGTTATAGCAGACGCACTTATCTTGACATATGTGGGTTTTTCTTAGGTCATGATTGGATTTGATTAGCAACCAAGGGAAAGTTTAAAGGACATGTTGCGTTACACAATTATTAGATTGACAATCTCTTCAAGAGATGTTGATGAACAGGACTCACCACATGTATGGTGATAAGACGTGGTCGTGAAGGAGGAGCTGTGCCAATTGGATTAGAAATCAAAAATACATATTAACTAGGTGTGCATTTCGATTTCGGCATTTTCGATTGGAGTCTCTGAAAATAGCCGTTGGATAAATGGCCCACACAAAAGCCAAGTGCAACGCTAAAATTGAAATTTAACGACCATAGTCACGCCACGTAAGCGAAAATAGTCAATGAGAAAATGGCTACGTTGCCACATCGCACCGTAATGGAAATTTTAATGACAAAAAAATCTTTTAAATTCAAACATGAAAGAGAAAAGTTGAATTTGGTCACGGCTGTACTTTGGATGGAGCACGGCAACGTCGAATTATAAAGGAAAAATGACGAGTGGAACAACATTGGGGAATGGGCTAAAATTAACCGACACGCAAAACGGTAGAGGAAGGGTCTAAAACTAAAATTAATCACAAAAAAGCACGCGAACGAACTTGCGTTTCAATGCGGACCAGACGGGAATGGAATGGCGTTGGCCATAAAGTCAGTTAACAGAGGAAGCGGACCTAAAAATACACGCTTAATGGTGTAGTAAAAATATACACACACACATATACATTCAGAGTGTTCCAAGCCTGGCAAACGTCTTCTATATGCCAAATACACGTCTAATAATATTATGGTTGCTCGGATTTCGCCATCTTGTAACACCTATGGAAGCTAGATCGGGAAATCCAATGAAACACTAATCAAAACATTCGAGTTTGCATCGATTTGAGTTGACCTGTGTAGAATCTGGTTGGACCATCTGTCCTCGCCCATTCCCTCAACGTACCATCTCTCTCTCATATTATCTGTGCTGCGCCACTCCGATATCTTCACCAATGAGTGTTTTATTCCCATAATTCTTTCGTTTCTGATGTGCTTTAAATTTGTCCTACCCGCCGCTTGTCTCTACAAGACCATCTCTATTCGGTTTTTTGTTGATAGATCTTGAGTAAGAACCACCTGGTCATCTGCCAAGCACATACTATACAGATTTTTGTTGGTCAATTGGATGCCCATGTGTTCACGTTTTCTTTTCCAAATTATTAGTGCTTGTTTCAAATAGATTTTGATCAGTACCGGTGACAGGCAGCATTCTTGTTTCAGGGCTTAGTTTACTGTCGAAAATCTGTTTCCTTATCTTAATCCTCGTTCTGTTGTCTTGTAGTCTTCCCTAAACTGGTCCACGATTTCTTTGTTCAGAATTTTTCCTGTTCTAGAATTGAGTTCTACCAAAAATTCGTCTTTTTTCTGAACCAGGATTTCATGCGCAGAAAAAAGGTTTGTCCTTGGTTATTCCACTGTAAAACTGAACGTATTAGCCAGGGTGTTCTGAACCCTGACCTTTCTTCTTTGTCTCTATTAGAAAAAAAAAAAATGTTACATTTAACTTAACGTTTATTGTGCAACTAGTGTCGAAAATTGCACTTTTCACGCAAGTGTGACGGTTTGGACATACGAGCCATAGACGGGTGAATAGTGATATAACGTCACAAGAGTGGGAAGAGTGATGATACCTTTCAACAGTAGTTAGTAGTGCGCATTTGTTTGTTAATTTTCGAGGCAGTCGTAGAAAAAAAAAATTGTGTGGTATATTTAAAATATTTAAAAGTGAAGGGTAGTACCATTCGCCTCCTCTCAGGATTGGCAAGAGTGAATGTATGCCGCCCCAGCATCTGACCCAAAGGAACAGGAACCGGTACTCGTGACGTTGCTCTGGTACTCCTTCAGGCAGAGCCACAGCGAATGTTATCCATCCTCGCAACAATGGCCAGTGAATAGTTTTTGTAACTCGATGATACCCGAACCATGGGTACAATACAAAAGAAAAAAGTAAACCCTCAATGTTCTGAGTTCCTTCGAGTAACACAACAAGCATCCAACAACTAACCTGAAAAGTGGCGGATCCAGCTTCCTGTGAAGGGGGGGGGAGAAAAAAAAGAGCGCAAAAATTTTTTGACGTGCCACGCCCACTTTTTTTACTTTTGATAATTTTATTTTGACGAATGTTTTCCTCGTGCATAAATTTTCCCATAAGAGCAGTGCAATCTTCAAAAAATTGTTCCACGTTGTCTAGGAAACGGTTAATTTCCCCTGTTACCTACTAACCATTTTGACTGGGAAAGACAGTAATCCCATCGTGGTTCCCATCATCGGGAGTTCCGTAGGTGGAATATTTTCGAAGGTAGACCCCTTCGGAGGTCGATTTTTAAGCACTTTTAGAACCGCGTTTTTTTGCCATTTTTAAAAAACCTCTTTAGAGGTTAAATTTATTTGAATTTAGTTTCTTATGTTCTTAGGGGATTGCAAAGGTGCCATTCCGATAAAAAAAAAATTCCGATTTTTTTTTTAAATGTTTAAAGGGGGGGGGGAGTTATTACGACTTTTTCTCAATTCTCAAATTTGACCGCCTGTAACTTGAGAATGCCTCGACCTATCGCAGTAAATCCAACTGTTTTTTCCTCTTCTTGATGTCCTCTTTTACCTCCCACCATCCAACCACCATACCAAGTTCTGTAAGTGCAATATTTTCGGAGATCGACCCCTTCGGAGGTCGATTTTCAAGCATTTATAAAATCGCGTTTTTTTAATATTTTTAAAGAAACCTCTTTAGGGATTAAATTGCAAGCGTGCCATTCCGATCAAACACAGCAAAAGAATGTTTCCGAATTTTTTTCGAAAATGTCCAAATGGGTTATACGACTTTTTTTTCTCAAATGTGACAACTTTGACCGCATGTAACCTGAGAACTCCTTGACCGATCGCAGTAAATCCAACTATTTTTTCCTCGTCTTGATGTCCTCTTTCACCTCCCAACATCAAAAGTTCCGTAGGTGTAATATTTTTGGAGATAGACGAATAGACCCCTTCGGAGATCGATTTCTTCGGAAGTCGTCAAAATGTATCTTTTCAGTTGTGCGCTTGCGTTTATCAGTCAGTCAAATAAAAATCCCAAAGAAATCTAAAAGGAGTCGAAAGGAAATGATTGTTGGCGTTAGATATGTCCTAATACATCTTTTTGTTCTTATGCTCTTGTCGCAATTACCAGTGGATAATAAACGAAACTTGGAGCGGTCTATGGTGGAGTGGGTAACCGAAAACGCTGGTACATGGAAATTACACTTCAGGATGCTCGTATCTATAAGCCATTCACTTATTATTGTCATCAAGTAGGCGTTCTAAATTTAACTTTGACATTCTTATCGTACACTGAAAAAAATTGGCCGCCTTTTTACAAGAAAAGTAATGCTTTTAGTGTGACCATAACATTTGAGGTAACATTGCAAAAATTTCGTAAATTTACAAAGCAATTGTAAATCAGTTTACATTTGCATTGTAAAATTGAGGATATATTGTAAAACTAGTTTTACATAATTTTTGTAAAATGCGTGGAAGGTTTACATCAAAGGAGTAATATTACTCGAGTAAAATTACAAAATAATTGTAATTTTGCATATTAATATTACAACGATATATTTAATTCTACGTTGTAAATTTAGCAAATGTTTATGTAATAATATATTTCCTCGTAAAATCCCAATGTAATTTTCCTAAATATGTTGTAGAATTACATAATTATACGATTTTTTAGAGTATGGGTCGAGTGTAAATAAATTAAAAAGTTAAGGCATAACTTTTATTCAAAATAGAAAGTAATAATACAGTCAAATAACAAAATAACGTCTTATTAAAAGCAACAAACTTTGAAAGTTGTATCGACTTACAAATAAAAAAAAACTTTTCAACGATTTTAATTTAGAATCTACATCTGCTCGTAAATGTACACGTATAGTGTCCAATATTAAAAGTCATCAAGTTGACTTTGTGTTGAGAGAAAACATTTTGGTCGAATTTGATGACTTTCATTATTGAATACATGGTACTTTAAACTAAACATTAACGTATATTATGTAAAAACTATATTTCGCTCCCATCAGTCCCATCTATGAATGTGCTGCGTCCGCAAAATGCTTATTTTCTCGGTTATTTGAAGAGATACGAAGAAGGTTTAGCCCAAAATTTCACAATTACAAGTCTACAAATATGATCTTTTCAAATTTCGAAATTTCTGAGAGGTTTCGGAAATATTCGCATAAAAATCGAAATTTAGAAAAACGTTTTTATTTTTTTAGTCTTAAAGAGATAATTACCAATAATTGGCACTTCTTCATTAACACTTTTTGCTCTTTTCAAAGTGGTAATTTCAAATTTAAAATCCGACATTTCGTATCTCTAAATTAAGACTAGAAAAAATAAGAACTTTTTAAACATTTTTATGTTTTGCGATAGTTTTCGAAATCAGTCGGAATTTTCGTAATTTAAAAACGTCGTTTTCAAACACTTCTAATTGCGCAACTTTGCCCTAATTTAAAAATTTTGGTATCTCTTCAAATAACCGAGATCCCCATGGTTAAACTCGAAAAACGGTCACCCTGTATATAATTATGTACTTATATTAAAGTCGTGGTCATACTTAAACAAATCATGTCTCATTATTGGGACAACTTGCTTAACTAAATGTGTGTACACATAAAAGACATTTCAAAATAATAAAATAATTGCTAAGCATTTGCCTGAGAAAAAAAAGAAACTTAACAAAAAACTCAACAATTTTAACGAATCGAGATATTTTAAACAAATCACAGCTTATACCACAGTGTCGATGAAAACAGAGCAGAGGTTTTAAAAACCATAATAGAATGTCTTTGCACTTTTCAAATTTAACAAAATATAACTGTATACAGGGTGATTCAAAATTCAGTACAAAGATTTTAAGGGCATATTTGTGGGGTCAAAATAAGACGTTTTTTTCCTATAAACATGGGTCCTAAAATGAACCCCCTCCCCCCTACGGGCGCTGAAAGTTGGGAAAGGATAAAAAGTTTTTTTTTAATTGTGGCCATATTTATTCACGAAAATTCTTGAAAATTAACAATTTGACAGCATAAATAAAAAATAACAATTGCCATAACTACGAAGTCCCAGCTTCCTATGCTTTTCCTTATTATGATGTTGATACTGCAGCCGTTCAGTCAAAGGAGTTTTTCTCGAAAACGGTTAGCTTAATCAAAAATCTTCAAGCAATCAAAACTACAGATATTTGTTTGAAACATAAAACATTTGTCATCATAATGATATGTACAAATTTTCAAGAATTTTCATGAATAAATATGGCCACAATAAAAAAAAAATATTTTTCCTTTCCCAACTTTCAGCGCCCGTATAGGAAAAAACGTCTTATTTTGACCCCACAAATATGCCCTTAAAATCTTTGTACTGAATTTTGAATCACCCTGTATAACTTTATTATACTGAAGTTAATTTGTTTAATAATGAAATCACTTTTCTCTTTGACGCATTTTTCTTTCTTGATTTTGTGCCCTCGTCGGGATGAATTTTCAAAACATATCTTTGAAAAAATTCAAAGACAGAAAGAACAAGAGACAGAAAGCTTCTCCGAATGTGCTAGCACTCAAAATTTTCTCCCTCTCGAAGAAGATACATAATTCTTGATCTGCAAATTACCAAAGATGCTATAAATATCTAAACAAAAATTATTAAAACTATTTACCTATTAGAATTATGCACGGTTCCGGGTCCAAAAAATCCAGAGACGATGTGTCTTCTGGGATAATCTAAACGAAACATAAAAGTTTGACTTACAAGTGAAAAATAAAGGGCATTTAACTGCGAAACCATGACGCAAGTGCCCATTTACATGAACATTTAACTCCCTTTTGTTTTTAAATTTAAAGTGACATTCATTTAATGTACAATGAATATAATCTTTATAAGTAGTTTGTATTTTGGTATAATTAAACTTAACATGTTGAATAAACAGACGATACGTTTTAAAAGATAAATTGCAGTTGGGATATTAGCAGTTAAAACTACATCGCGGCATATTCCTGTCAAAACTCATATGGAGTTGATTTTCAAGGATTTTCTAATTTTCTCTACAAATATCACAGGCGATCATAATTTATAACTAAAAATGCTTACCTGAGTCTTTTATAATATAAATTGTCGTATAAAGGATATATCATAGTGCACCGAACACCACAGAAACCTAAACATAACCTTTTGATGCATTTAACACAATACATGATGAATAATGCTATGCAATGATAGAGAAACGATTCCTTGTCGTTCCCGTTGTCGCGCCCTTTGAAGGACCGTGTAGCCACGTGACAAAAACGCGATGATTCGATAGGACCGAGTTTACATTTTTTTTGTAAAGTTTCGATTTATTTGTAATTTTACGTTCGGCATTTTTGGAAAGTACAGTTACAAAACTTTTGTATTTTTCGTATTCGTTTTTCGTTTAATGTAATTTTACGTTACCTCAGCAAATTTACCGCGTAACTTTAATTATTTGTGGGTTATTACTGTCACATATATGTAAATTTGTTATATTTTTGTGAAATTTTAAATAATGTACTTTTGCACATATTTTTGTGTAATATTAGTTCAATTGTGTTGTAAAGGATATGTAAAATTACAGCATTTTTTTTCAGTGTAGCTTCTCAACATGTGCTAAAAGGAGATGGGTATATAAAAAAATAAAGGTTTCAAAGGTAACTAGATGGAAAAATAAGTGAATGGATAATATGTAGTAGGCAGGGTTTTACTAACCAACATCAACCATTGATAGATTTTATTCAACTTACAAATTTTTCATATTGCGATATTGGTCTTCTGTGTTTTGGACGGATGAGTGCATTTCCACAGGCTACTTCCTGGGAGCATAATTAAACCTGACAATAGCGCGACAAAAGGCCTCAATCTTGGTGCGTGGGTGAGCTCTAGCGCGATGAGTCGTCATCGATTTTGTGACGTCAGAGACGGTACACTCTACGACAAAATATCAGGACTAGACTCAGTGGTGGAGGATACAGTCTGGAGGCGTCGTATTGATTTTACAGAATAGAATAGAGGCTACTTGTTGGGAAAATCCAACTGAAAAAAAAGAGCCGCCTCCGAAATCCGCCCACCGCGAGCGGAGGCATCGTCCATGCTTGCGTAAAATTACAACACATTTCGCGAATAAATTATAACGTTGATCAGAGTGGGTGTAGAAGAGGAGAGTCCTTGCCAAACGATATAAAAATCCTATATCGATCAAAAATGTTTTTCTCAATGACCTCTGCGTAGAAATTCAGAAAATCTCACTCACAGAGTATGTTTTCGCGTTTACGTTCAGCAGTAACGTATTGTTGCCATGCTCGGAAACTATAAATACAATGAAAGTAAATAAATGATAAGCTCTCTTATCGTTTATTAGGCATTTTCTAGTAAAACATAAAAATTGGGACAATAACATCTGCCTGATTAAGGACGATAAATCGAGAATAGATAAAGTAGGCACTTATAAACCATCAACAACATCAGACAGACAGGGCGTGCATGATGATAACGGTTGAACCTGCAAGTGCGTTCATTATTATTATTAATTTCACTCTTATGACTTTTAATTGATTGTATTTAGTTTTGGCTAGAAACAATATCTTATGCAGTGTTGCCACGTCTGGTAGTTACAGTACAAAAAAATCAAAACATTATCTCAAGTATGGAATCCAGTAATCGGCAGATCGTTCTAAATTATCTAAGAAGGGTGCCATTGACATCAATCGATTACGTGCGTCATTAGTTGAAGTGGTAACTAGAACCATGACTTCATTGTATCGTATAATAGGTAATTGTTCTTCTGCTACCAATAGGCACGTACGCCACCCATGAGAAGAGTTATTTATGGAAATACAAATCTTAAACTGTCAAAACGAGTAATAAATAAATAACTTGCTCCAGCGCCAACGTTGAATGTTTATATTCCAAATTACTGTTAAAGTTAAACAGTTTACTTGGTACGATTCGCCGTAAAGATATCTTTATGACCTATCAAACACCAGGCTTTCTGTTTGTTTTTCCAAAGAGTTACTTGGCATGACTTCACCTTGTAACGTAAACTATCGAGTTCAACAGATACAGTATACGTGTGAGTCATATAATAAAAGTGATTGGGTATGTGGCTCAGGCTAATCAATAAAAAATGTCTTCTTGATGTTCCTAACATAATGCTTAACAAGTATGTGGATTAATTTAAATGTTTTAAGTAACTAAAAAACTGCGGGAAATTTAATTTCTCGCCTAAAGCTAGATCCTCGCAATTTTGTGACTTTTGACAGTTGTCCTTTTGACAGACTGTGATGGGTTCATGACCTGACTGTTAATGTGAATCGGCCTTAAGGTCATAGAGGTAAGACTGAATGTAGCAAACAATTGCCGACATATCTCTAAAACTAGTCCCGTTTTTTTGTGGCCAAAAGTTCGCCATGTTTCTGTGTCCCATCACGTAATGTCCTCGACAGAACCATTTGACATTAGAAGTGGAGTTACATCGATTTCTGCCATTTTTGTGTGTCCTCCACTGCTAAAAAGGAGCACCAAAATTGTAAAACTAAAAACTAAAATATCTAACCTGAACAAGATGATTTGGGTTTGGTTCTGCGTATGTGAATATTTCCCACTGAACTTCAAATCCGTAACATTTTGTAACTTTGAGTGGCTGTAGCTCCAAAATGATTTGAGATAGGACGGGACGATTTAAAATGGTATCAGAGGGCAATACATTTTCAAATTTTCAAAAAGTCTAAAGAATTTGAGTAAACCCTTCACACACCATCATTTGTTAAACCTTCAAAAACGAGGTCAAAAATGTCCCAAGTTTTGAAGCCGTTGAATAGAAAAGCAAATAAAGGCAATATAGAAAGTGTAAAACGAGCTTATCAGCTAGTCGACCAGCACCGTTGTCGCGTGTCAGCGGTTATAAGATTGATGTGTGACTTCATGCAATAATAAATCTGCTGTGCTTATTGCGTGTTGATGCTTTTGAGAGTTCAATTAGGGATGAAAAGGGTACCTTATAAATAGTATATTGTAAAACGAGGGTGGATGTGATGGGCATATCGCACGCGGACGGAGCTTAGGGCACGACGCCGAATGCTCTACCGGTGGGCCGGCTGTAAGCTGTAAGTGACGTAACTGTAAGCGGAGTGCTGTAACACTCCACCCAAGTTATACAGTCTATTTTTTCTACGGCTAATTAAAAATATACCAAAGTTTAATAGTATTAAATTATTTTTTTTTGACACATCTCCACTTCTACCTTACTTTGACACTGACATTGACATTTTTAACAAAATGGATATCGCTTTTGTGTCGCACAGATAAGGCTCTTTTATATGAGAGCGAATTCCGCACTTTTCTGACATGTATGACAATCTCTTGTCAAAATTTTGCTTGGGTGTTCAGTCAGCGTTTAAAATTCAACTTTTTTACGAATTTATCAATACCTAGTGTCAATAGTACTCAATAGTGTCAAACGTGACAAATTTTGTGAAAGTTAGCAAAAAATGGATATTTATATTCATAGTAATAATATAGTTCATGCACACACATATTTGCGTTTACTATATGTATATTATTTATGGAAAAAAAGGTCTATCAAGAAAAAAAGAAGTCTACTCTGTACGGCACTAATTAAAATTTCCTCAAATGTATTATTGCCATTCTCAGCTCTTAGGCCTATTTCCTGCACTTCTTGATTTGTTATTGGTGTTAAGATTTCTTCTGATGATGGGACCACTTCATAATGGACACATAAAATCGTTATAGTTACATATTCTTTACAGTCTTCACAGAAAATTGACTGTAAGATTTGAAACAAAAATTTAATAGTTTAAGTAAAAAAATTAAAATTTTGGGTACCTACCTCGTTCTCTTTATCAAAATACGTAGTTAATCTATATATCATAATAAATGCAAGTGGAATTCAAATAATGGCGATTTCTCTCTTAAAAGCACTCTATTGCAAATTGACAATCATAAAGTCAATCCTGTGACAAAAATAACAATAATCCGCAGAAAAGCTGAACTAAGGTTAACTTTTTGCAAAATTCGCCAAGCGGAAAAATGTACATTCCGCTATCATTTTATAGTATATTATACAACAAGCATTTAATGAGAGTCGTTATTCTCGAGGGTAACGTTTGAGCCCACGAGCGAAGCGAGTGGCACAAGTTGCCCGAGAGAATAACGCTCATTAAATGCGCGTTGAATACTATACTTTATCCATGACCAAGATTCTGGGTTTTCTCAAATATGATAGGTTATAGGTGCCACAAAGATAATTTACAATTTTAAAACCACGACCACGACTGGCTTCGCTATTCAATGGCGCGACGTTTGATGCGTCTTGTCGATAGATGACGGTCTAGTCACCCGCGCATGTCACCGCATGTTCATTTCAATGCTACGAGGGTGGACGGTAAATTACTTCATTTTATGGCCTATTTTAAGTATTTTTCAGTGAAAAGCACATATTTTAGTGAAAAGGAGACACTGTAACCCACATTTGCCTCAATACATCCTAATAGAAGGATAATTATTTGAATGAACCAGTGGTAACTACCGATTTCATGTTTAGGGCAGTTTACTTTTTGAGTTGTCAGTTGCCTACGACATGTTTCGTTTCCATGACAACTCATTATTCACTTGTGAATAATGTTCATTATTCACAAGTGAATAATGATTATCGTTAGTCTTGAGAATGTACAAGAATAATGTGATTATTATAGTATGGTCGTGGATAAAGATAATTTTTCTTGTTGGTAGCGATTTTGCGAATTTCGTCGAAAATTGCGAATATTCGCTCTCATATAAAAGAGCCTTTAGTCTATTTTATATCTCATATAGCGTTTTCGATTAGGAACTCGATAGTGCAAAAGTAGTGCAATTTGTACGTTCGATTGGTAACTTTCGTGTAGTTTGGTATGTTTTATTAGGAAACCAGTGCAGCGAGTTTCACACTGAGTGCAACGTTTTCGACACGAGCTGTACTAGATAGTTTAGCCCCGAGTGCAATGCAAATGCGAATTGCGTGTTTTATTGGAACTGCACCGGGACAAATATTTGAAGAAACTGAAATTGCCCTACGGTCGACTCGGTGCAAAACTCGGTTTGCCAATCCAAAACGCTATTAGATTTAGCTCTCATTGGTTCGTTTCATAAGTCATTTTCGTTTCGCACCGGTTCTGGTTTTGGTTGACATAAAAACGACAGACCAGCTGATTTTCAACCAATCATCTTTCTTAAAAATCACCTGGACTGTCATTTTTATGTCAAGCAGAACCAGAACCGGTGCGAAACAAAAATGACTATATTGATAGTGATACTGATAGCTGACATGTTTGATCTGTTTCGTATCTCATAGCTAAGAGTTGAGATGGCTGCAATTGCCTACTTATCCATTCTGTTACCTGTAAGGAAAACCGAAAATATCCCTATAGTAGAAGAAAAAATATTTTTGACTTCAAAGCTTCATTCCAATAGAGAATAAAACCAATCCGGGACAGTCAGAAATGTGTGCAGTAACTGATTAGGACGTTTTGTACATATTTTGGACTGTTTACTAACGATTCCTGGCTAACTAGACTTAATGAACTTGGCGCTGAGGATGCCATGAAGGCCGAAACCGGTTCGCCCTTAATCTGCGCGAGGGATACATTTTTTGTCTCAACTACCTTTTTGTCACCTTGCACCATGCAGTAACCACTTTATGTTTATTATTTTCAATAATTTATTTATGACTATCAATAATTATCAGATAATAATTAGAGTGGTGAAGCTTTCGTTCCCCAATAGTTGACAAAGGGGGTAGGTCAAGTGCGTTCAGCAAAGCACGCATTGTTTACATGTTTGCATAAAAGAACAGAAAGAGTTGTTCAATTATTGTTCTCTTCTTAGAAACTAATTGCGTGCACAATAGGTACAAGTTCCCAGAATTCACAGTCTCCCTTCCATTGTTGCCTGTTTGATGCTCCACTTCAGCATCTCCATTGACACTCGTCTATAACATAACAGTACTGTTACTGTTAACGTGTTCTTCTGACTCAATTGACTTCGTCAGTACTGGCACACCTAAATAATCAACAATAATAATTTATCCTCGATAGCACTTGACAGATGTGGCAACGCGGCAGGTATGAGCGAGAAAAACCACAAATGGTGCAGGGGACAGGGGCGGCCTGGGTAAATGAGACCCGGTCGGTTAATCATTACAGCCGTGACGTCACAGCCAATGGCGGCAATGGAGCTACACGTCACAGGCTGCGCGCGGCATCGAGCGGTTTTGTGTTTAGGTTGTAAACTGGAACCTTTCGTGTCCACCAGACAATGTTGTCAGTGCGAGGATTCTTGCTTCTTCTTGCATTTCATTCAGTTAGAAGTACACAACGACTTTTACGCGCTCAGTACCCGCTCAACAACACTGATATTTCTGCATCTGTGGGATATAAGTCAATTCCCGTTTAGTGTTCGACAACGTATTTGATTCGTAGTGCTCTCCTAACGGGTGAGGGGTTATGTTTAGAAAGACCAACAGTAAAGAACCAAACAAAACTGTTGTGCAATAATTGCATGGTTATTAGTGATCAATATTTATAGTTTTAGCGTCAAAATAAAACCAAACAAAACTGAAGTTTGACTAGAAAAAGTGACAACGCAGCAATTCCAATATCGCAATCGGGCGCTTGCACACCGCACCGGACCTGAAATCTTTAGTCAGGCAGCAATGGTCTTGTGAGTCGGTTTCGTGTCGCGTATTACGTCAGGCGGTTTAGTGTGAAGTTCCTCTTACTACAAAGTCGCTCTTTTTTTTAAGTTTTGCGTGCGCGATATTTTTCGCAAAACCATGTTATGCGCGTTGAGATAACGTTAATTTCACACAGTACGATCGCTTAGCCGTTACGGGACTCAGTGCGAACGTGTTCGGTGAAATGGTGCCAGCCAAATAGCAGTGCGATTATTGTGTGGTGACGAGTTTTGCGTTGGTAGTACCTACCGAAGGGCTGACAGAAAATTTTAATTACCTACATACAAGGATAACTTGCATAGATTTATCAGAGTGTATGGTAAAAATGTCGGTGATGCAGATGCAGCAAGCCAAGAGGCAGCAATGCTACCTCTGCGACCTGCCCCGAATGCCTTGGGCCATGGTGCACGATTTTTCTGAAGCTGTTTGTCGTGGCTGCGTTAATTATGAAGGGGCCGATAGGATAGAAGTGGTCTTGGACGCAGCCAGACAGCTTAAACGGGCCCATGGCTTTCAAGAGGCTAGGGCATCTAGTCACACCGCCAAGACACACAGAGAACACCAGAACGGTGAGGTTGTAGCAAGTAGTAGGTCGCAAAACCAATCCGGAGCTCATCATCAGAGCTACATGCATCACACCAGAGGTGCCATGCTAGAAGGGTACCCTACTGCCCAACCTCCCCCGCCTCCACGAGGCGGTCAAGGAATAGCTAGACCTCAAGTGGACGGAGCTGCAGAACACGAAGCTTTGGTAGGTAGATTTGTCTAAAGTCTTTGATGACCATAATTCGAGAGATTCTTTTTAGGTCACCAGAACAACAGTGCGCTTACCTACCCATTTAGCTGCGGCCGCTGCGGCCCACCATCCCCTGCAAAGTCATCATCACAACACGAGTGGACGACAAGCGACTATGCCCACTCAGGGACTTAAAAGAGGTTTGTCCACAGCTGATGATGATGACCATCACCCTCACCATCACTCTAATGGAGAGGTGGTCGCCAAACGCATGCTGTCAGTTGATGAACACGGAAACACAAGACAGGAACAACCCATGGTGAGGCCTCCATTAACCCGCGGGGAAAGTTTACCCGCCGTGTCTTTGGCCCAACCTTTTGTTGTCTCGGAGAGATCCTTTAAACAGGAAAAGATTCCGATGAGAACTGGATCGTTTGATGCTGGGACTGCTTTTAAAGTTAATGGTAAGTTTTTCCCTTATTATTATTATTATTATTAGTATTATCGGAACACGCGACGATTGCGACGAAGACCTTGCCATGACGTCACACAAATATTCTCGTCACGTCGTCTAAGCCATGACGTAATGTCAGAGAGCGCTGGATTATATTGTTTTGCTTCGCACTGTATAAGTGCAACCTTGTCCGAAAATGAAGATTAAAGATTCACGTATGTTTGAACTGTGACAATAACAATGGATAGCCGGAGGTCGGTTTTGTAACTATTTTGATTTCGATTTTGTTATCGCATCCCGGATGTAACGTCTTCCTGCCATGTGTTATTGTATAATAATTGAGGTTAGACTTAAAACTCCCCAGTCGGCACTTGTTGTAGTTATTACGTCACAAGCTCTCGATTTTAGCAAGCTCTAGAAAAGTTATCTAGGGCTATCTTTAAATATTTTTTTTTCTTTAATTCAGTCATTAAAACTGATTTTCGCCAATTGTCTGAGAGTTGCGCTAAACCCGGTTAGGAATATTACAAACCAACTCGGCATGTTTCATTGACAATATGACGCAAAGTTACTAAATAATTGATAATTGTGTATTCACTAACCGTATTGCTGTTGTATACCTAACAAGCCACGCATACAAACAAATAAATTTATTTAAGTTGTAGGAAGAACTTGTACTCCTTTTTGTGCACAGCTGATGGATTTTTTTTTATTATAAAAACTGACCTACATTTTCCCACACTATACCATACCTACTGTATGTTCTTTAACGCAACAAAGGCTCCACTAATGGGTTATTCGGATGTAACAAAGGACTATTGTAGCATGCCTGGGTGCATCCGTACCAGCAGATGCAAGGCTGTTGCTTGCAGACGTTCATGGGCATGGGCTTAAGTATCCGAGACCGTGAGAAATTACTTTTATCTCAAGGACGGAACTGATGACAGGCCAGACAAGACCTGATTCTTAAAAACTAATATGCCTAGCAAAGATAATAAATCCACCTACTAACTATACAATGTTGTTGGGTTGAGTCACAAAATTGCGCAGCATTTTTAGTCTAAGCAAATTTTAAATGTAAATGTATTCATTCGCAACACACTCCTTGATTATTTTGCGGTAGTTTTTCAAGGCCGCCCAAATTACCCATTACACTGCCTTGTCAGTTATCACACCACCGCTAAACGAAACGTGAAAAGTAAGATTGTTCCTCTGTGTAACGTTGAAACCTTATGTGAACGGCGCTTCCTTGTTCTATTTTTTCATCACTTCGATCTGACAACGACGCGCCTCACGTTCCTAAATAGATAGTTGGCGAAAATTGGCAGCATTGCTACTGGAAAAAGTGTTACATGTTATTCGCAAAGCAATAGGCCAGGGATAATGTGAGCTATGGTGCAGCAGGACCTGGAGGACGCCTTTCAATTTCGTAGGCTTTGTTTTTAATACGTGAATAAAAATAATATATAAATGTACGTATCCAGAGATTTAGAAAACTAAAATAGTTGTGAAATCTGTTGCCCAAACATATCAAAAGAATTCCAGTTTTAGGAGATCAATTTGGAAATTTTGGCGGACCAGTTTCGGCACCCAAGTCATCATTGACGCCCAGACAGGCGATAATTTAAAATCCAAACTTCATGAAAACCAGTTAGATGTTGGATTAAAAGTTGTGTGAGTTTGTTTTAGAAAACCAATCTGAGAGAGAGAGATCTCTCGGTTCTCCTTTGACATATATTGTTAACATCAAGAGTTATCTGCAATGAAGTCTGCACTCATTTGTTTTTTTTTTGTGGCAGCCATTGGAAGTTTGTTGCAGTTGGTGCATTCCTTGCAGTCGCAAGGAATGTCGCAAATGACAAAGCCAATAAGATGTAAACAAACTGAACCTGTGCGGTTCTATTAAAAAGTGTGGCTACTTACAAAGCGGAATGCCGGAAGTAGAACCGGACAGGTGGCAAGCAGTTGCCAATATTTTCCTAAAATTGATACCATTTTTGGTGTCATTATTAGAGCACTATAGTTGGCGAATTACGATTTCGAATCATTTGACGTGAGACGTTACGTGCCGTCAGTTTTGCCGCCATTTTGGTGTGTCCTACTGCTAAAAGAAAAAAATAGTAAAACATAAGGATCTCTCCATATATAATATACTAGCTACTGCTATTAAATACGTACATATTCTTATACAATGATGATTGTGCATTAGAAAAAGCTGATGCAGGTGCACCTTCTAAATGTAATCGGTTGCATATTTAAAAACAATAGAAGCGTGAATGTTCGAAGGTGTTATTGTAGCACCATGACAGATCGCGAAACCTGTTAATCATGAAACGAGGTCAGAGACAGATCAAGGGCAAGTTGGGATCCTAATAAATCAACTAGGAATAACAGGATAACAGCCGCTAGGGCACCCTGTATTATGATTCTAATAATGAAATTATTGATTTTGCTGTGAGCTTAATGATCCACATTATAGTTGAAAGCCACTGCGTGGCAACATTGTAAACATTATAGCCAGCACACAAGTAACAACAACCGAGCGGAACCGGCCGGCATGGCCGCCGCGCCGTGACGTCACAAGGTTGACCGCTATGAGTGAAAGCTTACACGACGCGTTGCACAACGAAGCCAATAATGGCGTCTGTGCTGTTGATGTTAGTGGTAAACAACTCGTCCATGCGATTTCCAACTTTCAGTCGAAATCCAACCCAACCCTAAAGATTTCCATTGCTAAGCTGCCGTGTACACTACACAGTTTGTCGTCACGATGTTTGTGTCTCCCGGCTAAATTTATCTCTGTTTACATGGAAATAGTCTCATAACACGTGGTACTGGTGTGCTTCCATAAATAAATAAGCTGTGGCCTTTAGACAGAGATTTCTTTGAACTGCTTCCCCGGCCGTAAAAATGCTGATTGAATATTTTATTTGTGTTTGTTATTGTTGCAGCTAGCCTTGCTGTAAACAGGGGCCTGATAGACAATTAATTGCTTAGGAGGGACTTTGAACAAAAAGCCAGCATCCTCATAACAAGCTTGTTTGTTTTTTTGTAATCCACCACAGCTTCTAGCAATTTTCCAAATACACACATGTTATATAAACAAATGATCGCATTTCTGGCGCTATTGATTTACAAAGTTTGACAATAACGTAGTGGGAATCGACGGCAACGTGGCTTTAAAGACCACCATGCTGCACGCTGCTGACGTCAGACCCTATAGCTTTCACAACTGGTTTTACACTAATCTGTCTATAGACAAGAAAGACGAAAGAAATAGTTGTGCCTGTCTTGTAACCTGTCGCTTGGCCCCCTTTCGGAGGTACCGTTGTTCCAAGGAATTTTTCTCTCCCGTAGTCGTCGTAATCATGTAATGGTTAGAGCGGCTGTTAACAGACATTTACCTGGTTTCGGATGGGAGGTCAATGAAACGTTGTTATCGATTTTCTTGGGTTGTCAATCGCCTGGGGGGCGCACAACTGTTACTATATACGAGTTGTTTATGTGTGGTTATCAAAGACTTATTTATCATCTTGCTGTGGCTGTGTGACTTCGATTATTACAGCAAAGTTTCAATGCAAATACTGATGAGAATCTGTAGTCACGTAGGAGGAAGCTTTATGATGATATATTTAATCTTGGCTTATTTGCATGATTACTCCCTAGTACTGCCAATATTTCACACTGTATAGGGTATCCCATTTTTGGCACTTTTGTCCCTTATTTTTTGTGATGAGAGATGGTTGACAGGTTCAATTTCTCAAAAGCTATTGGGGTTGTGTTTCTCCTTTCCCTTCAGACGTCATAGAGCATTATTTGTGTGGGGAAATACTCCTTATTTATCCACAGCATTTCTTTGTAAGGAAAAGGCAAAGGTTATGAGTATGAATATGAATATAGCAAAACTTTTAGCTTAAAGTACTTGCTACATTTTTATAATTATCGACTAATATCTTTGTGGTCTATTTCCATTATATGCCTATTTAGTAGAGTAGGTGCTAGTTACAAAAAGATCAAACTTTGGATTGTAGCAGTTGCAACATGCTCTTGAAAATCTCCAGAAGTATTAACAAAGCTTGTTGAAGTAATTAACTTTCTACTTACCAACAATGACCGTTAGGGGGTCTATCACACCTATTTTCATACTTCAGTTTTTTATCAATTTCCATAAAATATTTCCACTTGCATTAGGTTATCATGAAAAGTTCCAACTGATTTTAAGAAAATTTCTTTATTAGATAAAAGCATTGGTGAGACACTAAAAGAGCAAAATGTTAGTATAAAGACTATCAATGCAGTGGGTGTCTCGACCAGAGAATGTACAGGGAAGTAGGTTTCTCGGGTAATCAGTCTGGTCAGATCTTGGGACAGACCAATTATCCCAGAAGAGAAACCTACTTCCCTATAAAGGCTATCCTCAGGTTTACCAAACAGCAGAGGAAATAGGAGCTTTAACGTAATAAGATTATATATTGGCTTTTGCATATTTCAAACAAGAGTTTTCTGCAGAAAAGCTAAAAATTTCGATTACTAAGATTATATAATTCTACTCCAAAAGTTATCGGGAACAGGACAAAAGAAAATTTCTGCTTAATTTGTGGAAATTTTCTGTTTCTGCATAATTTGTGGATATTTTCTTTTGTTCTGTTCCCGATAACCTTTGGAGGATACTTTTGAGGATGCTACTAGTAACTATTATATAGTCCTGCTTTTGCAAATTCATAGCGTTCAGATAAATAGAAAAATTAGAAACATAATGAGAAGATATAATAGACATATTATAGATATTTATAAAATGCCTAGTCAAATGTTTTATGGCCGTGGTAAAACTCTATTATTTAGATTTTGTATTCTGCTTAAGTGTAACATGAAGAACTGTCATTATGAGAAAATTGATATGAACATTGAGCAGTTTTAAAATTTGTCTTTAAAGCAGATTGGCAATAATAATTATTGTAATCAACATGCGACTAGAAAGAAACTTAAAAAAAGAAAGATACTAGTTGACTCACTTTGTAGGTGTTTGACAGGTTTGTAGGTAGTTTAGTATTCCAAATTTTTCTACCCACCCATAATGTTGTTTACTGGCGGTTCATTCTTATTATTCCTCATCTTATTTATTCCCTTCACATTGGAAATTCGCCCATAATGTTGTTTACTGGCGGTTCATCCTCGTTACTCATTATTCCTCATCTTATTTATTCGCTTCACACTGGAAATTGGCGCATTTTCTGATATTCTTTTCCAACTTTGTCCAGATTGTTTGTTTACATTGTTCAAATTTTTCTTTTTTCATTTTGAAGTTATGACAAGCTAGTCAAACGTCATCTGTCGCATCGTGACTGATGGCAGCGCTGTGTTGCCAGAGGCGAAAACCGAGGCTCGAATCTGTATCTGTCTCTTTTCTATGTTCCGTCTTAGGATCTGATGGTCTTTGTTATTTTATTGGGTAATTTACAGCGTTTTCGGGTAGTCCCTCTAAACCAGTCTGAGAGAATTCCCATCCTTATATTCTTATTGAAAAAATTAAGAATGGGAATACTCTCAGAGCGCTGTAGAGCTGTCAGCCGAAAACGCTGTCAAATATATAATACGTCAACGTTAGGCAGTTAATTATAGCGTTTTCGGATGGTAGCTCTGAATTGATTCCTTTGTTTTCTCATATTCGTTCTATGAGGTGGGCCTGGGTCTGGGATTTCTATTTCTGTTAGTCTGGGTTCTGGACTTGTGGGTCCGGGCCGCTTATTTTCTGGAATCTGGAGGTTCAACTTCCTTTTTCACAAGAGGAAATACGGGGATTAATTGCCGACAGCCACAAGCCATTGTGCGCTAGTTTCGGTTGGAGTTTTTATACAGAGTTTCCGGGTTCTTGCCCTATCCCAGGGGGTGTAGTTTTTTGTAGTATGGAGTTTCGGGTTTCCTTCTCAGGGAATTATGTAAATTGAACCTCGCTTACCATCTTCAGGTAAATTTTTAGCTTTGAAGTTTAAATGTTTGAAATACTCATTTTAAGAATCTTTGGGGTCCACTTAAGAAGGGTAATGTTTTTTCTTGCCACGGATTCTTTCAGTTGTTTTTTTCTTCTCCCCTCTTTCAATTTTCCACCTTTTGTTTTCACCCGGTGTATGTGAACAAATATATTATCATTGCTCAGTTTTAGTATTTTCTTGATAATCAATTGTTTCTTTTTCATGCTCCTAATTACCATAAATTTGATTTGGCACTGATAATCTTGCATTTTTATTTTATTAGGTATTAATGGTACCCCAGATCTCATTAGTATAAACTACTCATAGTACAACACGTTATTAACCTACTAAACTAATAAGGTGAATAACTATTGTGATACCTGCATTACTCCACTAAAAACAGCGTTTTTATTAAAATTATAATAGAAATAGCCTTGCTGATAAACCCCACGTTAATTTCTGAAACTCAGCAAACACTAGATGTAATTTGTTTTACTGCATTTTATCTACAGGTTTTTTTTTAATTCAAAGTAGGCGGGCTCCTATATCGGTAGACAATTTCACTATGAAAGGTACACTAATGAGTAATGAGTACTTTAATGAGGAAGATTATTATGTTTACAGTATCTATTAGTAAGAAGTTGTTATTTCTTGTTTTCTCAGTCTGAGGCAGTGTTAAGTGATTAAGAGGAAATAACAATAGTGAGATAAGTAAACGGAAAACATTGGAACAGGTGCCCCTTACAGGTGCTTTAAATTACAGCCGCTCTACGCACCTGTCTTAAATATTTGTTAAAGGGATGATTAGTAGAACCCTAAGCATAAAGAATTATAAAAGGTTGACGAGATAGGAGAGTAGAAACCAAGGAGTCTCTCTGTTTAGATTATTACACATCTTTTTAATGTTAGTTTTTGACTCAGTTGTGACCGAATTCAGCTTGGAGAGTTTTGGACTAGTTGAATAGTTTGCTATAATCATTCTATCATGTGTACCTATGCCTCAAGTTAATGATTTTTGTTGCCACCCAGACAGTTTCTAATTGTTTGTATCTTCAAGATGGTTGTTTGGATCTTCAAGATGGTTGTTTGGATCTGCTGCTGTGTTGGTTTATCATTGGTCCATGACTGTGTATGGTCCAAGGAAGTTTTTCTTTAATCTGCTTCATTTTCAGAAGACTTGCGTTTACAGTCATAAGTAGAATTATTGGCCCAAGGTAAAATCTTCTACTACATATTTATGTAGTCTGATATTATCTGAAAATATAAAATAAGTTTTAAAAGTTTCAAAAATTCAATAGAATGGCTGGGGAAACTCTGTACCTATGCATGGAAGTAATGTCCAAAGGTTGAAGGTGGAAAAGAAGATCTTTACGTAACATTCAACATACAACTACAACGACTTAACGGTGTACGTGTCACCATACCTACACCATTTCGAAGTAAATACCGACCACAAGTCCGAAAAACTGACGTAGAAGAACGACCCGAACCAACCGTAAACTTCCTTAAACAAGAACAATAATTATTGTTGGGCAACATGGCAGAATATCCGCATTCGTTACATAAAAGCTTAAAATAATCGTTGCTCAATAGGCGAAATGAAAGTTACCGGCTACAAAAACAACATTTTTGTAACGTTTGTAGGTTAGTTGGCGGGTGAACGAACTTTCAGTCCGCTGGCATGTTGTGTAACACTTTTTCGTTTGGCTATATGCAACGGTAGATTAGCAGTGAGATAATGGTGGAAAAGTACTGCGTTTAGCACAATTATTCGGTCTATAAATAGACAAAATCGTTTATTGTGTTTGATACACGTGATCGAAAGAGGTAGGACGGTAATTGGCTGTAATAATGACGGAAGTCGCTATATCTGGTGTTGGTAAGCATTTATTTCAACTATTTGATACTAACCTAACCTACCAGAGAATTAATTTAACTATGTGTTGCGGCCCAGTGTGTTAAGGGCCATTCAGGCATTGCAGCAGGATTCAGATCCTAAGTGCCAATACAAAAGAAAGCCGACTTTTTCAAAAATTTATATCCACCATATTGAAAAATAGTGGCGCCATCTATCAATAGTTTCTAGATGAAAGTAGGGTCGTCTAACGCGTTGCATCTAGTCTATAGGTACTCTATAATCTTGAAAAAGTTTCTAGGATCAGAGACCGTTAATTATTAGAGACCAACATGGAGATACAATTTTTTACTATACTTACAAGGCCTACTTCTTTCAAACTACCTCTTTCGCGTTAAAGAAACTCCGATATTTAATCTTTGTCTTCATCAGTATATTACATCTGGAATTGACGTCATCTGACATCTTACCTCAAATAATTCGAAATCGCGATTTGCTAATTGATGTGCGCTGAGGATGAAATTATGTCACGGCTGACTTACGACTAAAAAAAGGGATCATTTGTAGGGAAATATCGGCGTTTGTTCGCTCTGTCCCTATCTCATAGGTCATTGATTATGCTCTACTATCTCATAGCGTTTTCGGGTGACTGCTCGGATGGCACTGGAGTGAGAGTGGTGCCATCCTTCTATTCTTATTGAGAAAACAAAAGATGGGAATATTCTCAGAGTGCTCTAGAGCGGCCACCCGAAAACGCTATTAAATGATGAAAAAAAATATGACAAAAATGTCTGTCTACTGTCACTATATGTCTCAAAGTTTGGATTTACTCTGGCAGCCTTTTTGAGTAGAGAAGTTGTTAAAGTTGACAAAACAAATTTACCACAATTAATTATTGACATACTCCGCATCTACGACAACAAACAACCAATTCCAAGGACCTACGACGACGAGGCAGAGCATGTTGCAAGCAACAACGTTGCGCCAAACTCGTCCTCGCTCGACAACAAACGTCGCAGACGCGTTTTTTGCGAAACAGTCGCCGTCTTCGACAACATGGCGGTCGCGTACGGCCTGAGTAGAGGTCATGGCGGTCACGTGACCCCGTTTCCTACGCCTCCGTGAGAGCCGCGTGACGTAACGGGCCGCTGCAGGCCCGTTTCGGATTGGCTCGGGCCCCGTCGGCATGTCGGAATGCGACCGAGACCGGTTTTTCTGACGTCGAAACGTTTTTAATAGCGACAGCGGAAGTGTCGTCACTGCGCTGTTGCCTAAGCGAAGCGCGGTTGCCGGTATGATCGCGATTTCCTGTTTTACCAGGAAATTGTTTTATCTGGGGATAAAGAAAGGGTGTTAAAAATTTCCATTAATAATGCGTTGATAAAGTAAATGGTCAGGTTTACAACTGCAATTAAATTCTATTGCCTGAATTGTTCGCTTTGACAAATTACATTTTAATGCGAGCTCGTAATAAACTAAGTACTAAAACGGAAATAATAGAACCGGTTATAAACTTGGAAATTTTGCCAATAAAACTCGCGATAAGAATTATTGTTTCATAACAGTTTGCATAATATAGAAAGATATTTTCAAAGCATTATATTTTTTCAGTGCCAGTCTCCATAGCATCTGCAAACGGTTCAAGTAGTTCACCTCTAAACCGTACAAGTTCACCGCCCGATGCCAATACTACTGCTCCAGTATCACAAATTCAGGCTCAAGCAGGTTCTGGACAGAGTCCGATGGCTGCCTTGATGTCGGTCGCTGACAATTTGCCTCCTGGAAGCCCTAGATCAACAGGCGGCAGCCCCCCAGGCAATGCTGCCCCGAGAAGTGCGAGCAGGGGCAGCCAACATTCGCCAAATTCTACAGGTAAATTGTTCTCATTATTTTTACCCTTTTTTCATTTACTGTTAAAATTTTACCAATTAATTATTCAACACTTATAAGTGGAACTTTTGCTTTCGAGTCACTTAAACGAAAATAACGAGTAATGGAGATTTAATTTTTATGGTACTTCCCTTGCACGCTATATGTGAAGCGTTTTCTGTATGATGTTGGTACCGTTATTGGCGATGGCGGCTTCTTGCCAAGTACCTCAGAGGATAAACCGTTACGTAAATCCTTCACTGGAGCTAATTAGTGTATTAATTAATCGTCTGCCTGGTGCTTGGCTTGGTGAGACGCATAAAAAAGTTTAAAATTGAGATGATATTTTCTTTTCTTCCGAAGATGTAACGGGCGGAAAAAAAACAAAATTTAAGGAAATTGTTTTTTCTTGAACTTACTATATTAGAGAAACAACTGTAATTCTAATAGCAACAGTTAAAGAATAAATTAAAGAAATCTGTTCTGCTCGTCTGTTTAGGGAGCGTTGGGAGGGCTTCGTTGAGGGCACTTCTCAATATATTTTTATTTCATAAATCAGTATTTTTTGGCATCAAGAATCTCCTGTTTAAGTTTGGCTACCTAATTTCGGAAAACCCTGTATATATTTAATTGCATGTTTGAACTAATATTTTCATAAATGGGTTCAATTATTTAAAACTTGTAACAATTTCTTTGTGAGTATGTATACTTGGAACTTTGGAAATCGTGTTCATGTTATATGACACGTTCTTTCCTCTGCATATGCATACTAACTTAACACTTGCCTTAGCTGCTAATAATCATTCATCAATCCTTGCTTGGAAGTGGTCTTCTGTATCTCAATTTTTGTCACTCTACTCTGCCATCTTATTTTGCAGAAGTTGGAAGTTGCTTCACACAAATGTCCGATCTAGAAACTTTTATGGTAACTTTTCAATTGTTTCTAAAAGGTGCGTTTACAATGTCATGGGTGGCTAGATGATTTTTTTCCTGAAATGTATATATATATATATATTTTTTTTTTTTCAGCTGGATCGACTAGCGGTCGGCGGTCTAGTGGTTCGCGCCATGTCAGCTCTACCACAGTGACGTCAACGGAGGCCGGAGCCCTACCCGGAAGCAATGAGGCTCTAGCGGGAAGTACTGACAACACTTCCACTGCCTCCACTCCAGCGACGACGGCTACTTTAAAATGTACCTTGTGCCAGGAGAGGTTGGAGGACACACACTTTGTCCAGTGTCCGAGCGTGCCCCATCACAAATTCTGTTTCCCATGCAGCAGGGACAGTATTAAGAGGCAAGGAGCCGGATCTGAGGTAAGTTCGTTTGATGTTGTTCTAGTTGATTTAAAGTAACAATTTTTTTCGGTTTTAGGTTTACTGTCCTAGTGGGGAAAAATGTCCGTTAGCGAACTCAAACGTCCCGTGGGCCTTTATGCAAGGAGAGATTGCGACTATTTTAGGAGAGGACTATAAAGTGAAAAAAGAGAGAGAGTCATAAAAAGATAATAATGAGACGAGTATGGAAGAGATGATATATATAACAGTTTGAAGCCATTAGAAGGAAAAAGGTTAAATGGCGAATGTTCGATAATTGTCAAGTCGGTAGCACAGAAGGAGAGGAGACGTAATCAAGTGGGGTTTTGAGAATATGGCTGTGGAACTTATATATTAGATACATTACAGTTTGCAAAGGCAAATAATTCAGTTTAAAGGACGGAATTCAACTGTCCCGAATTACGTAGGTACTATAAAGGCTCCTATCGCCGAAAGTTGTATAGACCGAAATTCATTATAAACCCTGATAGAAGAGAAATAGTAGATGCATTTGGAGCATGCATGTGTCGAATCAAAGAAGGAATTATTGTTTTATTTTTCACGAACGAGGAAATACGCTCTTGTAGAGGACTTATGATTGCATTCTACATTTTTTTAAAGTTATTGTTGTACTGTGAATCGAAATGTTTTCTTCTTGTTGTATATAATATTTTGGTAGAGTTGTTTGGTAAAACTCTTATTTTATTCTACGATAGCTTAGTTCAGCTGTAAATATTATATATTTGTCAGCCTGTTTCTATGTGTCGCCAATGGCGACGTTTTCATTATTTTCCTATACTACTTATCATTATAAAGATAAACTCTGAAGCTTTTATTTTGTACTTTTTTTTATTGGAGATGTACTTTTTGGTCAACTACTGTAGCGCGCATTCTTTACGAGTAGTTTTATATATACTGATCAAGCAAACATGGTACATAATATGGCCCATAGGTGAATAAATAATAATTATTTTAATTATTGTGAAAAACTAGTCAATAAACGGCGAACGTTTCCTTGGTGGAACGTTGCCTAATAGGAACTCCGACACTCGCTCATAATTTTTAAGAGAGTATTTAAACATTTATTAATATTTAATAAACGAAACTACTAACAAACCTGGTCAATGACGTATATTGTGGCTGAAACCTAATTGCGGTTATTACCACAATTTTTTTTTAATTAATGAAAGGTAATTTGAAGAGATGGTACGTGTTTGTCTGCTTTATAGTTTTTTTCTGAAATTGGTTTGGAGCGTCTTCACACTGGGCAATATATTCTTGTTCTTTATGTGAAGTCTTGTCTTAAGTTTTGATTACACGGAATGTGATCCTTTTTTTCAATAAACACCTGGTATATTACTCTGTGCGAAATCGCTCTGCTTTTCAGATGATTTTGATTGTCAAGATTTGCTCTGGCATTTCATGTTTATTCTACATTCAAGTACAGGAAAAATAAAGGTTATGGGCAGTTTCTTATTGAAATTTTATTTGCCACTTAATGAGTTTTTAATTGACTTGCAGAAGAATATATTTTAAACATACATCAATTTGCGTTTTTATAATCACGATCTTCATTCATGCCCTAATACTAATAATCTTGACATCCATCGTAAAAATAAAACACTATATTTAGGTATTGTAAATTTATATAGTATTGACAATGTCAGAATTGTACATTTTTTATATAAGTTGTTATTTTAACGACTGAAACCTTGATAGTAATATATGAATTAACGTCTAAGGCTTGTACAATCGTTTTTGCTGTTAGTCGATGTCAAATAATAAAGAATCTGAAACTAGCAGACATGTTTGTTATTTCTTGTGACCTAAAAATAAAAATTTACCTGCAAAGAGGTCGTCTGTCTTAGAAATTATTGAATCAACAGCTACAATAAGGCACTAAATTAGCTTATAATTATTAGTTCCAGTGACATTCCAGGGGGTGTTTTACAAATAATAGTGAACAGGAAAGGAACGTCAGTGACTTTTTAAACGTCTTGTATTTTGTTTTTTTTTTTTGATTAAGCAGCTAAATTTGAACTGTTACATAAGTTCAAAACAATTTAGATTTTCCTTTTTTTTACAGCGTCAAGTGTCCTCACCACACACTCTCTGCTCCTAAAAACAAAAACTTCTTTAATTACCTGGGATAGGAGACTTTGAGGAGGTTTGATAACTTATAACACGTTCACTGTACACCCGGAATCTTAATTTGAAAGTTAAAAACCTGCAGTTTTTCTTCTCTTTACAGATTCAAATTTCCTCACCCCATATTATCTTCTCTTGGAAACGAAAAGTTTAATTTATTTCTTGAGACAGGAGACTTTAATTAATCCAAAAAAAATCAAAAACTTTAAAAAAAGTCTGACATACATTCTTTTTGTGCGATTGCCCTACGGGAATGTCACTGGAACCAACAATTACGATGTAATTAGTGCTAATTTATTGCCTTATTGGTACAAATTAGCAAAAAAGTGGGACAAATGACGTCCCGCTCAGATCATGTGCAGGACACGGGACAGTTAACTCAAAAAGCGGGAATTCCCGCCAAGAGCGGGACAGGTGGCAACCGTACATCTGTCCCCGCAACACCATACCCTTCTCCACCCATTCTCTCTACTATTAACAATTAAAGAATAAAAAGCAACCCGGGAAAAAGACGTAATAATAAAACAAAATATTTATAAAACTTCTGATTGTTTTTAATCAGGTATTTACTGCCTAAACTTAATCGGAAAATGATTTTTTTTAGTTTCTCAAACTCCAACATCGATACCTCAGACTGTTCCAACGTACCAGACAGGTCTAGAGAAGTGTCTGCCGCAGAGTCCATGAATGACGACGTCATTAAAAAGAAGATCCAAGAAGCCAATCAGCTGATAAGGCGCGTCAAAAAGGCGCTGGTGAAGATCAGGGCTATCAAGCCTTGTGACGGTTGTGTTGGTTCCGCGGAAGCAAAGTCCAGCACCACTGACATAGAAGAGACTATTCGCAATCTGAGAGAAGACACCGAAAAGCTCATTATTGAGTAGGGTTCACATCAAACCTACGATGAGGTGTTCACTATTTATTTTTAGATTTTTTACCTAATTTAAATGAAGAGTGGAAGTAACAAAGAGGATAAGTGCCAAAATTCGTCATTTTGAGATAAATATATAAAAAGGTGTTAAGTGACTGTCTTAGTGCTTTTATAAACGCACAATGTGTCAATGTTCATTTATAGGCCTTGCAACGAGAGATGGAGAATGAAACGAAATAACAAATGTTATATTCACATCGTTTTATTAATTTTTTGCTATCATCACGAACGTTAATCTCTAACTAACAATAATACGAGTAACATATTGCTTTAACTGTAGAGAGACATTAAGAGGTAAGCCTGCAACTTTTTATTAGCCTTTGTAGCGAGAGGCGAACTCTTGTTGGTCACGGAGACGGTCATCCTGGTAACCGTGCTGTCAAGCCATATCAAAGCTTATTAAATCGCCCTGCTTCTAGGGTTGTTTTATAGAATGCACGACCACCTTAAGCCGACGAGGAGATAATCCATTAATATCTTCCAAATTCTCTGTGGATAAAGTTTTGTGCCTACATTCTGACGTAGATTAAAATGACAAATAATTACAATGACCACACAAATGGTAGGGAAATCTGCAATAAAGTATAAGAAATTTAAATAAAAAGGAGATAATTAACATTGAAGAGAGCCTAAGCCCCAACAAATTAATGTCTTGGCAACTTACCAAAATTGTATTTTTTGTCGAAAACTGATTGTATGTTTTCATTTTTTCTCCTTTTGACTCTCGTTCCATAACTTTTCACCTAGATTTTGAATATAATAAGATATGACAGATAATTGATTGAAACGATGGATGTAGACTAAGACTTTGATCTATAGTGGGTTCAAGTAGGTAAATAAATGTTATCCTGCCACTCACTATGCGCCTTTGAGGGGAGGAGTGAATTTGTATTGACTATGCAGTCGGTCACCGTGGCAATAATTTTTTTGAGGTAAATTGGCATGGCCAAGAAGAGTAATTATCTCAAAATATAAATTTTGGAAATTATTCTCTTTACCTTTCAAATCTCTTTCCATTCCTTTTGTAATGGCGATTTCTCAAACAAGCAAAACTGACTTACTCCTGATCTGGAAATAGTGAACACCATTTATGACTCAAAACATGAGGAACTCTATACCGTTTATAGGGACGACAATAAAGGTTCCAAGTCCATATCACGCCCCGGCTTAACCAATTGCCTTACCTGCTCAAAATCCACAACTAATAAAGCTTTGCAGAAAAAAGAGGGTGCCAGTAACGCCCCGGAGATGGTACCATCAGATCCTCAGCTCATAGATATTGCCCCCACGTTTAATGCAGATTTATGCGTAGTAGCGGCTAGAAATTCTATAGAATGCAGTGACAAATACCTTCCCCCCAATATAGATTTTGATAGGCCAAAGACTAGAAGAAATGAAGCAGGTAAGTGAATAGACAGTGATTTCTGCTTAGCTCTAAAACTTAAGCCTCAGAAGAAGACCTCTCGGAGCAGCTAAAAAAGGACAAATTTCGCTCCAGTCCTGAGATGGGGCGACTCGAAGTTACAAGCAGTTTCGAGGAGCTGCAAGCAAAATTGCAGACAATTTCCGAGAGCACAGAGAGCAGTCGTAGTACTCCGAGACAAAAAAGCGGTAGGTACCTTCTAAGAGATTTTTGAATATTAATAGGAGGAATTTTAGATTCTTCCGCAATAAACAAGACCAGTGTGGGCTGCAATACTGAACTCACACAAACGGAGAACAAAAATACGCAAGTAGCGCCATGTCAAATGTCGACTGGGGTGTGTTGCAGTTGTGTCAAGTACTATTGTAAAGTCGTAATTATTGAAAGATAATTTTTAAAGTATATTTTAGAGAGGACAAACAAGTTCAGGCGAGCAAAGCTGAAACCACTGATGTGGCAACTGAGACCGTTGCTCCCCCAGAACAGGTATTAGAAAGGCCTCCACTGACAATACATAACTTACACCCTGAGGAAGTACTGCCTGTTGATGTGAGGCGGAAGTGCAGCAGCTGTAAAGTAGAAAGCTTGCCAGTTGTTGAGTTATCGCCTCAGAAATTTGTTTGTGAAATCTGCAAAGACAGACTGCAACAGGAGAACTTGCAGGGAATTTCAGTAGGATCGAAGGCAGAGAAGGTGCGGATGATAAAACTTCCTACATATAAGTAGTACTAATGGGTTGAAATAAATTTGTAGTTGAAAAGATTAAAGGTGCAGATGTTGCCTGCTATTATCATTAAACCGGCCTTAATTCTCATACAAACATTGAATTTGTCCATTGATCAATCGGGACAAAGCGAAAACCGTGTCAGAAACACTGAGAATCAATTGTTTGTGGAAACCAAACGTTCAGTGGAAAGTCGCATGTCATTTGAAACTGTTTTGCCTCCAAGGGTTATTATTGGCAATGACGATGAAGAATTTGAGGTAGAAGAGGTGAATATTGAACCTCAACAACAATTCTTTGAAGAGCAAGCGGAAAATTATGTTGAGGATACAACTAATCAGGAATTGTTAATAGAGGAACGTAAGTTATAAGAATAACATTTAATTTAAGAGAAATTAATATTTGTGTCTTCTTATAGAGCCTTTACCAAAAGTGCAGTGGAAGACTTTTGAGAGTGAATCTGAAAGGAAGTCATCAAGCGAAGATACTATGGCAAGCCCGAAAACTTCATCTTTTCCTTTGGAAAAGTTAAATAATATTGATATCAAAGAGGTGGTAATTAATGAAATTAACGATGATGAAGGTTTTTTAAGTAGAGCACGATTTAGCGCTGATCCCTCCGTCGGTAAAGAAAATTTTAATTAAACTCTTATGTTGTTATAATGTACGATTTTTTCAGTGAACGAGGCAGCACTCAGCTTGGATAATGAAGAAGAAATACGCAAGAAACTCTGGTACAAATCCTACCACATATACGACAATCCCAACTTACACGACCCCGGCGAATTAGATCAGAAGTCGCTAAGCAAACTGTCGCAGATGAACGTTGATTTTTACAAAACATTTGTCAATCCTGATTCTCAGATTTCTGACGAGCACTTTGCATCCTCGCTATCTAAAAACAAACTAATGGGGTTTGAGTCTAAAAACGTGTGTCTGTATATGCGATGTAAGTACTGTTTGTCATATTGATTTTTTTGTATAGATTCAGTGTGACCAAGAGATGATTTTTGCTGCTCAAGAACCTGTTCAGTTGGAAGAATTTAAGACGATTAATATGGAATCACTGGATCCGAGAGTAGACGATGGTGTTTGTAATGTCGATTACATGGAGTCGGAGGTAAAAAAAATGCAAGTGTTAAGTTTTAGGAACTTTTGTGGTGAAAAAAAACCGTAAATTACCGCATTTTCTTAACAGATTTATAATTAACGCTTCTATTTTATCGCTCTATTGATATGACTTAACAGCAGTCGCTATTTTTTTTATTTAGGTAACTGTGTTGCGTTTAATTCCCGAGAAATTGGAGTCTGATCCGAGTTCACCATCGTTTCATTCAAAAGTAGTTCTACTTGGAAGCTATGCGGATAAAGAAGCAACATCTTCGCCCTCCGAGATTACTCTCACCATTTCTTATACGTTATCGTCTGAGGAAAAGTAAGAATTAGCCTGGTTTAGTTTTTAATTTACGCCTAATCGGGCCTTTTGCACGTACAACATCTTTTGGGAAATATCAGATAATGATCATGTTACGTGGATGTACTACTTACTTACAAACCCATTTTTGGACATTTTCTCACAAGTTTCGTAATTTTGGGAGTACAAAAACTAAACTGGTTTTAATCGATCAAATTAAGTTGACTCCAACGGCTCCAAACACCTTTTATATCCTATTTTTCTGTTCGCTTCTTACTTTTCAGTATGAAGGTATGTTGTTGGCAGTGGATTGAAATCCCTATGTGTACACTATAACAACAACAATTCTACAATTTAATTTCTTTGAACAGTGAATTGTCGGACGGTTTGTTACATCCCAGGTTAAACATTTCGTCTAAAGACGTCTTTTAGCCGACAACACTTGGTCCAAAACACGCCATTTAGGTAGTCATATTTAAGACATGTTCACAAATGTGAAGATCCACCATAAGTAGCAAAGTTACGTAGCGAAGACGTCTTTTTTACCAAGTACGTCAATAACGTACAGGACATACCTTAGTGACCTTGATGCCAAAATATGGGGACTCGGATCCGAATCACTATCCGCATGTCCGTGGGTTGTTGCCAAATCTCGAAACGTACTTGGTTAGAATCACATACTTCCGTATCGAATAAATTTCCCTCACACGCATTTGCGTCGAGTAACCGGAGTAACTCGTGAAAGTATCGGCAACACTGGATGTCACGAATCACGTACCAAGTGCTTTCGGCCTAGTTCGTGATTCGTGGACAGTACATGAATCTAAGTGCACGTGAGTCTACCTGTGCCACTTTCAAAAAGGCGTTGAATCTTTGGCATGTGCAGCAATTGCAATATACGAGGTATTGTGTTTACATCCCCTTCTTTTGCAGTCTAAGGCCAGCAATATAATATATAGGCAATGTTCTGTATGTTATGGAAGTATGTGTTTTTTACGTCCAGTTACCGTCGTTGCTGACCACATACTTCCATAACATACAGGACATTGCCTGTCTTTTATATTGCTGGCCTTGGAGTGCAAAAGAACGGGATGGAAACACAATACCCTCTATATTGCAATTTCTGCAAATGAGCGCCCTTTTGAAAGTGGCCCAGGTTCCTAGGAGGTTCCAACAACGTAAGTGGCAAAGGCACAAGGACTTCTTTCTAGAGACGTCTTTAGGCTCCGACATATTGCCTCCGCTGGGACGTCCACAGGGCGACAGCCTTAAGTAATAAAATTGGTCAGCAACAAGAGTACGTCAATAACGTACCGGACATTTCTTAGTGGCCTTGATGCCTTGATGACCCTGAAATATGGGGACTCGGATCGTTTTCACCATGCGCGTGTGCGTAGGTTGTTGCCAAATCTCGAAACGTATTTGGTTAAAATCACATTCCTCCGTATCGAATATTTTTCCGTCACACGCATTTATGTCGAGTAAGCGGAGTAACTCGTAAAAGTATCGGCAACATTGGATGTCACGCATCACACACCAAGTGCTTTCGGCCTAGTTTGTTATTCGTGGACAGTACGTGAATGATACTGCATGTGGGTCTAACTGTGCGACTTTCAAAAGGGCGCTCATTTGCAGAAATTGCAATATGGAGGGTATTGTGTTTCCATCCCCTCCTTTGCAGTCCAAGGCCAGCAATGTAAAAGACAGGCAATGTCCTATATGTTATGGAAGTATGTGGTCAGCAACGACGGTAACTGGACGTAAAAAACACATACTTCCATAACATACAGGACCTTGCCTATCTTTTACATTGCTGGCCTTGGACTGCAAAAGGAGGGGGCGCAAACACAACACCTCGTATATTGCAATTTCTGCACATTCCGAACATTCAGCGCCCTTTTGATAGTGGCACAGTTAGACCCACATGCAGTTTCATTCACGTACTGTCCACGAATAATGAACTAAGCCGAAAGCACTTGGTTCGCGATTCGTGACATCCAATGTTGCCGATATTTTCACGAGTTACTCCGGTTACTCGAGGTAAATGCGTGTGACGGAAAAATATTCGATACGGAGGAATGTGATTTTAAACAAATACGTTTCGAGATTTGGCAACAACCTACGCACACGCGCATGGTTAATCGGATCCGAGTCCCTTTAAAGGTAATCAAGGCATTAAGGTCACTAAGGAACGTCCTGTAAGTTATTGACGTACTCTTGTTGCTGACCAATTTTATTTCTTAAGGATGTCGCCATGTGGATGTCCCAGCGGAGGCAGTTGGAATGGAGTTACGTTGTTGGAATCTCCTAGAAACGTTCCGTTTGAGCTCATAAAAACGTCTTCAGGCAGACGTATTTAAGCCCTATTTAAAGACGTTAATGGGACCTCGCAAATACTTTCCATATACTTTCCATTTGCTGTCAGCTATATCTATCTTGCAAATGACATGACATGTGTTTTAACTTTTTCCAACTGCTCTAAACACATTATTTCACGTTTTTATGCTCGATTCACGTGTGAACTATGTAACAATGATAATTCTACAATTTATTATATTCGAGCATTTTTTTTGGGCAGTGATCTCTCGGGCGGTCTCCTAAAACAAGCAAAAAAAATATTAATTTTCTCTAAAAAAATGTTTTTATTTAGTTGTCGTTTTTTTAATTTAAAAAAAAATATGGCCATGTCCCGCCCGCCATTCGGTCGCTTTCTGCCTTGAATAGACACAACAAAACATATCTCACTTTGCACTACACCTTACTATCTTACTAAGTGGAGTTTTGTTCATTGAAATCCCGATTTACAGTCATTTACTTATCGCGTGACTACACATCACCAACGACAGACAGCACAATAAAATGAATAAAGTAGTTAAAAAAAATCGCGGACCACTAATGACGTCAATACTACGTCATGTTACTGGCGATTTTGGAACGCCATATCTCATGACGTCTGTATTTTGTTAACTAACCATTAAGACCAAATTGAATCCAAATTTGGACAGCCTATACGTCAGATTGGTTACCTAGCAAAGAGAGCCTCTTCAGACTAATTTTATTGTAGGGTGGACGAAGAAACAGCCTTAAACAAAGATGACGAAAAGGAACCTACTAATAAAGTCCGTGAGGGTGCCCTGACCCCAGAGGCTGAGCCAGAGGTAGGTATATGAACCTTTTAAAATGAAAAATCGTTATGTATAATCTTGCCAAACAGGTAAAAAACAAAATACTTAAAGTGAAAGATCAAGAAGCCATCGATAAGCTGCGGGACAAGTATCAGACCATTAACGTCAATTCCGAATCGTTCACCCCCTTCCCGGTAGATAATTCCGAAACAGATGAGACGGTTCATACTTTTATCAAGGGACTTACAAATTCCGAAGATTGGCAAGACGGACACCGTCGAGGTAGTTGACACTTAATCACACATTATCATCAAAATATTATGATGCTGTTTCTGCGACAGATTCATATAAAAGGAAGGATTCAGAAAACAAACCCACCGTAAATTATATGCTGAACAAGCCGTTGCCATTGACTATTCCTTACCAACACTTGGAGGTTGGTTCTAATGGTAAGGTACTTGCTGCGGAATTGCACCAATAACGATTTGCAATCTTTATTTTGGATATTTTGCTACTTATTTTCTGCTCTCTAGGTCGATACAAAGACGAGGAGCATTTATTTACCCAAGTACCTCATCCCGTTATAGTAAACAGTGGTCATAAAAGCCTTGAAGACTTTAAGTACCCAACTCCATCCGTATTTGAGCACAGAGACTTGGAAGTAGCCAGGGATAAATTTAGCATTATTTCTCGCCACCGATTGCATAGATACTCTCCAGATACGTCTAACAGGTACGCATACAGGGTGCTTCGGAAGATACTGACAAACTTTGAGATACAGGGTGTCAAAGACATTTTTTATATGAGTTTTTGCACACATTTTTTTGGACGTACTTTATAAGAGTTAGAGCGCGCTTTTTCATGTGCCAGTGGCCTAGAATATGGGGTCGCCTGGATTTGGTTTGTCGCCACTGGAAAAAGTTGCAGTTAGGAAGCACATTGCAAAAAGCCATGATTTTCTACCCAAAAAAAGATACTCTTAGTCAAAAGCGCCAATGTGCTCCATTTTTTTTTTGTAAATGGTGTAAAACGTGGGTAGAACAGCAAAAACTATTTCTTCTAATTTCTATTTATTATCGCAAAGGCATTTCTTAACAGTCATGCTGATAACAATTAACTTTTTACCTGCACAATAGTTATTGACGTTTTAATTGAACAGTTTGTTGTCAAAAATATTTCTTTGACCCTATATCTCAAAAACAGTGCGTTTAAATAATCAAAAGTTGGATGATTTGACATCTTCTATAATCCCTTAAAGTTTATCAGCACCTTTATCAAACACTCCATTCGTATATGGAAATGGAAATAATGTTTAGTTGAATTACGAATTTTAACGTTCCAGCGATACAGTCACAACAAATTCAATATCAGAAGGCGAAATTTTGTGCAAGCACATCGTGAGCAACGGAGAGATTCATGTTTGTCGGCGTAGGCCTCAATGTCCACCAAGATTGCAAAGGAATATTTTAACGCGGAAACGCATGTCTCTCAACCGTGGATCTCCTCAGAACCTTTGTCCACCCCCTCCTAGGAAGATAGACGTTAACGATCCTAAAGTTACCGTCGAACAACGAAGAAATTATTTTAATAACTGGGTTACGTACTATGTGAAGCCTCAAGATCTCAATCAGAGCACAACCTCAAGTAGTTGTAGTAATAATAAATAGTACCTGTTGGTATGCTTTTCGTTTTATCTATAGCCAAACAGGTAAAGTTGAGTGCGATAACTCTGATAAGGCAGGCCTCACCCGAAAGATACACAACACAAGCCATCACGAAGCTGAGCTCAGAAAGAAAAAAAAAACAACTAGAGACTATAAAGAAACAGATTTATCGACTGAATTCAGAAACACTCTAGGAATTCTTATGGAGATCTACTTTACCACTGAGGCCGGAGGTGATTCCGGTTCGGGAAGGTTGAATACTTGCAAAGGAGGTAGCGACCAATAAAGTCATTAGATGGGCAGTTGGCGAACCCAGTCTTTTCAAGACAGTCGAACCAGACGGTATATTTCCAGTAATGCTACAGGAGGGACTAGATAAGGCGCTTCCGTCCCTGAAGAACGTGTTCACGGCGAGTGTGGCGCTGAGATATGCAAGTACGTCATTACGTAGTACGTACAGGACATTCCTTAGTGACCTTGAGGCCAAAATATAGGGACTCGGATCCAATTCACTATACGGGTGTGCGTGGATTGTTGCCAAATATCGGAACGTACATGGTTAGAATCACATACCTCGTACCGTATCGAATATTTTTCCGTCACACGCATTTAAGTCGAGTAACCGGAGTAACTAGTGAAAGTGTCGGCAACATTGGATGTTACGAATCACGAACCAAGTGCTTTCGGCCTAGTACGTGATTCGTGCAGACTACGTGATTCTAACTGCACGTGGGTCTAATTGTGCCACTTTCAAAAGGGCGCTCATTTTTCGGAATGCGCAGAAATTGTAATATACGAGGTATTGTGTTTCCATCCCCTCCTTTTGCAGTCCAGGGCCAGCAATGTAAAAGATTGGCAATGTCCTGTATGTTATGGAATTATATGGGGGATATGCTCCTCAAGGCCAAGGACGGTAAACAGTACAGGACGGTCCACTGCCATTTAAACAACATGAGCCCAAAATCGTGACGTCAGCTTAGTGCGGACTTGGGAGCGATAGTGACGTCATTATTTCCTGAGCCCCGTGCGCTCTGAGACTATTCCCGTCATTTGTTTTCTGAATAAGAATGTAAGGACGGAAATAGTCTCAGGGCGCTCTAGAGGGGTCACCTGAAAACGCTGTGAATGTGAATATTTGATTTGACATCTCGATGATTATTCGCGGGCGCGTTATTCGTTTTTTTTTATGATCGTATTCTAATTTTTGAATATTTCCCTTGTTGTTGTGATTGTGCCGATTGGGTTGTGATTTAATAAACATACGAGTACACAATACCTGGTCAGATTTGTGCTGTTCCTGAATGTAAAAGCAACAAGCTAAAGTAAAGAAAGAAGGCAGACAAAAATCCTTTAATTTTTTCACAAAAAGAAAAGATGCTCTTTCACTTAAAATAAGAAACAAGTGAATTTACCTTTACCAGCGAACTGATACATTCAATCCAGGTACCTCGGCAATATGTCATGCTCTTTGCATTTTACTGCAAATGATTATGAAAGAGACTTTCGTAATTAACTTTTGGATAAGTAAGTATTACATTCAGTATTAAGTACTTAGGCGGCTGGCTCTTGCTCTAAAGCAACCAGCAATTAGCAACGCACCACGAGCGATATTTATTGCACGCCGCTTTTACATTGAAGTTTGACGACTCGAGAGACGCAAGATACCAAAATTTAAATAAATTGTTAATTGAATAGATTCTGTTATCAAGTGTTTTCTGTGCTGGGTCCATGAGGCTTGCAGGCTGGTATAAACAAAGAAGTCAGCAGTAGCAGACCACTCTTTCGGAAAGTCGCGATATGCTATTCAACGAAGTGCCGTATCCGACACTAACTAATGACGCCACTGAGATCTTCAAGCACGAGAACCACATTATTCAAAATATTCAGAAAATCTTTTCTAGGGGCATTATGTATTTGTAGCAGTATTATCAATACTAATCAATACTAACTTATCTAGACATCAAGACAATGTGACGGTACATTAATATGCTAAGTGTAAGTATTCCAAACTCGTAGTTGCTTGTGGAGTATTGAATATTGTTGCTTGCAACCCGGTCTGCATCAAAGTAATAAACCTACCTTTGAAATTATAACTATTTGTATTATTACTAGTTTATAGACCATTTCATACTTATCAACACTTCTAAAATATTATTTAAACCAATACAGGATAAACAGAAGCACAGCATATGTAAAAAAACTATGCGTCCGCAGAATAAACTCTTAATGATATATCTCACCAGAGCACTAATGTGACGTCACGCCGCGGGTACAGAAAAAGAGGGAATTGGGCCGTCCTGTCAGGCTAGCGTCCTTGCCTCAAGGCCACTTGACATCTTTCTAGAGCTCAGGTTAGCAAACTTAAACCCTTTTTGGGGCGACAGCTCCTGAGCGCTCTGAGAGTACTCCCACCCTTTGTTTCCTCAATAAGAATGTAAGGATGGGAATAATTTCAGAGCGGTCTAAAGCAGCCACCCGAAAACGGCGTTAGGTGGCGCCGCTGTCAAAAATGCATCGTTGTCAGTGACTTTATACTACTAGACCCAGGCATGGCGACACCACTTGTTGTAAATATAGCATCGATAACTATAAGCCTGTCTCTTTCGTATTAACAAAACTCCCAATATTTTGTCATTGTCGTGGAATCGGCACAATTAGTGACACCAACGGCGACATACGAAGTTAAAAATTGACTCTTCCCATCCTTTGGTTTCTTAATAAGAATGTAAGGATAGCAATACTCTCAGAGCGATCTCCCAAAAACGCAATTTATTATAATAAAGAAAAGTCAGAAAATCAGGAAACGTCATGCGTACGTCGGTGCTTGGATCGTTGTTTTGGAAATAAAGGGTGCCACAAGAGAGATAAGCTTAACCCAGATACCGTAATGTAGAAAAGGGACGATCAGAAAAAAAAATGTTTGAGGTCTTGGAAACAGCGTGTATTTCGGCGACGTATAGACATTCTTGGGTCTAGTAGTACAAAGTCACTGATCGTTGTTAAACAATTGGTAAGTGACAGTGTGTTTGACAGCAATAATATATTCTATAAAGCTTTTCATTCAGTTTTTTGACACAGGTGACCATGGAAATTTGACAGTTTGCCCTGTGTATTATTGTTTAACAGTGTCATTGTTATTGATTGCGTTCAGAAAACCATAAAAGTCGTTTTGGTTTGACTGGGCCGCTTAAGACAACGTGAGCCAAACAGTACGTTGACAAAACAATGACGTCATTATTTGGACCCGGTTAAACCCGGTTACAAGTTGTAAGCACCAGCTTCGAAAGTGGGTTCTAAAGTACAATTGACGTTTTATAAGTCATAATCCGTGTTTTTTTAGTTATTCATACCGATCGCCATATGACTAATTTCTTATTTTAGTTTATGTCTAATTTTTTTCTAAACCAAAATGAATCCGATCAGAAAGAAAGAGGAATGCAGTCCTGGCCCTTTCTGAAGAAATGGGAAACAGGGAGCAATCATTGATATGCTTGTCATCATTGCAATAATATGTTAGGTATAGCATAGCTTTAAGACCTGAATTTATCTACTTAACCTACTTACGCTTTCAATTATTTTTCTAGTGTACTAGATTTAAACAATTAAAAGCTTTTATGAAAATTCAAACTCTATTTTACCAGCCGAGACGATACATTCTTTTGAACTTTGAACTACATTATTATACGTCAATAATTAGAACCAATTGTGATCACTGCCAAAAATGTATGTCATGTTTAAGTCAACCAGTACCAAAATCGGCAATGAAACGAAAATGCCTAAAGCAAGAATTCTGCCAAAAACGCGACATAGGCCGAATTCCAAAACCCACACTCACCGGTGAGTCTACCGGTTAAGTCAGTCACCTGCTTAATCCATTGAATTGCTAAACGACCATCTCATGACCGGCCTCACCGGTATACCGGTGAGTTTTGAAATTTGGCCATACTATTTATAAACTGATTTGTCAAAAATTACAGGATTACTAACCAGCAAATTAAAAGCAGGTGATTGTAGATGGCAATGACCAAGGAAACTTTGAGAGTAATTGCCATCTTTATATTCTTATTGAGAAAACAAAGGACGGGAATAGTCTCAGTGCCATCTAGAGCCGCCATCTGAAAACGCTGGCGTGTCAGCTGAGAAGTTTAGTCAGCGAACCCTGAAATTGGCCAATCAGGTGCCGATTTTCAGCGTTCGCTTACTAAACTTCTCAGCTGCTGCCGTCGGCGGAACCTACGCATTGTCGTACATCTTTAGCATAAAGTTACGTTAGTACGCATTAGCAAAAATTTGACCTGGTTTTGGTTTCCATAAGTCACTCGACGGTGCACTTTAAATTAAGGGCAAAAAATTGCCGCCTGTAGTTTGTATAACTAGTAAGAATATGAGGAGATATGAACAGAGCCAACAAATGCCGATATTCTCCTAAAACCGGGCTCGTTGTTTGGCCGGCAGTCCGCCATTTTTAAGGTACACATGAAGTCATTTTATCAGCAGCGCACACCAACACCACAGGGGTAATCTGTCGCATTTCCATGGCCAGCGGTGTCGAAAAACTTAATGAAAAGTTTCATATGGAAAATTTTAAGTCTACCTTAGCTCGACTTTGTCGGGAAAGCATTTTGAGATCTTTTTAAGTGCTTTACTACGCTTTCCGTTGATCGTAGCTCCAAACATTGAATTTTATAGGAACATTTCTAATATTGCTATTATAAGTGTTTAAAGGCTGATTTCATCTAAACATTTGATTTTACGCGAAAACATTGAATATTACATTTTTTAAATCATTTTGAGACGTTTTAAGGCAGTTTACGGTTTAAGGCAGTTAAGCAGCGACGACTGAACTGTGGGGACCAAAACACGCCCAGCAAACAAAACAACGTTTTCGGATGGCGGCTCTAGAGTGCACGAAGACTAATCCCGCCCTATGTTTTCCCAATAAGAATATGAAAATGGCAATTACCCTCAGAGTTTACTCAAAATTAAGGGGAGAGCTAATTTTTCGACCTGCACTTTCTAATGTTACGTTCTTATTATATTCTATTGTTACCAATAAGCTGGGAAAAGTGACTACAATGTCGCCATATTTTTTTAGCCTCATAAATTTCATATCTTTTTCAATGAAAACTTTGAAAAGATCGTCGATATGTCTGTACATCACGGAGGATTCTGGGAAGACCTCCTAGTAGTTTATGGGGAGCTCATAAATAGACCAACGGTCTTACAGCAAGGAATAGTCGGCAATACGGCTCTCCAAACAAGTGCTGTTAACGCCCACTATTGAGCATTTTTGGTAGTAGTGTTCTTGCTTTTACCATACAAATTACCACTAGAGGAACTCAACTGGAAACAACAACTAGAGGAATAACTCAACTATACCTAGAAGCTGCAAAAGAAACTTGATTCGCTTTACTGAAGCTATGAGCAGGACAAATTAGAGTTTATGGCTGAGGCTATTGACTCCTTTCGCTCAGGCATTGAGGCTGGCAGGAGTGTAAGTATAGAATCTATACATAATTGGGATTGAAATTAAACCAGTATTTTAATAAAAAGTTTTTTTTTATCGCTACGCTTGCCTATTCACACACTACAAGGAGTATTAATAAAACTTTTCTTACACATTCTGGAATGTACACATTACGTAATCAAAATCCACTAAGAATGCAAGGCCAAATAATACAGTTATAATCTGAAGGCACCGAGTAGCTCAGAGTAATACTTTTAAACTGAGTAAATTGCAATTCTAAGAGTTTAATATTAACAACGATGGCCACGAGTATATAGTTATGCAACCGGATATATTTAGGGGCATACATTCTAGGACTATATATAAATACAGATTTTTTTCTAACATATAGGTAAAAAAACCCTATTTACACAGGATCCTTTTATTTGCATTATGACTCGTATTAAATAATTTAATATGTAAAACCTATATACACTATATATATATAAATTCACAATGCAATTTTCGTAACTTTCTAGATATAAATTCCATGAATATATTTTCGGTTCTATAATAAAGTCTTAGCCGATATATTGATTAACACAAGTTGTGATGAACTTTTGACGCCATAAATCATGAAAATTGAAAACAAATTGATTCGAATTTAAGACAATGGAATGGATCAGACAGTCTTTGATAATACAGATTTGGAATTGATAAAAAAAACAATTTATTATAAGAACTTTATCCCGATGATCAGTCTTAATAATTAAGGAATCTTTTAGCCATAATACTTAATAACGTGAGTAAATGTGAAAAACAAAAGTCATTAATTAAATAAGGTGTGATTATTTAAATACATAATTGCACAAAACAGTGACTTTTACCTTATTTTATTATTGCTAAAATTGTAGGGCGCTAATAAATAATTAAAGAATGTTAGGCACTACAGATTGTTTTGTTAACACGTTTCGAGTACTCTTTTCACCCATAATTCGATTTGCTAAAAATAAGTGTAAGTGCACAAAGAAGCAGTAAAATTGCCGGTCAAAACAAGTATAAGGAAATTGAGCATAGAAATAAGGTCGTTTCCATACGAATTAAATAAGGGTTTTTGATTACAAATGACTAGACTTAAGAAAAAAACGACAAATAGGGGTAATCATATAGTATTGATAGGGGAACAATTTCTTTCATAATCTACTTTTTGCCAATTTTAGTAGTTAGCAAAAAAAGAGTAAGACACTAATGCTTTGCTTCTTTTCTATGGAATATGGATATATTTGTTCCCCTTTTGACAAAAAAGGAATGATTTAATAATAACTCTCTAACCAACCAGTGTCAAAACTGTTACGATTTAAAGAATTCTCTCTCCATCTCCGCCAGTGTCGGCCGTTGTCGACTTCTTCGAGCCTGGAGCGGTATCGTGGTGTCCAGATTTTGCCCGGGAACAGGCAGGTCTATTAGGGTTGTCGGAGAAAATCGAACTCTATGGTGCCAGCAAAAAAATACATCTTTTTTACTTCATTGTTCCGGTTTTAGTGTACCACCTATATCTGCATTCTTTTAACTTACCTACTGACTGACCCATTATTACTTTCCTTCGCGGAAATATAAGAACTGTCGTCGCTGGTCAAACTGTCTGGTGGGGTGGGATTCGTAGGGGATTGTCCCCCTGCTTGGGTGGTGTAGTTGTTTCGTTTCAAACTGGACCGCAGCTTAGTGTACCCAACCTGTGCAAGGAACATTATTACACATGACGACAAATGAAAGAATAGAAAAAAAAAGGTGAAGTTTGTTATTTATTTAAGCCTTTCGTACACAATTTCCTGCCTTAAAAAGAGAGTCATTTAAGCAAAACATGAAGGGCTAGTGAAACAAAAATAATTTCTCTTGTTAAGCCTGAATTATCCAACATGTATTGGGGTCTGCTCAGTCGACCTGATATTTCTTCCAAGTTCGATGATGGTGGCAGTTTAAGGAAAGAAGAAGATACTCAGGTAACCAGTGTGAAATATAGGTTTTATATTTTCCTGTTTTTAATAAGTATGAAGTAAAAAGTTGTACATCATAAGTCCGGTAACGTTTTACAGTAGTCGTTTCGAAATTCCTGACTCGGCTATCGCCTCGGCCGGAAACATCTTATTTCTACTGCAAAACTATATTTACCGGACTTATAACGTAAATAACTATTACAACTGGTAATAAAACTTCAATTTGAAGTTTCAACTTCAGATGAACAGATATTTACGTTTTACAATCTCCAAACTAAAGAGTCACTGATACTGACGTCAGAATCTTTTCCTCATTGTCACCTTCAAAACATTCAAGTGATAGTTGTATTCATCATGACATTTTCATATCTTCAGTGTCCCTTCAAGTTTTATCTGAAGTTTGAACTAAAGTTTAAACTGAAGTTTTGCTGATTGTTGTAAAAGTCGTCCTTATGGATATTTATTTTACAAGGGGGTGAAAGTTCCATGAAGTCCTTCATTTTTTCATATTATGGTTCGAGACCCTCTCCGCTCATATAAAACGCTAAAACTACACTTTTCCGTGAAGAAGGAACTTCATAGAACTTTTACCAATCACGACTTTTTTCTTTTACTTACCGTTTCCAGCGTGTTAGGCCTTTCGAAATTCGATTCCTGCGAATTGGTCCGGGAGTACGAGTTATAGTCGTACTCATATTGAGGTCGCCGTGGTAGGTAGTGGGTGGGAGTGCATTCTTCTTCTAATCTAAAGAGTATCGGAAAAGTGCTTAGTAAATCAAGTGGACTAACAGTAATTGTTTTACTGTAGAGTCCTAATAAACCTTTTATAAATAAGACGTTTTTTTTTTGGTCAAAAATACAATCGACAAGACGACTCAACCAAGAACTGCTTAAATACACAAAAATTGCGTACTTACCTAAAACTAGGATTAACGTTCGACCCACTTGTATTAGTCGAACTGGCGTTGCTAACATTAGAAGGCGTCCTCCGATGAGTTTGAACAACTATTCTTTGGGGCGTCCTGCACCCACTGTGACTACTAACGCTACTCGGGTTATCGTAGGCAAAATCGGTGCCATACCCGTACAAAGTGGCAGTGGTGGTCCCACTATGCTCCGAACCGCAGCCCTGCTCATATTGGCTACCATAGTTCGTATAGGGTTCTGGTTGCCGGATATTGCAGCCTACACAGTGTCCCGGATCAGTTTGGCACCTGTGATAATCGCCAGGAATGTATATGGTGGCCGATCTTTCGAAAGGACCGAAGAGATCTGAACCGTCGTTACTAGTCGAACTCGATTTTCTTCGTGGAGAAGGGTTAGGGGGGTGGTGTTGAGGGGAGTCTGTGAACCTATTATACCGCAAATTACGATAAAATTGCAAGGTAAATTCAGTTAACGGCTACCTTAAAGGACGCTTCTCCTCATTTCTTACTCCTAACAACTGAGACCCCGTAAGCATCGGCCTGCAATGCTTCGTGGGGCCGTGGTATGTGTTGTGATTGTAACCGGATATTGTCGAGTATTCATAGTCTTGAGGTTCTACAGGTCTCCAGGCAGGCATATCTACAGCTTCCATACTATGGCTGCAATTTAGACTTCTACTTAAAAAGAGGCAATTCAGTGTGATGATTAGTATACCTAATGGGTTGCAATCTAGGATGCAAAGGCGATATATTCGACAGTCTTACGTCGTACCCGGACGCCACACCGGCCAGCATGGCAGCAATGTTATAAAGGACTAGTTCTACTATGCTGAGCTTTGGTTTTAGTCTTTGACCTTAAAAATCAAGTCAAATACCTAGGATTCCAAAAACACCAATACATACCTTCCGCATTGTACAGCGTAGGCATTGGAACGTTATGCCTAACCGAACTTGCGATAGGGTATTCCGGTCCCCATTCCTCTGGAGGCACGTAATCTGTCAAAATCAAATAGTGTCTAGGGCAACGGAATTTGTGTAGCGATTAGTGTCAATGTTCTACTAGCACACCAATCAACACCAAAATGTTAAAGTTTCAAACTACTAGGAGAAAAGTCCGAATTTACCTGTCAGATGACTGAATCTTAAATTTCAATGGATAGTTGTAGGTTTAGGGGTATAAACTCTCGTTTAAAAATTTGCCGACGTTTCAATTGTATATTATAATCTTTTTCAGTGCTACAACTATATACTGGAAATTGCACAGAGTAGGCACACAAGTTTAAAGCAAAAGCTACATTTGTTTAATATAAAAACAAACTGAACACATCTAGACACTCATCGACATATAAGACAACATAACGATCACTGGCAGATGATTTTACTGACCATGTTTTGAACCTAAAAAAAAGGTCAGTAAAGCCATCTATGAGTGTCGAACATGTTGAGTGTTTAGATGTTGAATGTGTTTAGTTTTTTTTATATTAAACAAATTTTGCTTTTACTTTCAACGCGTTTTGTGCCTACTGTCCTTGCGCAATTTCGAATTAGTATTTGTAAATGCATTCTTTAAACGAGAGCTTGTTTTATTCCGTCTGAGAGCCGTAAACCTACTGCTGTTTATTTAAAATAAGAAGGACGTTAACGACACATAGTGACTTACATTTCAGTAGTATAGCTCTACAGATCATTTATTAATTACCACATCTTGAATGTCGTACATGGTAATTTTAAACTTTGGATAACACATAATCCTTGACTGTTTAAGTGACTCAACAAATATTTCTAGTAAAAAATACGTTAAAATTTTATTCACAAGATCCCGTTTTCTTGTTGGAGAATCTGTGTGTTGCCATTCAAAAGGTGGACAAAAAAATAGAATGCTGTGTACAGGGTATATTTCAGTTTTACCGCACTTTTACCCAATCGAATGTGATAAACTTCTAGGGCTATAGGGGCACTTTGCAATCCATAAAGTGCTGCCACAAGGCTGACTGTCTTGCTCCAAACTCTGGCCACTTTATAAATAAAATAATCTTTAGGTTCATTTATCGATTTTTTTTTTGAAATTTTGTTTGCAATTCTATATAGTACAGTATCTGTGAGTTGCTTGAGCAATTTATGCTCATTGCTGTAGCCAAAGAGCACAATTAAGTTACAAGGGTTAGTAGGTAGTGAGAATTATTGTGTTTAAGGTAAAAGAAATAAAAACCAGTTTGAAACCCATCACCCTATTAATTATTACATCAACGTATCTACAATTTCGGCGTGTTAAAAAAAGCCAATTGAAGGATCAAAAATGTCAACTTTCGACGTTTTTGCACAATCGACAACAACAATAATTCTTTAGTAGGATTAAGATGCCCATGCGGAATAGTAAGAAAAATTAAACAGCGAGTTTGAGGGTCGTCACGCATTTTATTAAAATTTAATAATGTTACAAACTGTTGACCGTCACCAAAGAGTTTTTGAAGACGTTCTATCAATGTCTCTTGCATGCAACCTCTACGTGAAAACTGATAAAGTGAAACTAGTGCAAAAAAACCAACCGAGCAACTAGAAAACATCTTCAAAAAACGATCTAAGCGCTAAATTAAATTATAGATTGCGCAAGCTTAAAGCACATAGTTAAAAATACTTTCTTAAAATAAAAAAAAACTACAAATTAAATAAGCTAATAATAATAGTAATAATAAAAATAATGATAAAAAGGGGACTAATTCATGCCAAAGTGACTATATTCTAAAAAAAACTGTAAAGAAAGAGGGACAATGGAAACTTACATATTATACTGGGAAGACACTCCTGAGAGTAGCCTTTGAGGAAGTAATGAAAATGAATGTATTAAAAGTTTTGTCTGCGGATGATTAAAAAGAAGTGAGGCCCCAAAATCCCCTTAGACCAGGTGTCAAAAAACACAACTTTGATACTATTTCAACGACACCAGGTAATATTGTATGCAACGTCAGTCATTCTTAAATGCTATGCAAACAATGAAAGTTGTTGGAAATGTTGAGACCAACATAGAAATAGAAAACCGCTGGCCAAATCAAACAGAGTTTGAAAAAAAGAGGAAAAAAGTGGTGCATTTGATCTGGTCAACTGTTCATTAAATTGAAAACACTAAACTTAAGTAATTCACTAGCCCACGATTTTTTTTTGTCTTTCTTTAAAAACCTATTTTCTTTTTCTAATACAACTAATATTATTATCAACAATATTTACAACGAACTTAGCACCACGTACTGGTGCTGTGTAACCTGTACGTTTTGTATGTGTAGTGCGCACGTTTAACGCTGAGCACTAATCCTGGATCAGTGTTGAGCTTAAGGCCCCAATTACGAATGCACTATTAACTTTTAACAGTCAGTGCCATGTGATAGAAACGAATTTTTTTTTTCAAAGAAATCGGCCACTGGTGCATTAATGATTTGGACCTTACGCAAGCAAGTAAGGGCACCGCAATCGTAAACGATCCACGTGGCTTTGTAAGACGCAACTCTCTACACAGAGGACGGCGTTAAGTGAATATGTAGAAACGTTTAGGTACAATAATTAAATTTCGGCATAGTTTATATATGTAAAATTAATGCTCGAAATTCTCCAGGAAGTGTTACGGACACTGGCAGTCTAAATATTGCACACGGCGGCAAGATGAAAGTTTATGGTCTTTTTTTTGGAATGATATATAAGTAACAGCGTCACAGCTTTGATAGTATTCCCATCCTTGGATTCTTGTTGAGAAAACAAAGGATGGGAATACTTTCAAAGCGCTCTAGAGCCGCCACCCGAAAACGCTGTGTTTCGTTTTTAAAGTGGTAGATAAAAATGAGTGGAAAATGACGGTGTTCGGTGCATTAATTACTCCGTCTTTCTCTCTTTGATGTGCAAGAATGAACTAAAAAAAAATGCTAGGCCAACTACTGTGGCTCTTTTTGAGCAGTGGACTCACTCTCTCTCTCTCTCTCTCTCTCTCTCTCTCTCTCTTCTCTCTCTCTCTCTCTCTCCCTGATATGCAAGAATGAGCTACAAGAAAAATTGATATGCCAACTGTGATCCTTTCTGAGAAGTTTTCATTCCAGAATTACGTCATTTGACATGTTTGCCCCTCACGGCATTATGGCGGACCAACCTATTTAAATATCAGACGGAACTTAAAAACTTGATCTTGATCATCATGTTTGATTTGATAGTATATTCCTAAACTGCCTTTTAGGCCAAAGTAGTTCCAAGGCAGATTGTTTTGTAGCTGAAGTACTGAAGAAAATCCTAAAAAAAAAACAAGCAAAATCCGCTATTCTGGAATGGTCAATAGCGATAGAAGGTGTTCATTTGAAAACGTCATTTAGTGAGCTGTGAAATGTCAAAAGAAAAGAATTAAGGAACAAAAGTCCATTTATTTTGATCAATGACCTAGGAGGTATGTACAGAGCCAACAAATGCTGATGTTTCCCTAAAAATGGTCCCGCAGTCAAATCGCCACCTGATGGTCACGTTTTTTGGCGAGAAGTCCTCCATTTTTAAGGTTCCCATGACGTAATGTCGTGTTAAAGCCGTACCGGATATTGATTGTCGATTGTTTTTGGTTTTTGTTAGGTTAGAATTTATGTTTTGAAAGCCTGGGGCTAGGTCAGCTAAGGGCTAGACCAATGCGCTCTAGCTAGGAAATGAATATAAATGACTACTGTTTGGATAGAATTCAGAAAAATTTGTCAAAATCCGCTATTCTGAAATGGTCAATAGCGATAGAAGATGTTCATTTGAAAACGTCATTTAGTAGGCTGTGAAATGTCAAAAGAAAAAGATGAAGGAACAAAAGTCCATTTATTTTGATCAATGACCTAGGAGATATGGACCGAGCCAACAAATGCTGATGTTTCACTAAAAAAGGTCTCGCAGTAAAATCGCCACCTGATGGTCCCATTTTTTTGGCGAAAAGTCCTCCATTTTTAAGGTTCCCATGACGTAATGTTGTCTTGTTAAAGCCGGCCGAGATATTGATTGTAGATTGTTTTTGGTTTTTGTTAGGTTAGAACTTGTGTTTTAGACAACCTTGGGGCTAGGTCAGCTAGGGGCTAGACCCCTGCGCTCTAGCTAGAAGATGGATATAAATTCGATATTCGATTGAATGGGAAATAAGAAATAACAAAACTAATGACAGTGATAATTGTTTTGCAATAATGTGACGTAAGACGTCATGACGTCACTTTATCGCCGCCATTTTTAAGGTTCCCAACTGCTAAAAAGGGGGGCCAAAACTGTAAAACAGTAGAGAGTATCTCCAGGTGTAATATTAAGGGTGTTTATAACAAAAAAACACGCAGCCAGCCTTGGAAATGAAACTCTTGTCTGAGATAAGTTTATGAAAAAGTGAAAATCGGAACATTTTATGACATTTTCAATTTTCTTTTTTTTTTTCATAAGTCATCTCAGACTTACTGTTCTAATTCCATGGCTTACTTAATTCTTTTTGTAATAAACGCATGAAGCTAGCTCGTTGATTTTGATTACGTCATCCTGTTCTGTCAAAAAAACATAGCCTTCTAGATGACGTTTTCTAATAAAGGTCCTTCCTATATATAAAACTTTTCGTTAAGTTTTTCGACACAGGTGGCCATGGCGTGTATAAAAGTTGGTCGGCATTATTAATGAGCACCTGATGGTTCATATATGGCCCTCTCCTAGCATGAATTCAAACTATATTACTGAAATAAACAGCGTTTTCGAGAGATAGCTCTAAAGCGCTCTAAGAATATTCCTCAATAAAAATCTAACGATGGGAATACTCTCAGAGATGGCCATTCTCTCAAAACACTGAAAATAAATTTGAAAATTAGCAAAAAAACCTGTGCCTAGTGCTGGCACAAGCACACAGAATTCTGAACTAACTCTCAGTCCTGGGCCCGCATTCGCTGCTATCGCTGTCGTCCAAGTCAGCTGCTGACCCACTAATCGCCCTAGCGATGACGAAACTATTAGTACTAAAGACCGTGTCGTAATGCCCGGTGTCCGCAACGTTCCCGATCGACCTACTCAACCGATTATTGTGGTACAACCCGGCGTTACCTCTCGATCTAACGTCGACGGTTGCAGTGCCCCCCGTCAAGCTGTTGTTCCTCGTGCTCAAGGACCGTTTCCATTCCAGAGGGCTGATCTTTTGGAGCAGTTTCAGCCTTCTGGAGTTGGTCGATTTCGTACTCAAGGTGGGAGAAACGTTACCTATTTCCGAGTGCGTAATGCGAGGAACACCTCCCGGAGACGACCTCGACTTGTCCAGGTTGGGCGCGCTCTTCGACCATATGGCGCTGTTTTTCGCTGTCGGCAACATGATTTGACCGCGTTCTTTCTGATGGCACGTGCTCGGCCCCCACGTCTTACCTTTCACGCCGTCAGCGGGGACTGAAAGACAACGTTTTGGTGGTTTTGGGGTGGTTGGTGCGGGGTATCAATAAAACAGGAGCGATAAGCTGCTTCTTGGCATGATTTGATGATATTGGGATATGGTAAGAGTTACCCAATAGGGTGTCACACGTTATACACGTCGGTCTACTTACAGGTAAAATTGTTCTGAACTCATCGATGATTTCAATAAAGTTATAATATACGGTGGTAATATATACCTACTAGTGGATGACGACACAGACAAATTAAATTGGGGTGTAGATCAATTACGTACGGGACATTCTTTGCTGACCTTGATGTCAACATATGGATCCGATGCACTACGGGCGTGTGCGTGGGTTGTTGCCAAATATCGAAACGTACATGGCTATAATAATCACATACTTCGGAATCGAATATTTTCCGTCCCATATATTTGTGTTGAGTAGCCCGAGTAAGTTGGTAAGGTATCGGCAACATTGAATGTCACGAATCACGAACTAACTGTTTCTGCCTGGTTCGTGATTGGTTGGGAGTACGTGGGTCCAAGTGTGCTATCCCCTTTCGATATACATTTTCGTTTTTTGACTGTTTTCGATGGGGTCAACTTATATAAATAGACTGACTGGATTTGATGTTATAAAGCAACTAAAAGCAATAGAAAATAGAACACTAAAGCTAAAAAAGATCAAACTTTCAAATTATTCTATATTCAAGCGAGTTTACCACAAAGAGCTATAGACAGAGCTAACAAATGCCGATTTTCCCTAAAAATATTCAAGAAAAGCAGTAATATATATAAAAAATAGTCCCTTTTTTGACCGGAAGTCCGCCATTTTTAAAGTACCCGTGATGTAATTTTATCGTCAGAGCATATCAAATGGCGAATCACAATTTGAAGTAGGACGTCAAGTGCTTTCAATTCTAGCGGACATTGCCGTCATTTTTATTAACATTACAACCAACGCATATATCGTGTGATACCCTGGGTTAACATTAATGTCATACGTCACCGTGGGGAATTACCAAGTGTGTGTTGTGGACCTCATAAAATGTCGATTATTTCATAGGACAAAACCAGTAAAATAAACTAAATGTGTGCATTTAAAATCATAAATATTCAATAATTGGATAATTTTCAATATTCGGAATACACTCAACAACGCTACAAAAGTCTAATTATGTAAAACTGTTGGCACTGAACACAACACACACTAAAGAAAACGCATGCGAGATCGAAATACATGCCAAAAACACAGGATATTGTAACAAATTCGTTGCATTGTGCAACAGTTACCAGAGTGTTTTAGGTTCATTTGAAGTGATTAATCACCCCTTAAAAATCATTCAAACTACCACTATAGGAAAGGAACTCCAATTCAAGTTTTTGCAATAAATTTGTTACAATCTTGCAATATTCTATGTGATGGAGAGTGTCGCTACACGACGGCTTGTCAAATAAAACACAAACCGCCCGCTGTAATGTGATTAAAGGTAAAAAACGAAAACTACTTACGTGCAATTGCCTTTAGGCGAGTTACGCCAGGCGAACCCGGGGGGCTATTGGGACTCATACCCCCTATGCCTTTCGGCTCCAGCGTGTGTTTTACCGTAAGCGTATGACGGAAATCCTGCGGTGAACTGATTATCGATCCTGGTTCCTTGCCGAATTTCAAGCGGGAACGCTTAAACTTCCCTAAAGAACGGGTGTTATTAACGTACTGACTTATACCTTGTTGGTTTTAGTGAAAGTTTTAGTTCACTATAAGATCCATTGCTGTCGGGTGACATTTCTGTTAGTAATCTTAAGAACTGGTGCAGGCGCCAAGTGGTGCCGATCATTCCTAAGCGACCTTTGGTCCTGTCGCGACTCGACGTCTTCAAGAGTGATTTATTACCTTGTTTACTCGATTTCTGGCGGTATTTAAACGTGTAGCGGTATTCTTTGATAGTTTATGAGTTTTAGGTATAAAAGGCAGGGACCGCTGCGGGTCTAGTTAGTCATACAGTTTTGGGGTGTTGCACGTGCGCCGTGCAAATCGGGAGTATTCGGTTTAGTTCGGAAGTAACGAGGCTGCGCTAGCGCTAAAGTCTCTACGAAATTCGAAGTGATGGAGGCGTCAATTTCGATGAAGGTTTTCCTAAAAACCATGGGGGAGTAGGAATCGTTGATTCGCACCCTTACCGACACGGTGGAGAAACTTCGTGGCGAATTGGCCGCCTTCCGCGCGGAAGTGCGGGGCAGCCGTGGACAGGACACAAATGCCGCACAAAACGCGGACATAAGTGCGGTCGCTAGCGGCAAGAAGTGCGCGGGAGTGCCGAGTGCAGTGGTAAATCCAGGTAAGTCTGGGAAAGTGGTGGTAAATTAAGCGACAAGCCCGCAGGCTATTCTGGGGCAGTCAAGAAGACTGCTGCAGGAAAACCTGTGGATGTTAAGAGGGCGGTAGCGGCAGGTGGCAAAAGAAAGGCCACCGAACGAGTAGCGAAAAGCCCAAAGGCGGACCTTGCTCGACCCTCTTTCACCGGGATGGAGGTAGATGGACTGGAAACAAGGCCTAAGACCTTTGCAGAGGCAGCAAAGGCCCAAAGGATACCTCCCGTGGTTGTGAAAGGCCGGCAAAAGTGAACAACAAAAAAAAAGGTCTAGTTAGTCTAATTTTCAATCGAGTCTAAGTAAGCTAAAAGAACAAGCGAAGCTATAGTAAAGTGATAAATAATGGACTATAAGTAGACGCATTGAGTTTGTGTTTGTTTGTCGAATAAATTTATAGTGAAATAAAATCAGTTAAACTGGAATTATTCCAACCCCGCAATCGCAACAGTAAATTAAAACTCTCCGTAAAACCAAAGGTACAGAATAGTGGTTTTTATAGCCAACCAGATCACTTTTATCATTGACCCGTATGTTTGAATAAAGAGGCTGTTGAAAAGTTCTGTTGAAAGGGCTAAAGTGACTAAGTTCACTTTAGCCGTTAGATATGACAAATCTACATAAAAGTTGTGTAGTTCATCAAATTGAGTCTCACTGGACTCTATCAATCATTTAAATTGAAAGAGATGAATAGCCGGTGTAGGACATAAACAACACTTCACGTTTGTGAAATTGCCAACGTTTTGACCAATGTCGTACACCCGCTATTCACATCTTTCAGTTTAGCAAAAAGGACGCATAAAATATATGACTAATTTAAATGATATTATTAGTAGATATTTCAGAATAACTTTTACTATGTTACTGACTCACCTTTTCTCTTCTTCGGAGTGGGCGCTTGCTGCTGATTTATAATATAATTTAGTTCCCTTTCCAAAATCTGCAACTCTCTGGCGTGTAGTTCTTGTTCTTTCTGTTTCAGTTGTTCCTCGTGCTGCCTTTGTAGCATTTGGGCGCGGTTCAGGTCCTCCTCTCTACTCCGCAATTCCTAGGATTTATTTTCGCTAATTTACTAGTCGAAAGAAAACCAACATAAAATTGCAATGCAAACATGCAAAACTACAAACCTGAACTATGCATAAAGATATTATTGTTGTGCCCTTAAGAAATAAATTAAAAAATAAAATAGATACAAAATAACACAGGAGACATGCGACAGCTTCTTTTCTTTACTTTCTAGGAAAAAAAAAATTAAAAGTTTTTGCATTTATATATCTCGTTATGCCGTTTTTTTCTCAGTGTTACTTACATTTTACTCCACTTCCGGTGACCATTAATTTACTATTTTTAATCACAGTATAGAGGATATATACCAGTGGCGTCACTCTCGGAAAAATCAAAGAAATTCCGAGTTCAAGAGCGAGGTGCCACCGTGTGCGTTCGAGCGTGAAATTGTTTAGGTTTGCAATGTATTCAGTATAGCCAAAGCTGGCGTAAAGTGGCCAAACTTTTATTTTAGCCTGAATCTTAGGCGAACTAAGAGGAGAAGAATTGTTAGTGAGGAGCGGTCACGGGCTATAGTGAAGCTAGTTTTATATATTCCCTATACTGTGCATTTAATGTTACCCTACATATTTCCTTAGCCTACTTTTTCCGTCTGAAAATTCTCTTCTCGACCATGTATAACACGTTACTTCTTGTTCTTTTTCCGACAAAGAAAATGGAGTTATTTAAAATAAGTATACTAGCCATGACTAGAAGTCGAAAATGTTTATCTATGTTTAGTAACCTCCCAAGGCGAAAGTCTAACTTTATGGACTTATGAAATAAAATTTTTATTTCAATAGCCTGAGCCGAAGTAGTATTGTAAACTAGTAGTAGTACGCTCTAGAGCGCCCACCCGAAAACCCTACTAGTAAGCCACGAAAACAAAAGATGTCATAGGCACCCTTAATGTCACTTCTGGTAAAACCGGAAGTGACAAAAAAGCCGCATAAAGATATATAAAGACACAAATTTTCATTTTAAAAATTTAAAAAAATCTCTGTCACCCAGTACATACCCACAAAAAAACCGCAAACAAAATTAACTTAAAAACATAATTATTCATAAAACCGCATGCAAAAAATACCTCATAGCAAGCCATGGAATTAAACTCTTGTCTGAGGCCGCCGTCACATACAGCGGAACGGAACGGAGCAGAAATGTCAATAACGTCATTACACATGTCAATAACGTGTCACTTCTGTCACACACATGTCAATTCCTATTTTAGCTTTTATCTAATTGGTTTAAATTCAACTGTCAAATTACTCTCCGTTCCGCTTTTAATCAAATTCCGCCGTATGTGACGTCGCCCTGTGATGAGTTCATAAAATAAATGAAAATCGAAGCATGTGATAACATTTTCGATTTTTTTTTTATGAAGTCATCTCAGTCCTACTGCTCTAATTCCCTGGCCTACTTATACGGTTTTTTTTTTCAATAAACGCATGATGTATTTCCAAAGTAAAAATCATCTAAAAAAAAACAGCACACAATTGCTTTACCTCCTCATATGATATGCACTCCTTTGGGAAGTTACGAACCAAACAGTGACACAATAATATTGTTAATAAATATATCAAATTTAAAAATAAGGCAGATAATGTACCTTTTCTTTTCTGCGAAGCTCCAGCAGCACTTCCTCAATTTCCTCCCGCCAGTCTTCTTGCATAATGTGGAAGGATTCGTGAGGGGTCTGGGTAAACGAGGAATGCACGATCGCATCCAAATCTACCAGTATCTGTTCGAACGATGGTCGATTGTGAGGGTCTGGCTCCCAACATTCTACAAAAGCAAGGCAACTTAGTACCCGTTAATAGGAATCTTTTAATCGTAAGTACTTTGCATGAGTTCCCTCCATGGTTGGGGACAAGTCGTGGGTATTGGTAAGGTAAGCTTACTGCAAGCAACCCCGTAAGCCACTGCCAAGGTGTCGATTCCTTTGTAGGGCACCTCGCCGGTTAGCAACTCCCAAAGGAGGACACCGTAGCTCCAGATGTCGCTGGCTTTGGAGAACGTCGACTTTCGTATCACTTCAGGGGCCATCCACGCGTACGTTCCTAAATTATGCGAATAAAGCAAAGGTTGACTTTGACTTGCTAAAGCGCGATTTACCAGCTTGTGACATCCTCGTTGTCTGGTACACTTCTCTGGCGAGGCCAAAGTCGGTTATTTTCAAAGTTTTGAAATTTAAGTCTTCGTTTTCGATCGCTTCGCTTAGTAACACTGAAAAAACCGAAACAGCATCATGAACAGACAGAAGTTTAATTAAAGAGAAAACGTTTGTTTCTCAAATATGCTTTGTTTTACTTAACTAGAAGTTTGGGTTATTTTCATTAAGCTATAGCTTATACCACAAAAGAATACACAAGGAATAACTCCTTTTCCGTCCATCATCAGGATACATACAGAAATATGAAATTAAGTGAAAATAAGAACAAACTAAGCAACACAGTAAACAAAATCTTACAATATGAACTTGTCGTTCTCCCTTTGGCAAAAGCGAAAAAAAGCTGCTCAAGAAGCGGGTTACTGCCAAACAAAAGACGTTTAGGAACGTAGAGGAAATTACTAATACCGAAGATGAAGAAAAAACGCCAGATACCACGGTAACTAGAGAAGAAACAGGAGCACCACAAAAGTCACTCCTGCGTACAAGCAGGAAGTGACTTCCTGAGCAAATTCCAGAGACTGTGGCAATTGAAAAGACGGTTTCTAAAAAAAAATTACCAAAACTCGCAAGGTAGTCAGAAAATATGGCGACAAGCAGGGAACAACTAAACTTGTAATTACAGAAAAAGAGAGAGTGAACAACCTGAGATAACTGTAACTGTAGAGAAATAAGTGGTACCTTTAGAATTCAAGCTCGAAGATGGAGGTTGTTCTGTTAAAAAACTTTGATTAGAAATACAAGAAACCATCACAATCCAAGAAAAGATGCCTAAGAAAACGGTGGTTAAGAGACAAAGAGGAGACCAATAGGAAAACACAGAAATCACAACACTGAGAAAAGAGAGTGAAAAACTTGAAACCTGAAGAGGAGAGTCCAGCACAGTTTCCAGCCAAGATGATTGGTTAGAGGCCACATTTGTCCCCCTCCCCAAAAAGAGCAAACCAAGCACACGCGAAGAGTATAGACTAGTATCCCTAATGAGTCACTCACTTAAAATATTTTTGAAAATTATACATAATAGGGTCTACTCGGCCTGTGAAAGAATAGTAGGTAGAGAACAGTTCGGATTTAGGGGAGGCATGAGAACGCGAGAAGCTTTATTCTGCATGAAAATATTACTCCAAAAAAACCTGCGAATTTTGTAAAAACATATTTGTGTGCTTTATTGACTTCCGAAGGGCTTTTGACTCTGTGGATCACCGAAAATTATTTGAGTAAATAGATGTCATCGACTTTGACCATCAGGATGTAAAAATATTAAAACAGCAAACAACGACCAGACAATTACAGAACCAATCGCCATTCAACGCGGCGTTCGTCAAAGATGCGTACTCTCCCCATCATTGTTCAACATTTACTCTGAGCAGATTTTCAAGGAGGCTCTGAAGAATAACAACACTGGTGTCAAGGTTGGTGGCGAAATTATTAACAACATCAAATACGCCGATGACACGATTGCTGAGAATATTGAAGATCTGCAAACACTCCTTAATCGAGTAAACCAAGCGTGTAAAGACAAAGGGCTAAGCATAAACGCTCTCAAGACCAAGTGGATGGCAGCGGGCAAAATCAATATAGAGCCGAATACCCCACTAATACTCGCGAACAACAACATAGAGAGGGTTGACCGTCAGATATGGAAATCGGAGTCAAGAATTGAAATGGCAAGAAGCGCATTCAATATCTGGAAAATAGTTTTAACTAATAGACATCTAACGTTGAGTACACGTCCGAAAGTGTTGAAATACAGTCGGTCTTGCTCTACGCCAGTGAAACGTGGACCTTAAGGGTCAATACTATGAATAAGGTTGAGACGTTCGAACTATATATTACGGGTGACTTGGACATTTCAAATAAAAGTCTACCAACGAGGAAGTATTAAGGAGGATGGGCACAGATCGCATACTGCTGCCTACCATCAAAAGAAGAAAATTATCATACTTCGGATATCTTCATACTGATTCGTGGCCCCAAGTACGACCTGCTTAAACTGCTGGTCCAGGGGAAAGTAGAGGGAAGACGCTGGATTGGCTGTAAAAAGCTTTCGAAGTTGCGAAATATTCGCCAGTGGACCAGAGGATCCAAGTGGAACAATTTTTTAGAATAGCCGAAGAACGAGAGCCTCTTTGCCTGTAGGTAGGTCGCCCCTGATTATGATGAAAGCGGAGAATAAAATTATTGTTACACTCTACGCAAATTCGTAGATAAGAAATACTCGACACTCCTTCACATTCCCCTCTGCAGCGAATCCACTAAAACTTTCGTCTATTTCTCGTAAAAGTTTCATTAATTCCAAAGTGCACTCTTTCCTTACAGAAGGCCCGAAATTAACCAATAAGGCAGCGCTTTTTCCATCTAGTTGTTCTTATTTTTAAGAGTGATTAAGTCACCTTGCAGAGCAATCCTTTGTAGCCCATAACCTTGGGACTGTGTTCATCCACTGTCTCTGATAACTACTCGCAGATTAGCATCTGCCTACAGTTCATCCAACCTTTTAGTAATTCCACCAGGTTCTCGTTGGGCAGATCATTACTTGTCGTGCCTCTAACTTCCATTATGCCCTCAATTCAATCTTTAGCTTTAAAATCTTTACAAAACCTTCAGTTTTCCGCCGCACAACTTAATGTGCTTAACCTGCTGTGTGTATTGGCAAAACCCCCATCCTTTTTGTGATCTTGGGGGCTTTTTGACAAATAAAACCATGTAGAATGAAACCAAGATCTCAAATTGAAATTTAGGTTTAGTTTATATATGTCGGCGCGTTCAGATTGTTTGTAGTTTTAAAGAATAAGAACCTTTTTACCAGTCAAGTGCTATTGATACGTTTCTAGGAGTCAGCCGGAATATGAGTTAAGGGCGGCTGACTGATTTATATGTTATGTCTAGTTTAAAGTAAAGTGTGGTATATAGGGCACTCCATAGCTGTTAGCCTTCACCAGTCGTCAACCCTAGGAAACATTCTAAAGTTCAATAGGAACGAACTAGAAACATCACGTTCGTTGATAGTTACATTCATTGGCAGTATTATTGTATTATTGGTTAAGGTGAATGAAAGGTGAAGTTCACCCGGTAGTGCGTCAAGTAATACAACATTATAAAAAGGATATAGAAGGATTGTGAAGGGAGCTTCTTGTGTAGTCTTGATTAGAGTAGAGTCAAGAGTGAGAATATAGTAGAGTACGAAATCCAACGTCGTATGATTTACCCTAATGGCATACTGGCGATAAAACCTTGCTGAGTAGCAGACGAGAATAGTACAAAAGAACAGATCGGTCGTGGGAAATACGATCGGTCTGGGTGGAACGGGGCCAGGGGAGAGAATGAGTTTGAGAGTTTAGTTTTTGGAGAGATCGAAAGAAAGGAAGACTGGCCCCGGATCGCCAGTTCTTTATAATTAACTTAGATGGACAATTTCATTTGAGCTCGGTTTATCGGATTATTGTAGAGCAGAGTTGTTTGTTTATGTGTTTTGGTTTATGGAGGCTTACATAGTTTTGATTGAAGTGCCATTATAGTTCATGTTACCTAGATCCTCGTGAAAGATGCCTTCCAAAAAGAAAATATTAATTCGACGGATCTGACATATATGTGTTAGCATAACTCTCGTGCCTTAGCATAAAAGAAAATTCGACAAATCTAAGTTTCAAGTGTTAAGCGCTATTGAATAATAAATACATTGGTGTAGTGATCCAATAAAACAGTAATTCCTTAATCAAACAATTGCTTTATGGCACCTATATATCCCGATTATACCTTATATTGAAAACAAGAACCACACGGTGAAATATTATTCCTGCAAAGAACAAATTGTTTTCGCGCTGAAAAAGGTTATCAGATCGAGATAAAGGAACTCATAAATAACCACATCAATTCAAACATGCCGCACACTTCCTTTCAATGCTGACGTCCGTTTTTGGAAGGACGTTTCAGGTACAAAACTGGACTTTTTTTCAGAATCAACAGGCTAAAAACAATGTAGCCGATTATAATTTTCAATCATGTATAAAGGAAAAAATTCCCTACTTGAATGAGAACTTAGCACGATAAAAGAACATAAACTTTTAGAATGTTGAATTCAATTTCATATTCTGCAGGTAAAATGCGTGCTGGGTCACTGTCCTCCACGCAATAAACACCGCTGTGCAAAAAAGGAAATGCCATTTCTTGCCTTATCTATCAAGTGGGAAAACCGATCGCACTTTTAGACGCCACCGTGTGAATTATTAATTAGCTAATGGGTATTGCTTACCATTCGAACTCTTCAAGTCACGATGAATGAGCGATATGGGTGCTCGGCAGTGCAAATAGTCCATGCCCCGCGCTATTTGAATGGCCCAGTCGACCAGAATGTCTGGTCGAATTTTCCGACCGGCCAGTACCCGATTCAGGGAACCGCCCCGACAGTATTCTAGGACCAGGCACAAGTTCGGCTCCTGGAGACACACGCCCTCTAATGAGACGATGTTTTCGTGCCGCAGGAGACAGAAGAGTTTTGCCTCTTTGATCACGTTTTCTAATGTGACCTGGAGGTCCTCGTCGGCATCTTGGCGGGCAGCTTTTACAGCCACCTCCCGTCCACGCCATTCTCCTCTATAAACCTATGAATTAAATATTAATTTAACTGCCAAAAAATATACAGTACATTTTTTAAACTCTAATTTTAGCCTGGAAAAACCTAAAACCTAAAACGCGCTTTTGATTACATACATTATATTATATTTTAGCCATCAATTTATGTTAACGATTTTTTTTGAAGGAAGTCGTCTTACTAACGATGAACTTTGAAATGACCAAATTACACAACAAGCAAAAAAGCAATGTCGATAACAAGTTAATGACATTTGGAAAATCCGCAATACGTATTGAGGGACAAAAAAGCTATTAGTATATATAATTACCTTACAAAAGCCGCCAACTCCTATCACCTCCTCCAGCTTGAGTTCTTTAAATTCAATTTTAACCAGGTTAATATCCGCAAAAATAGAGTCAACATTGTTTTCTTCTTGTTCAGACGAGTCGATTACGAAGTTTGCAGGAAAGATACCAACCTTTATTGAAAATTGAGTAAGAAATGACCACATGCAAATCAATAATCATAAACCTTATCACTGATCTTCCCAGTCCACCAGCCCTCGTCACCAGAAATCTTGGCATCTCTTGACAAAATGAGAACAACATCTCCCTTTTTGAGGGTTAACTCGTCTTCAGTCTGAGCGTCATAATCGTACAACGCTGTGCATAACCCTGAGCATCCTAAACACAAATCGAATGTTTGCTATGATGAAAGAATGTCAAAATTAGTTTTACCTAATTGTGAGGAACTAGGAGTACTGGGACAGCTGGGAGGGCCCGTTAACGCGTATCGGGCGACGTTAGAGCGGTCCATGCGCCTCAGCTGGCGGACGGGCGAGGCGGCGCCCACCAATGGAGGCATCCGGTGCTGCCAAGCAGACAGCTACAACCACTATGTCTACGGAAAATCACAAAAAGTTTCAGATATAATACTACGAACTAAGAAATTCTATGAAGTAGATGGTATTTTTAAAGTAAAGTGGAGTGGGATATGAAAGGAAAAGATAAATTTGTATTCTAAGAAAAACACAAACACAAATTTTCTATACTAAAGCAAATACCTCCTGATAGGGCCAAGATGAATTAAATAAAGTGACTCTTAATGACATAGAAGAAACAAAAAATGAATCACTGATATTTTAATTTTCAAACTTTCTATGAACTTTTTCAACAGAGTCAGGCTCTTAGAGGTTCAACTGCTACATTCTAGCTCTTCATAAAAGCCTGTTTTACACAGCAATTTTTAGTTGTAAGTTGCAAAAAAGTTGCCAACTTTTGCAACTTTTTAAAATAGCTGACCAATTTCATACAACTTGCAGAGGACTAAAAAGGATTTCGCAAAAATCTAGTGACTTTTTTGGTTATTTTTAGGCTGCCATTAAGGATTATTAGTTTCGAGGGGAAAATCACTGGTGAATTTTGGTGTACCTACATGCATTGAGAATTTAGTCATATTTAATGAAATACATTGAATTAAAAGATGACAGGAAGGAGCACTAAATGACATTTCCATTTAATTTGCACTAATATGACCTACGACGGAATTTTCGCCATCATGAAAAACCTACTTCAGGAAAAATTACCTTTTTAAATTTTCATAGCTGACCTGTAATATGACAATTGTGTCAGAAAAGAGACTCGCCTTTCAATATACACAACAAAAACATTATTATCTTAATCGATTTTAAATAATTTGTATTACTTATTGCTAAAAAATCATGGTTAGTTGTACGGCCTGCCATCGAACAAAATCACCTGTCGCTAAATTGCAGGGAACCACTTTCCATCGGTAAGTATATTATTTGAAATTTTTATGCTAAGTAAGTGCCATGTAAGTAGTTAAAAAAAATGCTGAGGATAGTTAGTAGAATTGCGATCATGTTTTACCAATAGTCCCTATATTATTATAGATTTCCACTAGAGAAAGCTAGAAGACGAATTTGGATTCAGTTTCTGAACAAAGCAGATGAAAACCGGAGACTTTAAAAGTTGGTAGTTGATACTGGCCTGAAGAAGTCCTTGCATACTTCACAAACTTTACTATTAACTATTTACAATTGACGGATGATATAGGTATTGTAACTACTACATAAAGGAGTACGAATAAAGACGACGAATAAAGATACGAATACGAATAAAGCAGGATGAATAAGCCTGTGAAACTTTGTCCTTTACTGTTCTGTAAGTTTAATAAGTAATTACTTGTTTTTACTAATTATATGTAGATAATTTAAAAATGCATGGATATCTATCTGACTTAATAAACTATTTGTAATATGTACCTAATGTAAATAAAATGAGTTCGTTTTATTCTTGCTATAAACAATTATATACAAACCCACAATATTATGTTTATTTCTAAAGAAAATCAAGACACCTAATCATAATACCTAAGCAAGCCCACATTATTTATTTCAATGTACAAAACTTAAAATAAAAAGAATTATCAAGCAACAACGAAAAATATGCAATCAAAACCGTTTATAATTTTTAGTATAAGTACGCCAATGACTATTGGAAATGTTTATCCGCCATCTTGAAAGACCGTTCACAAATCCTTTTTACAAGCATGCCAATGATTGGCGGAAATGCAACCATCTTGAAGAACCTAGCTTATAAATTCAACCTAAAAATGTTTAACAAATTTTGACAGAAAAGCACAATGTTCCTTCCTGAGTCTTTTAATTCAATGATGAAATATAATGAAATTTAGTGGAATTTAAGATGAATTATATGGAATCTTTGGATAGTTTTTTCTTCACTTCAAAATTCACTAGTAATTTTCCTTAAATGTAATGTTTCCTAATCCCAATGCTTGCAAAACTAAACTGGTGAGTGTTGTTTTGCCCACATTGGGAATTTGGATATTTAGTGAAATTTAGAAAATTTTGTTCAGAATTTAATGTGAATTATGTTGAATTTTGATGTAGGTACATATTTTACAAAGTAATTTACTCTTCAATTAGTTTAAATATGTAATCAAAGAGAAGCGGTGGACAGATGAATTGACACTAAGACAAGGAACAAAAAGAATTTGTAATATTTAGTGTTTTGTGATGTGTTGTAAAGCCGTGTATAAAAACTAAAACCTGAAACACATGCGTACTTTTTTTTAAAGGTTAGTAACAATCGTCAGTTGCTATAAGCTTGCACTATGTATGCAATAAACTTGGCAGCAAAAACTTTCAAGATAGAAACTTGCAGCTATGGTGTAAAACGAGCTCATGTAATTCAGATATATATCAACTGCAATAACTATATGAATGCAGTTAAGTAGGTACTTCAGCAAAAATCAGCCTTAAGTGGTGTGAGAGATATGGACTTTCACAGTTAGGTAGGTTCCTAGTAAAAGTACCTTTCATTAAAGCAACTTTAGTAATATCCAGAATGGTATCCAAGTCACCTAAATCTTTAAAATTTGGACAATGCAAAATGGTCAGTAGTAAGAACAAAAAAGGGAAGGCATTCAAGAAACATTTCATGGATTCTTGTAGGTTCTCATAAGTTGGAGGAGCTAGGAACAGGATCTAGGTGACTGAGGAACCACCATGTTTTACTTGCCAGAGCTCTTATCAGTCGAAGCCAATAAAAAATAAAAATAATGATATAATGGTTGGACTTTTATTTACCAATTTAATACTAGAGACCTTGAATAATCGGTTGCAAAACACTCGTCGCCCATAATTTTCTAAAGATCGGGGCCCGGCCAATGTAAGCCAGGTGGTCACAAAAATTGCACTACAAACGCCGTTTGTCCCGAATCTTGCATGGTTGACGTAGACGGACCGACCGAAATAATAAACTTTAAGTAATTAACCGTTATTCTTCGAATTGCACTATTTTTATACAACAATTAAATTGTTTTTGTGGCTTTTCTGGCTTTTCAATATTTTGATGTCAAGCTGTCAGAGGTGTCGCGGCCATGTTGCGACGTTTCCGCCACCACTGTTTGGCCACGTGATCGTTACACCGCTTCCCTACCAATGTACCACGTGATGCGGTCTGTCAAATGTCAAACTCGCGGTCTGACATTAGTTCAGTCGCTTCGTTAGTCCAAGAGCAAAACTTGTTTTATAAAAATGCTAAACAATTTTCCTAAAAACCACTAAATTAAAGCTTACGAGTTGTAAATTATCCTTAAAGCAGACTTCCACATGACTTCTTATACTAGAGGCAACCAACTTCTTATACTAGAGATAGCATATGAGAAAGAATACCGCCTCGACGAATATTGCGAGAGCCGGCAATGCTGCCTTTGTAAAGATATGAACTAGAAAGAAATACACAATGCCGCACTGAATAGGGCGTTGGTGCCACACTTCGGCGTTATTCTTAAAAGATAAAGACAACTTTAATACTAGTAGGGAGGCAGGGTGACTTAAGTGCCTAAAAATTGACCTCTAAAGTGGTCCATTTTAGAAGGTATTGAAGCAATTGGAGTCCTGCTGGTGGTAGGTTGAAGAACAAAACACTTTTCAATTTACTCCAAGTGATCCACTCGATATAAAGTTCTAGGAAGTCAAAGTTGGGAATCCCCTTCCTCATTTTCAAAAACATTCCGGATATTTTTATGCTCTTTTGTTGAAAATAAGACGATTTTCAATCCCCAATGAACGTAACACACTTGATACCAGTTAGAGCAGACGTAAAAAAGTCGATTCTAAGAGTGTCTAAAAATTAACCCCTAATGGGTCTATTTTCGAAAGGGTTGAACCAATGGGACTTCTGCTACCGATAGGTTAAGAAGAACATTAAGAAGGATATAAAGCTATTGGATTCACTCCAATCGCTCCATCCACTCGTTCTAAAATTATGAGTCAAAATTAAAAATTGAGAAAAAAGAGTTTATACCCCGCTCCCTTCCCCCATTCGTCATTTTCGCCATTTCGTCATTTGTATGCTCTTTTTTTTAGCCAATTCCCAAAGATTACCATATCTGTGCGCCATGGAAAAGTTAATAGAGTAATGGCCTTCGCCATTCTGTCAACAAATTCTAAAAATTAAGCATTATTTGCATATAAGTTATTTTTAGGTTGTAAAATATATAATTTTATTGTGGAACGTATTTTTTTTGTCCATTAAATCTCGAATAGAATGAAGAATAAAGTAAGTTCCGCAAGTTAAACATAAGGAAAAAAATCAATCCAAAATATTCCAAAAACTCATACAACCATGAAGGAAAAATTGCTACCTATAAATGGTGACTTACACTTGACCTGTTCTACTGATAAGCACAGTAAATAAACATTTTTATGTAGGTATATAAACATTTAAATTGTGCAACATGATAAGGCTATTCATTACGAGGTTTTCATTGTTATTAGCCACACACAATTCTTCGTGTTGTGTTGTGTTGTGTTGTAACGCAAAAGTGAATTAATTATTTTGTTTAAAATCGAGTAAATATATTTTTTACAAAGGTAAGTGTTAAAAACCAGAACATGATTCCACCTTGAAGTGCTGCTGATAATTTTCTGTACATCTATGTGTACGTATAGAGATAAGAAATCGTTTAAAGGTTAACTCTTACTTTGGGGTCTAGAAACAAATTGTTATTGAGCACCATAACATAAACAAAATTTTCATGCAACCTACTTGTTGTAGTTGCTTTTGCGTAGTGTAGCAGGAACCTAATGTGTATGTTCTAGTAACTTTTACTGTGTTAGGTACCTATAGATAGATATAAACAATGTTTGAAGGTGCAAGTACAAATGAAAAGTAAGCTAATAAAAGTGTTTTTTGAGGTAAAGCAAGTTTTATTAATTCTTGCTGTTTACACACGTTATAGTGGCGTCGATCAGTCATTTTCACACTCCCCAAATGAAGAATCTCAATTCTACAACACGAACGTGTTCGAATTGTGGCGAGATCCTCCCCCTGAAGAAGAGAATGTTGTAGTACCTGGAGTGGCTGAAATAGTGACTCAACAGACGTTACCTAATGTGCTGAATAGTTTATTGCATTCAGAAATGTTAACCAGTGATATGACAAATTTAGGAAATATTTTATTGGGTATGTATCATTAAGATTTTTATAACAATTAACACATATGCGTGGGTTCAGGTTACACAAATGGAGCAGACCCAGTTCATGACGATTCCAAAATAGGAAGACTGTCTTTAGCCCATGAGAAATTAACGGTTATTCCAAAGTTGATTTGTGATGAGTTTGGACCCTCAGTGAAAATGTTGGACATCAGTGACAATAACATTAAGTAGGTAACTTAATATGAAAGACATTGACCAAGCAGAGATGCACAACTTGATATTTTCAGGAACTTAGAGTTCTTAGAATTCTTCACTCAGTTAACATCCCTTGTAGCAGATAGGAACCCAATAAATTCAATTGACACCAATATTCCTTGGTTGCCCAAATTAGAGTTGCTATATCTCAATCACTGCAAAATTGACGACCTTTATTGGGTGGAAACTTTAAGGTATAACTGTCCAAAATTGAAGTACCTGGCGCTGATGGGTAACCCGGTGGTACCGTCTTTTATGACCCGCGGAAACGTGTATCAGTACTTGCAATATAGGTATGTTAGTTCTAGAGAGTGTCTGTTTTCGTGGTTTCTTTTTTTATTTTTTTTTTCTTTCTTTGAAGAGCTTTTATTAATCAAATGGGTTAATTCATTGAAAATGGCGTTACGTGTTTATACAGTCACTGGTTTTATGTATGTATAAACATTTTCATTTAGTTTTTCGGCACAGATGGCTATAGAAATCCGAAAAAGTGAAAAAAAAACTATTTTTTTCCGTTTTTTTTTAATTTCTTCAGAAAAGTAGAAAAAATGCGGAAAAACTTGAAAGCAAAAGCTAAGCGATTCCAAATGTGTTCTAGACATATCTTAAATGGCAAATGTGATCAAAAATTATATTTACCACACACCTACACATGACTTTTGAACTATGGATAGCGTAGAGTTTCTTTCTAGATAAAAATGACAACAGGACAACACGACTCAACAAAAACTTATTGTTACGGTGAGCGGGAGCTGGGAGGCGGAGCGACATTGGAGGTTGGACCTTCGCGGCCTATCCGGGCGCTGCGGCATGGGAGCTGTCACGAGTAATTTGTTGTTCTGTTTATTTGGAACGCAGTTGTTTGCGACCTTTTTTTGTGTGTCTCTTATCAATTATTTTTCTTCTGGGAGTGTTCTGGGCTTTCTTAGTATTGAATTAAAAAGAAAACATAAAACAAAGTGAAAATATTACAAAAAAAAAATTAAATTGTAATTTAGTTAATTTAGAACAGAAATACCTGATTCACCTGATGTTTTAAAAACATTTCAATTTCTAGTTTTAGACGCTTTAAGTAATTTTTAACCGAATTTGGTCCTAATCATGATCTAAATGTTTCCATGCAACGACTTCAAATTTAATTTTTTTCACACTTCGAGTCATTTTTAAAGATTTTTCGAACTAATCCTGACAGTACTTTCTCAAAAAACCCCAGACTTTTATTTTTGAAGTATTTTCAGTCAAATTTTACATATTCTGACCCAAAAATTAATTTTACTAAAAACAACAAGTTAGAAGGTTTTAATTTCTTCAAAAACATAAAAATTTGCATTTTTAGACCATGCATGATTTTAGACATATACTTAATCTGAATTTCTCCAAACGCTTCATATTTTTATTTATTTACATTATTTGACTTTCTTGAAAAACACAAAATTGCTGCAAAAAAATGCTGCAAAAGCTTTTGAAATTTCACAATTTCACACAAATCCACAAACTCTCAAATTTCACTTATTTGGGTTAAAAAATGTGACTTTTTCAAAAAACATAAAAATTGTTATTGTTGTTTTTAAAAAAAATTCAGTTCTAATTCTAATCTAAATTTCTCCAAGACTTCAAATTTTCATTTTTGACGCTTTTAGTAATTGTTAATTGATTTTGGCCATAATCTCATTTTAATTTTTTTCGAAATTTTTTATTTGGGAAAAATTTATTACAAATACAATCTTGTTAGTTCATTTTCAAAAATTAGTAAACATTAATATGTTAGTGGAAAATACAAATGTTAATAGATATCTCGGAAACTTTTATACTTTTATACCTTGCAAATCGCAAAATTATTAAATATCTTGAGAACGGTTTGAAGTTACCAAAATTTCGATAAGCGATTGAAAATTTAACTAAAAACTATTGGGATTATTTTGGACAATTAGAAAATCATTAAATATCTTATCTTGAGAGCGGCTTGTGGCTCTACTTGAATTAGTTTTGCCTGTATTTACTCTAAAATGGAACTTAATTCTCCAAAAACATTAAAATTTGCATTTTTAGACCTCTTAATTCTTCTAACCTGAATGTCTCCAAGGTCTTCACATTTACATTATTAGACGCGTCGAGGCGTTTTTAACCGATTTTGAGGTTAATACTAATCTTATTTTTTTCTAAAAACTTTTAGTTGGAATATTTAGAGGCTTTGAGATATTTTTAGCCGATCTTTGTCCTAATCTTAATCTATATTTCTTCCAAAAAGTCCAAAAGTGTAAATTTAGCAAAAACAATAAATCAGTTGTTTTGGTTTTTAATTATTTTGTTCTAATGAGTTTCTCCAAAAACATCAAAATTAGCATTTTTAAAGATTTTTGGACCCAATCTTGACAGAACTTTCTCAGAACACACCAGACTTTTATTTTTGAAGTATTTTCAGTCAAATTTTACATATTCTGACCCAAAAATTAATTTTACTAAAAACAACAAATTAGAAGGTTTCAATTTCTTCAAAAACATAAAAATTTGCATTTTTAGACCATGCATGATTTTAAACATATACTTAATCTGAATTTCTCCACCTGCTTCAAATTTTTATTTATTTACATTATTTGACTTTCTTGAAAAACACAAAATCTGCATTTTGCAGAGCTTTTGAGTCAAATTTCACTTACTTGGGTCCAAAAAATGTGATTTTACCATTTATTTGAATTAGTTTTGCATGTATATTTACTCTAAAATGATATTTCTCCAAAAACATTAAAATTTGCATTTTTTGACGATATGGGTCGCTTTAAATCGATTTTAGTCTTAATTCTTCTAACCTGAATGTCTCCAAGGTTTTCACATTTACAATATTAGATGCGTCGAGGCATTTTTAACCGATTTTGAGGTTAATACTAATCTTATTTTTTTCTAAAAACTTTTAGTTTGAATATTTAGAGGCTTTGAGATATTTTTAGCCGATCTTTATCCTAATCTTAATCCATATTTTTTCCAAAAAGTCCAAAAGTGAAAATTTACCAAAAACAATAAATCAGATGTTTTGGATCAGTTTTGAATTATGAGTAATCTAATAAATTACTCCAAAAACATCAAAATTAGCATTTTTAGAGGATGTGGAGGTCATTTTTAATCAATTTTAGTATAATTCTAACCTGCATTTTTATAAAATTAAAATTTGCATTTTTAGGAGTATTAAGTAATTTTTTAACCGATTTTGGCTTTAATCATAATCATTTTTTTTTCAAAAACTTTAAATTTGTGTTTTTACAGCTTTTAGTCATTTTCAATGAGACCTTTGTCCCTAATTCTGACTAGAGTTTCAAAGGTTCGGAAAAAACCGGACTGGAAAAAACGGCTTTTTTTCTATTTTTTCTCAAGCCTCAGAAAAATAGAAAAATTAAAGAAAACATGCAAATTGAAAACAAAACAAAAAGAAGCATTTATAAATGCAATCCAAACATAACTTTAATGCCAAATATGAATAAAAATTATATTCGTTATTATTTTACCACATAAACATAACTTTTGAACTATAGGTAGCGTAGAACTTCTTTTTAGATAAAAATTACAACAGCACAACAGGATACAACGGGTCAGATTTTCAGGGCCAGCTACGTCGAAAAACTTAATGAAAGCCTTTATAATTAATATGGATTAGAAAAATGACCTTCGCCATATTGTTCACGAAAGGATCACTACTCCTGTAAAAACCATTTTTAGGATAATTTTACTCGATTTTAGCTGCAAATTTCTTGTTTTGAGACCTAGTTGGTTGCTAATTGCATTAGTCTCTGTACACCAAACCCTGATTGATTATATCATTTTACATTTCAGGCTTTTCGTGATTTCATCTATACCGAGCCTCATACACTTAGATGACAAACGTGTGACAGAGGACGAGAGAATTCAAGCTAAGAACATGTATCCTACAAATTTTGTGCAGCATTTTCTTAGGACTACTAGAGCTCGATTGCCTCGTTACTTGAGGCGCATTACTGGAAAAACAAATAATCGTAAACCCGAGGAAAAAAATACGCAAAATTGTATTTTGTAAATGTGAAAAAAATAAAAAGCTCAGTTAACTAAACACAATCATTGGTCTTTAATCTCTGTTCAGTACGGTTGCACGATTTGAGAACCGTATCCATAAATATGATTCAAAGAAAACTTAAGAGTGTCGGGTGCACTAAAGTGCTCAACTATAATAAGTTCATTTGTACCCTCCTCTAAAAGCCCTGCTGGTAAGTATAGAGCTTGTTGAGGCCCTACCGCAAAGGTCCTTCCAAGAACGAAACCGTTGATGATTACAATCCCTTTTCCCCAATCTTGGACATTGATGTAGGTGTCTCGTAAAGGGGCCGAAGCATTAAATGTGACCTTAAAGTTATTATTATTTTGTAATGGTATTACGATTTTTAAACTAGCCCTTATACCCTATACAAAGCGGGGGTGGAAATTCTAGTTTCAACTTTGTGCCAGCCTGAGATTTGCTTATTCCAAGACCGCTTAAATTCCAGAGGCACAAGCTCCCAGTTGGAGATTATTTCGTTGTCGATGAGGACGTCCTCTATTAGACCTACAAATAAAATTTTTCGAGTTTGTAGAACGTCTTTGGCGAAACCTACCTTTGTATTGCTGGAACTGGTCAATCAAGCCAAAGTTGTTTCTTGAATTTTCTTCAACAACTAGATCCAGAGTGGCGTTTTTGATTTCGTTTTCTGTTAGACGAAGAGTTGAGTTTTCCAGTCTCCAATAACTACAAAAGAGTAGTAGGAATAGTTTTGGCCCAAGCGCACGGGAGAATATTGTGAACAAAATGGTGAAGCTAATATTTATATATGGGCCTACCCGAAGCCGTCCAAATCAGACAATTTGGACAACACAGGACTAACAAGCTGCCCATTCAAGAGCACCAAGACGTGGTCACGTACATATCCTGTTATTTTCAGTGTAGCACCGGCTTTAAGATCTACATTGGTTTTCCTATAGACAATATACCCGTAGGATTGACCTAAAATATCAGGTTATATGAAGATTCTATCGAGGCAAAAAGCAGAAACCTACCTGACCCGTTGTTTATTGGCAGCTTTTCCATTGAAATTACGTTTTCACTTTTCAACTTAGTGGGATAACTATCGATCAGCTCAGAGAGTAAGATCTGCTCTTCGATCTACAACATCACAAATCATAACTTGCTCTCTTTATTATTATAGGAGTCAAAGAGACGTACTGGGGCGTCTTCGTATTGCACTGGCTGGGCAGTTTCGGTCACTTCAGGCAACTTTGTCTTTACGGTACTGTACTTGGCGATCAGTTTGGCAGTAACGTTAAATTTCTCCGTAATCTGTCCCTGTTCTGTTATAGGGCCGTCATAGTCGTAGCTAAAATATTGCACTTCTTAGTATAACTGAGGAATCCGGACTTTAAACCAGAGATAGGGTTTAAACTAGAGATGTAACGGCATCACTCGGCAAAAAAAGTAGCGGTTGTTCATTTAAAAACCTCATCTAGTAGGCTGTGAATTGTCAAAAGGATGAAGAAACAAAAGTCTATTAATATACTTTCATTTTCATCTGCAATATCGTCGTTCTCTAATGAACACTCCGTAGTACTGTGTGTTATTTGTGTGTGTGTGTTACCTTTAAAAGGGTTCTCGGTAACCAATTCGTATTCACGACGTTATAACATGTTTTTAGAAAGCTTATTGACACTCATAATATTCACACTCCTATAGTAAGTATATCAGCAATTTCCTTCCCAATTGAACTGTATTGGAGACATAATAAAAACAACAATAACTGATTTTTTTTCCAATAAATTTCCATTAAAAGAGAAAAGTATCGTCATTATATCCATTAAGATAAATAGATACGATCATGCCAAACTTAAACAAATTAAGGGGCTAAAGATTTCTGTGCTCCTCATACTAACGAAAATTGAAAAAAAATTAAAATACTCGCCATGTTTGATTTCAAAACTGGTGTTTTTTTACTGAAAATGTGTATCAGACTTTAAATTTTGATAACTCGGTAACCAAGTCGTATACAAAAAGATGCAACATGTTTTTGGAAAGCTTATTGACCCATTCACACTCCTGATATAGCAGTGAATGCAGTGATACCATATTTTCCTTCACAATTGAATTCTAATGGAGAGATAGTAAGAACTAAAGACAAACTGAAAGTTTCCATCAAATTTACATTAACAGAGAAGTTGTATTGCCATTATATCTATAAATAAAGATTAAGTGGATACGGTTAGGCTAAACTCATTAAAGGGCTATAGTCTTCCTAGGTGGCAAGAGTACTCGGCCGGGTACTAAAAACCACTACCCGGTACATCTCTAGTTTAACCTTGATGATCATTAATAACAGAAATTATACCTAGTAACGCTTGGCTGCAGTCCAGAATTGTTTAGCCCATAAGTAACGTCTCCGGCCCCGTTGGTGTAGCCCCAGTTGGTGCTACCGACAAACATGTAAATGTTCACAGAAGAAGGGTATTTAAGAATATCCTCCAACACCGATTCATATCTCTCCACTGGAACCAAATTGGCTGTGTGGTTTTCCGTATAATGGTCAAACCAACCTGCAAGCTTTCCTTTTAGAACTCCACTTGAGAGATATTGGCTATAATTTACCTGACCAATATTCCATGGTCATAGTAGGTTTGTTTGTTTGGACCTCGTTGAGTTTGTCAAGATTTGCAGTGGCATTGGTGTTGAAGTTGGCGGTGATAAGCAATTCCCCAGGAAGAGCCCCTTGAGTGCCTACGCTTAACAGAGGGTCTGCTGTATAAAGCAACTCTGTTATCCCATAATTTCTGAAAATCTGTAACCATTTACTTCAGCGTTACACTTTCACAAGAAGAAGGTAAAATTACTTTCACTAATGAGCGCAAATAGTCTGGATCGATATTCCAAGTGTTTCCATACTCGTTCTCCACTTGCAGGGCTATAATTGGCCCTCCGTTGGTAAACTGAAGAGGAGCTATTATAGCAAACAACTTTTCGAAATATCTTGATACATAACTGAGGAAAGACGGATCGTTGGTACGCAGCTTCATAGGATCCAAGTCTGAACGGCTTAGCAGCCAAGAAGGTAAACCTAGAAGGAGCCACTGTTGTTCATTTTCTTGATATTTTGTATATTGCAAGTTACCTCCAAATTCAAATTCAGAGCATATGTAAGGCCCAGGTCTCAACAACACGAACAAGTCCTCTTCTTGAGCGGTTTTTATAAAGTCTTCTATGTGCAAAAATTCTTCGAAATCTGAGCCACCGTCTCCGAAGTCATAGAGCCCTAAACTCAAAAACTTGTTAACTAAAATTTGGTGAATGATTTTTGAATTGCTAATAATGGTTGAATCATTAAAGATTAGCTAACATATCGCTTATATGGTACTTAACTTGAATTACGTAACTCAAAAACGCTCCTCACCTGAATAAGGCTCGTGCAGGTTCCAAGGCACATAAGTCTCGACAGTGTTCAACCCAGAGGCTCTCATTTTCCGAAGACGATCTCTCCAATAGTCGGGATGGAGTCGAAAGTAGTGGAAAGCTCCACTAAATATGGTAATATTTTTGCCATTGAGGACGAAATATGGTTGATCGGCGCTCAAGCCACTTTTAATGCCTTCCGAGGTGAAGTACTCGTAATTGGTGGGTAGGTCTTCAGTTCGGACAGGGTTCAAAGTGAGGAGAGAGATGAAGATAGCCAGCATTGTGCACCTAATCATTTTGGTGGATATCAACTGACTAAATGAAAGAATGTGGGCTTAAAGAAGAAACAACTTCAAACATAAGTGTTATTTTTTTATTGATAACATTATTGAGGTCTACAGCTACTAGAGAATTCTATGTTACAAACAATTATTATAGATAATATCGTACAAGCATGTAAACCCAGAGATAATAATTAAACACTAATACAGGGTGACCAAAAAATTTTAAACCAGGAGTGATATCGACTAATTGTTACCTCTTTTGTCTTTACTGGTAAAAGACAAAGAGTGTGAAATGGTACGCATCACCGTTGCTCCTCACCCCTTTAAAGGTTTATAGGTTTATATAATCTATTAATTTGCATTTTATTAAACTGACGTCTCTCCTGGTCTAACTAACTTCGCAAACTTTTTATAATAGGTGAACTTTTTGGATAAGTTTTGCACTTTTTCAAACTTTGCAGGAGCTGATTTGCCTCTCCTCGTGCGGTGATCCTATAAACAAAAACAAAATTAAGTAAAGGTTGTTTACATTTAACGCATCGGCAAATTTTATAGACCCATTTTTTTATTTGGAGCTTAAATCCTATCCGATGTTTATACGGCATTATTTATCTTTACTCGTAAAAGTGGTCCTTACAGGGTTATATGGAAGCAAAAATTATGGTAATTTTATCTTTTCAACACTTAATAAAACATTTGACAATAAACTAGAGCCACTCTGTAATAAGTAAAAACTTCTTTGCAAATAAACACCGAGACGTACGTTTTAAAAAATTTGCTATTTTTTATTGAAATGAGGCGATTTTCTACAAACTTATCAAACAAACCAAGAGTAAATTTAGTCCCATAAGTGGACTAAATGCCTCCAACGTTCTAGAAGTGCTTAATACCTGACCCCTGAAGGGGGGCTATCTCCCAAACTCTTAAACCTATCAAAGTTTCTTTGGTGAGAGGTGAAACAGGACATCAAAAAGAACAAGAAACCGTCAGATCGACTCCAATCGATTCACGCGTTCTAAAGTTACAGGCGGTCAAATTTGAAAATTGTTTAGTCAATTTTGAACCATTTTCTTTTGCTGTAACAGTAAAATAACTTTTAAAAATAACATTAAAACAAATTAATATTATAATGTCGCGTGAATGTTGTTGGTCTGAATTAGGAAAGTTCTAACCTAGTAAGGCGTAAGGCATGTGTATTTAACTACCTATAAAGTTGCGCAGAAGTGCAGAGGAAACAATAACTGAACAAATGATTCAAAGTACTTACCAAATGGTTTAATTGATACAAAAATATGAACAAATGCTAGAGAACTAGGAGAACTTACAATATAGTGGTTACTATCGAACTATTAGGTGTGGTTTGCTATGCACTAAAAACGAAATTAAAAATAAGTCTGTCTTAAAATGGTACAGTTACTATTACTACTATCGATTTGCACTATAAGTTTATTATTCTCGCTTATAATAGACGTTTTTAGTATACAAGAAAAATACTGTTTACAGTATTTACATGATATGACAGCTTGCTGTATGAAAACTTTTGAAAATATGCGCGATTTCATCCAAAGGCACGGTTTTGAGCTGGTTTGATATACTGGTGTACGTTTTTTGTGGGAGAATAACAGTCAAACTATATCGTGGTAACCCTCTATAAAGTTATAAAGTTTATATGCAGAAGAAAAGTCTTTTTCAGGTTTCACGTACTAACCTAAGCTTTATATTACGGAAAACTCGCATATATATTTCATTCACCGTATTCATTAGAAACTAAAAAACAGTATTCAATTGAAAAGGATCGAATTTAGGCTATCTACAAGAGTTTTCCCAGGACTTGTTGTACCTATGCGGTGAGGGGGTAAGAGTGGTGCAAACTCTAGGCCGACCAGGTAAGCAAAACAGAGTCGGTATTATTATACCCACAAAACACCGAATATATTATTCATATGCTCGGTTTATACCTGTCAAAGACCATCACACACCATAAGCCAACAGCATTTACTCATTTCTATCCTTAAACACCAAGTATGAGATGGCGAAACTCGACGAAACTGTTTATGGATAAAATGGCGAAGGAAACTTCGTTCTACTTTATATTTAAACCTGGCAATCCGCGGCACCCTGTACATGTTTCAATTTGCCGCCACCATTATCATTTGCATCTACAAAAACTTGACCGTTTCTATACTTAAACCTTAACATATATGCTCTTATGGGGGAACTGTGAGGTATTAGAGATGTTAACTGCAAAACTATAGAAACTGGGGGCCATAATTGGGTGGTGGCCCACGCTTTTGATGTAAAAATAATAATTTGTGGATAAAATGGCGAAGGGAATATTTTCTATTAATTTTAAGAATCTTTTATATCTACAGAAATAATTGACCGATTTTTTTACCTATAGGAAGTTGTGGCCATTGGGTTGTGGCCCAAATCCTAAAGAAAAAATCATAATTTGTGGATGGCAAAGTTCAATCCTGCTATACAGAATTAATGCTCCAAAATTAATGCAACACATTTTAACAGCGTCCTAAAAAAATTACAAAAAATCCATATGAACATGGTTCCGAAAACGTCACGTTACTAAAATACAGGGTGATTAAATATCAAAATTTTTGTTTGTTTTTCATAACGCCTTGATTGAGATATTTAATTGAAATTTGGTGTATATGATCCACCTAGAAATTCAAAAAAGGCAAATTGATGATGGTGGATGGTTTCATAAAGTCGAAAGGTCCGAAAGTTTCAAAATGTCTTTTTGATTAATAAAAACGAGTTTGCAATAATTCGTACCTATTTTCCTAGCTGCAAATTTTTAACAGAATACAACCTCAAAATTTCGACCAACTCTACTCCTCTCGAATCGGCATTTCTAAAGAAAAAATTCAGTCAAAATCTTGTTCGTACAATTTTGACAATTTCATAGAACTGCTTATTTGTTGTTGTTGTTGTTGTTTTGTGTCACATATGAGGAAATATTTCCCAACAGCGGGTGTAAATCAGTACTTTACGGTTTAAAAAGTGCCAACGTTTCGACTTTTGTTGACGTCTTCCCTAATAGCAACCAACCCGATTATACATATAGGTATGTACGTTAAAAGCTGCATTAACTAAAAAACGTTTAAGGAAGACCTTACTAAAAGTCAAAACGTTGGTAATTTCTGTACGGTGCCAACCAACCAACACCTTCACAGGAGATAACGTAACGAACGAGATAAGTTGGCCTTTTGAGGCATTTACTACCTAGAAAGTCAGCAACAATACTGTAACGTCTAAAACAAATTCGCACGAGGCATTAAGAATAATTGTAACTTTGGAACAGGCAACGATGTGCACGTGCGCGGTGCAGCCAACTACGGTCGTGGTTCAGCGTGTGACCGACTCCCGGCCTTCGCGGGGCGGGGGACTACGGTACTTCGCCCTGATGTGCAAGTATTTAGAGGAGTCGGACGAGTCCCGGCCGGGACTATCCCGCATGACCACCTTCACCTGGCAGGGATCGTGACGCAACAGGAAATGATCTAGAGTGTCCCAGCCTCCTCCAACGCGCACCATCATGTGACGACCTTTCAGCAACTGAAAAGAAAATAACGTCGGTTAGTGTCGTTTGTTCCCTCAAGGGCGCCACCCTATTCCTGCAAACTGTAAGGCAGCAAATAGCCACTACTTTATTGCGTTATTTTTGACAGATAAAAAAAATATATATAATTATTACGCTCATGCAGACAGGTTTTGGCTTTCGAGCCATCATCAATGTTTCAAATAAAAGTAGTAGTAGTAGCAGGTGTTAGGTCCGCCAGGTCGTAACCACTACTAAGTTTCACTTTTGGACAGTGGAAATACAGAACCGAAACTTGTAATACCAATAATGCAGGGAGAAGCACAAATTCCTATTTCTATTGGTATCTCCAAAGACTCGTTCTAGTACACATCGTCGTCAATACGTCAAATACGATGGCCCATCGACTTATTCGTAGTTTCTAAAACACCCGGCAGGAGTCGCCAGGTTCTGCACATTGCTTCTTTAGATAGAAATAAATTATAGCGTTTTCGGGTGGCCGCCCTGAGAGCAATCCCATACTCATCTTCCCACTCCCATCCTTTGTTTTTTCAGCAAGAAATACTCTCAGAGCGGTCACCCGAAAACGCTCTTAGAAACAAAATTAGAACTTTAGACGAAGTGTCAAAATTGTCGTTTTTCGTATAAAGTATATTAACAAATAAAGTTTTGTAAAAAAGTAAAAAATTGTCTTACCCTGATGAAGACGTTCTTGCCAGCAATATTGTACTTGCCCTCTCCCACTTTCCGCACTTGCAATTTCTCACATTTGCCGTTGGCGCAGTTGCAGTTTCTCTGCATCAATCTGGCAGCCAGCTGCACTTTTCTATCTAACTCCGTAGTTAGTCTTTCGGTCCGCGTATCACCACCACCTAAATATGAAGTTCACAAGTTAATATAAATTATTATTATTATTATTATTATACGAAATACAACGTTTACCTTTACTGTCAATGCTTCTCCTTCTTGAGGAATCTGCCACGTCTATGTCGGGATCCTCAGGACTGCCCCCCGACCATTCTTCATCTTCCGTGTTGTCGCTCGGTACTCCGTCGCTGCCTTCATTCGTTTTAGCGGTCGCCAAGTGGGGTTGGGTACCATTGTCGCCTAAACTCACTTTTTTTTTTACATATACTTTAAAAGAATGGACATTAACCAACCTGAAGATCGAATATCCAAAGAGTCGGGAATTAAGATTACGTGCGGTCCAGTGTTCCAACGCTCTGCATAGTGAGAGATCGCTGAGGTCGATCTACAAAAATTCCCCAAAGGTTTAGAAATGTTGCGTGTTTTGGATTAGTTGGATCAAAAAATCAATAAAGCGTTACTCTGATCATAGTAAAATTCACAAGGAAGAGCTACGTTATTATCACATTCAGTCATCATCTTGAGCTTCTTGGGTTGACCACTCACAACCCGGGTGCAATAGAAACTAAGGCGCCATCTACGAGCGGCACAGAAAACTTTTTACGGGTAGTGAAAGCAGTGACTTTTTACTACTAGACCCAAGTATGGCTATAAGTCGCCGAAATACACGCTGTTTCCAAGACCTCCAACATTCTTTTTTCTGACTATCTCTTTCTACATTACGATATCTGGGTTAAGCTTATCTCTCTTGTGGCACCCTTTATTGGCAAAACAACGATCCAAGCACCGACGTATGCATGACGTTTCCTGCAAGATCAGTCAACTTTACAGGTTGCCTCATTTCTTAGAGAGAGAACCACCTGTATACGTCAGTCAACGTCACAAGAATTCATTTCCGCCATTCCCCCTATGCTTTTGTAAAGCGTGGGTCCATTGTTTTTTATTAATATTGAGTTTTGTTAAGGTTTTTGGTATTTTTGTGTGCTGAAACCAAGAAGTTATTTCCTACATTATTACTATATTACAAAGTGAAGTCCATTTTTATTAATTTTCTGCTCTGTACTAGTTGATTTTGGTAATTACATCCCGAGCGCTCCGGATATCAGCCTATCTCACTCTAGCTTGTTAAGATTTTGGGAAAAGGTCTGTGTCCGGAGCGCTCGGATGGAATTACCGAACTGCCGAACTATATCATATATGTTTTAACCCTATTTTTTTAGCCGGCTTGTGAAGTTTATTTCCGATATTTAAAAAGTAAAGTATGCCTGGTGTAAATAAGTCTAAATAAACCCCAAATTTATAATAATTAAGAATTCTTGCCGAACATTAACATTTAAAAGCTTAAATTTTCAAAATATAAGGCATCTCTGACAAATCACTTATATAAATCATTATAAAAATGTCAGCCGTGAATTCTCATGACGTCACAATAGCTCTTTCTTTATTTTTTCTGCGAAATGAGGTAACCTATAAAGTTGACAGATCTTGCGTTTCCTGATTTTCTGACTTTTCTTTATTAGCGTTCAGTTGGGTTATTACATCCTATAGATGGGAGAAGGGAAAATTCCCAAAAAACCTTTAAACCCAATTTAGGGATTTTACCCGGGTTTTTTTCCCATCTTTTCATGAAAGCACCCGGCAGTTTCAAAATTTAAGGTTAGATTTTAGATTAGAATTCAATAAATCCAGATTCTGGCTTGTTTTTTGATAATCTAAACACTGGACAATTGATCAAAAGCTTCAAGCTGCACAAACCAACAAAGTATTGCTTAATTGGTAAGAGTTTGGCGTATTGAAAAATTTTAATTTAGAGTTTATAATGGAATAAACCCGGAATTTTTCCGGATGTGTGCAGGGAATAAACTATAGATGGGCGAAAGGAAAATTCCCAAAAAACCTTAAACCCAATTTAGGGTTTTTACCCGGGTTTTTTCCCATCTTTTCTTGAAAGCACCTGGCAGTTTCAAGATTTAAGGTTAGATTTTAGATTAGAATTCAATAAATCCAGATTCTGGTTTGTTTTTTGATAAACTAAACACTGGTCAATTGATTAAAAGCTTCAAGCTGCACCAACCAACTAATTATTGTTTAATTGGTAAGAGTTAACCGAATTGAATAAGTATATATAATAAACCCGGAATTTTCCCGAATGTGTGCAGGGAATAAACCCTCAAAAATGAAAAAACCGGGTGAAAACCCATCTCTAGAATAAACCCTCAAAAATGAAAAAATCGGGTGAAAACCCATCTCTACATCCCGAGCGCTCGGGATTAAGGTCTATCTCACTCTAGCTTTTTAAGATTTTGGGAGATGGTCTTTGTCCGGAGCGCTCGGATCGAATTACCGAACTCGGCTTGTAATAAATAGCGTTTTCGAGAGACCGCTCTGAGAGGATTGGTGTCCTTACATTCTTATTAAGAAACAAAAGGATGGGAATAGTCAATTTTTCACCTTGTATGTCACCGTTGGTGTCACTAATTGTGCCGGTTCCACGACAATGACAAAATATTGGGAGTTTTGTTACGACGAAAGACACAGGCTTATATAAATACGTCGATGCTATATTTACAACTAGTGGTGTCGCCATGCCTGGGTCTAGTAGTACAAAGTTATTGATCCGGAGTGACCCTCCTGTTTTGCAGGTTTGGGCCACGTTTTTAGCAGTGGGTAACTTAAAAATGGCGACGATATCCGCTTGAAATGGCGCCACTTGACATCTTAAAATAATCTGAAGTTGTGATTCGCCAATTGATGTGCTCTGACGATGAAATTACGTCAGGGGTACCCTAAAAATGGCGGACTTCCGGCCAAAAAAACGACACAATCTTTAGGAAAATATCGCCATTTGTTGGCTCTGTCCATATGTCCCAAGTCATTGGGTGTCGGAAACATCTTAAAATGGCGCCCAAGTTAGTCAATAATGTCGAGAGAACCAATGATTGTGAACACGACCTTTATTTCGAAACTAAATAGAGATGTGATATACAGGGTGTCCCGTAAGCAAATGATGTACTGCGACGTTAGAGATAAAAAAAAAACGATCAAACTTTCATTAGGAAAAAGTTGCTGGTTTTGTTGCTACAGATGGTCAGTTCCTAAAAAAAATTGTGTTTCTTGTAATATCTGAAGAACGTTACCATGGGTTTCAATATAAATTGTTGCAATCTTATATCTAAGTAACATTTGTGTTTTGATGAAGAAAGGGCGTCCATCCGCGTTGAGTAAGTGGTAAGTTCTTCAGTGCGTCTTGTTGTCACCTTGGTGTTTTTCGAAAATGTATTGCTTTTGGTAACATCTTGTTTATCTCCTTTGGACAAAATAACAATTTGTGGATAAAATGGTGAAAGCTACATTTGTCTACATTATATTCAAATCTGACAATTCGCAGCACGTTGTATATTGTTACGGGATACGGGTTCCAATAATTTATCGTCAATTAACTGCACACTTTCGAGAACTATTGCGACACAATTAAAATACAATTACTCCCTACTAACAATGCCCACTGTTCGCTTGTCCGCTTATTTAATACACTGCACTATCCATTTCATCCCATCTCACGCGGCTCACCCGGCCTGAACAAACTCTCGTACTTTCGAGAGCGGAGGCGACTGTTCCCGGTTCTCGTTTATTCTAGATGGGTTTTCAGCGCTCGACGTTGCCGCTTCGGCCCGAATCTCTGTAGACCGACGATCGGGCGCAACAATGTGTTTCAATTTGCTCAAATTATTTCGAAACTTCAGAATCCTTTAATCTTTTGTATCTAATGAAACATTTGATCGTTTCTATACATAAATTCTTAACATGCACTATGACCGTTTTTCGAGTTTAGGTAACCATGGAAATTTCGGTTGTTGGAAGAGATACGAAGAAGGTTAAATTAGGGAAAGTTGCGCGATTAGAAGTCTATAAAAATGATTTTTCCAAATTTCCAAAGAAAGCAAAAAGTGCATTATGAAGAAGTGTCATTTATTTTTAATTATCGCTTTAAATTACGTTTTTTCCTAAATTTCGATTTTTTGCGAATATTTCCGAAACCAGTGAGGAATTTTCAAAACTTGAAAACGTTATTTTTGTAGACTTCTAATTGCGCAACTTTGCTCTAATTTAACCTTCTTCATATCTGTTCAAATAACCGAGATCTCCATGGTTAAACTCACTGTCACCCTGTATATGCCTTTATAGAGAAAACAGAACTGTGAACTATTACAGCTATTAATTGCAAACCTCTTGGAATTGGGACCATACTTATGGGCGAAGATCCGCGTCCCCTCTTATAAAAATAATAATTTGTGGATAAAATGGCGAAGGTAATATTATTTAGTATGCCATACTCAAATCTGGCAATCCATGGCACTCTGTATATGTGCCAAATTGCTCCCATTTCTAAACTTGGGTATCCTAACATATCTGCTCTTGTTGAAAAAAACAAAATCAAAATTTCATATCCAATTTGGTAAGTTTTTCTAATTAGCACCTGAAATTTTAAATCCCCAGAGCGCTTCAAATCAGAACATGTTTATAAACCATCATGATTTTAATATTTCCATTACTTACATCTCACATATGAGAGTATGTGTATTTTGTGGTAAGCCGCCCTTCCCCCCCCCATTTTTATATTTTATATTGTATTTATTATTTACCTTTAGTTTTATCTATAAATGTTTTTTTAATGTATAAGCTACTGCATAACCTTTTATCTAAAATTTTGCCTCACGGACTTATTAATCATAATAAAATACCGTTGCCGCTAATTCACTGATGAAGAAGCCATAAAGTATTGAAACGTCTGGTAGTAAAAAAGTTTGGGTAAATATCTTTTTCTACGACCATGTAAAAATAAACAGCTTTCGTCATACCTTGCCCTAACTGAAAACGTAACTTTCGTCTCTAGTGAGAGAAAATCCCATAACGTTAACTTTCGTCTCTAGTGACGAAAGTAAGTTATTCTAATTTCGCCTGTATATCGCCAATTAAATGCGATTTAACTGGTCTAATCTTATAAAACACCATGGAAAATGGTGATATCATACAAAAATATGTATATTCTGCCTGCCCGGGCCTCAGAAAAGTGAATCAAAGTGTTGAAATTTGATCAAACTGAACTCATTGACAGTCGAGGTGTCATGTTGACAATGACGCGCCTTACTTTTTGAAAGAAATACTCTATAAAGATTGTTTTAATGAAGGCTTAATGTTAGCATGGCCGAAGAAAAAGTATAGTGTATTACTCGTCAAAAAAGCATTTTCTATCGCTCGAGAACATTACCAAACTCGGCTTCGCCTCGGTTGGTAAACTGTTTTCTTGCCAGAGAAAATGCTATTTCCGTCACTCGTTAAACAATATACTATTTTCCTCACCACATCATAACCCACGACCTCCCACTTATTATTGACATCAAGAAGGCGTTGAAAATCTGATATTGACATTTTTATTGTCATTAAAGTTTTATAATGAACGCCCCGTATTAAAAGAAGGTACGTATAAAAAAATGAAGATTTTAAAGGTAACGAGATGTCAAAAATAAGTGAATGAGTTGTAACGGTAACAAGTTAGTAATTAATGTTCTGAATAGAAAATCTTACCTGCTATGACTCATTTTATAATCTGATCCATCCAGTCTAGAAGGACTAGCCCTGAACTGCCACGAAAGCAGCGAACTGAGACCAGAATCCCCTGAATTGATCCTCTCCTCCTCCGCTATCTCTTTTTCCAGCTGCACCAGCCCTGGAGGCTCTATGCCATACTTTGTAGCCATCCTAGCTACCTCTAAGAGGCACAGAATAACGCTGCGGGGTTGGTTGTGCAGAACTGCACCAAAAGGTAAATTTACTGTAATTCCTACTTGTGGTGGTTCTTCGGGCTTACCTAAATCGTCGCTTTCAAAAAGTAAGTTTTCGTGGACTCCCAGCGACTTGCAGAACTTGAGGAAGTTGGCCACGTTGTCGCGTGAAAAAAAACTTCTGCGCATGGCTTTCTCGAAGCATTTGCCTCTTACGCTTGGCACATTCTGAAAACACTTGATGGTACCAATCTACATAGAAGCGATGTGATGGAGATTTTTTGGCCAGAACCATTATGAACAGAGGAGCACGTTTTTATGACGCTGTTTTCTATATTAGTTCCATTTGTAATTGGTGACCACCACAATGCTTAATTATTGGTCAGGGTTCCTGATGAAAACCAGGACTAAAGGCATTCGTAATTGAAATAATAAATGTGTAAACATTGGACTAAGAATTTGAACAAACTTACTGTTTTTACCAGTCCAGACTTCACAGTCTCTTTGGCGCTATCGCAGATGAGTTGGGCTAAGTGGCAAAGAACTACACCATTGTCCAGCTCCGAGAGGAAGTTGTCACGATTGATATAGTCGATTCCTAAATAACACGAAACAGAGTGAATAACAACACTTGAGATAGAAAAAAATCTATTTATGAGTTTTACATAGAATATAGCACAATTCTAGAAAGGTTAACTAGGCTTCCATAAGCAGTGCTACGTTGTATTAATATTCATAATGCCATTACATAAATTAGATCACTAGTGCCATAAATACGCATATATCGATGTGAGACCAAGACACCGTTGGCTAATTAAATGTTACTCATAATAATAATTATTATTATGCTGTCGCATTTGAGAAAAATATAATGTTAATGACGAGAGGTAGATCAAGAGATCTGTGCACGATCCGACCCATTGACCTAAAGTCAAGTTTACACCAATTTAGCTTGGAATTATATGGTCATTATTCCCCTGGTTCTGGGTATAATTTAGTTGTGTGTATCACGGTGCTATTGTAGGGCCATAGACGTCACATGGCGGAAGTGCCCTAATTAAATCGATCAGTAACAGTCGTTAAACGACTTAAACTATCGGTTTTCTTTTACAAGGCTTTGTATGGCTATATTTGTGCCGCATTCAGAAATGTACCCATTTTGTGGCCGACAGAAAAACTACTTTCTTGTCTACTTAACATAAAAGCAAATAATATGTATTTGGAATATTATAATTTACGAAGAAGTGCTTTTCATTTTTAAAGCTAAATTTATCGAATGTATTCAAATATGGCCATGAGGCAAATAGAATGTTGGCTGAAATTGCTTTCAAGTAAACCACTAAAAGTACACCTCTGGACCTCCCTTCCATGAAAATTACTAATTAAAACTTCTACAGCGTTCAATACGCACTTTAACTCGATTAGCACTGATTTAAATTTAGGTTAATCATATTAACTTCATCGTGCGTTAAGGCTTTTGTTTATGCCCTAATTAGATCACAGTCGTTGTTTCAATGAAATAGTGTTTAGCCTCGTTAAGTACGAGCATGTCAAAAAAATACTATAGACTGACCATCAAACTCTTAAGTAGATGCGTATAATAATGGACCGGGGTCGTAAAACTCCCGCACGGACGCTAATTCGATTAAGCCAAAGTGGTACTTATTTAATTTGGACTTATCGTAGGAGTTTATTTAACAATGAATTGTTTCAATAGGCTCTAGAAACAGTAGGCAATTGTTTTAACTCCAGATTAAAGAAGAACATATAAATGGAAGTAACTTTTTATGCATAAAGTGTCAAGTAGGTAGATGAGGAAGAAAGTTCTATACGTCACAGTGCTGTTTATACAAGGAAAAAATCTTCAAAATGAAGGGTCCACAGTTTTTCAGTTTTCTACAGTAGTTCATATAACACTTTTTTTTATTATCAACACTGAGTTAAAAACGGTCAAAACCTTGGGAAATGCGGCTGACACAGGATCCTATACCTACCTATCTAACTACATTGCACAATTAAATTAGCCCGAAAGATAATACTAAACTGCATCAAGATAGTGCATCAGTTACACAATTGTCTTCACAAACTATTCAATTGTAATTCTTCGTGGGTCACATAATGGTCGCAGAACCGGTGCAAATAAACTGGGGCTCTTTAATTAGGACATTAGTATCTGTCCGAAGTCTGTCCACGTTTGTTTTCTGGTAAATTACCTACTTTACTACAGTACAGTGTTAAAGTATAATGACCTGATGTTGACACTCGAATACCGAAACCTTTGGTTAACCGGGCTGAATGGTAATAATTATTGTCAGTGGTTTAACAAAAAGCGCTTTCCCTAAATTTCTTTATTATTTAATAGGAGAGTGCGTTGGGCCATGTCTCCTATGAAGAAGGCGCTTAAATAAGAGATCATTGTTTAACAATTTCCTCTGGAATTTATGTCACATTTCCTTCAAGCAAGGGACGAATTTCCTTTTCGAATTAAACGCGTAATTTTTTTGTAGACGCTGAAACGATTGTGTTGTACGCGCTGTCATTGTCTGCAAGAAAAATCCATTAGATAATTATTGACTTTATCATTTGGCCTTAAACGAAAGTTGCTAGTAGGAAATCCGATTTCTTTATACATCAAAAAAATAAATTATTATTCAGTAAATTTGAGCCAATAAACTCAAGATTTATGCTCAAAGCAATCAAGAATGGCATAAACTGTTAAAAGCCTCCAAATAAGGAGATTTGAAACGTAACGTAACTCCGAGGGATTTTATTGCATTATTTATTAGATTTTATATATAGTATGCGCAATCAGAATTATTGTATAATGCACCCGGTTAATAAATTACTTCATTTTATTGCTGTTGCCCATCTGGTCATCGCCCTTACCATGCGGAAAATGCTCTGCTAAAAGGAAAACTTTGAATTGTAGGTGCGCCCTAGTTGATGGCAGTGTAACATGTAAAATGCTATACATCAAATAAGGCACTAATGCGCTTAGCCGAGGTTAATGTTGGGCGTGGCCGTGGGGTTCGTGGAACGGTAGAGTGCACCCATTGTTAGGTGTCCACAAAAATGCTTTTGTACGGTCTGTTGGAGTGACGCCACTGAGACGACCGTAATTCAATGTATGAGGTAACCAGAAACGATTGAAAAGTACCTTGAGAGCAAGCTATACTCGATGACGTCAAATAAAGGAATTGACCGTAAATTCAAGAAAACTTGCATAAAAGTAATAACTATTGAAGACAGTCTATACTCACAAGGAATTATTTACGTGCCCCAGTTGTTTAAGCATTAATAAAAGAAGTTGAAAAACATAATATTACAAATGACGTTACACTGTGAAATAGCCAGAGATGGGCAAAAACTAGATATGCCCAAAGATAAAATAACATATTACTGATCTGAATGCCAGACCATTTCCAGTTGGAACTCAGAAACCATCAAGTTTAATTCATCATCATCATCATCTAGCGCTACAACCCTGGGTGGGTCTTGGCTGACCGCACAACTCTCTTCCAATTGATCCGGTCTTCCATCAATTTTTGGTCGAAAGGGATATTTGTTTTCTGTAGGTCTGATTTGATGTTGTCTCTCCAATGCATTCTGGGACGCCCGATTGGTCTTTTTCCTATTGGAATCTCCTCCCACACCAATCTTACGAGTCTTTTATACTGCAGCGTGTGTACGTGGCCTGCCCATCTTAGTCGGTTGGGATTTAAACTCTTGCACGATATTGCTATCGTTGTAGAGCTCCTTTATTTCAATATTCGTTATAATACGATATCGATGTTTCGTTCAGAAGTTCTGAGTTTTTTTTCGTTTAATTTGGTCATTGCCCACGTTTCACATCCATATGTTATTACTGGTCTGACAATGGTTTTATAGATTTTAGTTTTTGATGTTCTGGTCAGGTTCTTCGACTTCATAAGATTGTTAAGTGCGTATAGGCAGCGGTTTGCAGATTGAATTCTTCCTTTGATTTCTTCAGTAACGTCATTATCAGCAGTTATTGTAGCTCCAAGGTATTTGAAACGCTCTACCCTTTCAAAATTAAGAGTGTTGATTGTGACGTTTTGCCCTATTCTATCTCTTCGTCCCATTCTGTTTATACACATGTATTTCGTTTTTCCTCGTTGACTTTTAGTCCCACTTCACCTGTTGTTTTTTTGATCTTGTTGAAAATATCTTTTACGGATATAATGGAGTCTCCGATGAGATCAATGTCATCTGCATATGGTAGCAGTAAATTGGGATCTTTAGTTGTTAGCAGTTCGGATTTTATTTCGGGTGCTCTCGCGGCTTTCTCTAAGACGAGGTTGAAAAGTAGTGGTGATAGGGCGTTGCCTTCTTTAAGCCCACTGTGTATTTCGATACTACTGGATAGACTGTTGTTTACTCGTACTTTAGATACCCCGCCCTCCATACACACTTTGGTCATCTGAATGAGCTTTTTTGGTGAGAAGAGTCTATAGGTGGTCATCAATTTGTCGATCAACCTATCTGCATACTAGTTTCGGGGTCTACCCCTCGTCAGTACAGATTTGGCTGGTCGACAAATTGGGAACCTCGATTCAGTGGTTTAAAACCGGAAATGTAGGGAGTACCGGTGAGATGTTGTACAGGGCAGGAGCAGGCGACATCCAGCGAGGTACAGAGCAATATGGGCTGCTTCTCGAACTGAGAGCCATCTGGCATGCAATATTTGACCTAAAATGCACTGGTGGATGTCGCCTGCTCCTACTCTGTACAACATCTCACCAGCTTTTTTGGTATTGAGAATTCCGACATCGCATTCCACACTTGGCTTTTCTCTATGCTATCATATGCCTGTCGTAAGTCTATGAAGAGTGTGAAGAGTTGGTCTATTGTTGACCTGTTTGTCCTGAATCCGGCCTGGTATTCCTCCAGCAGATTTTCTGCATATGGGGATAGTCTGCATAGTGTTTGAGAGAGCTTTATATGTATTGTTTATTAGTGAGATTCTCCTGAAGTTGGAGCATTTTGACTTGTCCCCTTTTTTTGTGGATGGGCACAATGATGCTTTCTCTCCATCTTACTGGTATTTTCTCTTTTCGCCAGATAAGAGTGATTAGTCGATGAATTTGTCGATACAGTGCGTCTCCTCCATCTCGACCGAGCCAGGTGCCTTGGAGTTCTTTAATTGCTTTTCTAGTTTCCTCAAGGGAGGGTGCTTCAACTGGTAGGTCCACTGTAATGTACGTTTCTTCTTTGTGCGGTTCTTCACTTGATCCTGGTTTGGGGCGATTTGCTTCCATTGCTACATACTTTTGCTTTCTTCGCTCTTAACAGTGTTCTTGTTTCTCTCTGGCAGTTTATGTACTTCTCTTTACTTTCGTTTGTCTGTAGTTGTATCATTCTCTTCCTTACTGTTTTTCATTTTCTTAGCTGCTTTCGGCATTCTTCGTCAAACGATGTTTTTGTCCTTTTCCAAATAAATTTTCGGCGGCCTTTGTTATTATTTCTGCAGTTGTCTCCCAGAGCTTTTCAATTTCATTACATTCCGTATCAGAGTTCAGTGTTTGTTCGAGTTTTTCTCTATAATGCTGTTGTTTTGCCTCATTCTGCAGTTCACCCTTGTTCCATTGTGGGGTTGTCCTGGTTTCATTGTATTTCTGTGTCAATAATCTAAATCTAACTTTTGCTCGAACTAGGTGACGGTCTCTGTGTCCCCCATCTATTCCTCTGAGGCTTTAATATGTTGCCCCCGTGGCCGGCATCTACAATGATATTATCGATTTGGTTTCGAGTAATGTGATCGTTTGAACCTCGGTCTGTTTGTGAATGTGCTTATGTGGAAACATGGTGGACTTCATTAGCACGTGGCTGTTTCTATAAGTCTTTGGCCATTATCAATGAATGCATTATGTAGGCTGTGTTTGCTTATTGTTGGGTTTAGAATAGGTTCTTTGCCTATCTTGGCATTGAAGTCTCATGTCTTGTTTGGGCATTATATCCATGGTTCTTTCTAGAGGGTCGTAAAAGGCATTTTTGGTGGCTTCACTCTTCTCTTCAGTTGGTGCATGTGCTGATCTAATTGAAATGTTGTACGATTGTCCTTCAAGTCTGATGTGGCACATTCTTTCGCATAATTATCACGTGTAGTTCAGAAGGCCCCACTTCAAAAACGTGGTGTTATTGATGAGAACTTACTGCAAGTATCAGATGAGAAATTAGAGAAATGTGGTTTCTTTTCTCGCCTCTATAATTTCCTTTGGGGTCCAAAGAAGGCCGGGGAAGTCCAACGTATTTACGCCTAACCTGAATCACAATTGATGCATTCTCTTGACTATTCTCAATTACATTTCATGGGTTCTGGATTACAATTGACTATTGTGAACTCTTTTAATTACAGTTGATCGTTTCTGAATACAGAGCATTATCTGAGAGTTCGGTCACGATTTAATATTCACTTTTGGTACCGCCACAGCATGGCAAACACAAACAAATTCTTGCGACAAATTAGCCGTGTACGTCTCACATTGCAATGCAAAGTAACTGAGATGAGAGTAAGAGGTTTTTGCATATACTTCCAGCAAAAAATCCCGATTTTTGACTGTAATCTTAAGAAACAACTACGCTTTGTCTTACGTTATCAAAATTTTCTCCCGACCGGCAAAATGGCGACTGACACGCGTTTGTGCGGTTGCCATGGCAGCGACAGCGGCCACGATTGTTTCAAGCCCGACAACCATATTGCATCTCTTTCTGGCTTGTGTCGTCAAAAGAAGACAGATATTTACATAAGGATTTGACAAGTTGGAGTGACGTTCCTTGCAGTTGACGTATTCAAAATGCTATCAACCACGTTCGGAAACTAGTTCGGTTGATAAAGGCACTCCGACTATTCTAAGCGGTTTGAACATAAATGGTACAGGGCACACAGAGGATTTGTTCTTTTATTACTTAACGGTTTGTTAAAGTCAGGAATTCAATCGATTCTAACCGAAATAATTCTTGGTTCTCCCAGGTACTTTCCTCCATCTTTTTGGGCTCCATTCTGGGAGCCTAAGAAATTGATGAGTTTTGAATTACCGTTGATCTTTCTCAATTCAATTGATGGGTTGGGTTCTGAATTACAGTTGAATGTGATATGAATTACTGTTGACTACTCAGATATACACTTAATGTGTTCTCACTTACATTTGTCTATTCTGAATATTGCAATTGATGGGTACTGAATTGCATAACCTCAATTATATTTGATGGGTTCCGTATTATAATTATTTTTAGTTAAAAATAATTGGTCCTGAATTACAGTTGACTGTACTCGATTACACTTGATGGGATCTGAATTATCAGGTGACTATTCTCTATTCCTCTTCATGGGTTGTGATTGACTAGTCTGACTGATTTTTGTTTCCATGATAAGGCGACACTTTTTGACGACACTTTGATTCCAAGATGCAAACCACCTTTAACAGGTAGCTTTGTTTTTATTTAAAACATTATTAAAATAAGATACTTCTATGTAACTGCCGCATTAATGTAATGAAAGCTGGTGCATAAACCTTCGACTTCAAAGAAATAAATTCGGATAGAACACAGATTAAGAGCTCGTGATAGGGGCACGACCAAACAGATCTCTTGATACCGATAACCTCTCGATTTAAGATCGTTGCACCGGACCTTTGCCCCATTTTATTAAGTTTTATGTTAAACATTTTTAGAAAAATCTTAGATGTATATCACGACTCACATATTATAACCTTATGGAGAAATTTAGAGTGCTCTATAGAAGTAGTAACATTTCCATTTAAAGGGGTATTAGTACAAACGCGTTTTTAAACAAGAAAATTGTGACTAATTGGAGACACTTCATGCTTCAATATTAAATTAGCTCAAATTTCAAACCAAAGATTTTCCGGATTTCGTTTTATTATCCCATAATATTGTTCCCAAATATTAAATCACGGAATAGGAAATTTCGATTCGATGGTGCCTGGCACTGAACCTGCTACATTTCTCATGACAAACGTAGATTTAGGAGCTATTACGAAAGTAATAATGAACGATTTGAGGCCCTAAAACTTTAAATCAGTCGATGCAGACATGAGAGAAAGGAAGTGATCATTTCCTGTGGAATCTGTTAAGTAACTAACTCTTGCACTTAACGGCTGGCCTGGCACTTATTGAAATAAAGGGCCTAAGGCAGGCATCAGATATCTTCAAAACTTATCAAGCAGAAAAGTAGCTTTACTAGTTATACGTGTGGTATTATAAAATCACGTGTGTGTTAAAGGAGAATACCGCTAGGGCCAAACAGATTACAGTATGTGAGATGTGGATTAAAAAGAGTGACGGGAATTTTAATAATATTATTCTTTTGATGTCGTCGCTGGTTTAACATATAGATAGGCTTATTGAATTCAAAGAGCCTTATTATGTTGGTGCGACTGCTTTATGTCTTAGGCTTAAGGAGATTTATTTTATTTTCTTGTCCTTGGTAAGTTTCAAAGGGCGACAAGGCAGAAGTTGCGTTGCAGGGACGAAAAATTCTATCATAAAAAAAATTGTGTGGTTTGTGACCGAGGTGAGGTGATCGCAATCCCCTAAAAAGATAAACAACTTAATATGAACAAAATTAGTCTCAAAAATACATTTTTTTGAGACTGAGATTTAAAAATTGCAAAGAAGTCGAGCCTAAAAATGAGTAACTGAATGGGTCTATCCTCCGAAATTATTGAATCAAGAGTATTGTTTATGTGAGGAGAAAAAGAACACAAAGGCCAAAAACCATTGAATTTACCCTGGTAGATTATTTCGTTCTCAAGTTTTTGGCTGCCAAAGTTGAAAAATAGGAAACTGAAAAAAAAAAAACGTAAAATACCATCCTTTGGTCAATATCAAAACTAATTTGGAAAATTTTTATGTTGTTTTTGATCAGCATGGGTCGATTGCAATCCCCTAAGAATAAAAACAATCCCATACGTGGATTGGCAAAAAGAATTATTACATTTTTAAATTTTAAAAGTAAAAGTAAAAAAGAGAAAGAGGACATCCAGAAGAAGAAAAAACAGTTGGATTCACTGCAATCGGTTCATACGTTCTCAAGTTATAGGCTGTCAAATTTCGAAATTGAGAAAAAGAGATAATACTACCCCCTTCCTCTTTGGTTAATAGCATGAAATTAAGTCCTGTCAAATTTGTAAATTGAGAAAAAAAGAGGTAAAATTTATTAATTTAATTTAAAATTAAATCCCTGATCAATAAAAAAAAATAGATTTTTTTTTTCTTAAAAACGTAACAAATATAATTCGAATGAAATTGAACTCATTAGTGATTTTTTTAAGAATGACAAAAAGTGGAGTTTGAAAGTGTCTAACAATCGACCGTCTATTTCCGAAATTATTGAACCAATAGGACTTTCGTTTGTAGTAGGAGAAAGAGGACATTTAGAAGCAGAAAAAGCAGTTGGATTCACTCTGATAGGTTCATTCGTTCTCAAGTTATAGGTTGTCAAAGTTGGAAATTGAAAAAATACCTCTTTTGTGTAACAGATGTAATTTGAATAAAATTAATCCTATAAGTGATTTTTTTAAGATCAGCAAAAAAGTGGATTGTAAGTGTCTAAAAATCGACCAGTGAAAAGGTGTATCTCCAAAGACATGGAACCAATAAGACTTTCGTTTGTAAGAGGAGAACGAAGATATCCAGAAGAAGAAAAAACACTTGGATTGACTCTGATCGGTTCATTCGTTCTCAAGTTATAGGCTGTCAAAATTAGAAATTGGTAATACCCTACCCCCTTTTTGATCAATATAAAAAAAAATGGTAATTTTATATGGGGCCATTGCAATCCCATAAGAATGAAATGAACGTAACCCGAATGAAGTTAATCCCAGAAGAGAATTTGGCAGAATAGCAAAAAGTGGATTTTAAAAGTGCCTAAAAATCGAACACTGAAGGATTCTATCTCCGAAATTATTGAACCAATAGGGCTAACGTTCGAAGAAGCAGAAAAAAAGACATCCAAAAAAAAAACAGTTGAATTGCAATTCCATAAGAACGTAATAACATTAATTTGAATGACATTAAAAATATAAATAAAACATAAAAAATACACACACAATCAGTTCTTAAAGATAAAAAAAACTCTAAAAGTTCTTAAAAATCGACCACCAAAAGGGTTTATCTCCGATATTATAGAACTAATGGTATTTTTAGTAATGGTATAGTAAAGAACTAAGGAGGAGAAACAGGACATCAAGAAGAGGAAAAAACCTTGGATTCACTCTGATAAAAATTGAAAATTTTGAACAAAAACACTTTTGAAAAAAAAGTTATTTATGAAGCTACACCCATCGACTGCAGCAACCAAGAAGATGTTTTTGTTAGGTTTGACGAATCTCGATTCCAATTTGTGAAAATCGTTTACTAGGCTGCTGCTGAAAATAACTAAAAAAAGAATTGTTAAAGACGATATTTTTTTGCTATAAAGAAAAAATTTCACGAACCGGATGGTGGAGTCTTGAAGGCGTAGGACCAAGTTAAACTCTTTCTCGTTCAAAAATTGCCGACGTTTCGATTGTAATTTTCAATCTTCATCAGGGCTTCTTTTAAGCTGAGAGCAGAGTTCTGTCAAAATAGTACTTCATGAACCGGTAAATATTATGGAGATTTGGATTTTTTTTTGTTTTTTTTCTTTGTTATTTTATGTAATTATTACTGGTGATAAACGTGTCTGTCTGACATGATAAACAGTTATAATTCCATAAAATAACGGAGAAAAAAAGCTCCTTCTTCTTACTCTTTCGGAAGCATTAAGGCTTTCGCTTGTTTTACCCATCCATTTGCCCCTCTTGGGCTGTCGACGACCAGCTGTTCTTCCACCTTTTGGGAGGTGGAAGGGAACTTGGTGGCCTGCTGGATGCTGGTTTCTATTTCTGGATATTTTTGCCAAATGTTATCCTATCCTGGCTGCCTTGTTTATCTGGTTTCGTACACCAGTCTTGAGTTCACCATATGGTGATATTGTCGTTCCCAGATAGTTGAATTCAGAAGTCTGGTCTATTGTTCTGTTGTTAAGTTTTAGTTTGCATCTGCGTGGTTCCCTGACGATCACCATGCTTTTTGTTTTGGTGGTTGATATTTCCACATTGACCTTTTCGGATTCTTTCTTTAATGCCTGTAAGAGCCATTGCAGCCCGTCTTCCGTGTCCGCGAATAGCGTTACGTTGTCTGCGTATAACATATCGATGGTAGAAAGGAAAAAGGGCAAAAGCGACAAATTAATAACTTTACAGTAGACCAAGTAAAAGTTTCAATTACTCTTCTAAAAATCTACTATATACCCCATTGTTTAGTTGGCTTAAGTGACAAATAATTTACCACGAAAAGCTGGAAGTCAGATCATTCTACGCAGAAAGTAAAACGGTGTTTAATGGCGCTTAAAACCTAAATTTGTAAAAATTGTCGCTTATGCCCTTTTTCCTTTCTACCATCGTTATTATCTTGAGTTGTTGGTTTCCTATCTTGTATCCCTGGTCTACCTTGCGCTGTTATTCTGATGTTGAACAGCAGTGGGCTGAGGCTGTCTCCTTGTCGTATTATTGTGTTTTGCTCTATTTTCTCTGTTGTTGTTAATTTTGATCGTATTGTTGTGGTGTTATTTGTGTTGAGCTCTCTAACCGTCTCTGTGATGCTTGGGGGTATTCCCATGCGGTTCAGCTCGTTCTTAACGTCCTCCAGCCTTATCCTGTCGAATGCTTTCGTCAAATCTATAAAGCACAGGTATCCTGGTTTGTTATAGTCTATTGCCTTTTCTATAACCTGCCTTATAACGACCACTGCGTCAATCGTTGACCGGTTCTTCCGAAAACCTTGCTGCTCCTCGCTTATTGTGGTGTATCTAAGAACACGTTGTTGTAGCATACCGGTGAATAATTTCATGGTCGTGTCTAGAAGCGATATTCCTCGGTAGTTCGCCGGATCTAAGGTTTTTTCCTTTTTGAAATTGTGATGCTGTGTCTCCATATTGCTGGTGTTTCTTCGTATTTCAATATTTTGTTGAATAGTTCGGTCAGCTGTCGAGCCAGAGCTTCTCCTCCGCACTTCAGCAGTTCGTTGGGGACGTCTGGGCCTGGAAATTTAACGTTTTTCCGGTGCTTCATCTCGGATATTACTTTCTCCATCGTGTATTGTTCTACATCCTCGATGTCTAAGGCTTTGCCTCGGTTCAACCTACCACGCTTCTTGGCGCTTTCTTCTTCGTTCTTGGGCCTTCGTTGTTCCTGTTCGTCCCGGTTCGTATACAAGCCTTGAAAATAGGTGGTCCATTCGACTGCTGAGATGTTATTTAATTGTTCTGTCTGTATTCAGTTGTACTAGAACCGAAGCATTGCCTCGAAAAAAAGCAAAAAAAAAATCCAAATCTCCATAACATGTACCGGTGCATGAAGTACTATTTCGACCGAACTCTGATGTCAGCTTAAAAAAAAACCCTGTTGAAGATTGAAAATTACAATCGAGACGTCGGCAATTTTTGAACGAGAACGAGTTACGCTTTGTCATATACCTGCAAAACTCCACCATCCGATTTATCCACTAGGACGCTAACCACATATTAAGAATTTCACGAACTTTTAAATTTGATAATTTATGACCCGTTATTTTTGAAGTTGATTTGCTTGGGAGTATTAAATACTTTTAAATGTGTAATTTATATATAAAAAATGACTCAAATTTTCTCAGATATCAAAGGACAAATTAAACATTCCATTCGTGATGGAAATAGGAAATACGACAAACAAAGAGTGAAGAGATTAAATACAGAACCTAATCTCAGTTAGGAAAAATACCTTATTGAGATGTGCTCGATTTCTCATTACGTCTCACCTATAAAAACAAACCTTAAAATTGAAGGTTTTTCTCTGTTTTTGCAGATCTAGTAAAAAAATTGCAGCCTTAATAACTGCTTTTGAAATCAAATTTTATTAGAAGAAATACAGTAAAAAATTCCTAACATGGGTTCAGCACTAATCTTCGATTTTTCCTATTCAAACCATTGGTAGCCAATTATAATAATTGTCGCAACAAGAGAGCCTGACACCTAACATAAACTTCGGCTTGGCAACCGTTCTATTATGCATTTTATTTATGGGTATGTAAGGATTGCTTTATGCATGTCCGCTCTTGAACTCTTTGATGTTTTCTTCTGAGACACCCACCACCAGGTAACTACGCGCACTTGGACTTTTCGACAAACAAACACATTCTTCTCACTAACCATCGATTACTTACGTAAGGTTTTATTAAGCCAGTCGGCCAAATCCTCTTTTAGAGGGTCCAGTTGCCTCATCTGAGCAGACACCATCCTCTCCGTGTACTCTTCCGCCTGCTCCTCTTCAGGGTCGGGCCTAGGGAATCCGACGGAAATGGGGCCCCAGGAATTGCGATTCCGAGAAACGTTGTTCCGCCCAAATGCCATCTGCAAATTAATTAATTAAGTATCTGAATTTCTTAAATAGGCAGAAAAAAAAACGTTTCATTCGGTCGATGGCTTAAGATATTTCAATCGGGCTGGTATCACGGTTCGATTATTGAATTAATTTAAAGACATGCAATTAGGTACACTAGGTTTTGTTTCCAGCATTGCAAGGGTCTAGATATTTTTATGTTGTTTTCCTTAAGAATAGGAGGTCGTTTTCAAGAAGTAAAATATACAAAAGACGAACCTAAAACTAACCTTATTGTGCACAACTCGTACCACAACAAATCATAGCCCCAGGTACCAAGGCTTAAAATAAATTTTTTGTACCTTAGTACCATCTTCTTTTTGCACATTGTACACTTTGCATGGGCAAATATCTCTGAATGGAGTCCCGAAAGGTAGAGGCGGTAGGTGGGCGATATTGCATTGTTTTTCGCCCGTTGATTAATGGCTATTAATTACTAGAATTGTGTTATAATCAATCAGAGAAATACGCTCATTTGCACATGAGTGACATGAATGTAGCATGATAAACAAGTACTCAAGAATTTAAGCCGTACAATGGTGATACAGTACTTTAAGTCAAGTTGAGTGCCAGTGTAAACCAAACATCTGGAAAATAACTTTCAATAGGAAACAGTTCCAGGCAGATTAAGTTACGACTTTTTATACACTTGCCTGTTTGTTTGTATGATCTTAAAACTCGGCTTGCAGACTATACATACTTATTGGTTTATTCAAATAAGGCCTAAATGTTATATAAAGGGAATGAGTTGAGTTGGCACCCGGACTTTAATAATTTATAAAAGTCACGTTAATTAATCCTTAAGACATTTGCTTTAGTAACATATGTGCGTAGGTACTACCTACTCGCGACTTAATTGGATTCATTATCCGCTCATTATCTAGCACGATTAATTTTTTTTTAGAGAAAAATCCAAGTTCTGTTCGCTTTCTTTCAATAAAATGCTATTTATTAAATAACGTAACAATAGGTAAAAGCCAATGTGTGCAAATACGAGCTTTCTTTCCTTGGTTTTTTTCTACCTACTGGAGGGAAAAACACCCGAACGACACATGCAAATTTGCAGGCATTGACACAAAGGAATTTCACACATGAATTTATATAACTGGTTAGATTCTTGATTTAACTGGAAAAAAAAACACAAACGGAGCTAACACAATATACCTGCACTTAATTAGCAATTAACATGTGCGTTTGAAACACTTCGCGGTCTGATTGTCGCTTGATGATTCCAGAAAGGAAAAATAAGGAAAATTGGTTTAGTGTGGTTTTAGCAAAAAACCACAAAAATAATTAATAATTTATTTGTTTCAACCAATATGCCATTATAAATATTGGGAAATAGCTAAAAGATGCAACCTTTGTAACGCACCAGTAGGACTTTGCTTGTTATGATTCAATATAATAATTATTGTTCATAAGCAATAGTTTTGGATTGATGGATCAGATTTCTATTAAAAAAAAAAAAATCCTTGTTTTTAGCTCTCAGGCCATTATCAACTTCCAAAATTCGTTAAGTTGGAATTCCAAGCAAAGAAACACTGTCTATGGATTCCAAGCTCTAGGCCACACTCAAAATGTCACTCTCAGTTTGTGTTAGCAATGTTAAAATATTTAAAAACTACAAACAACAGACAAGATCGAAGACAAGACAATACAATTTAATGCTCAAAAATTAGTATAACGGTAAAAAATTATCAATTTTTGAGTTTTAAACTGTCGTGTCTTGTTTTCGTTCTTGTCTGTTATTTGCATAGTGGCAACTACATCGCGATGGTTTGGGCACTGATGATGACCTGAGAGCAGAAACGGGCTCCCTCAAAAGGATTTTGACAAAACTTGGACAAAGCAACGTTACAATTACTTATAAAAAATATGTAAAAGAAATGGAATGCTGAATGTCTTATGATGTCTAAAAGTGCCCAAAAAGTCGACCACCGAAGGGGTCTTTCTTTGGTGTTCTACCGAGGACACCCAGGGGTCGAAGAGAATAAAAAACTGTTAGATTCACTCCCATCGGTCAAGTCGTTCTAAAGTTATAAGCCGTCAAACGTGGAATTTGAGAAAAAAGAAGGCATTTGAGGCCTTTGATTTTACGCAATTTTGATCGAAATTAAACGATTTCACTCCCCTACGAACGTAACAAACTTAATACGATTTAGAGTAGTCGTGAGTGAGTTTTTTAGTCCCCGTCCCAGTAGGTGGGAGGTGAAAGAGAACATCAAGAAGAGGGAAAAGCAGTTAGATTCACTCCAATCGGTCGAAGAGTTTTGATGTAACAGGCGTTCAAAGTTAAGAATTGAGAAAAAGGTCGTATACAAGCCTTGAACATTTTCAAAAAAAATTCGGATTTTTTTTTGCTCTTTTTGATCGGAATGGCACGCTTGCGATCCGCTAAGAAAGTAACAAACTCAATTCGAATAAATTTAACGTCTAAAGAGGTTTTTTTAAAAATAGTCAAAAAACGCGATTCTAAAGTGCCTAAAAATCGACCACAGAAGGGGTCTATCTCCGAGAATATTGCACCTTCGGAACTTTCGGTGGTGGGAGGTGAAAGAGGACATCAAGAAGAGGAAAAATCTGTTGGATTCGCTCCAATCGGTTAAAGAGTTCTAATGTAACAGGCGGTCAAATTTGAGAATAGCGAAAAGTCGTAATAGAATTTGAAAATTTTCAAAAAAAATTCAGAAAATGTTTTTGCTGTTTTCGATTTGAATTGAGAGCTTGAGATCAACTAAGAACGTAACAAACTCAATTCGAACGAAATTAACCTCGCAAGAGGTTTTTTTTTTAAATTGCCAAAAAAACGCGATTCTAAAAGTGCCTAAAAATCGACCACCGACGGGGTCTATCTTTGAAAATATTCCACCTACGGAACTTCCAGTGGTGAGAAGTGAAAGAGGACATCAAGAAGAAGGAAAAGCAATTGGATTCACTCCAATCGGTCGAAGATTTCTCATGTTACAGGCGTTCAAAGTTGAGAATTGAAAAAAAAGTGGTAATACCCCCTTGAACATTTTCAAAAAAATTTCGGAAATATTTTTTGCTGTTTTTCCTAAGAACGCAACAAACTCAATTCGAATAAAATTAAGCTCTAAAGAGGTTTTTTTAAAAATAGTCAAAAAACGCGTTGCTAAAAGTGCCTTAAAATCGACCACCTATATCCGAAAATATTGCACTTACGAAAATTTCGATGGTGGGAGGTGAAAGAGGACATCAAGAAGAGAAAAAAGCAGGTGGATTCACTCGGTCGAAATGTTCTCAAGTTACAGGCGGTCTCAAGTTGAGAATTAAAAAAAAAAGTGGTAACACCTCCCTTTGAACATTTTCAAACAAATTTTTGGAAAATTTTGGATTATATATATTAAATTTTAATATATATATAAATATATAATATTATTTATTAATTAATAAATAATAATAAAATATAATTTTTTTATTTATATAAATATTTATTTAATTATGTATAAATAGACAATACCATTATAAAACTAATATATAAGGGGGAGCGTTTTGTTTAAATATGTTATTCCAATTTTAAGATAGAAAAAAAGTTTTTCAGCTTTTGGTTTTTGTATTGGTTTTGATTAAATGTAAATTTTAGTACGATTAAAAAAGTGTTTAAATAAATTAATTATAATAATATTTTAGCAGTAATAAATTTTATTTATTTAGTAAATTAAGAAATAGAAATACTGGGGGTAGTACAAACTAATTTTGTGCCAGCAGTTGCGGTTATACAAATTGTGCAATAAAAATTTGTTGGGAAAAGTTAATTTAAAAAGAAAGGAAAATAAGAATAATTTTATTAGGGGAAATTTTAAGGTTTAAGATTTTTATGATTAGAGAGATAAGGCTTGGAAATTTTGTAATAGACTAGGATTAGATACTCTATTATAAAAATGTAAATTAAATTTCTTGAATTATTAGTAGCTAGGTTCTTGAAAATTAAGAAAGATGGCGAAAGATGGCAAATATTATTTTAGTCTATTCAGAGGAATCTGCCCTGTAATTGATAATCCACGAGTTTAAGTACTTGGGGTTTTAGTTTATATATCGCTGTAGGTTGAATATTTCTATTGAATAAAAATGTTCAAGATTTAGAGAGAAAATATATCAGGTCAAGATGTAGCTCATACCTAAGAAGAGGTGGATTACAATAAATTTATTTTTTGGATATTAAGTGTAATACTAGTAGGAAAGTGGATTTGAAAGTAATTATTTAATAAACATTAAATAATGATTTTAGCTCTAAAATGTGTTCATATCGCCCGTCGCTTTCATTTTAACATGGAATAAGTCGTAACATAGTAGATGTACTGGAAAGTGTATCTAGAAATCAGACTACAGCTTTAGAAAGCATTTTATTCTCACTAAAAAGATTATTTTAATTAATATAGTGTGAAGATATAGATTTCCTTTTGATTTTAAGAGTTTAAAAATTTTATATAAAAATATTTATTTTAGTAATAAATTAAGACAAAATATATTTAGGAAAAAATTATTAGTATTGTAAAAGAACATTTGTTGTTGGTGAAAAGAAAAATTCAGTTTTTGTACCTTGTGTATCAGGGTTTATTAATTATTTATTAAGTTTTTAGTAGTCCCGAATTTAGAAGAGCTATTTAAATAGGATTTTTTTGTTGAATAAAAATTTTAAATATTTAAATAGTAGTGAAACGCAACTCGATTCTAAATATATCTGGTTTTTTAAGAAATAAATTTAATTTATTTATTACAAAGTAATTATTTTAATAGTTAAGTGATTGTTTATAGTAGAAGATAATTTTGGGGATGAGCTTGAAATTAGATATGTAAAATTATTAAGGGGGTTTTTATTTGTAGGATTAGAAGTTTTTATCTTTTAGTGAATTATTTTAAGTTTAATAAATTAATAATGTTTATATGAAATTTACGTTTTTTATTAAAATATAAGTTGAATTGAAAAAGATTTAGTAATAATGATAGAATTAGTATAAATTTAGGGATTGTTTATTTAAGTAGATTAAAGGTTTAATAAAGGAATTCGGCAAATAAATTTCTCACCTGTTTATTAAAAACATGTCTTTTAGATAATAATTAAAGGTCTAGCCTGCCCAATGAAAATTTAAATGGCCGCGCTATTTTGACCGTGCAAAGGTAGCATAATCATTAGTTTTTTAATTGAAAGCTTGTATGAAAGGTTGGATGAGGAAAAACTGTCTCTATTAAATTTTTTTTAAATTTTATTATTTAGTAAAAAGGCTGAAATAAATATAAAAGACGCGAAGACCCTATAGAGTTTTATAATTTTTTTTACTTTTTAAATTTATTAGAACGGAAGATTTTAGGATACATTCATATACGAAAAGGGCCTAATAAATTAGGTTTGACAGATTTATTACAGCCTTTTAGAGATGCAATTAAGTTGTTTTCTAAAGAACAGCTTTTACCAATTTATTCAAATTTAAGAATTTTTTATTTTTTTCTATTGTAAATTTATTTTTAGCAGTTTTGTTATGAATTAGGATACCATTTTTTACTTTTCATTTGGGGTTTAATTTATCTTTTTTATTTATTTTGAGTGTTTCTAGACTGGGGGTTTATACAATTATACTGTCAGGTTGATCATCTAATTCTAATTATTCTTTATTAGGGGCTCTTCGTGCTATTGCACAGATAATTTCTTGCACAGACAATTGCACGCTTGCGATCCACTAAGAACGTAAGAAACTCAATTAGAACAAAATCAACCTCTAAAGAGTGTTTTTTTAAAAATAGTCAAAAAATGCGATTCTAAAAGTACCTAAAAATCGACCACCGCAGGGGTCTATCTCCGAAATTATTGCACTTACAAAACTTTGGTGGTTGGAGGTGAAAGAAGACATCAAGAAGAAGAAGAAACAGTTGGATTAACTCTAATCGGTGGAGAGGTTCTCAAATTACAGGCGGTCAAAATTGAGAATTGAGAAAAAAGTCGTAAAAAAAATCGAAATTTTCTTGCAGTTAAAATAGTCAAAAAAACGCGATGCTAAAAGTGCCTAAAAATCGACCACCGAAGGGGTCTATATCCGAAAATATTGCACTTACGAAAATTCCAAGAAGAGGGAAAAGCAGTTGAATTCACTCCAATCGGTCGAAGAGTTCTCAAGTTACAGGCGTTCAAAGTTGGGAATTGAAAAAAAGTCGTAATACCCACCTTTAATCATTTTCAAAAAAAATCGGATTTTTTTTTGCTCTTTTTGATCCTAATGGCACGCTTGCGATCCCCTACAAACGTAACAAACTCAATTCGAATGAAATTAACCTCTTAAGAGGTTTATTTAAAAGTAGTTAAAAAAACGCGATTCTAAGAGTGCCTCTAAAAATCGACTATCGATCTCCAAAAATATTGCCCCTACGGAACTTTCGGTAGTGAGAGGTGAAAGAGGACATCAAAAAGAAGAGAAAACGGTTGGATTTACTCCAACCGGTCGAGGAGTTCTCAAGTTACAGGCGGTCAAAGTTAAGAATTGAGGAAAATGTCGTAATACACCCCCCCCCTTCATTTGAAGATTTTCAAAAAAAAATGGTGATGTAAAAAAAATTAGTTTGTAACATACTCTAAATATACTTAAAGAGTAACTCTTTTTTGTATGAAAGCAAGCCGTAACGAAATATAATCAAATTCAAATAAAATTATAAGAATAGAAATCTAACTACTACATAAGCTAACAGAAAAAAATAGGAAAAAATAGTAGAAATCGAAACATTTTTGAACTGAATTAAATTGAATTTGAACACTTCAAAATCTTGTCTTGTTCTTTTTGTTTTAGATCAAGACAATGTCAATGCAAGATCCGTTTCATAAAAATGTTGTCAAAATATTTCCTTTTTCAATAACAAGATTTATTCAAATTTTTTAAATTTAAAAAAAAGTCGTAATACCTCCCCTCTTTTGAACATTAAAGAAAATCGCGAAAATTTTTTGGCTCTTTTCCCTCAATCCCTTAATAACGTAACAAACTCAATTCGAATGAAATTAACTTCTAAAGAGGTTTTGAAATTCTTCTTAAAATATTCGAAAAAAAAAAGTGTTCAATTTTCGGTCGCCGTTTTGACTAATCGGATATCGTAAAATGTTATATAGATTTGCTTCAGGCCTTTCACCAAGTTCTATCTACACTGCTGGACAAGAGGTTGGAATAATGCAAATTTCTCAAGAAAATTTTGAAAACATATGTTCTAGGCAATGTGGAATATCAAAATGAATTTTTCAGGTCTTTTTGGAAATGTTATTGATAGTATAGATCAGTTACAGATAGTAACTGGTCTTAATACCAGTTTTTCATTGTTCTTACGAAAGGCATATACAGGGTGTAAATTCAGTCCTTCACAAAAAATCAAATTTTCTTTCTTACCGAAGATTTAGAAAAACGAAAATTGATTTTTAATTTCTATTCTAGGGTAATCTATCGACTACTGATTTGACATCGATTTGACATCTCCCTTATTTTTGAATATACGAGGTTTTTATTAAAATTAGCACAACTTTTTGAAAATGTACCTCTTACTTTTTTTAGAGCAATGCAAGTAATGGATTTTTTTCTTCTTATCAAACATTTTTGCGTACAACTGTCTTTCTATTTAGAATTGTAATGCTTATACAGGGTGGGTGCAATGTTTTTTATAAACGTGTTTCGCGAAGAATCCGTGAATTTCAATAAACTGCCTGCTGTACGCTGTATCATTAAAACGAGTGATAATTTTGAACTTTTGAAACTGCGTTGGGAAAGTTTGGACAAATACCACAAAATGCTTTTTCTAATTTTGTTGAATAAGATTAATATTAACAACAAGGTGGTACTCTAAGAACTGCATGTTACGTGATGTTACCGAAAAATTAGAAATGATAATAATCTGAAAATGTTGTGGTTAGGATACCATAACCAGGACCCATCTACCTACAAATTTTCAAGATATTGACACTTCCGGTTATACCGGAAACAGGCAACTTCTGTTTTTTAAATGGGTTATCCTGTATATTGTTGCATTTTTAGATTTTTCTTAAAATTATAAGATTATATTCATAGAACATATAAGTTTTCGTCACATTGACGTTTAACAAATGACACTTTTTGCATTGCTTTGAAACGAATGATATTTTCGAAGTTTTTAAACTTTCTATAAGGAACACTTACACAATTATCTCAAAACGATTTTTTTTATAGGGTGACTATTACATACGGTTTTTTAAACGTTTTATAGGGATTGGCGGGTTATATGTACGTAATTTATCAGTGACTTTTTCAAACGTCAATATGACGAACACGGTCAAAATTAGGATAGGATACTATATATGAAAATAATCTTAGTATTTTAAGGATAATCCTTAAAATACTAAGGAAATGCAACAGTATACAGGATATCCCATTTAAAATATGGAAGTTTGTTATCTGTGTCCGGTATAACCGGCAGTGTAACCACCATCTTGGAAATTTTTAGGTAGAGTGCCCCCATCGCTTTTCATAGATTGCAAAAGTTTCAAATTTTTATTATTTCTAATTTTTTGGTAACATCACATAACATAACAGTTTTGAAGAAACCCGCTTTGAGGTATTTGTCCAGGTTTTCTCCACACAGTTTCAAAACTTCAAAATTTTCACTCACGTTTTGAGGTATTTGTCCAGGTTTTCTCCACACAGTTTCAAAACTTCAAAATTTTCACTCTTTTTAATTATACAGCGCTCAGCAGACAGTTTATTAAAATTCACGGATTTTTTGTGAGACACGTTTATAAAAAAAATTTGAAGCCACCCTATATAAGCAGTTACAATTCGGAATAGGAAAACAGTTACATGCACGCAAGGGTGTTTGATAAGAAGAAAAAAATCCATTACTTGCATTGCTCTAAAAAAGTAAGAGGTACATTTTCAAAAAGCTGTGCTAATTTTAATAAAAACCTCGAGTATTCAAAAATAAGCGAGATATCAAAAATCGGCCGAATATGTATTTTTCCATTGGTCTAGAAGATATCTGCTTTCAAAATAACCTTACAAATTTGCATTATTTCAATCTATTGTTCAACAGTGTAGTTAAAAATAAAGATTTTAAGATTACTGGTTTAAACTTATTGAACTTTATTATTCAAGTCAAAAACGTCAGTAAAGAAAATAGGAATACAACTTCAAACAGAGCCTGCTTATTGTCCTGCATCAATAGTGTGCAAATGTCGAGGTAAATGTTTAAAAGTTGATTGAGTGGAAGCAAAGAAAATGATCGTTTTGTATGAGGTAAATTATCACTATCGAACATATTATTTTTTATAGTTTATATAAAACTATGTGAAAAACTTAGCGCTCGTCTCGAGTCCCGACGGTGTTTTGGATCGCTGCGTTGAAAAGTGGAAGTTTTGGTGGGAAGTAGTGGATAAAAATTTTTGATTTTTTCACAGAGTGCAGTTTTTGGTGCTCTTCATCCGTGTACCAAATATAAAAAGTTAGATGTGAATATTAATCTTATAAATCAAAGGTGAAGCAAAAACATTGTGCCTGCGATATAAACATTTCGTCGGTTTTTTTCTTTTTTTGCTGCGACCGGAGCTAAAATTGTTTGTGGTTCACGATGTCGGAGGCAAAGGACGACGATGCGAATAATGATAAAGCAGATGAATTTTGTTTTGGTTGTAAGCAAGTGTTTGAGGATATAAAATCAATAATACAGTGTACAACATGCAACAATCTTTTTCACGGAAAGTGTGAAAACGTAGATATGAGAGGTTTTCATACAAGGAAATCGACGTGGAGATGTAAAGCTTGTTCTGCCAAGGGAGGGAAAAGATCAAGTAAAGGAGTAGAGTGAAATAAAATTATGTCGATCAAAATATGGTTGATACGATAAATGCTACTTTAGAAACTTTGTTAAGTAGCTCAAACGAAATGCATAAAAAAATTGACTTCTTAATTGAGGAAAACATTAGTTTAAAAAAGGAAATTGCAGAACTGAAAAAAAGGAAGTCAACTGAGGAGTATGTTTTACCTATTGCGAAATCATATGCTTCAACTGTCAAGAATAATAGTAAAGTCCTAGTTGTTAAACAAAAGGGTGAACAAAAAGAAGTACAAAAAATTAAAGATCTAAGGAAAAAATTAAACCCGACTGAAATTGGAGCAGGAGTATCGATGGGTCGTTCCACAAAAAATGGGGGAATTATTTTAAACTGTGGAAATGAGAAAGAAATAAACAGTATCCAAAATGAGATTCAGCAAAAACTTGGAGAAGAGTACCAAGTGGATAGACCAAAAATATATGATCATCGAATCAAAATTGTTGGAATTAATGAAAGTGAACATGCTAATAGTGACACAGATATTATAGAAAAAATTACCAGACAAAATGATTTAAATTGTGATGGTAAAGAATGGAAAATGAAAGTACTCAGGAAAACAAATGTTATAAATAAAAAGTTTAACCTGGTTTTTGAGGTGGATTCAGATACATATGACATTGTTATGGCGAAAGAAAGAGTGAATATTGGTTGGAATCGCTGTAGGGTATTTAACGAATATGGGGTAGTGCGTTGCTTTAATTGCTGTAGATACGGCCATTTAGGAAAGGAATGCAAAGATAGCAAAATTTGCTGCAAATGTAGTAGAGTAGTACCAACAGATGCAAAAATTGTATTGATTCAAATCAAAAATATGGCATGAATATGGACACTAACCATACAACATGGGATGTCACTAAATGTGAATCTTATAAACGGGTGGAGGAGTTGCAACAAAAAAAGTTTTTAAAATAGCAAATAGACTTTCATACTGAGATAAATTCTTCTATTGTCTACCTCAATTGCCAGGGGTTTCTAAACAACAAGGACGAATTAATGGTGTTGATGAATGAATGGAAACCCATATTGTTATTGTTATCAGAGACTCATGTGTCCGATGACGTGGAAGAATCCGAACTACATATTGATGGTTATAGAATTGAACAGTGTGTGACAACAAACAATCGGACTGGTGGTGTAATGGCACTGATACGTAACGGTATAAATTGTGGAATCTGGTTTAAGCAGTGCCTGGAGAACTTTGTTTGGTTATTATCTGTTGAAGTTATTATCGCTTCATCAGGGTATCTTTGTACTGTTTTATATCATCCACCCCAAAAGGATAATGCACGATTTGTGGATTACTTTACTGAATATCTGGAAAGGGTATGAGGGAATAAATGTAATTATGGGAGACTTCAATTTTGATTTGCTTAAGGACTCATTTGATGGTGATAAACTTTTGCAAAAAGTCTATATGAAAGGTTTTACTCAAATAGTAACTTCGCCCACGAGAATAACAAACAACAGTGCTACTCTGATTGATTCCATAATCACAAATAATAAGTATCTGCCTCATTCAGTTCATTTAACCCCAAAAATAAGTGATCATAACATACTGACAGTAAAATTAAATGAAAAGGACACAGATATTCAGTACATAACGCTATGTAAAAGAAAAATGAGTGGTTACAGTATGGAGTTTCTGAGGGACTTCATGTTGGAAGTTCCATGGTCTAATAATATATCAGATGTTAATGTATTGGCAGGTTCCTTTATTAATAGTATAAAAGATGTGATGAACCAAATGTGTCCCAAATATAAAATAGAAAAAAAAATGTTTAATATGGGTTTTGAGGGTACAGTTGTGCAATGGTTCAAGAGTTATTTAAATAATAGAACACAAGTGGTAAAGTTCAAAAATAGCATATCAGACCCAATGTATGTAAACCGAGGAGTTCCGCAAGGAACGGTGCTCGGTCCCTTATTGTTTATACTCTATATTAATGACATTGTTAAGATATTGAATTATTCAAAAATTGAGTTGTTTGCAGACGATACAATGATTTATTTAACAGGACAGGATATAAATCAATTACAGCGCAATGTTAATCATGACATTAACAACTTGTATAGATGGCTTTGTAATAATAGTTTAAGTGTTAATGTAAAAAAGTCAAAATTTTGTATTTTTGGGAAGAAGCATCTGATCTCTAGAGTAGATTATAATAGTATAAACATTAGGCTAAATAACCAACAGTTAAGCTTTGACAAACAAATAAAATATCTGGGGGTTATTTTTGACAACCATTTAACCTTTGAAGCACATGCGCAGTATGTAATTAGAAAATATTCAAGGAAAGTAAATTTTTTGGCGAGAGTTGGAAGGAACTTATCATTTTATACGAAGTTTTTACTGTATAATTCTATTGCTGCTCCTCACTTGGACTATTGCCTATTGCAGCACACTGTTCTACAGTGTGCCAAATTACACAATTAATGAATTGCAGATTGTACAGAATAGGGCAATGCGTGTGATACTTAAGTGTAATAGGTATACCCCAATAAATATGATGTTAAATGTTCTTAGTATATTATTAGTGAAACAAAGAATAATGTACAACGTATTTGTGTTTATTTATAAATTAAAAAATGAATTGCTACCACACTATGTATGTCAAAAAACAACAAACTTTAGAAGCGTTCATGATTATGGCACCAAAAACAGGGATGATTTTATATTGTCACATAGATGTAATACAGAACAAATGGCCAGTACCGTTTTGTGTAGAGGACTCTATGAGTTCAATTCTATGCCGGGTGAACTGAAAACGTGGACAAGCTTAAATATGTTTAAGATATCCATGAGGAGCTATGTATTGTCACAATATTAGCTGTTTTTATTGTAATTATGATAACTGATTTAAAATTAGCTTAGTATAATTCTACAATTGGGTTTGGATTTCATTTGTAACTTTGTTTTATGTATATAGCTACGGCTAAATAAATAAACTTTTTTTTTTTTACTTTATAGCTTAGACTCTGTTTAGAGAATAACTCGTATACCCCCGTTAACGGTACGATCTCCGATACTCAGGTCGTACCTACCTTAAAATAAAAAACGTATTTCCCAATAATTATATTCCACCCTCCTTATACAGTACGCGGTAAAACTAATGACCTGTCAATACTTTTATTCTTTAATAGGTAGCCAGTCCCGATGGGTGGTCCATATTTCATCCATATAACACTTCTCATTACCTCAACTGCAGAATGTAATTTCCAATATGCAAATGATTTAATTATCTTAAATGCTGCAAGAATCCGGGCCTTCCTCGCTGATATCTTGACACGAAATCTAGCCCAAAGACATATTTATTACAGGTTTGTCGATAAATTTTCGTAAAAATCGAACCCCCTATATGGTACTCGTCCCGACCAAGGCTAGCCGCTGCCCCTAGGGATTTGTTGTGATGCCGGAGTTACGTTATTACTGTCAATTCCATTTCTCATTGCCCGAGATCTCTTTTACCGGTTAAGTTATTCCGCACGCATGTATTGTGGCCTTTAATCTTTTTTTTTGTTTTTAATTAATTATAATTTCTTATGGTTAGCCGGAGCACGTTTACCATTCATTCTACTGCAGGGGAATTCCCATACAACCGCGAAAACTGTTTGTGTAGTATTGTTACTATTATTTGTTTATATAAATAGTTGCTAATTTTGCCAAATAAATATCGAGAAATTGAGGCTTTTGATTGCGGTCGGAGAGCGTGAAATCGATTCTTGTAGCTTTGGTAAAATAAATGTAAATATTCGACAAAACAAAAAATGATAGTCCTTTCGTTTGGCATGTTAATTCCTTTATGCACTTACACATGGCGTGTCTTGTTATATCCCTCGTAAAAGAGAATCAGAGTGTAAAATGAAGAGTTCATAATTATTTCGCTTCCACGATGATATATTAAACCGCTGCTTATTGGCGTAGGTACGTATATATTTAAGATACTTAGTCAAGTCGAAAACCAGTACTTTTCAACTGATTTTCGCAACAAATAGAGTGCTTTCTACATAAGGATTTTCATTTATAACTGTCGCAAGAATAACTGCATCTGATGGGTGTAGGTAACATCTCGATCTATATTTACAAGCGTGTGTCTCTAGCAGCGGATGTTCAAAACTGCAAATAAAACTAAAACAGTTTTACTTGTAGAGGTAACTACACTTAGTGAGAATAGACATAAAATAAATGGTATCATTAACACCTAAAACAGCCTTTTAATAGATTAAAATATATTTTTTCTTATTTTGTAATTCTAAAATTGAATTTTAGCTTGAATTTATGAATTTACTAGCAAGATGGCTGCAGTATGAATTTACTAACAAAATGACGCAGTTTTAAACACTATTTTGATTAGATTTTTATTTATTATGTGTCCAAACACACGTCAATCAACGAAATTGCAATTTTTCGAGTTCTTATAATACGTGTCATAAAAAAAATATCTTTAGCTTATAGAGACGAAAAAAATCACATTTTTTGGGACTTTGGAAAAGAGATTGTTCTTCTATGAAATGTGTCACATGAAAACAATTTTTTTAACTCAAAGACAAAAAAAATCACAATTTTTTTTGGACATTAACGAAACCAAGACTGTGAAGGCTTTCAAGGCCGGTCAAAATACAATCTATAGTGTTTTCCGGACTTGAAGCCGCGGAATAGGAGAAGGAATAAATTCCATTGGACCACGGCTTCAAAACCCGGAAGATGATGGAAATCACAATTTTTTTGTCTTTAAAACACAAAATTTTAGACAATAAATCTTGTTACATGAAAATTTAATTTTTAATCCATAAACATGATTTTTCGGGACTTTGACAAAACGACTTTTGGAATAAAATTTACGATTTTTACAAAATATTTTTATATTTTTTTTCTGCACAAACAGCAATTATGGAAGCCGTTCCTTTCAGGTCTAATAAATAATTACCACAGGATGTACCTATCAAAGACGTCCAAACATCAGCTCACCCACTTGTCAAACAGTGATATCTATAAGCTAAATTGTCTCATTTGTCGGACACACTTCGATCTCTGTATACGTGAAGAACATTTCAGTTGATCCTGAGAATTACGACTTTTATCGCCTTTGACCTAAAAATTAAATTGTTGTTACACGAATATTTTGAGGCAATTTCTTTATCTTTTTTAATGAAAGTTTGGCCAAAAATTTTGTTGTTTCTGTAAAGAACGTAAATTGAAAATGTTTTCATCGCTTTTGTTACAAAAGTTCTTAATTTTAGTCCAGAAGTCGATTTTTTAAAGACTCGAGACAAAGTGGTTTTTTATTGTTATTAGCCCAAAAATTTTATTTTTATGTAACACCTTCCATAGCCTAAAAATCGCTTTGTAAGATTCTGATTCTTTTCGACTTTGCTCTGAAATTTTATGTTTTGTCTCACTATGTTTTGTCTCATTATGTTTTGTCTCACACAAATCGAGCGATCTCTCTAGAGAGCTTTAAACAAAATAATTGTTGTTTCTGCAAAGTCAAAAGGTTTTGTTCCAAAAATGTTTTAACCAATTTTACTTTAAATATCGCTAATTGTATTCCAAAAATTGTATTGTAAATGCACAAAAAATTAAAAAAAGTCAAAAGGTTTGCAAAACTCTAAAATCTTAAATACTAGACGTTCTATAGACCGAAAATCTGTTTGTTACTGTCCCGAAAAATTGAAATTTTTACTGCCTTTGATATAAAAATGTAATGTTATATATATGACACGTTTCATAATATAAAAAAAAAATTGTTTTAAAAACACGAAAAATTGTGATTTTGTTTTTGTGTCAAAAGTCGTTAATTTTCGTTTAAAAGTCGCTTTATTAAAGATTCGAGAAAAAATGGTTAGTTTATCGCTTTTAACTTAACCATTTTATTTTCTTACGACACCTTTTATAGTCCAAAAGTCGATTTGTTAAAGACAGTTTTTTTTTCGATTTTGCACTGAATATTTTACTTTTGTGTCACAAACCCAAATTTGAAACCATTGTCCCTTTTTAAAAATAATATTTTTTCCACACTTATTATAGTTTCTGCAAAGACAAAAAATTCTGTTCAAAAAATGTTTTAATCAATTTTGCTTTAAAAATCTCTAATTTTAATGAAATCAAATGTTTTGTAATTATACAAAAATCGTTTTTTTTTATTTTATTTTTGTGTGACACGTTTTTTTAGTTTGAAAACCGGTTTGTTAAAGACACGAAAAATTGTAATTTTATTTTTATTCCAAAAGTAGTTGATTTTCATTTAAAATTCGCTTTGTTAAAGACTCGAGAAAAAATGGGTTTTTATCGCTTTTAGCCGTAAAATTTATTTTTCATACGACACGTTATATAGTCCAAAAATCGCTTTGTTAAAGACAGGCTTTTTTTCGATTTTGCATTGAAAATTTTGTTTTTGTATCACACAAACCCGTTTGGAAACCATTGCCCCTTTTTTAAAAATAATATTTTTTCCCCAACTATTATAGTTTCTGCAAAAACAAAAAATTTTGTTCAAAAAATGTTTTAATAAATTTTGCTTTAAAGATCTCTAATTTTAATGAAATCAAATGTTTTGTATGTACAAAAAATCGTCTTTTTTTTATTTTATTTTTGTGTGACACGTTTTTTTAGTTTGAAAACCGGTTTGTTAAAGACACAAAAAATTGTGATTTTGTTTTTATTCCAAAAGTAGTTAATGTTCGTTTAAAATTCGCTTTGTTAAAGACTCGAGAAAAAATGAGTTTTTATCGCTTTTAGCCTAAAAATTTTATTTTCTTACGACACGTTTTATAGTCCAAAAATCGCATTATTAAAGACAGGCTTTTTTTTCGTTTTGCACTGAAAATTTTGTTTTTGTGTCACACAAACCCGTTTTGAAACCATTGTCCCTTTTTTAAAAATAATATTTTTTCCACAATTATTATAGTTTCTGCAAAGACAAAAAATTCTGTTCAAAACATGTTTTATTCAATTTTGCTTTAAAAATCTCTAATTTTAATGAAATCAAATGTTTTGTAATTATAAAAAAATCGTTTTTTTTTTATTTTATTTTTGTGTGACACGTTTTTTTAGTTTGAAAACCGGTTTGTTAAAGACACGAAAAATTGTGATTTTGTTTTTATTCCAAAAGTAGTTAATTTTCGTTTAAAATTCGCTTTGTTAAAGACTCGAGAAAAAATGGGTTTTTATCGCTTTTAGCCTAAAAATTTTATTTTCTTACAACACGTTTTATAGTCCAAAAATCGCTTTATTAAAGACAGGCTTTTTTTTGTTTTGCACTGAAAATTTTGTTTTTGTGTCACACAAACACGTTTTGAAACCATTGTCCCTTTTTTAAAAATAATAATTTTTCCCCAACTATTATAGTTTCTGCAAAGACAAAAAATTTTGTTCAAAAAATGTTTTAATGAATTTTGCTTCAAAGATCTCTAATTTTAATGAAATCAAATGTTTTGTATGTACAAAAAATCGTCTTTCTTTTTAATTCTATTTTTGTATAACACGTTCTTTAGTTTGAAAACCGGTTTGTTAAAGACACGAAAAATTGTGATTTTGTTTTTGTTCCAAAAATCGTTAATTTTCGTTTAAAAGTCGCTTTGTTAAAGACTCGAGAAAAATGGTTATTTTATCGCTTTTAGCTTTATTTTCTTGCGACACGTTTTATAGTCTAAAAATCCCTTTGTTAAAAACAGATTTTTTTTCGGTTTTGCACTGAAAATTTTACTTTTGTGTCACACAAACCCATTTTGAAACCATTGCTCCTTTTTAAAAATAATATTTTTTCCACACCTATTATAGTTTATGCAAAGACAAAAAATTCTGTTCAAAAAATGTTATAATCAACTAAGAATCTCTAATTTTATTGAAATCAAATGTTTTGTAAATGTACGAAAAATCGTCTTATTTTTTAATTTTATTTTGTGTGACACGTTTTTCAGTTCGAAAACCGTTTTTTTAAAGGCACGAAAAATTGTAATTTTGTTTTTGTTTCAAAAGTCGTTAATTTTCGTTCAAAAGTCGTTTTGTGAAAGACTCAAGAAAAAAAGTTTTTTTTTATGGCTTTTAGCCTAAAAACTTAATATTGCTACATTACGTTTTATAGTCCAAAAATAGCTTTGTTTTAGACTGACTTTTTTCTAGATTTTGCACTGAAAATTTTACTTTTGTGTTACACTCCCAATTTGAATCCATTGTCCCTTCTTAAAAATAATTTTTTTTACAATTATTATAGTTTCTGCAAAGACAAAAAATTCTGTTGAAAACATGTTTTAATCAATTTTGCTTTAAAAATCTCTAATTTTAATGAAATCAAATGTTTTGTAAATGTACGAAAAATCATCTTTTTTTATTTTATTTTTGTGTGACACGTTTTTTAGCTTGAAAACCGGTTTGTTAAAGACACGAAAAATTGTGATTTTGTTCCAAAAGTCATTAATTTTTGTTCAAAAGTCGTTTTGTTAAAGACTCGAGAAAAATGTATTTTTTTATCGCTTTTAGCCTATAACCTTAATTTTCTTACGACACGTTTTATAGTCCAAAAATCGCTTTCTTAAAGACAGATTTTTTTTTCGATTTTGCACTGAAAATTTTACTTTTGTGTCACATAAACCCATTTTGAAACCATTGTCCCTTTTTAAAAATAATATTTTTCCCTATTATTATAACTATTATAGTTTCTGCAAAGACAAAAAATTCTATTCAAAAAATGTTTTAATCAATTTTGCTTTAAAGATCTCTAATTTTAAAGAAATCAAATGTTTTGCAAATGTACTAAAAATCGTTTTTTTTAAATTTTATTTTTGTGTGACACGTTTTTCAGAAGAAAACCGGTTTGTTAAAGACTCGAAAAACTATGATTTTTATCGGCTTTATTTAAAAAATTAATCTTTATGTTACTCGTTCTTTAAGTTCGAAAACCAGTTTAGTTAAGGTCCCAAAAATAGCATTTTTTCAGTTTTGATCTAAAAATGTAATACGTACCTAATTAAAATAACTTCAAAAATAGTTTTGCCAGTCTCAAAAATCGTATGTTAAAGTACCAAAAATCGTAATTTTTTTCGTCTATGTCGTCGAGTAGTTCGACGAGTTTTATCGCCTTTGGCCTAAAAATTTAATTGTTGTCACACGAACATTTTGAGGCAATTTCTTTACCTTTCTTTAATGAAAATTTTTGTTGTTTCTTTTTCGTAAATTTTGTTCTAAAAATGTTTTCATCGCTTTTGTTTCAAAAGTCCTTAATTTTAGTTCAAAAGTCGATTTATTAAAGACTCGAGGAAAAGCGGTTTTTATTGTTTTTAGCCCAAAAATTTTATTTTTGCCTAAAAATCGCTTTGTTACAGATTCTCATTGTTTTCGACTTTCTAAATAAAGCTTTGAACAAAATAACTGCTCTTTCTGCAATGTCAAAAGGTTTTGTTTTAAAAATGTTTTAACCAATTTTGCTTTAAAAATCTCTAGTTTTATTGCAAAAATTGTATTTTAAATGCACACCATTTTGTAATTTATCGTCATTGATCTAAAAATTTAATTTTCATGTGACAAGTTTCTTGGTCCGAAAATCGGTTTGCTAAAATCTCAAAGAAATTGTCATTTTTATCGGCTTTACTCTAAAGTCTTAATTTTTATGTTACGCGTTCCATAGGCCAAAAATGTGTTTGTTACGGTCCCAAAAAATTGTAATTTTTACTATCTTTGAAAATTTAATGTTTGTTACGTTTGTTAATTTTATTTCAAAAGTCATTAATTTTCGTTCAAAACTCGTTAAAAATTTAATTTTCTTATGACACGTTTTATGGTCTAAAAATTGCATGGTTAAATACTGTTTTTTTCCGTTTTCCACTGAAAATATTACTTTTGTGTCACACGAACCCATTTTGAAACCACTATTCCTTTTTTAAAGCAAACTTTTTTACACAATTATTATAGTTTCTGCAAAGATAAAAAAATCTTTTCAAAAAATTTTGTAATCAATTTTTTCTTCAAATATCTCTACTTTTAATCAAATCAAATGTTTATCGTCTTTTTTTTAATTTTATTTTTGTGTGACACGTTTTTTAGTTTGAAAACTGGTCTGTTAAAGACTTGAAAAATTGTGATTTTTAGTCTCGTATTTTTTTTCGTCTGTGATTTAAAAATTTAGTTTATCTAATACCAGAGAACTAACCAATTTTACAATGGTTGAATTATTCTCATTAAAAAGCGACTCGAAGCATGTTCTCCTCTAGGAAAGAAAAATCATGGTTTGGCAATAAAGAGAAATGTACCAAACAATATATTAAAAGAATAAACGACTTGGCAGCTTCAATTAGTGCAAAACATCTAGGAATTGTATTCTGATCCCCCTTCAATTAATAGCGGAGAACAGAGAGGTCGCCATCATGTCATCTTTCTTCTTGTTATAAGAACTTTATCATTATTTATCCATATGATGTTCTACAAATAAATGTAAGAAATTGTAACAAATATCGCAAACCGCAATTTTATACCCCCAAGCAGCGGTCGAGTCGGTCATTGCTTGAGGGGCAAACAATCAAATGACGTCATCCTCGACTGGTCAATTATTAAATGGATTTTAGACTTGAACAGTGTTTATGGAGTTAGAACATTCTAATGTTATGTATGTGTTTGTACGCAAATATTACAATAAAAGAAGTGTAAGCAAATTTGGCAATATTTCAATAAAACCTAATCACTTTCCATCAAAACTCATGGGGACGGTAGGCTTGGAGTACGTTTGAAATAACCGTTTTTTCTTCGAAAAAATTATATCATCTAATAGATTATAGTCTTACATCTTTCATGTTAAGTAAGGAAAAGTGTACTTTTGTAAGGTTTCAAGAAAACAAATGAGATTCAACTTCCCGAAACAGTCAAAACACCCAATTTTGCTAACCTGTTAAAACGGGATATGCAAAAAAATACTCCTCCAAAAGACGAATATGGAACATTGCCAAATGTAACGTAAAATAAGAAAACGAAGAAATATATAACTGAACTCCTCTGACTTGATCTCACCTGACCCCGTAAGGGCTCCTACGGGGTCACCACTTATTATGCTGCTGAGAGCGGAATTGGCAACATGGCAGGCCTAATAGGTGACAGATTCAAAAATTTGACAGATGACATATCTATTATCTAGACCAAAGAGGTAGGTTTAATCTATCAGACGTGGTATTTTTTTAAAAAGAAAAAACGATTATTTGGAATTTATAGCGTTTTCTTTTGGTAAATATCGTTTCACATGATGGTTGCACTAGTTACCTACCAGTTCTACTATCATGGAAAACTGGTGCAATCTCAAATGAACACGAATTAGGTGTGAACGTAACTAGTGCGGCACGAGCTCGAAGAGGTCGTGCCAAAAAGTTGGCACTCAGCTCAAAACTGGCCCAATCAGTTATCCAAGAGATCACACAAATATGTAAGCGTTCTACCGAAAGAACACACAATTCGCAACAGTGCAACACTAGTGCTGCCAGGTTTTACCAAAAGAAAACGCTATTATAGTCGAACTGTACCCGAACCCAACGGGTCACATATTAACAAAATGACAGACGCTCACCTCAATTTCATGTAGAAACTTCTCGACACTGTACTCCCACATGAACCATATCTGCTCTCTACAACTTACATTAAAAGGATTTCTTCAATAATGAGTTATTGAGCTGCCTGTTCTAAATATTTACTACGTAGTCGCGTTTTATTTAAACTTTTAACAACAACACTCAAGTCACAATGGCAGCTTGTCAATAATGGCGTCTACATGTTTGACGTTTCAAGTAATTACCGCACAGGCGCTGCTGTCTGATTGGTCAGAACAATATTGGCAAGAATGTCAAGTTTGATTGGTGCAAATACACGACACATGTATAACAACGCACAAACGGTAGGCATACATTGTCTATCATTTGATTGGTCAACCTAAATACTAAATGAATTTGGCCGATGGAATTAACGTTTTGTTTTTAATCCTGCGAACTTTTAATTATTATTTCCATGCAAGAGGTCGAATTTCGTCCATTATGAAGAAAAATATGTACAAAAATAATAAATAATATAAAAAATGCGTAGAAAAATTGAGTATTTGAAAAAGAGTTTTTTTTTATTTTTTATTTTTCATAAAGATTTTAAGACATAATTTTAATACAAAATTATTGTTGTAAATCAACAAATTTATTGTACTTTACGAGTAACTATTTTTTTTTGACTACTACTTACCTATCCTTAATTTGTAAATAAATAATAATTAATATCATAAACAAGAGTTACAAATTTCAATAATATTTAGGATTATAGCAAATTAGAGCATCTCTACCACTGATCACTGAACAATAATATTTTATATTTTGTATTGTGGTAATCATTTCAATTTCATTTATGGAAAAATTTTTCAAAATTACTCACCTTGATCTTTGTAAATACCTCCTCAAAAAAATCCCAAGTGGAATAATCGAAATTTCGGCCGGTTTATAGTAAATTACTACTTTTTTGGCTTAAATTCGGCATTTTTCGGAATTGTTTATTAGTGCAACTCAAGTCGCACCGGTACCACGATAATACCAAAAAAAAAACAAAAACAACACGCCGACCCACTAGCCTTCTAGATACGCGTCGTGCAGACTGCCGAGGAGCGGTCCACCAAGTGCAAGCTCTTTGATCGGGCTTTTATTACGGTATGTGCATCAGCAGGAGCTTTCAGCTGTTGGGGCTTTCGCTATCACTGCCGCGTCAGAGCGAGAAGGAAGTCAGGGTGCAGGAACGCTCTCAAGGGATGATGAGCGGGAGAGAGACGCAACTTTAAAGCTTTTTATGGAGAAAATTGTCAAAAGAAGGGAGAGGCGGGAGTCTGCGTGTGGGAACGAAAGAGAAGGCTCTCCCCTATTATTTTGAATGAGTAATGTGTCTGGACTCGGGTGCTTTCTGCACCTCATCGCGAAAAGGATGGATATTGGTGTCTGGATGCTGCGGCTCTAGTTATTGATCTTCGGTTTATTGCCATGTGGAATGGTTTATTGCCATGTGCATCGATGCTATGGAAAAAGTTAAAGTTTCACTGTTTCTTCCGGCTCGTTTTTAGAAGTATCCATAAAAATAAAGAGAATTTTTGAAAATCCTGAATTTATTGAAAAACGGTCATCAAGGGTAATTTTGGTACAGCGATTCAAGTTATCCAATTTAGTGACTTTTTTTGCCTACCTATAGCTATTATTAAACCTGACCTACTCATAAATACTCACTCCTCCTAAACGTTAATATTTTCGATTTGTCAACAACTTGAAATTGACCGTGAAATAGAGACTGAATGATGCATATCTATTTTTTTTTAATCCGCAATTTCTTCATTACCATTATTTATTATTATCGAACGAAATGGGTGTATGATAATTGCGGAATGGGCGGCTTCATTAATAAGTCATTTTTAAAAACTGATGACTATTAATTGAATAGCATATCGATCTCAGGTGGTACCAAGTTCGAGACCATTTTGTGATCGTGAGAAATCAAATAGTCAGCTTGTTTTTTTGGTGATTTCAGGTGATTTCAGGACTTCAGATACCTACCAAGTTTCAACAATAAACATCTTTAGAGAGCTCCGAAAGTATTCCCGTCTCTAGACTTTTATTAAGAAAAAGGATGGGAATACTCTGAGCGCTCTTCGAGAGAAATCCCGGTCATCAAGAGAAATTCCTGTAAAAACCTGAACATTTTTCCTTCACCATCCTATCGGGAAACGCAACTGAGTATTTAAGGCAACGAACTAGCATCAATCTGGAGAGAGCCTCGTGTTTTATGTTTGTCCCGCACTTTTAACGATGTGAGACATAAAAATGGCAGCAAAAGATGCAGGCAGTGACGTCACTTGATATTGTTGTGCAAATTGACCTCTCTGTTTGCATTAGTTTGCATATGAGTTCATGTGTGGCAACATGGCAACTTGTAAGCCATTTTTCGAGACTTTTAAGTTTTAAACGTATGGAAGTTTTTTCTGTTTTTCGGTTTTCTAAATAAACCAGCCCCACGAGGCCCTAAATGCACATATGGTCGCAATATATTTAATTTTCGTAGAAGAGCATTTCTTTTGTTACTTTTTGGACAGGCACTTTCACAATTTATTGGGAATTCCGGCCATAAAACATGAAACCCTACAATTACGCTTCTTCTTTAACCGGCAGAGGCGCCCTTTGAATGGTTTATGGTCCTTAAAAGAATTTCAGTCCTGCGCGTGACCCGAACAATAGTTTAGTAATTAAAGCGATTTTGCGAGTATCGTTAATCGACAGTAACATCTTATCATCAGATAGAGCTTTTAATTTTTCATCCTTTGAATGTAAATTCGAGCAATTTATGTCTTAATTGACTGGGTCAGGAAATTAACGGTCAATTTAAAAAATAGTATATTATAAACCAAGGTTGTGAAGTACATTATTATGACCCGAACGGCAAGTTTAAATCCCGAAGAGCGTAGCGCTGAGGGATCTAAGACGTGAGGGTCATAAGTAGTTCACAACTGCGATGTATATATGATTTTTTCCACTACTAGAGTCGATAAATCTACAACAGAAAATTGCCTAAATTAGTAAGATAGCGCTTCGCATATTTTATTACTAAGAACAGGCGCGTCTTCAATCCATATGGAGGCTTCGTTACCGTGGCAACCGATAAACAAAATCGCCGTATGACGATATCACGGCGCCTAATGCGCCTGACAACTGACAGCTTTATTTACCAGGTAAATAATCGGCCATAACGTTGTCATTATAGACCGCTTATGTTCAATTGTTTTATAAGCAAAACGAGAAAACCCACTTTACAGTCATTCTGCTGGCCTTTAACGGTCCGTATTGAAGCTAGTAGTGGAAAAAAAGCTTTAATTGTCAATTAAACTATGTCATGTGAGGAATTATTTTAAAAAGCATCATTTATTCTGTCCAATGATCATATTTTCAATTTCCTTCTTCCAACAGGTTGTCCAGAAAAGCTCATTTTCTAAATTTATACCCGCGCTGTCCGAAGCGCCACATAGTCGCCACTGGTCAGGGTGCTATCGATTTTTTCTGCAGTATCCTTTCGAGGATGAGTTTCTTTGAATATAAATTCGAGCAATTTATGTCTTAATTGACTGGGCTAGGAAATTAACGGTCAATTTAAATAAAAAGCTTTAATTGCCAATTAAACTATGTCATGTGAGGTATCATTTTAAAAAGCATGATTTATTCTGTCCAATGATCACATTTTCAATTTCCTTCTTCCAACAGATTGTTCAGAAAAACTCATTTTCTAAACTTATGCCCGCGCTGTCCGAAGCGCCATAATAATATAGTCGCCACTGGTCAGGGTGGTATCGATTTTTTCTGCAGTACCCTTTCGGAGATGAGTTAACGTACCGAGACGGTGGTTCCGAGGATCTTCGGAAAGAGAGAGACGATTTTTGGACTCGCGAGAGTTAAGACCTGAAGAGACGCGTTCTGAACTCGCTAGAGTTACGTCCTAGAAAGAGAGACGCGTTTTGAACTCGCGAGAGTTGTGACCTAAAGAAGGAGACGATTTTTGAACTCTCTAGAGTTATATGACCTAAAGAGAGACGCACTTTGAACTCGAGAGAGTGACTACCAAAACGGGAAGACGGAAAAGTTCGAATTTTACCGCGAGAAGAAAGTCAGTTTGGGCTCCGCCGTTCTGATTATCGCCAATTCGTAATTTTTTTTCCCTTTTTGAATTCCGTTTGAAGTCCGGCGCGCTAATTATTTGTATTTTTAATTAGTGCCAAAACAATTAAACCACTTATTGCCCACTTACGAAAAGTTTCGTGGAGTGTTCTTTCTGCTCGTGGATGCTTTTCCTGAATAGGCCATTTTCTTTTAGCGGATACTTTGGAGACGCAGGAGACTACCAGCAATTAAGTATTTATAGAGTAGTTGTAGAAGTTGAAACAATTAGTATATTATTATAGTAGTGTTTTGCTCACATAATATCGAGAATCCCATCGACCTGGCGGAATTCTTTTTTCGTTAGTTTAGTGTCCTTTGTTGTTGTTTTTTTCAATTTTAGTAATAAATGGTGTACCCGTCATGCACGTTTCTGGGGACCACTGAACTTATCGTGAAAAGTTCACGTCCGCCGCTATTTTATTTCAGATTCCTGAGAAAACTGAAAATTGTCTTTTTTAATTTTATTTTTAATTAATTAATATGTATTCGATTTTTTTTGCAGGTTTTGTTTTATACAATAAAACCTTGCTGGCATCCCCAAAATATTAAATTTTATTTTATATACGTCAGGCAATACCATGGAAGAGTTTTTTTTCGCTACAAAGATGAAATGCCACGGATTAATTATCGGCCTTTTGCCTCCATAATTAGGGACCTAAGGGACAACAAAATAGATCCTTTACGAGAGTTGGGTCCCCCTTGCAGCGTAATAAAAGAATTTGGCACCTATACGTTGGACTTTCAAGTAGTCGAATATCCGCAGACACGGCGGCGACGGCGACACAGCAGCCGCAACCACAGCCGCCCCCTCAACGACCAATTATTAGCAAGGCTGGGGGGGGGGGGGACACGGCGCGACAATATCTCAACTTCTTGCGTTAAATTGATGTATTCTAATAACAATGACATCACGTCATGGGACACATGGACTTCTGAGGAAAAATCTGAAATGTCTCAAACAGGGTTTCTCTACACTGATCTGAAAGAATTCCCATCAATAAATACTCATTGAGAAAGCAAAGGATGGGAATACTCAAAGAGCAGTCTAGAGCGGCTACTTATAAACACTTTAAGAAATTCGAAAGTTTTCCTTCACCATCGTATCCAGAAATACAACTTTTTCTTTTTTAGGTGAGTTACTGAAGGACCTTTTGTTTCTTAGTCCATTTTCTATTTCTTTGACAATTCACAGCCAACTTACATTACATTTGAATAAACACGTTGGCATTATAAGTTTGTTGGCCGTATTTACAAGACTACGAGACACTACTTTCGCTTTTGTGTTAAATACTCTTGAATTTAAATTTTAAATTAGAGCGAACTCTTTTACTTATCTGATTAAACCAATAAGAGGGCTGCGTCTCGCAAACCGCAGAAAACTGTGTTATAATGCAAAACGGGAAACTACTCTATCTCTATACTACTTTAAATACGTTTAACAGAGGGAGATAGGAATAGTTTTTGTGAATTATTGACAGTTTACTTTGAAGTTGACATTGACATTTAACATTCTGCCAACGTCAAACCTCTTCGTGTCGCAGCGCAGCCATTTTGCTTTTACTTATAAAATTAATTCAAATAATTAATAATTCATTTATTAATGATTTATGAATTGGTTTTTATTAATTTACAATTCTCAGCATTCAGTGCGTAACCGCCATGGGTACTACATTAAGTAATGCTTCTTCCTCACCTAAATGGATGGTAAGCGTTTCATGTTAGTTTTTTAAAATGCCTTGTTAGGATCCTTTTTTTTTTCACCAATAATTTAAGTATCAAGATGCGTTTTGAATCCTAAGTTAATATCTACTCCTGCACACTATTCTTTATGTATGAGGTCAAAAAACAATCAAAACCCATCTCATGTCCTACATGCCCAATGCCCATTGACTCAAACGAGATCTCACTGTTCCAAGATCCACCCCATCCAACTCAATGTTTCTGTTTCCCCTTTCCCACAGAGACAAGAATGGAAAAATAACAATATTTTTGTGGAACGTACTAAACATTTCAATATGAAGTAATAGATTTAAAGGAAACCAGAAACTTCTATTATCTGCTTTCCTTATGTGTGTTTTCTCACACTTATCATTGGAATAAATCAACAACAGTTTTATTCTGTTTCAGATGAACTCAATAAGCAAGGCATACTCATGAAAACTAGGTCTGTTGCCAAGCCAGTCGCAAGATACTAATTTTAACTGATATTCAATTTTAAATAAGTGTTTTTGCTCTTAGTACCTCCACTGCACACAGCAGTACATACTAACAACTAGATATCAGTGTCTCTAATACTCATTGTGCACCAAAGTTGAGGATACTGCATATAACATTCCCTTAAAATTGCTTTTTTGAGTTTGTCAAGTGAGGTCATACTAAAGTACTGCCCTGACAAACCATGGCTACCCAAGAAGACCGTTCTTTATCAGCTGGGATGTCTTTTCCAAAATGGATGAAAAACAAGATGAATGATAGGTAAGTGAACATATATTCTTTAAAAGAGATTATAATATTAGTTATATGCAAGTCTTGATCAAAGAGTTTATTTCAATTATGAACATTGTTTTACAAGGTACCTGCTTTGAGGGAAATACATTTCTAGTAGTAGAAGGAACGATAATTGTAGTTTGATATATGGCTTGCAGAGTTTTGGTGTGATGAGAGACTCACAGGCTGCTGCAATTTGCTAATCAAGTCACACCCTCATTTTAGTATTTTCTTATGAAGATCTTGCTGCATTTTACCATGTTGGCTCCTTTTTAGAAAAATCAAGAATCCTTCACTTGCACCAATTTCAGTACCTACACTTTATTCTGTTCATTTATTATGTCATCCAATTAGAGTTGGAAATCTGATTTTGATATTTTAATATTTTCTCAACTCAGCTAAAAAGATAAGTATCTCTTTTGCCTTCTTTCTAACAATCAAGCTAACAAAAATTATCATTTTCTTTAAAAACAAATTAATGTTATTCAAATAAAACAGCAAATTACCTGTGTTGATGAAAACACTTTTGAACCATTTGGAAATTCCTTGTTTAAATCATGTGATTTCAATTTGCTTTGATTTGTATAATCTTTCTTATCATCTTAATCTGCTAATCCCTTCAAAGGCAACAGTTGGGGGTTGTAAAAGTTTTATGGCAATTCATATTTTCCTTAGTCACAGCTCTCTGTTTTTAGCAGAGATATGAATCTGTAGATATCATGAAGATATTTCTGCGGTTAGATAAAGTATCCTGGAAACATTTCTAGTAGTCACTTTCGAGAATTATTGGATATAGTAGAACAAACTAGGCTGGCCTTGATGCTTGATGCTCATTTTTTTTATTTAATTAATTGTCTGTGTGATGTTTGCCAACATGTCTGGCAGCAATAGCCAATTAGTTATTCGCGAGAAAATCCAGTTAATTCTAGAATGATCTAAATTGTTTTTTAAATGCCGCTTATTACCTTGTGCTCTAATTATTAGGTTGCCGCGTATTTTCTTTATTAAGGCATATTTGGCCTAAATAGATAAAGTAAATTAGGGCTGTATGTGAGCAGAATGTATGATAAATTTCCCCATTTTTTTTTTATTTATATGAAACCTGTTTGTTGTTTACCTTCTTATTTGTAAATATTTTATTCAAGTTGTTGCCTGGCTCATGGGCCCTGTTATTTATTGGTGGATTGGTTCTTAGGGTGAGGTTTTTTTGTCTTTGATAAATGGAAAACAATACTGGGTTTGGAATGAAAAACACACTTTTGGCATGATTCCAAGTGACATTTTTGAGTTTCTTCACGCTTTTTCACAGTGTCATGTTTTCCTGCTTTATAATTCTGACAATTTTACGAATTAATATGACTTCTTGAACTAACTGGTTTTAACCAGATTCAATAGATTTGATCTATTCTAATTCACAATAATCTTACTTTAATGGATTGGATTCTAGGTTAAATTATTCAAGTCTCCCCTCAGGCGTTAAATTGCGCAATTGCCTACCTTAACAATCTGCAAGGTCTTACTTATTTTCTTTTATAACATGATCTTATTTACATTCAAGAGTCTCAGGTTTCCTCTGTTCAGGGCTGGTTGGTTGGTTATTAAAGCGAAAACTTATGCTAAGTATGGGAACTTAAATAATGATGAAAAAAAACTTTTTTAATTTTATCAAAATGTACCTGTCAAACGGCTTATGCCTCAGTGTTATAGTTCAGCGTTTGGAATTTGACTTTCTGTACGTATTTCTTGGCTCATGGTAAAAATATTTATTGCAAGAGGAATTCGTTATATAGGTATTATATTCTCGTTTACCTTTACTGCTACATATCTATGTATTGGTTTGTCTGTATCGAAATCAGTTTAAATTGAATGATTTGTTTTCTCATACCCAAGATTTTTTATTAGTTATTTTTAAATTGTTTTTTTTTTCTTTGAAACTGTGATATTGATGCGTCGAAAAAGCGTACATCTGTAAATACACATTTGCCTATAGAACTAATCAAACGCAGGTGTTTTTATCTTTTGTGGTAAAAAGCACAAGTGTTCTGCTTAAGTTGTTGAACACATTAACAAAGCTTTTTAATTAAAGTCCTACACCCGACCACAAAACATATTATTCCATTGTATATCTCTAAACTCCCTTACTACCTATATTCAATACGATGATCCAGTGTTGTGTCATTAACCTTCGCATTATCCTGTAGGCAGTTCCCGACTTGCTTTGTTACTGTGGTTTTAACTTTCAATGCTCAGTGCTCTGCTACTTTAAAAACGAGTGTAGTGAGTTAAACACCTGGGATTGTTCCTTGTATTCCTACAGAGCCATTGCCAAGGATTTCTCGACAATATTTGGGTGAGTGACGACATCTATTGTGCATTTATCGATCCTTGTGCTTTACAAAAATCTATCCATCTATTTGTTATTGAACTTGACCTGAATCATTGTAATGAAAATCCATCCCAAAAAGGACTTCTCAAGTCATTGTTATACTCCCGCTTTATACGACGTTTGCATGGAAAGGAGGGCTTGTCACAAGGAAGTTATCGTCATGTGATGCTTGACCCCTTTGTTATTTATGTACAGAACGACCGGTTGCCAAGTCCGCAGCGTGTTTTCATTGGCCTCAGTAAATTGAAAAACATAAGAGTTTACCACATAAGCCATTTTTTACAAAAGATTAGACCCTGTGTTTCCTTATCACTGACCCTTCTGTTTACTGTGCATGCTAATCTGAACTCGAGTGTGCAATTCGTGTCTCAAAGCTGTGATATTACTTCTCGTCCTCGTACTTTAAACCAATAGAAACGTTGTTTATGTAAATGATAACCTTTGGTATCTAGCGGTTTCCAGGCTGTCTGTTCTAATAATCGTGCAATGAATGTCTAAGTAGAACTAATCAAAGTCACGAGCCTCCTACGTTTAAGATAACAGTTTTTATGGCGTCAAGTCATTCCTTGCTCATAATTTCTCACTTGACGTAAGGATTGTATTGTGAGCATCGTCGTATATAATTTTAAACATTTATAGCAGTGCTCACACCATTATTTAGAATTTTACCTACTAACCAATCAGCTTTTCGTTGCATGACTGCATAACTTTAGGCTCCCAGACACCTGGGTTTCTATGTCGTTTTGAAATTGAAAATTTCATAGTCTGTGTGTGGGGTCAATATTTAACGACTCACAGTTATGTATTACGTCTGTAATAATAGCAGTTATGATTAGTGAGTAGTCTACAATTCTCTGTATTTTTTGTTGTCTGTTTCTGTTATTAACATATTGGTGGTTACTCTTAATGAAATAGTCGATATTAGCCCATTAAGACATGAAATGTCCATTTCAAGTAGGGAAAAGAGATCCGAGTTTTCAATCCTTTAGAGCGTTGTGAAAATAGATCGTTATTGAGACATCAGGATGTAGGTCATCGCAATTTGATAATGTTTTTAGTGTCAGAGTAGCCTTTGGTGTTGCAGGTCGATAAACAATCCTGAAGTGAAAAAATATCATTTTCATCAGACATGGTTGCAAATACTTTGGCCTGCCATGTCAAGGTGACGGTTCTTGTTGCTAAAGCGAGTAGATTAAGGGGGCATAACTGCGTAAACATGCAATAACACAAGATAAATAATTTTTCATTTATTTATTTTATATTACGTTTTTCAGGGCATAAACCCCTATTGAATGCCCTTGATACATAAATAGCTATTATGAGCTTTATAATGGGAGTGTTCTTCCTAGTTACTACTCAGCTATTGATATTTTAGTTTCGAAGCGTGAAGAGTGTTTGCAGCTCATATTTTTAAGTTTAATGGATATTTGAAACCTTAAACGTCCAATTTTCTACTAACTATCTATGAAGCATGTGACAGTTAAGCTCATCTGTGTTCATTAAACAACGTTATTAAAATGACCATTAAATTCTCCATCAGTCGGCTTGATCATTATTTTCAACAAAATTAGTGATGATAATATGGAATAATTTGAGGGGATATTTGGAGGTTTCTAGTCTTTATGAGGATGAGGAAAGACTTGAGTTGACATTTGACCCTTCTTCCCCGTTTAAATTATGTACATGGAATAGCAATTCCCAAAAAAAACAACAAGCCAAGAGGTGCAACGATCACAGGCTAATAAGCCAGATGAGCCACACACTAAAGGTGTTCCTTAACATTATACACGCTCGAATAAGAAACAAATGAGAAAGTGATTTAAACGAGACGCAGTTTGGCTTTAGAAATGCCCTTGGTACTAGAGAATGTTTGCTTTGAATGTTCTTCTCCAAAAATGTCGTTTCGTGTGTTTTATTGATTATGAAAAGGCCTTCGACAGAGTGCACCACAAAAAGCTTATAAATATATTGAGAGATACTAGTGTTGATGGAAAATATTTACTTATAATTAATAACCTGTACTGGCGACAGAAGGCAGTTGTTCGAGTCAGTGGAAGATTAACAGATGAACGTCAAATCCAACGAGGCGTTCGACAGGGATGTGTCCTGTGTCCACCGTTGTGCAATCTATATTATGACAAAGTCTTTAAAGAGGCTTTATATGAAAAAGATTTTGGGGTCAAAATCAACGGCGAGCTGATTACACCATTCGCGATGTGAGATGTACAGAGCAGAAGCAGGCGACATCCACCAGCGTATTTTAGATCCAATACTGCATGGCAGATGCAGATAGCCAAATCACGGTGCCCAGTTTGTCGACCAACCAAAGCTGTACTGATGAGGGCTAGACCCTGGTGCAGATGGGTTGATCGACCAATTGGTGACCACCTACACTCTGTTCATTTTTTTCTGGTTCCGATAACCAGCGAGGCACAGAGCAATACGGGCTGCTTCTCGAACCGAGAGCCATCTGCCATGTAGTATTGGATCTAAAATACGCTGGTGGATGTCGCCTGCTTCTGCTCTGTACAACATCTCATCGGTACTCTGTACGTTTTCGGCTTCAAATAGCCAAATCACGGTTCCCAATTTGTCGACCAGCCAAAGATGTACTGATAAGGGGTAGACCCTGAAACTAGAATGCAGTTGGGTTGATCGACAAATTGGGGACCATCTACACTCTCTTCACCATTCGCTATGCTGACGATACGGCGTTTTATGTAATGATCTTCAGGGTCTCCAAACTCTCATAAATTGGGACTGAATGTAAATGTTGCTAAGATAAAGTTTATGGTCTTTAGCCGTCAGCCATACCTCAACGCATCATTACAGATAAATGGACAGAACGTTGAGAGATTATCCCATTTTAAATACCTCGGATGCTACATCACCGAGCAACTCGATCCGGATAGGGAAATTAGATGTAGGATTGAAACAGCCCGTACAACGTTCCGAAAGATGAGATCATTGTTTTGTAATGATGTACTGATATGTAATGATAACCTGAACCTAAAGCTGAGACAAAGAATGATTAAATGTTACATTTGGTCTGTGCTGTTGTACGGAGCTGAAGTCTAGACACTGACTGCCGCAATCAACCATCTAGAAGCAATTGAAATGTGGTTACCTAGATGAATGCTAAGAATACCATGGGTGGCTTTGCAAAGAAATGAAGCAGTCTTAGACAGGGCAGGTACAGTTCGTGAACTTTTGACAACATTTAAATGCCGAAAACTGGCATACCTCGGCCATCTTCTCAGAGGAAATAGCTACTGGATCCTACAGCTTATAATGAAGGGCAAAATAGAAGGCCGCAGGGGCGTAGGAAGAAAACAAATCTCCTGGTTAAAGAACATCTGGGAATGGACAGGCATACATAGCGTCGAACAATTGTTTAGAATGGCTGAAGACAGGGATCAGCTCGTCATCGTGATTGCCAACGTCAGGGGGACCTGACAGGGCACAATAAGACGAAGACATGGAATAGAGACGCTAAATGTCAACTAAAGACTTCTCTTACTCATGAAGCGACTATAAATATAGCCATTTTTGATAAATCCTGTTTTCCTGTATTCATATTATCAAAAGATTGAGATATAGATATTTAAAATATATTTTTTAAATACATATTACACATGTATGTGACGCATATTTGGTAATTTCTGTTAATAACGCCCTACGGGCGTCGTGAAGGGCGTCACGAAGAAGAAAGAGGGGGCAACTACTCTCCCTAGATCTTAGATCAAATTACACACATATTGAAAACAAACAAACACGCTACCACCCAGGTGACACTAAATTAAACATAATTGACTCTTTGTGCACTATCTCTAGCACTGAAGATTGAGAGACAACATTACGTTTTGGAAATTCCTACAAAGTTAAAAGGCTTCTAATAAATATTCCAAAATTATCCAAATCAAAACGCACCCAGAAAAAATGCGATAAGATATATGCCGTCCCAAATTATTATGGACTGGGGTGTGCCATGGAAAACAGATGTTTTGCTCCTATATAAATTTTTGACAATGACATTGAGGAATTTGGCAAGTAAATGAGGTTACAAATTTGACAAATGTCTAAATTATTCGTAAAGCGTTGCCAAATTAATCAAAAATTAAGTATCAACCATTCAAAATACTGAGCCTGCCATATGTAGGCAGTATGCGTAGTAGAAAGAAGCAAAATTATGAAATGGGTAGGGGAGGTAAAAAAACCGCAGGATATTATAATTGATAATTAGTTCCTGACATTTTTTAATTTTGGTAAATAAAGGACTACTGATATAAGCTCGAACATCCGAATATAGTTATTTTTCTAACTAATGCGGAAAGACACTTTCCGCACGAGTTAGGAACAATATTTGTTCTACGAGCCAATTCATTGTAACAAAGACAAGGAATAAACATACAATACATACACAACTTCATCTTTGTCAACAGTATGACAGCTGAATTAATCAACAATCAATTGGTTGTTATGACAAAAACTTGGTGTGATTGTTGGCGTGACGTAATGTTTCAGACATGCACTGGTGACATTGGAATAAAAAGTACGTATTTTATAGGTATATTTTGTATCAAAAATCAATAAATGCAAGCATAATAGTTCCTTAAAACAGATAAAAATGTTTGATACGGCTGTAAGGCAGATGCACCTATCTAGATAGACAGACTATACAAGTCTAAATTATATTATTAATCAGTCATTCTTTAAATATTTACTTTCCCGCACGCCAAATTTACTTTTACGCATGCCGTGCGGGAAAGTAAAGCTTTCGAAAACAAAATGCGTGCGGGAAAGTGACATAATAAGCACGCTCGTAGGAAAAAATCATATTTTGGTGCTAACTTTATAGACAATTAAAGAAATATGCAGAAGCACCTCTTTTTTAAAGGCAGTTAGAAAAAAGGTTACTTATGGGACTAATTTCAATCTTGTCGTTACGTTAATAGCAAATTGAAATCGCCTTATTCCGAAAAAAAAACACCAAAAAATTACTTACACCATACTTATACTTACACAAATTTCTAAAAAATTATGGTAATTTTTTAGAAATTTAAAAAGAGGAAGTACCTCCCTTTTTCACAATTTCCAACTTTGACCCCCTGTAACTTTAGAATGCGTGGACGGATTGGAGTTAACCTAACAGTTTCTTGTTCTTTTCGATGTCCTCTTTCACCTCCCACCAAAGAAAGTCCTCTAGGCTGTCGCTACATCTTGCAAGAAAAGTAATAAGAAAGACATACGTCACCGGCGTGACGTCACATAGGGTAAACAACTTTTTTTTATCGCCTGTAACTTCAGAACGAGTGGAGCGATTAAAGTGGATTCAGCGGTTTTTTGTGTCGTCTTTCACCGTTTATAAAAAAAGTCCCGCAGGTTCAATACTTTGGGAGATAAACCTTTTCGATAGTCTATTTTTAGTTACTTTTAAAAAATGCTTTAAAGGCAGTTAGAAAAAAGGTTACTTATGGGACTAATTTCACTCTTATCGTTACGTTAATAGCAAATTGAAATTGCCTTATTCCGAAAAAAAAAACATCAAAAAAAAACTACCATTATTTTTTCGAAATTCCCAAATTTGACCGCCTGTAACTTTAGAACGAGTAGACCAATTGGTGTGAATCCAACGATTTTTGGTTCACTTTGATATCCCCTTTCACCTCCCACCAAGAGAAAAAATAAATTGACCAAGGGGGGGGGGAGGGGGTATACCAACCGATTGGAGTAAATCCAACTAGTTTTTCATCTTCTTGATGTCCTCTTTCACCTTCTATAAAAACAAAAAAAGCCCCATCATTTCAATCAAAAACAGCAGCTTTTTCTCAGTTTCCAACTTGACCGCCTGTAACTTTAGAATGAGTGGACGGATTGGAATTAATCTAACAGTTTATTGTTCTTTTCGATGTCCTCTTTCACCTCCCACCAAAGAATGTCCTCTAGGTTGTCGCTACATCTTGCAAGAAAAGTAATAAGAAAGACGTGCGTGACCGGCGTGACGTCACATAGGGTAAACAACTTTTTTATCGCCTGTTACTTTAGAACGAGTGGACGGATTGGAGTTAGTCTTACAGTTTCTTGTCCTTTACGATGTCCTCTTTCACCTCCCACCAAAGAAAGTCCTCTAGGTTGTCGCTACATCATGCAAGAAAAGTAATAAAACGTGCGTGACCGGCGTGACGTCACATAGGTTAAACAATTTTTTTTTATCGCCTGTTACTTTAGAACGAGTGGAGCGATTAGAGTGGATCCAGCGGTTTTTCGTTTATTTTTATGTCCTTTTCACCTTTTATATAAAAAAAGTCCCGCATGTTCATACTTTGGGAGTTAGACCTTTTCGATAGTCGATTTTTAGATACTTTTAAAATGTGCTTTGGAGGTAGTTAGAAAAAAGGTTATATAATTTTACCCTTATCGTTACGTTAATAGCAAATTGATATTTTTTAGAAACTAAAAGAGGGAATATGTACCCCGCTTTTTTCTCATTTTCCTTCTTTGACCGCCTATAACTTTAGAACTAGTGAACCGATTGGAGTTAATCCAACAGTTTTTTGTTCTTTTCGATCCACCATAAAGCGGAAAGTGCGGGGGGTGCGGAAAAATGTCAGTAGTTTGCGAGATAAACCCTTTCGGTGGTTGATTTTTAGGTACTTTTAGAATGTGCCTTTGGGGGTTGTTAGAAAAAATTCAACTTATGGGACTAATATCGCTCCTATTGTGTTTGTTAACGTTCACAGGGGATCGAAATCGCCTCATTGCGATTAAAAACAGCAATAAGAAAATTTCCAGTATTTTTTTGACGTTAACCGAAAGGGGTGTATTCCCTTTTTTTCTCAATTTCTAAACCGCCTCTAACTTTAGAACGAGTAGACCGATTGGTGTGAATCCAACGATTTTTTGTTCTCTTTGATATCCTCTTTCACCTAACTATGGTAAGTGTGCATAGCCTGTCAAAGTGGCGTGACTTTTCTAGAAGAAATCGCTTCAGAAGGAGAATCTGCGCATCCAATGTAAAAAGAACCCTCAGTAGAAATTTCATAAGTGTTTTTTAATGGATGTAACAGTTAAAAAGAAGAAATTAGTGCACAAGTAACGAATACCCTTTTTGTCCTAAAAATGTTCATGTTTGGACCACTGTTCTTGGATTTCTGATTAGCGGGGAACGCGGCCGGTAGGTGGCGCCGTAAGGCACTCGTTCGTCACAGTGGTGGTTAATACCGAATTTTAGGGACAAACACTATTTTTTTTAAAAAAAATATAAAAAAATAATTAAAAGGTACTTTAAGAGTAGTATTACTTGCAAAATCTTCATGACATTTGCTTTTGCCTGAATTTACTGAACAAAAATACTCTAAAATTATACAAAATTATATTCCTATAATTACTTATTTAAAGCACACCCCTCTTATGTCCTAAAAATTATAGGTTTGGTAACTGAAGAAATAAGCGGTCAAAGTTGGAAGAATTTTTAATAGGAAAAGTCATTAAGTCGGTGCCCTTTGTGGTGAGTTTTTAAAGAAAAGAAATAATTTTTATGACATCATTTTCTGTAAAAAATTCATAGCCATTTCGATTACATTTTTCTATTGAACATCAGGTGTTATAGATCAGAAATATTTCCTTGAATATGCCCAGTCATAAAAGTATAGGCCTGGTTTTATGTACTTGCTATGTAGTTCCTTATTATTCTAATAAAACAAGAGGGAATGTTTTCTTGAGATTGTGGTAGAGATGGAAAAAGGTGTAGCACTATTGAGAAAGACAGTGTTTCTTCAAGACGATAGAAGACTAAATCAAAACACTTACTAACAAAAACAAGGATGACTAGCTCGAGATAATGAAGATCGTTGCAATCGAACAAATTTTGTAATTCTAGAGGAAGGAGACGAGACTACTGATTGATGACCGATGAGAGATTCAAAGACCTAAATTCTTCTCTTGATTAACTGCTCATATATAAGAACATAGAACATAATCAAAAGTACATGATTTGATGATCAATTAGTCAAATTTGAAGAAATATTCATAATTGTTATTAAGTCTTACAATGTTCTAACTTTTGTTTTCATTTTGCCTTATCTTTGCGTGACGGTTTAGTAAAGTCAATTTGTTCAAAAATTACACGTCTTAATACCAGGAATCAACTATTTAAATGATAAAATATATTCTAATTATTTCGTACGAATAAGTGGCAATTTTACAATCGCACGCGAAAAAAATATTTACTGCCTCCTGTGTGACGTAGAATTCACAGAATATCCTCCCACAAAACGTCATCTAGATGACACAGTTGCCAGCGTTTATTACGTATAATAAATATCAAATAATTAAATGTTCAATGGTTTCAATCAGGATTGACCTATATACGCCCTCTTAGGATGCTGACGTACTTGTAGGATATAGCTGGTTTTGGAATTAGGTCAGCTATGACCTCAGAGTTTTCCACGGGGATAGCTGTATCTGAGCCAAATAAAAACATTGTCTGTGTCGTTTAGAAAGTATGGGAAAAAATTCTCGTAGGAGGTGTAAAATACTACGAACTTAGACGTCAGTAAATATTTTGCGTCTTGCTTTCTCAAGCCTAATATTATGTTGTTATACAATCCATAGAGTAGTGTTTACTATTATAATTTGTATGGTATCTTATGCTGTATTAAATGTTCTGCATCAGTTCAAAATATATTTCTGTAAGTACATATAAAAAACCGCTTTCTGGTTCTCGGGTTTTTCTACCTGAGTACCTGGAACCATCATTACCTGCATTATTGGTACCAATAGCAATTGTCGCGACTGCTTATCGAGGCCGAGCCTATTCATGCTACCAATCAGCAGCACCGGCTGACGTCAGTATCCTGCTGCTTGTGACGTAGGGTACTAGTCGAGCCAGCCAGCTAAACTTAATTCATTTTTAGTGTCGCTTTCAGTTCGTTTCGTACTGAAACAGTCTTCATCAGTATTTATTTGTCGCGTTTTGAAGAAACTTCCCCAGTTATTCTCTGCACTAGTTCTTTCAACATTCTTCCAGAGTATCCTAAAGACAGCTTATTTTCTGATACAGTTGTTTCCAGCTCAGTCATGGTTTGGTTTTCTAATTATTCCACCCTCTCAACTAGGTAAGTTTTCTCCAAAACATTTATCTTTGTTATACCTGCAATATGCCCCTCTTTGTTCTGCAACGAAATATTTAACAAAAAGATCAAAGTTCCTAATTTGTGTGCCAAAATCGTTTTATAACTTCTGGAAAACTATCCCGTTTGTTTTATTTATGAGCCGCATGTTCTTTGCTTGGTGCCAATCTTTTTTTCTGCGGCGCAGCCAATCCATTTTCAGTTTCATTGCGTTGTTTTACTTCATATACCTATTACATATTTTGTAAGTAAGTGTGAAAGTTGGTACATTAGTACTACGGTACATTAGTGTATTTATTAAAAACACGGATTCTTCTTATTTATGATCCATTTATAAGAATATTAAAATCTAATTAGAATTTCAAATTAAACGCGTGATTCCCTAATGAACAGCGAGTGATTGTCGTATGCTGATAACCGGATGGACTATACCACTAATCATGTTTCTTATACTAAAAGAAAATAATATTAATTTCTGTTGCAGTTATTAAGGTTGCGCAACTAAATATTACGTCACTAATGTGGCCTACAAAACATGATTTTGTATTGACTTACGACAACACAGCTTATGAAACAATAAGGATATTTTGTAATACAATTTTTTTTATTTCAGGCTAGACCTAGACCAGAGCACCTTTTCTCCGACAGAATTAGATGACAGTTTCATGCACTACTACCGGCACTCACCGGCCAAAAATGATGCCACCAAAATGACAGACACCAAAGTGGTGAAAGCATCTCAAGCACCCGCCGTCAAAGTCGACTTTTCCAATGTCACCTCCGGTCAGTTTGTGAAACCGCGGCCCAAAGGCACCGACGACGGTTTCAAGAGCGAAGCATCGCAAGTTGGCAGCAACATCTTGAGGGTCGCCGATCAGATTGTCTCCGGAAAGCCGCTTCCAGGAAACGGTCCCGAGCCTGCCGAAGAGTGTGAACAGCTTTTGGCCAAGTTTGATCCTTACAGAAGGAGAGGAAGCAGATCTCTCCCGGCCTCTCCCCTTTCGTCCCCGAAGAGTAAGAGGAGAACGATGAATAAGTACTTTACGAGCCCATACGTCGAAACCGACAAGTCCAAAGGCTGGATACTTTCGAGCTTGCTGGCTAAAAGGGAAATTTCACAGTCGATGGGATTCATCGGAGAAGAGAAAAAGGAGGAAGTGGAGCGCGCTTCTTCGACGATGAGCGTTGATGAGCTCAGTGCGAGCAGTGCTTCCAGTAAACTTAAGAACCAAGTTTTCAAAGCGAAGCCGTCGGAGTTGAGGGAGATGAACTTCTGGTCGCCCACGTCTATGTAAAAAGACGACCAACCAAAAATATTTATTTATTTTTGACTATACGTTGAAATTTAGTATTAGCGTGCTGTCGTATTTATCTCATAAGATCTTTGGATAATTATAATTCATAATAATCATAATTATTAATTACTTAAGAGCGTATGAGCGTTGATGTTGTGAGCATTGTATGAGTGGGTATTCTTCGAGTAATAAACTATACTTATTACAGTAAGTATGACATTTCTTTGCTACCCCCACTGTCTTCCACATTGATTTTACGTACATTTCCGCCCCATAAATATTTATCACTCGCCATAGTGTTTAAATACTGCTGCCTCATTCCCCTTTTGTGTTGTTTACATTCGACCTCCCGAATTTCCATAAATCCCAGCGAGACAGTCGAGAAATTAGGGCCCCTCTTTTTTTTGCCGCAAAAACCCCCAATTAGGAGCGAGAAACTCCGGGAAAGGGCCGCGTGTGCGCGTCTCTGCCCCGGAATTTGCGCCAACTCCGGAAAATCCCAACTCTTTGAAATTTCCAACGAAGGGCAGATAATCAATATTGGCCCAGTGTCGCTCTGGTCCACTAACTTACGTGTTTATGGAAACCAGTGGTCGATTATTATCTATGCTGGTGAGTTAAACTCTGTGCAGAGGCGGATAAGGGATAACAAGACTCAAGTTCACTCTATTACAATTTAAGGTATACTCGGTGCCAAATGGCCTACTATTTTATTTATTATAGTGAAGGATTTTCAGATGTGGGGGTGTTGTTCTCTTTGTGGACAAATGTACCAAATTCAGGAACGAACGAAGTGAAACATTAAAACATGCACTTGCACTTTGAAAGGACTGTGAACGCTAGAAGCGATTGTCCGATTTTATCCCTGACATGGATGGGAAAGGTGCCAGACGAATTACCTGAGGTAAGTAATAATTCCATTATATCCACTTCGGTTAAAAAAGGGTGCAAGTCATTCATTTAATAATGGAAAATTAGTAAAATGAGTTTAAAAGAACGAGTAATAATTTTTATAAATTTTATGTAGGGTTTATGAGAGATTTTGTGTATGTTTCTTCTTAAGGATGTGCATAGTTTGACATGTTAAAATTTTAAACCTGCGGCTGATTTAGAATAATGCTTTTGTTGCACTAATGCTTCATGCCAAAACTGTAGCTTTTGACTCTGTGTCTAGGGTTCTTTCATAGATCTAAGATAAACCGACGATTTTTATAGGAGTACAGTCATGAACTGGAATGAAAGGCTTAAATATACTGATTGCCGAAGCTTGGTTTTCTTTTTGTATATATTTATGCTTTCTATACGCAACATGCTATAATTTATAGAAAAAAATCGTTAATTTGTCAACATTCTGAAGGCATAATTTTGTTGATGATTAAACAGTTTGCTGCCCCCGTCGAAAAGCTTTTTTTTCTTCTAATCCAGACAGTTATAAAATGATTACGGTTAAAGCAAAGGATCCATTGATTATAGGATTTCTTAAATGAGACAAATTCAGTGTAAGAATGTACAATATTGCGCATATGGGCGAGGCTGTGCATGTTCAATCTTGACGTCACTGGTGAAAACACACTTTGTGAATAAAATGGCGAAGGTCGAACCTCCTATTTTTAAACATTCAAGGGGAATTCACGGTACCTTGTACATAATGCAGTTTTTCAATGCATTCACTTTTTTGCGGATGGGCCTGACAGCAATGGGGCCGCATTTGTCCTATGCAAACCTAAAAGTATTCAAATGACAGTCACCACAATGACAAGAATTATTTGTAAACAGGACAGGGTTCTTAGGTATGAAAAGAAAACATTGACAATGAAAGCTCGAACTTTCCTTGTCGCTCTGGTACGCCATAATCATGTCTAGATTTTAGACTTTGGTGTGCTGGATACCGATCGTTATTTAATGGTATCTGGGTTAAAATTCCCGTAGTAACGCAGGGCTTGGCGCCAGTGTCTAGTTAGGGGCAGCCTGTACGTCCCTCCACTGCAACTAACGCCGAACGTCATAATTGTTATAACGAATAAAATAACAACCTTTTTCTTTTCTACTTCTTCAACACCAATGATTTTCTGCTTTAGTTCTGCTACGTAGTTCTTTTGCTGCATTCTCAGTCTCTTCAGTGGTTTACTGCTGATCGATAACTATCTTACCTTTGACAACCTTCCTCTGCTTTTCCATCTCACTCAAGCACGTGGAGGAACTGGTTTTTTGCCTTCCTGTCCTACACTTACAATTTCTGTATTTTCCTTTTCCGTTCGTTTATAGTTCTTCTAGAGCTTCTTCACTCTCAACTGTTGGTTTCTTCCTCCTGATCATTCTCTTAACTCTTCCCAGTGGTTACAGTTTCCACAGTGGTTTCTTTCAATTTTTCTTCTGGGGCTTGTAATTAGAAAATGTCCTTTGATAAAATCTTCTTAAGCAATTCTATGATGTGTATCATGTCTTCAGTCTGTTTAGATTTATCTTTTTCGGTTTGTTTCGAGACTTGAAGTTGTTGTGGAAGTGTTATTAGATATCGTTCAAGAGTAACCAACTCATCTTCCTTAGGTTTCTTGCCCTTTTTAAGTCTCTTTTTATCGCTCTCTGGAACCGTAACGTTGCATCAGGTTCATTGCCTTCTTCTTCAACTGTGAAAATTGCTCCCTTTCATCCTTTTTCTCACCTTTATTGTTTTTAATCACACGTGTTTTCACGTTTTTTTTTTATAGAAACGCTATTAAATATGACTTTTTCTACTTGCTTAACAAGTTCTTCCACTCTTCAATAGTGTCAATTCTTCAATCCTCTACAATTAGGGTTTTGGTTTTCTGAAGCTCTTTACCAGCTTCCTCAACTGTTAAAACTTTGAAGACGTTTATATTTTCCCTTCACAATGACCAAACTCTCCCTTCTAATTCTTCATATACTTGTGGAAGCGTGAAGACTGGGGAATAAAATTGGATTGCAGTGGCAGTTACACCTGTCACACCAGCCTGATCCGCTGATTTACATGTAATATACACCAGTTTTTAAGATTTATTTATTGCAGATTATAAACATGGGTATAAATTTTGTTAAAAAGACTCAAATCTGTACGGCAGGGCCTTGTCCATGTCAAACACGAAAACGTCCTCCCCACCAGGCTTGGATGCGTAAACGTCCACGTTTCCGAACTCACTTATAAACTGCCTGCAGGCTCCGCAGGGCGTTATGAAGCCATCAGCGTCATGGCTGGCGACTACCGCCACTGCTTTGAACTTTGTTTGCCCATTGCTAACTGCGGCAGTGTAGGCACTTCTAAAAACACATTTTTTTGCTTTTTTTGAGAGCATTTTCGGGTTTTTACCTTTCGGCGCAAATAGTCAGACCGAACGATACGTTTTCTACATTACATCCAGTGAAAACGGTATCATCCTCGCATAAAACAGCGGCTCCCACTTGGAAGTTACTATAGGGACAATAGGCTTTGTCTCTGGCTTTGGTAGCTTCAGCTATCAAGTTCTGAATAGAGGCGTCTGTAAAGTTTAACAATTTGCCTTTTTTTCAATAAAATTACACCAATTGCCAGAGGCTTGGGCTTTAATTAAATAAAAAAAAGCATCGGTTATACTATTGTGCTCTAGTAATGAATGTCTCTACATTCAGTTGTTGATTATTAATAGGAAAAGTGACATAACACCATGGAAAAGTGAAGTTGGACTTACCTAATGTCTTTAAGTCTTGAGTAGTCATTATATGGGTGTGGTTTTAAACGTTTTCATAGATAAATATAATAATTGTGATCAACAAAGGGAGGTCGGTATTTTATAGGTAAATGATAACCGATGATAAACAGATAAGCAAGTGAATTTAGCGGTTTTTATTAACAAATTGAAATTAAAGAAACGGTATCCTGAACTAGCTGTGTCTCCATAGGAGCTATGGAGACACACCTGGTATATTAACCTAAGCAGATAAGAGATTCGCAAATTTTATAAATCGTAGTACTTAATTAAAATAATCTTTGGTTTTTTTTGTATTTTGTACGGAGTTTGCACACGGCTTCCACTTTACGTAACGTTTATAAATTTTAAGTATGAGACTCGCAGATAACGCTAATTTCGCCATCATCGTCACTTGGGATTTTTTCTAGCCTGCGAATACTTAAGCATTATTTGACTTGGTACTGCATGACAGCCCGATCACCAGGACAACCGCGATCTCGGCCAATAAGAATACCTCAGTTTTCCCTTCAAACTCGTTTAAGTTAGAGGCTTGTTCAATCTGGTTAATTCAACCGTGTTCCATAATGTAAATATTTATTTTATTGTTTTTTTTTGTCGTTTATTTACCCAAAAGTCAATTTCCTAGTGTTTACAGTAATTGTGACCTATGTAACTAAATTCCTTTTTATACTTATAGTATTATATATATATGAGTCATTCTCAGCTGGGACACCCTGTATATCCAAAAAAACGTATACAAATTTTTCTTTGAACCCTGTATCTCAAAAACCGTGCGTATGTGGTTAGAAATTTATAAGCAAAATTTGTATAATTTGAAGTCTCCTATAGCCTCTTGAAATTTGGCAACACCTTTCTGAAACACCCTGCACTTATAATACATAAATAAAAAATTCAAAATCATTTTTGATAAAAATTATCCTAGTGAAAAGTGGTCATGACACTAAACTGTTAGGTATTAGACTCTATTCAGTGTTGACTCTATTCTATGAATTCTGTAGGACAATCCTACAAACATGGCGGTTTAGTAAATTTTGACACCACTGTTACCACGATAACTGACTGCATAACCAATAGAAATTCATTTCGCGAATCAAAGGCTAATGGTGAGTTGCAGGCTTACCTTTATTCTTTCGGTAAGTTGCGAGGAAATTAAACTGTTGGGCCTTAGGTTTTATTCAAAATTGATCTGCTTTTTTTGTGAGTGTACTGTAATTTTTTGTCAAGTTAACCTACATCAGAGTAGCTACTTGGAACTTAACCAAAATATTTGAAGCTTATTAATTGACTTTAAGGTAGTAGTGCATTTATTAGATCAAGCCTAGAATCATGGGCGGTGTAATAAACCTTGATACGGCTTGGCGGCACGGTTGCCAAGGTGACCGTCTCCGTGACCAATAGAAATTCCCTTTTCGTCACAAAGGTTATTTATAAACTGCAGGCTTACCAATATCTCAGTAAAAGCAAGACGTAACTCAGATTGATGTTAATTACTGGCAGTTGGTGTGAGAATTGGTGAAAGAAAAAGATTCTCAGTCCTGTGTTTCCTGTTATAACTTTGGAACAAAAACTAAATTGGACTAATTTGGAGAAACTAAATTTTAGTTAAAAATGAGGCAGCGCTGAATCAAGTAAAAATTTAAAACTTAAAAATTAAAAATAAAATAAAAAAAAATAAAATTTACATTTATGAAGAAGTGGGTCATTGTTAATCAATTTCAGTCCTAACTCTAACATAAATTTTTCCAAATGCTCCTTATTTGCATTTTTAGAATCCATGTGCCATTTTTTTATCGCATCTAACTCAATTCTGATCTGTACTTCACCAAAAAATGTCAAATTTAAATTTTTAATGTTTTGAGTGATTTTGAACGATTTTAGCATTAGTCCTAAGCTGACTTTGGGAGGCTTTTGGAGTTAAATTTAACTTATTTAAGCCTAAAAAGAAAAACAACCATCGGGAGAATGAATGAATGAAAAACATCGGTTAAAAGGTCATTGCAAACTTATAAAAATACAAATTTTGAGTGTTTGCAGAAATGTATGTTAGAATAGTTGGCAAAATCGATTAAAAATGATTCAAAAAATAAAAAAAAAACGCAAATTAAAAATGATTGTAAATTTCAAGATACAATTAGGGCCCAAATCGGTTATAAATGGCAAACCATCTAGAAATGCAAATATTAAATTCTTAAAGATGCCAGCTCATAATTAGGGTCAAGTGCGGTTAAAAAGAGGCAGGAAGCATTGGCAAATGCAAATATGGAGTGAACCGAAATTGACTAAAAAAAAATTGATATTTTTTGAGTCGATCCGGTCTCTTTTCGTCGTTTCCTTCATAATTTTTACAAAAATTAACTGGAACTGATTTTAAAAAAAATTAAATTTTGAGTCGATACTGCTCCAATTTGTTCCGTTTTTTTTTTATCATTTTGTTACAAGTTAAATAGAACTGACTAGAGAAAATGAAACTTTTGCCTTCTTGAGTCGATTCAGCCTCAACCTTTCCTCATTTTTTCCATTATTTTGAAACAAGGGAACCAAAACTAGCTCTAATAATTGGACCTTATGTGCGTGTCTGTGAGATTGTGTCTTTTCGAGTCGATCCGGCCTAAATTTTTTGTCGTTTCTTATGTAATTGTTACAGAAAATGACTCTGAAAATATAGTTTTTGCCTTTTTGAGTCGACTCGACCCCAACTGTAATTGACTCCACACACATTTTTGCATTTTCGAATTGATTGAGCCTTAACTGTTTACTGTTTGGTAATTAACCTGAACTAACCTCAACTTTTGCCTTTTTTCTATAATTTAAAAAATAATAATTGATTCAGCCTTAATATTTCGCCTTTTTTTTTCCAAAATTTTGACAAAAATTAACTCAAACTGCTTTTAAAAAATGGAACTTTTGCTTTCTTGAGTCGATTCTGGCTCAACGTTTCCTCATTTTTTTATCATTATGAAACAAGTTAACTAAAACTGACTCCAATAATGGTACCTTCTTGAGAGCTGAACTTGAAAAAGAACTATTTGAAACTGACTCTAAAAAGGGGGTTGTGCCGTTTTTGAGTCGACTCGGCCTGAAACATTGGTTGATTTTTGTATAATTTTGAACGAAAAAATTTACTGAAATTGACTCGAAAAAATGGAAGTTTTTGCATTTTCTAGTCGACTGAGCTTCAACCTTTGTCTTTTTTCTATAATTTAAAAAATAATAAACTGCAACTGAAAAAATTAGAATTTTTCTTTATATTTTCGAATCGATTCGGCCTTAACCTTTCGCATTTTTTTTTTCCAAAATTTTGACAAAAATTAACTCCAAGTGCTCTTAAAAAATAAAACTTTTGCCTTCTTGAGTCGATTCTGTCTCAATGTTTCCTCATTTTTTTATCATTTTGAAACAAGTTAACTAAAACTGACTCCAATAATTGTACCTTATTGAGAGCTGAACTTTAAAAACAACTATTTGAAACTGACTCTCAAAATTCAGACACAACTTTTCGTCGTTTTTCTTACAATTTTGGAACATAGTAATGAACTGAAACTGCCATAAAAAAAATGGAGATTTTGCCTTTTCGAGTCTTCAACCTTTTGTCGTTTTTTCTATAATTTTGAACCAATCTAGACTGACTAAAAATAAAGTTTTTGCCATTTCGAGTCGACTTGGCCTGAAAGTTTGGTCGATTTTTGTATAATTCTGCGAGCGAAAAAAATGAACTGAAATTGACTCCAAGGAGGTGTCTGACTTTTTGAGTCCACTGAGCCTCAATTTTTATCTTTTTTCTATAATTTATAAAATAATAAACCGCAGCTAACTTTAAAATTGGAGTTTTTTGTTACATTTTCGACTCGATTCAGCCTTAAACTTTCGTGTTTTTTTTCCAAAATTTTGACAAAAATCAACTCAAACTGCTTTTAAAAAATGAAACTTTTACCTTCTTGAGTCGATTATGTCTCAATGTTTCCTCATTTTTTTATCATTTTGAAACAAGTTAACTAAAACTGACTCCAATAATTGTACCTTATTGAGAGCTGAACTTTAAAAAGAACTATTTGGAACTGACTCTAAAAAGGGCGTTTTGCCCTTTCTGAGTCGATTCGCACAGAACTTTTCGTCGTTTTTCTTACAATTTTGGAACATAGTAATAGACTGAAACTGCCGCCATAAAATGAAGATTATGCCTTTTCGAGACTTCAACCTTTTGTCGTTCCTTCTATATTTTTGAAACCATCTAGCTGGAACTGACTCTAAAAATAAAGTTTTTGCCATTTTGAGTCGACTCGTCTCTATATTTTGGTCCATTTTTGTATAATTTTGAACGAAAAAATGAACTGAAATTGACTCCAAAAAATGGAAGTTTTTGCTTTTTCGAGTCGACTGAGCCACAAGTTTTGTCTTTTTTTCTATAATTTTAAAAATAACAAACTGCAACTGACTTTAAAATTAGAGTTTTTTACATTTTCTAGTCGATTCGGCCTTAACATTTCGAAGTTTTTTTTTTCCAAAATTTTGATAAGAATTAACTCATACTGCTTTTAAAAAATGGAACTTTGGCTTCTTGATTGGATTCTGTCTCAACGTTTCCTCATTTTTTTATCATTTTGAAACAAGTTAACTAAAACTGACTCCAATAATTGTACCTTCATGAGAGCCGAATTCTAAAAAGAATTAATTGAAACTGACTCTAAAAAGGGAGTTTTGCCCTTTTTGAGTCGATTCGTACACAACTTTTCGTCGTTTTTCGTACAATTTTGGAACATAGTTATGAACTGAAACAGCTACCAAAAAAATGGAGACTTTGCCTTTTCGAGTCTTCAACCTTTTTGTCTTTTCTTCTATGATTTTGAAACCATTTAGCTGGAACTGACTAAAAAAAAAGTTTTTGCCATTTTGAGTCCACTCGGCCTCAAACTTTGGTCGATTTTTGTATAATTTTGAACGAAAAAATGAACTGAAATTGACTAAAAAAAAATGCAAGATTTTGCATTTTCGAGTCGATCGAGCCTCAACTTTTGTCTTTTCTCTATAATTTAAAATATAATAAACTGCAACTGACTTTAAATTTAGAGTTTTTTACATTTTCGAGTCGATTCGGCCTTAATCTTTTGCTGTTTTATTCCGAAATTTTGACACAAATTAACTCAAACTGCTTTTAAAAAATAGAACTTTTGCCTTCTTAAGTCGATTCTGTCTCAACGTTTCCTCATTTTCTTATCATTTTGAATCAAGTTAACTAAAACTGACTCCAATAATGGTACCTTCTTGAGAGCTGAACTTTAAAAAGCTGAACTTGATGAAAAAACTTCTTGAAAAAATGGAGACTCTAAAAATAAAAAGTTTTTGCCATTTTGAGTCGACTCGGCCTGAAACTTTGGTCGATTTTTGTTTAACTTTCAACAAAAAACTGAACTGAAATTGACTCCAAAAAAATGGAAGTTTTTGCCTTTTTGAGTCTTCAACCTTTTATCGTCTCTTCTATAATTTTGAAACAATCTAGCTGGAACTGACTCTAAAAATAAAGTTTTTGCCATTTTGAGTCGACTCGGCCTGGAACTTTGGTCGATTTTTCTATAATTTTGAACGAAAAAATGAACTGAAATTGAGTCCAAGGAAGTTTTTGCCTTTTTGAGTCGACTGAGCCTCAACTTTTATCTTTTTTCTATAATTGTAAAAATAACCTGCAACTGACTTTAAAATTAGAGTTTTTTTGCATTTTCGAGTCGATTCGGCTTTAATCTTTCTCTGCTTTTTATCCAAAATTTTCACAAAAATTAACTTAAAGTGCTTTTAAAAAATAGAACTTTTGCCTTCGTAAGTCGATTGCGCCTCAATGTTTTCTCAATTTTTATCTCTTTGAAACAAGTTAACTAAAACCGACTTCAATAATTGCATCTTCTTGAGAGACGAATTTTCAAAATTTAGAGTTTAGAACAAAAAAATGAACTGAAATTGACTTAAAAAATGGGGATTTTTGTCTATTCGAGTCGATCCGGCCTCAACTTTTCGTCGTTTCTTATATTTTATTGGAAAAAATTAAATTAAACTGATTCCAATAATTGGAATTTTCGACTATATTAGCGTAACCTTTCGCTGTTGCTTCCATAATTTTGACAAACTAACCTGCACTAACCTGAAAAATCTTGCACCAAGCCCCCATTATGAATCACATCCTTTTTTTAGATGTAAGAAAAAAAAATGTTGCAGTTATAACTTCAAGTTTCAAATTTATTCTTTATTGGCGCATAGATACCTTGATCACGCCTTCTAATGGTAGCGTAGCGATATACAGGGTGTTCCATTACATGTAAGTATCGACAAAATTTTCCACAAACTAGGAAAAACTCTAGACCAAGAAAAAGTTATGGGGTAAACGTTTAAAATGGGTCGCTCTCGGCTGGGACAACCTGTATTTAGGATTAGACTTTAGTTACATCAATTATCGACACTGGCGTCAACGATATAATTTCCTGCCCTTTAAAGCTAATTGCCCTTTCAATATGGGAGGTGGATGGGAGCCCATTTATCGACAGGAATGGCAATTTCCTTCGCTTAATTACTAGAAGTAGGTTTCCTCTTCCCTATTACAGAACTTCGCTAAAAAAGTTAACTCTCTTGAAGCTTTAATCTTTAGTTTAATGAGCGACAAACTCCAGGAAATTTTTCTCAATTGTATAGTTAATTAGTTAGTTTTTCCCTCTTTTCTCTTACAAAACAATATTTGTATCCAACACATTTTTTCTTTCTTTCTGATGAAATTCATGAAAACCTTTTCTTCGTGATAATAATCAACTTGAAGCCAGTTTCATTAGTCTTGCCAGGCGTGTCTGGATCTTTTATGGAACCTACGTGCACTTTTCAGCTAACTCCTTATAAGCAATGCAAAGGGTCTTATTTTTACAACCCTCTGGAGCTCTTGTTGTGCTGGTCTCAAATAAATAAAGTGCTGACTTTAATTTTTTATGTTCGTAGGACGAAGGATGGAAGTTAAACAGGAACAATTACTACCAGGAAGGATGGCTGGCGACAGGCAACGTACGAGGGATCGTTGGCGTGACATTTACCACCAGCCATTGTAAGAAGAACGTTGATTTTCCATTACGAACGAATTACAATTTACGTGGGCATAGGTCAGAGGTGAGGCATTAATTTAGTTTGTGATACTTCTTGATTTTCGTTTAATATATTCAGGATCGTGGATCAATCAGATAAATAATTTTAGAAGCATTAATTTTGTTCTTAATATGTAAAGGTGGTCATCAAGTTTTTCCACACAGGTGGCCATTGAAATCTGAAAGTTTGCACCCTGTATATTTTTTTGGACATTGGTTGTTGGTTATGTTATGAAAACCGTAAAGCAAGTATTTTGAGTTCTACGACATACTTCAAGTGCGGCGAAGTCCCGCTCCACCACTGCCCCCACTCTAGCCCCTCATCTGCAGTGCGACGGCGGGGGAATAAATACCATGGAGCACACCACAGTTGAATCAGTCAACGTCGAGAAGCACGGTAGATCACTTCGCCCATTGCCTCATCGCCTTTGATAACGTCTGCCGCAGCTATAAACGAAACGTCAGGAATAAATTCCATTGGACCACGGCTTCAAAGCCCGGAAAACACTTTAGATTGTATTATGACCGGCCGTAAAAACCTTCACAGTCTTATAAGCTGTATATAGTTTTATTATAAGCTGTATATAGTAAAGAGAGTATTTTCTAACTTTCTAAATTTTGGAAATGTAACCAAAACGTCTGGCATGGTTAACATTTTATACAGGGGGTAATCTGTCAGATTTCCATGGCCACCTGTGTCGAAAAACTTTTATAGGTGATATTAAATTCACTAACTATCATGTTTTTAGGTAATATTGGTAAAATGGAATGAACCATACCAGAAACTAGCTTCTTGCGACAGTTCAGGCATAATCTTCGTCTGGATCAAATACGAAGGCCGATGGTCGATTGAACTAATCAACGACCGAAACACCCCAGTGACCCACTTCTCCTGGTCGCACGATGGGAGAATGGCCTTGATTTGTTATCAAGTAAAACAAAAAAGAAATCTTTAGCCACCCAGTTCCTCTTCAATGTTATCTTTAAGGACGGTTTTGTGTTGGTCGGCTCAGTAGCAGGTCAACGCTACTGGTCCTCGATGCTCAACCTCGACTCGACCATCTCTTGCGGAATATGGACTCCGGACGACCAGCAAGTGTACTTCGGCACGAATTCCGGACAGATAATCGTTATGGACGTGCATGGAGCGATGGTTTCTCAGGTGCAGTTGAGTGGAGACGTGGGCATTTCTTCTATGGCCTGGAGTTGTGAAAAGTTCAAAATGGAAGAGGGGGAAGACGAATGCTCTGCTAGCTCAGGTACCATAAAAAGTAGGCGGTTTTATTCAAAAGGTACTACTAACGAGGAACAGGTGAAAGTGTGCTGTACAGTCGTTTGTGGTGGTGTGGTAGGCTGCGAGGCACAAGTGACATGTCGGTGTGTTGTAGTTGGTAGAGTTTTGTAGTTGGAGTTTTCTATTATTGTACTGCTAAACGGAGTAGTCTATACACATTCCTGAGTGATTTAGTGAAAACGCACTATTGATGGACGATAATGACGAATATTCTAGGTGAGAAGAAATTCATCCTGGCAGTGGCCCTTCAGAACGGGTACATCTACCTTCTTTCAACCTTCGATGATGTTGCCCCGATTCACATTAACACGGGCCTGCAAGGGCCGGTATGCATGGAATGGAGCAATTCCAGGGAACTATTGGCGGTAGCTGGAATTATCCTCAAGTCTCCCACGGAAACTGAATACACAAACATGCTGAAATTCTATACCGACAAGGGCGTGCTCCTGTATCAGACCCAGATACCGGATACTCACGTGAGTAGTGTCTTTTTTAATGGTACTATTATCGGCTGGATTAGGACCACTTATACATCTTAAGTTTAAGTTCCACCTGAAAAATTGCCGGATATGTCTGGGGTTTAAACCATGTGTTTAAACCAAAGTGGCCTATATTGGCTTCCACAGAAAACGGTTTTACCTTACATAAACGCATTCTTACACCTCATAGACCCCTCATACCCCTTGCGTTGACTTCGAATAACTTCCTTCAGACCCTTTGCCCTTTACTTCACTTGTTCTCTTAATGTGTGGATAATGTTCTCTAAGGCTTCCTAATATTAAATTCCATAAATTAACTCACCAATCATATCAGCTGATTTATGATAAGGAAAATACGCGGTGGACGGTGTATTAATGGCAAAAATTGAGTTTTGTGGACGAAATGACGAACCACCCTTTTTTCAACTCTGTCTTTTTAAATCCAGCTAGTCAATGGCGTTTATCTAAGAGTGCCCACGTCTTTTTGAATTTATTTAGGTTTTTGTTATTAATAAATTCACCCTTCTGATTACTTACCTAAGAATTCTTGATCTATTGATTTTATCTAGCCCTCTATCTGTTTGTTTTGTAAACTCTTTTATATTCGATTTAAACCCTGATTTGTTCTTATTTCATTTACCGCTCTTCAAGTCCACTAAACATTGTTTTGCCAACTGTCACACTTGAATTTGTTTGCCATTACTTATCCGATAGAAAAGAGGCTTCATCGGATAACAGAGAAAAATTTTACAGGAGAAGCCTGTAAGCATTGAACTATTATAAGCCTTGGTATGGAATGACACCGTGGTTACCATGGTAACCGCGAACTCGGCCAATAAGAATCCTTCACTTCTACCACCAAAGCCGTTTAAGATAAAGGCGTATTCAGTCTGTTCGTTCAACTTTGATGAAACAAATAAGCGGTCAAAATTGAGGTTGAACTGCGTGTTATTTTGAATTTTCGTTCAACACAATCTACCTTGAGAAACTTCGACTAAACAGAGACTTCTTAAATTGCTTATCGATAAGAACGAGACATTAGAATAATAAAAAAATTAGAACTTATTGAGAAATTGAAGTTTAAATTCTCAGTTCCTTCGAGTTTAAAAATTCTGTGAAACTAAAAAAAAATGTTGCCTATTTAAGTGCAGCGTTTCCATTTTGTTTCTTAATGTCTAATTGACTCTATTTCTCAAAATTTGTGAAACTCCAAATGGCCAGACACTTAATTAGTTGCTTGAAAATAAGCGCAAAAAACCAAAATATATTATATGTCCAGAAACTGAGTGTAAAATCTCACTTTTGGAATCTACGAACCTCTAAGAACGAGAAATTAGAATAATAAAAAAATGAGAATTTGTTGAGAAACTGCTGTTAAATTATCAGTTCTTTCGAATTTAAAAGTTTTAAGAAAGTAAAAAAAGAATGTTGTCTATTTAAGTGCAGAAAAACTAGCAGAGTGCTTATTTTGTTTTTTGAAATTCTGAGAAAGTCTAATTGAACAGAGCAAAATTCGCTTAATATTTTCTACTATTCAAGTGATGAAAAGCCTGCAATATTCTCACTTTATTTCTCAAAATTGTCTAATTGAACTGAGACTTCTTAAAATTGAAGCTAAAACCTGAGACTTTTGGAATATAATTTTGACCAGAAACTTAATAAGTTACTCGAGAATAAGTGCTAGATACAAACAAAATGTCCAGAATGCATTTTGAAAAAAATAGAGTTTGTGGAGAAACTGAGGCTAAATTCTCAGTCTTTTGAAATTTAAAAAGTTTGAGAAACTATAGAAAACACGTGGTCTATTTAAGTGCAGAAAACTTGCAGCGCTCTCATTTTGTTTCTTAAAATTTTGAAAAAGACTAATTTACTAGAAAGTTCTTAAAATTGAGGCTAAAACCTAATATTTTTGGAATTTAAGTAAGGATTTTTGGAAACTGAGAAAAATAGTATTTTTCTGTATTTCTGGACATTAATATTGGCTATCCTTCAAGTGAAAAAAAACCTGCAATATTCGCACTTTAGTTCTCAAAATTCTAAGCTCATTCAGCAAAATGTGGAAAAGTGGAATAAGAAAACTTGAGGTTGAAGTGCGAGTTATTTTGAATCTCAGTTTAAAATTTGCTACTATTTAAGGGCAGAATAACTCGAACAGCATTTTATTTCTGAAAATTTATGAAACTTTGATTGACCAGAGACTTAAAAAGTTGCTTCAGAATAAGAGCATAAAACAAAAATATAAAAAAATATAGACAGATACTAAGGGTAAAATCTTAGTCCTTTCGAATCTATTTTCAGAAAATTCGATCAAACAGAGTTTTCTAAAATTGCTTGACGATAAGGATGACACATTAGACTAATGACAAAAATTAGAGTTTGTTGAGAAACTGCCACTAAATTCTCAGTTTCTTTAAATTTAAAAATTTTGGGAAACTAAAGAAAGAATGTGGTCCATTTATGTGCAGAAAAACTCAAGGTTCCCATTTGGTTTCTTAAAATTTTGTAAAGTCTAATAAAAAATTGAGACTTCATAAAATTGGGGTGTAAGTAATTATTAAAGTGTAATTAATTATTTTTGGAATGTAAGTAAAAATTTTCGAAAACTAGGAAAAATGGTAAATTTATATGTTTCTGAAAAACGTGCAAAAGTGAAATAGGAGTTTAGCAGAGTTTAAAATTTGCTACTATTTAAGGGCAGAAGAACTCGCAATGTTTTCACTTTATTTCTCAAAATTTGTGAAACTGCGAATGGCGAGAGACTTAATTAGTTGCTCGAGACTAAGGGCAAAAAACAAAAATATATGTCCAGGAACTGAGTGTAAAATCTCAGTTTTTTTGGAATCTACGAATCTCTAAGAACGAGAAATTAGAATAATAAAAAAATGAGAACTTGTTTAGAAACTGACCTTAAATTCTCAGTTCTTTCGGATTTAAAAGATTTGAGAAAGTAAAAAAAGAATTTTGCCTAGTTAAGTGCAGGAAAACTAGCAGAGTGCTCACTTTGTCGTTGTGTCACTGTGTCGCTTTTTGAAATTCTGAGAAAGTTTAATTGAATGGAGACTTCGTAAAATTGAAGGTAGGACCTAACATCTTTGGAATTTAAATTGAAATTTTCGGAAACTAAAGAAAATGGTAATATTTTATACTTCTAGACGTAGCAAAATTTACTCATCATTTGGTACTCTTCAAGTGAAGAAAAACCTGCAATATTCTCACTTTATTTCTCAAAATCTTAAGCCTATTCAATAAAACGTGAAAAGCTAAAATGCGAAAAATTGAGGCTGAAATCCAGGTCATTTTGAATCTAAGTTTAATCAAGAAAAACCTAAGATTTTTGCAACTGTAGTAAGAATTATTGGAAAATAAGGAAATGTTGTCTAATTAAGTGCAGAAAAACTTGCACTGTTCTCATTTTGTTTCTTAAAATTTTGACAAAATTTAACTTTAACAGAGACTTCTTAAAATTGAATCTAAAACTTAAGTTTTTTGGAATTTAAGTCTGAATTTTCGGATACTAAGAAAAATCGTAAATCCAAATTTGCCTAATAGTTGCTACCCTTCAAGTGAAGAAAAATCTGAAATATTCTCACTCAATTTCTCAAAATTCCAAGAGCATTCAACAAAACGTGAAATACATAAAACAGACGTTGAAGTGCGAGTAATTTTGAGTGAGTTTAACAGAGTTAAAAATTTGCCACTCTTTAAGTGCAGAAGACCTCGCAATATTCTTACTTTGTTTATCAAAATTTTGTAAAACTCCGACTGAACCGAGACCTTTTAAACTGCTTCAGAATAATAGATAACCTTAAGTATCCTTCAGAGACTGAATCTAAAATCTCAGTTTTTTTTTGAATTTACGAATTTTGAGAAACTATGAAGGAAAAAATGTTAATTCACTAACACAAGAATAAGCTTTATATGAATGCAATGACTAATACCAAATGGGGCAATATCGTACAAACCCTGCTGAACAAATGTAAAGGACCCGCCATTATTTTGAGGGTTCCAAAAAAAGTCCACAATTTACACACAGTTGCCGACGTTTCGACCTCATCTTCAGTGTTTATCAAGGCTGTTTTCCTCTCAGGAAGCTTTATTAAAATCAAATAGTTTTTGGGAATGTTCCTTTTTAAAAGACGTAATGTCATTTTTAGGCTAAAGTATCAACGCTCACTTGGGGTCACAATGACAAGCGCCTATTTCTGGCCACAGGGACTCAAATTCACATCGCCTGGGTAGCTAAGAGGATCGCCTCCTTGCAGTTGCTATGTAGGTTACGAATCTACAATTTGCTGCATAATGAGGTCATGTTGGCTTCGCTACCCCTACCTTTAAGACTTAGGAATATTATAGGAAATCTGTTTGCTCAAACAATTAGGGTAAGTAGTGAGTAAAATAAGTAAAAACTATTTTTGATTTCAATCGAGGATTGGATTAAAAAGAAACGGAATTAGCTTTTCAGATTGCCAACGTTGTGCAGCTTTTTTGTGCATCTTCAGGGTATTTTTTTTTGGCAAATGGCGGGTATGAAATCTTTTTGGAGCTGTGTAGAAAATTATGTGAAAACGTTTTCTTTCTTATTGATTTTACGCGTTCTTTTAAGTTTCATCAATTGCTTTTAAAAATTTCAGTTGTGTGTTTAATGGATACCATTTTGCATTTCAAACCACGCCGGTGGGGGATTTACACTCCTAACATACCTTTTCTTTTTTGCTAACATTTTCTAATTTATTTTGAAGTTCAAAAGAAAAAATATGTAATTAACTTTTAGTGTTGTGTGCCTGAACCAAGCGCCCTTAGAGAATTCGTATCCAGACCACCTTCGGGATCAGTCAGGCTGCACTGCACCATGATAAGACACGACGAGGACTGCAACATATCATCCGGAACCTGCTACACTTTATACCTGGAATATTTGGGGGGCTTAGTGCCTTTGCTTAAGGGCAAACGTACCAGCAAAATCAGACCGGAATTTGTAATTTTCGACCCACAGCTCGAAGGTATTTTTCCAGTTTTTAGTTGAAAATCAGTGTGACTATTGGAGTTTGCTTATAGATCTACAGGTTCAGCATCAATACCTGTCTGCAGATGCAAAAAGTTCTTCAAGCTCTTCTGCTTCAACGGCAAATGCTAGCGGGGGTGTCAGCGACACCTCAGAATCAGAAAAGGAGGAGGGATGTACTGCTTCGCCGCGCATGCAACGAAAGAAGAAGAGGAAGCATAAAAACGAGAGGACCACTACGTGGCACTATAGGGCAGACTTTGAAACTGAACAGGATGATTTGAGTTATGTAGACACTTTGCCTGAGGTTAGTCAAAAGACAATCGCTACCGTTCTTGATACAAGGGGAGTACTCTTTGCAGCAGGTGCGCCTAGTTGAAGTGACTTCTAATATATGGGGTACGAAGTTCAAAATTCACGGTTTGGCTTCGGTAGTGCCGGCCAATTTGGGCCAAGTGACCTATAAAACTTCTTTGCTGCATTTGCAGCCTCGCCAAATGACATTAGGTAAATTAAACTGAAGGATTTACGACCTATAAATACTTAAAATGTTATGGTTTTTGCAGTAATAACAGAGCTGAGGGATGATTTTCCCGTTGGCCCCGATCCGTCGTTTAACCCCAACCTGTTCAGCGAAGACGAGGAGGAGCAAATGGTGGGGATGCAGGAAAATAAGAGTAAATGCACCAGGTGAGAAACCAACACAAAAGGCTGGGGAATCAAGGATAGAAAGGTTGAAGGATTTCCATTTTTTCACTTTTTGAGTTTTCTTCCATAATTAATTTTGACCTCAATTTTTACGCTTTTCGAGTTTTACATGGATATAGCCATTTCTTTTATTTCTGTGGAAATTATATTCTTGCTAAAATTACCAGGACATTGATCTAGTGGGTCTAAGATGGTTAAATAAATGTAAGCCTGCCACTCATTACTAGCCTTTAAAGACAACACTTTCACATGTATTTTGTCCCTGGGGCATGAATTGAGTTTTTGGCGTAGACCTTCGACTCATCAAAACATGAATCAAATAAAAAAAACTATTAAAAAATATTTTTATAGATCATTCTTCAAATTTTCTACTAAGATGTGCCTTGCAGCAAAGGCTTTCCCACACATATTAAACTTTTTAGAGGCAAAATAACCTAAGGCGGTGGGTCTACGGAATGGGCGTGGTTCTATAGAAACAGCATCCATTGGAGGAGCTAGATATTTTTTGGTTTTAAAGGATGATTTTTGGTATCTAGCTAGCGAACTCTATATTTTATTGAACACAAACGTGAAGTGAAAGGCTGTATTGAAAAATGTATTGGAATCAATGGTAGAAATGGAAATTGGACATGCTTGACAAATGAGGTATACGACACCAACGTTTAGCAGTGTATTTTCCTTAACAGAATGGAATGGAGGGGCACGTACAACACAAAAGTTTTTCTGGGCAGAGGCAATAAGCACGACTACTTTTGTCTTAAGCAGAAAAGGATAATACACCATATGAGTCGCAGCATGGGAGTACCTCTCAGAAAAGGGTTGACGTGAAGTATTTTAATGTTTTTGGTAATAAGGTGTCTGTTCATGTGCCCAAGGAACGTCATTTAAAGGAGAATCTAAAAAATAGAGACGTTTTTTTCTTCTCAAAATGATAACAATAGCTCTAAGGAAAAGTGCCAACAAACTCCTGAACTACTTCATAATAACCATGAAGAAAGTGAAAATGAACTACTAAGTGAACCACTCACATAAGCACAAGATGGGATGCAAGTTAAAGCTCAGGAAATCCAGATGGAGAAAAACAGTGTTAAAGATGAAGGAACAGATAACAGCGGTGAAAGAGAGACCTCAGAAATGGAGAATAATGGTCCAAGTGAACGTTGTGTCTTTGATGTGAGATTCCCGACAACTTTCCTGGAGAAGTTGTTTTTTTAACCTATAATGACAACAGTAATTCCAAGGAAAAGTATCAACAACCTCTAGGATTGCTCCATAATAACCAAGAAAAGAGTGTATATAATCTACCAAGTGAACTACTCACAGAAGCACAAGTTGGAACGCAAGTTTATGCTGAGGAAAACCAGATAGGGAACAACACTGTTCAACATAAAGGAACTGACGAGAGTGATCAAGAAGAGACCTTAGAAACCGAGAGTAATGGTCCAAGTGAGCGTTGTTTGATGTGGGATTCTCGAAAACACTTTCTTGAAGAAGTTGTTTTCTTACCCTATAATGATAACCGTAATTCCAAGAAAATGTGTCAATCACCTCTAGAATTGCTGCCTAATGACCCAGGAAAGAGTGAAAATAACTACCAAGTGAACCGCGCACACAAGATGGGACGAAAGTTAAAGCTGAGGAAATCCAGATTGACAAAAACCCTGTTCAAGATGAAGGAACAGATGAGAGCGGTCAAGGAGAGGCCTCAGAAACGGAAAATAATGATCCAAGTAAACGTTGTTTGATGTGATACTCCCGAAAACTTTCTTGGAGAAGTTGTTTTCTTGCCCAAAAATGACAACAGTAAATCCAAGAAAAAGTGTCAACAACCTCTAGAATGGCTCCCTAATAACCAAGAAGAGAGTGTAAATAAACTATACCCAGTGAACCACTCACAGAAGTACAAGATGGGCTGAGCTCAGCAAGTTAAAGCTGAGGAAATCCAGATGGAGAAAAACATTGTTCAAGATGAAGGAACAGATGAGAGTGATCAAGGAGAGACCTCAGAAACCGAGAATAATGGTCAAAGTGAACGTTGTTTGATGTGGGATTCCCGAAAACTTTCTTGGAGAAGTTGATTTCTTACCCTAAAATGACCACAGTAATTCCAAGAAAATGTGTCAAACACCTCTAGAATTGCTCCCTAATAACCAAGAAGAGAGTGTAAATAAACTACCAAAAGACCCACTCACAGAAGCTCAAGTTGGAACCCAAGTTTAAGCTGAGGAAAACCAGATAGAGAACAACACTGTTCAATATACAGGAACTGATGAGAGTGATCAAGGCGAGACCTCAGAATCCGAGAATAATGGTCCAAGTGAACGTTGTTTGATGTGGGATTCCCGAAAACGTTTTTGTAAAGTTGTTTTCTTAGCCTAAAATGACAACAGAAATTCCAAGAAAATGTGTCGACCAGCTCTAGAATTGTTTAAAGGTGGTAGACAATCATGTACTATTAAGTGAAACATCTTGGACTTCCATTGTCTTTATTGAGTTTTTTACACGACGTTTCGAGCAGTGGAATCTCTGCTCGTTTTCAAGTGAGACTTGAAAACGTCTCACTAATTGTAACTCCAAGGAAAAATACTAACCACCTTTAGAATTGCTCCTTAACAACCATGAAGAAACTGTAAATAAACTACCATGTGAACCACACAGAAGCGCACGATGGAACGCAAGTTGAAGCTGAGGAAAACCAGATGAAAAACTACATTGTTCAAGATAAAGGAACAAGGAGTGATTAAGGAGATACTTCAAATAAGGAGAATAGTGGCCCAAGTAAACATCGTTTGATGTGGGATTCCCAAAAGATTTCATGGAAAAGTTATTTCCTTACCCTAAAATGACAATAGTAACTCCAAGGAAAAGTGCCAACCACCTCTAAAGTTATTCCCTAATAACCATGAAGAGACAGAATTTATGTAAGCCATAGAAGAAAGTCCATTAGCACTCTTCCACTATTCTAATTTTCCAAGTATTGTTGAGTGGATATATTAGGTACACAAGAAGTCTAAACTGATTTTCACAGCCATGCAAGAAAAAGTGTAAAATTCAATTCTTGACCTTCCATTTTGTTGGCTCTAGATCATGCATCATGCTTCTCGAATATGCAAACCCTCACAGGGTGTTTTGCGTCGTGTGAGTTTTGTCTCAATATTTGAATTGTGATGTTTCTTTTACCTTTCGCATAACTCCGTCCACACTTTACAGGAAAATAAATTTGAATTTCTTGCATGGTCTTGCACCACACCGGGATGCAATTTCTGATTTCATTCATTATATTTTAAGAGTGGGTATCGATAATTGCCCGCCGATAGCACCAATGTCCCCGAGAACTAGTGCTCTAACGAGGCAGAAGTCGTACCTAACTCCCGAATCGCTATGTAGCTACAGTAACAGCGTGGAAACTAGCAGGGAAGACAAATGCTCGTTTGTGGAGATTGAAGATCGCGATCACGTCCGTCCTCAAAACTTGTTGCGTCCAACAAACAGCCAGAATTCTACTAGTTTTATCGGTCCACTGGGTAAATTATAATACGGCATTGTTTCCATTTCTACGTAAAATGTGTATTTTATTAGGTAAAACCAGCAGTCAAAATCAGAAACACGCTATATCTCCCATCTGTTGTGAAGTGTCGGTTCCTGCTTTGCAGTCGCCTAAGAACGCTGTGGCACCCAGCGACATCATCTTCGACAGGCCTTCGGCTCCTACCATCATTTCGTATTCTTCAAATAGTACGGCCACTTTACAGGTATGACCCTGCTGCCAACATCAGTACTCATTTCAATTTATGGGGTTTTCTACATAGGTAAAACCAAGCTTAATCGATCAGCACACAAACAAGAATGACATATCGGTGAGCTTTAACATAAACAGTGGGGATCAGAAGCCGATAGCTTTGAGGAAACAGGTGCAGACTCCCATTAGTGAGGCGTGTTCAAGCCGGGGGCACGCGAAATTGGGCAACAAACGTGAGGAAGACTGTAACAAATCAGGGAGTGTCGAGGAGAAGATTAGTAAGTAAAAAATATCGATTTTTTTATGTTTTTACTTTTTTTTGACAGAATTTCTATATAAAGCGCGAAAAATGGAGAGTTAATTTAAAAAAAATGCAAAATTTGTACTCTATTTTTTTGGCCACCCGTGCTCAGTTACTGTTAAAGGTAGACGTTCGGGGATGGATGTCGCCTGTAGCTCTGTTCTTCTCCTTTCTTGGTTCTTCTTATAAATTTTTCTCTAAGTCTTCATCAAACCGAGATATAAGGTGTTAAAAGCCACAATGCACGATTTTCATGACTTTCGGGACGAGATTGAGAGCCCTATAAGCGTAACATCCAAATTTTAATTTGAATCATATAAATCTATCGTAATCGATTTTATTCGTTGGGTCTAGTAGTTTTATGATAAATGCAACGTTTATTTCTGTCTTAGATAGTACAGAGTGGTTCAAAAAATGCAGATAAAGTCAGTTATGAAACTTCAGTTTTATACAAAACGGTCGAATATTTAGTGTATAAAGAAGGTAGAGCAAAATATTAGGTGTAGACGATGAAACCATTATTAAAGCTTAGCAATAAGAGCAACTTTCATTAGGCAAGGTGTCTGGGGTTGCTAGATTTCAGTATTTCCTATGGTTATTTTCCTTCGCCATTTTATCCACAAAATAAACAATTAAAACCAGTAACATAAGTGTTATACTGTCCTGAAGATAGCTCTGTTTCAGAGCCGAAACGGCGATAATTATAACGGTTCACATCCCGTAGTTGTTTCATTGATTCAGACCAAACCATTCACTTTTAAATCTATATCTGGGATCACCAATAACAGTTGCTTTAAAACTTTTATTCAATTTATTGTCGATTAAAGTAAAAAAGTGCATTTGTGGTGGAAAGTTGTTTTTTATGCTCTCATTGCAGGGCTACCTCCGATGTTCGTTTCTGCGGGCATAATGACCAGAAGCTGCAGTGTAGGTTATCTAGATATGGTGGACGCTCAAATGGTCCCTCCAAGCTTCCGGCTGTCTGGTCTCAACCGAGGGGACAACCCTAGCAAGAGGTCTTTCTCTATATTTATAACCGTCCTCAGCATTCACAGAATAATATTTTTTGTAGGTTGATTTTAGTTAATAGTCATAAGGACGCCAACAAAAGAAGACAGAGCCGGCTGAGGCAGCGGTCGAACGCAAAAATGAGCTGCCAGTTAAAAAATTTTGGAAAATCCAAAAGTCTAGATTCGAGTGATATTTTTCATAACGCGACTAACAGTCCGAGTTTTGTATTAAAAGAGAAAAAAATACCGGAGCAAATCGAGCCTAGTGAAGTTGTGAAGGCGGGAAAAGAGGCGAAGACACCGCAGAACGTCCAAGATCTTAATGTGACAAACAATAATAATAACAGCAGTGGCCAAATCCGTAGGGGAAGCAAAAGCCCCAACAACAATAGTAGGATGACTGCTAAGGAGTTCTTTTCCTCTCCTTTGATGAGGAGGAGAAAAAACAAAAATACTGCATCGGAAAGAGGTTGGACTTAGCAATTGAGACTAAAATCTGGTCAATTCAAAGCTGGATTAAAACTGAGTCATCAATGCGTGATCATATCTTAACACTCATTTAGTAGCGTGGAGCCATTGCCTGTCATGCTCTGATGACTCTCCAGCGCCTTGTTTTGTTTCACTTTTAGTTCGGCTTTGATTTGAATGCACTATAAGTTATTCAATAAAGATTATTTTCAGGGAAACCGAAGGCTGATAATAACGAAAGTAGTTCCGAGTCAAACGGGGTTCCTATTCACACTCAAGCCTTAGTAAATTTAGAAAAACTTATCAATAGGTTAAGAGAAGACGATTCGAGCAGTAGGTGTATGTCTCCCAAGCTGCCTAGAAGCTCGCCATCTTCACCAGCTCCAGCCAAAAAGGGTTTGCTCCTTTACCACTATCCAGCTACTTTTTAGATATCTGTAAATTCGTAGGTCTTAGACCACAATCAGCATCGCCAATACGCCGTAGAATCATGAACTCTCCATTTCTACGGAGAAAATACAAGAACTGCCAGGAGAGCTCCGACGACGAAGTGAACGCCTCCGGGGATGAAATTTTCAACGGTACCAACTACAAAGATCTGGAAACTTTTCAGAAGTCCCAGCTCAGACAGAAGGTAAGAGGGGTGGCTTACATCGTTAATAGCGCCCAAAAGGACAAACTCAACGGTTTCAGTTGAAGAGGGGGAAAATTGAGCCTAACGGAGGGAGCTGCTGCAACAACAGCCAGAGCGTTCCGCAGAGGAGGGAGTTTGTGATGCACAACAAAGCGCCCATGTGGAACGAAAACAGTCAGGTGTATCAGTTGGATTTTGGGGGGCGTGTTACGCAGGAGTCGGCAAAGAACTTCCAAATCGAGTTTAGAGGAAAGCAGGTGAGTCTTTTTATTTGCCTTCTAGTCATGTTTCTCCTCCTTCTTATGCATTATTCTTTCTTTTGGTATGGAAATTTGAATTTGGAATTGAATGTACCTTCCAATTCCTTGGTATCTCCTGCCTTACTTTGGAAAAACTGCTGTTTATTGTCCACCGATTTCTCGGAATTGTTTTATAGGTCCTTATCGCAACGACTGCTTCATAAGGACTATTGATAGCTTTGATAGACGATACACCCCGTATACAATGAACGGTTTATTAAGTGAAACGATATGTATATAAAATTTCCAACTGGCTAAGTTTTCAATTCACAATAATCCGAGGGACGCCTGGCTTTAGTTGTAGGGGGACATTGGTAAGCCTACAATTTATTGTTAGCCTTTGGGGTGGGAAGAGTAATCCTATTGGTTTCTCTATCAGGCAGAGGAACCATTCACCGGTTTCGCTCTTATTGGAGCTCATCAGTATGGTATACCTCAAAACCTGACAGAAATAAAGGAGAGCAACATTGAATAGAGCCTAAGGCCCAACAGATTATTCTACTGGGAACTTACTAAAAAGATAATTTTCATCGAAACTTTTACGTTTTCTATTTTAGACCTCTCGACTTTCTTTCCATAATTTTTGACCTGAATATTCAAGGTTTTCAATTTTCAGTTTGTAGATAATAAAATATGACAAAAGGGTTAATCATGGATGTATATTGGTCAGTTTTTTCGTTTGCTGCTAAATCCACAAGGACACTGACTTAGTGGGTCTTAGAAAGTTAAATAAATGTAAGATTGTAACTCATTGTTATCCTTTGAGGAGAGAAATGAATTTCTATTGGTTACGCACTCGGTAACCTTGGCAACCAAGCTGTCAAGGCTTATTAAACCGACATGTTTGTCGGGTTGTCCCATAGAATTATGAAAGGAAAAAAAACGTTGGATTACTACTTAACTGATTTTATTCTTTATTGTGTTCTAGGTGATGCAGTTCGGACGAATAGATGGCAACGCTTACACACTGGACTTTCAGTACCCGTTTTCAGCGTTGCAGGCTTTCGCCGTTGCTTTGGCCAATGTCACTCAGCGACTGAAATAGTTACCGCTGAGATTTCATCGTCCAAATACGAGCTGTCGCTGTCGGGTGGGCGATTCCAGTCACTTTTGCCCCTTTTGCCAGATGGCCAGGAGTCGCTTACCGTCTCTGACCTAAGTCCATGCCAAAGGACTTCATACCCTCACTACCACCACTACCATAAACTAAAAATGTCATAGATGAGGGGGTTCTCACGTTCTCGGGTCAAGCGATGTCTAAATAGAACTAAATTATGCATATGAATATCACCTTTGGTTACCGTCCGAAAGACGTCCAATTTCAGAATATGGATTAGTCGCTATAAAATGGTCGATGTTAATGGTCGAAGAATATGCGTAATTTTGCCATTAACCCGTACCAATAATTGTAAAGATAAAGTCTTATACGCAACACCTGCCAAAAGCTGGTCCTCCATGTTGCTTTCCATGTGGATGCCGCCGTGTTTTATAGTAAATAATAACTGATGGGATCTGGGAAATTTGTGCAATACGATATAAGTTAAACAATTATTATTGTTCTATTTTTAAGCGAATTTTTGAATTTTATACATAGAAGTTAAAGGGAATTTCATCCGTATCTTGCTGTTAAGTAGCGACTGTTGATACATAAAGTTACTGATAGTGTAGTAGTTTTCTGGTTGAATTACTGGTGTCTCGTATAGACCGTAATTGTTTTGAACTCCCTTCAAAAAGAAGACATTTTGGATGCATCAGAGATTTAAAGATGAATAAATGGTGGTTATATTTTCAGAAATATTTTAGTATAAGCAAATGGGTGTAAATGTGTCTTCGTACATGCATCTGTGACTATCGTTCTTGTATGCGTTATATATTATGATTATATTAGGGTAAATTTGTTGATGGTTTGCATTAATTTATACACTGTGGTTAAAATTGTTTCGCCTAAACAACGTTACTTTCAAACTTCTCTCAATGTTATAAAAAAAGTGATTTCTGCTTAAATTTTTGTCTTATTTCACGCACTAATTCCTCCTCACTGGATGTATCGGATGGGTCATGTGGCTCAAGTCTGGTGGGTTCTTCTCGAACGCGCTTATCTCCTTCATACCGGCCTCGACGACAGTCCAAAGTTGAGGGTATTCGTTTTTATACGTGGAATACCATCGTTTAACCAAGGGATATTCGGAAATGTCGAAGTTTATCGCTTCCAAGCACATGGTGGCCGTTACCAACTGGAAATCTGCTATTGTTATATTGTCTGAAAACAATGCGGTGATTTATTTAGATAATTTTTTGAGGTAACGTTAAGAGCGACTTTTACAACGTGAGTTTAAGCTTTAGTTTAAAAATCTGACGTTCAATTTTGATAGAAATAATGCAACATACGTTAAATCTGGAGTTTAAACTTCAGTTAGGGTTCAAATTTAACTTGTAAAAGTTGCTTAACATTAAAGTTTAAGTCCTCCCTTTTTTCTGTCAAAACTTTAAGTGGAGTTTAAACCGGACTTGCAAAGTGGGCCTTAGTTCGCCCTAAGTAACGACACTTTTGCTAAATCTCCGACTTTTCGGTGAAAATCAGAGACCAACCGAATTAAAAGGTTTCATACCTGTGGCTGCATATTTTGTCCCCGCCATCTTCAGGTAGGTGTTAAAGTTATCCAATGCGATGTACGTCTTTTTCAAACTGAGCGGCGTCCTTTTGTAATCGAAAAATATTGGTGCCATCTGTAAAGATAATATGTATGATAATCTACCCAAATAACAATGTTGTATAACCATAATATCAAACTAGCACCCATTTCTGCCACTTGTCTAATTGTCAGCTAATTTTTGCACACTATCAGCACATGCTGTAGTCAGATTTGGCGTATTTCTAACCCAGTCTGAGAGAATCGTAACTTTCTTATCTTTAAAGATATACCCATCGAGTGGCTACTGATTTTAAACTAATACCTCAAAAAAAAAAAAAATTATAGGGAATTCTCACCAAGTTTGAGAAAACTCGTCAATCCCTTAATTTTAGAGATATGCTCATCGAGTAAGTACCTAATCATTTTTAGGTAATTTTGTGTTACAGTTTACGAAAATGCTGTCGTCAGATTTGACGTATTTCTAACACAGCTTGAGAAAATCGTACCTTTCTTATTTTTAAAGATAGACCCATCGAGTGGATGGTAAGTTTATCGAGTCGGTAGTGTCGGTACCTAATAGTTTTTAGCTAATTTTGGAACACTATGAAAATGTTGATGTCAATTTTGGCGTATCTCTTACCCAATTTAAGGAAATGGTAAGAAAATGCTGTTCTCAGATTTGACGTATCTCTAACCCAGTCTGAGAAAACCGTAACTTTCTTATCTTTAAAGATATACCCATCGAGTGGCTACTGATTTTAAACTAATATCTTCAAAAAAAAAGATATAGAGAATCCTCACTTGAATTCTCACCTAGTTTGAGAAAATTCGTCAATCCTTTAGTTTTAAAGATATGTTCATTGAGTAAGTACCTAATAATTCTTAGATAATTTTGCCACATTACGAAATAAATGCTGTCGTCAGATTTGACGTATATCTTACTCATGCAGTTTGAAGAGAATGATCTCAGATTTGGCGTATCCCTAACACAGTTTGGGAAAATCACACCTTTCTTATTTTTAAAGATAGACCCATCGAGTGGATGGTAATTTTAAACTAATTTCTTCCAAGAAAATAGTGATGGAGAGCTCTCACTTGAATTCTCTTCTAGTTTGAGAAAAATTGTCAATCTCCTATTTTTAAAGATATTTTTATCGAATCGGTAGTGTCGGTACCTTATCTTTCTTAGCTAATTTTGGCACACTACCAAAAAGCTGATGTCAATTTTCACGTGTCTTTTACCCAATTCAAGAAAATGCTCTTCTCAGATTTGACGTAACTCTAACTCAGTCTGAGAAAATCGTAACTTTCTTATCTTTAAAGATAAATCCTTCGAGTGGCCACTGATTTTAAACTAATTTCTTAAAAAAAGAAATTATAGAGAATTCTCTCTTGAATTCTCACCTAGTTTGAGAAAACTCGTCAATCTCTTAATTGTAAAAATATGCTCAATGAGTAAGTACCTAATAATTCTTAGGTAATTTTGGCACATTACGAAAATGCGGTCATCAGATTTGACGTATATATCACTCATGCAGTTTGAAGAGAATGATCTCAGATTTGACGTATCTCTAACACAGTTTGAGAAAATCGTACCTTTTTTATTTTTAAAGATAGACCCATCGACTCGATAGTAATTTTAAACTAATTTCTTCCAAGGAAAAAAGTGATGTAGAAGTCTCACTTGAATTCTCATTTAGTTTGAGAAAAATTGTCAAACTCTTATTTTTAAAGATATGCTTATCAAGTGGGTAGTGACGGTATCTAATACTTTTTAGCTAATTTTGACACCCTACAACAATGCTGATGTCAATTGTGACGTATCTCTTACCGAATTTAAGAAAACGGTAAGAAAATGTTCTCAGATTTGTCGTATCTCTAACCCCATCTGAGAAAATCGTAACTTTCTTATCTTTAAAGATAGACTCATCGAGTGGCTACTGATTTTAAACTAATAACTTAAAAAAAAATATAGAGAATTCTCGCTTGCAATCGTACCTATAGTTTGAAAAAACTCGTCAATCTCTTAATTTTAAAGATATGTTCATTGAGTAAGTACCTAATAATTCTTATGTAATTTTGCCACATTACGAAAATGCTGTCGTCAGATTTGACGTATATCTTACTCATGCAGTTTAAAGAGCATGATCTCAGATTTGGCGTATCTCTAACACAGTTTGAGAAAATCAAACCTTTCTTAATTTTAAAGATAGACCCATCGAGTGGATGGTAATTTTAAACTAATTTCTTCCAACGAAAAAGTGATGGAGAACTCTCACTTGAATTCTTACCTAGTTTGAGAAAAATTGCCAATCTCTTATTTTTAAAGATATGCTTATAGAATCGGTAGTGTCGGTATCTAATCTTTCTTAGCTAATTTTGGCACACTACAAAAATGCTGACGTCAATTTTGACGCACCTCTTACCTAATTTAAGAAAACGGTAAGAAAATGCTGTTCTCAGATTAGACTTATCTCTAGCACAGTTTTAGAAATCCTCAAAATTTTTTTTAAAGATAGACTCATCGACTGATGTTGTCTGATATGACATGTCTCTTATCCAGTTTAAGAAAACGCTGTTGTCAGATTTGGCGCATCTCTAACACAGTTTGACAAAATCTCAATTTTCTTACTTTTTAAAGAGAGACCCATCGGGTGGGTATCAATTTTAAACTAAATTTTTTGAAGGGAAATGATTCTCGTAAATTTTACTCAAACTGGGTGAGAGCCAGTCTGAGAAAAATCGTAAGTCCATTTTTTTAAAGATATACCCATCGAGTGGTTAGTTACTAATTGACAGCTAACTTTTTCATAATAGGTAGATGCAGTAGTCAGATTTGACATATCTCTTATCAAGTTTAAGAAATGAGTAAGAAAACGCTGGTGTCAGATTTGACGTATCTCTAACACAGTTTGAGAAAATCTTATCTTTTTAATAGACCCATCGAGTAGGTACTCATTCTAAACTAAGTTCTTTCAAAGGAAAATGATCATGCCAAACTCTTACCCAGTTTTAGAAAAATCGTTATTCTATTAATATTAAAGATGTGCCTATCAAGTGTTACTCATTTTCACTAAATTTTTACACACTAAAAATATGCTGTTGTCAGATTTCACATATTTCGTAACTAGTTTCAGAAAACCGCAACGTTGTTTTTTTTTAAGATGGCCTTATGAAGAGGTTACTCATTTAAAGCCAATTTCTTCCAAAGAAAGAGCTAATGAGACTCTTGCCCAGACCTTGAACTCTCACCCAGTTTGATTTTATGTTAAAAAATCGTCAGTCTATTATTTTTAAAGATATGCTAAGAAAATGCGTTTGCCAGATTCGAAGTATCTCTAACACTGTTTGAAAAATTTTTAGCTTTCTTATTTTTAAAGAAGGACCCATCGAGTGGGTTCTGAAACAGAAAATGTTGTCAGATATGACGTATCTTTAACTTAGTTTAAGAAAATAGTAACTTTCTTATTTTTAAAGATAGACTCATCGAGTGGCTACTGATTTTAAACTAATAACTTAAAAAAAAATATAGAGAATTCTCGCTTGCAATCGTACCTATAGTTTGAAAAAACTCGTCAATCTCTTAATTTTAAAGATATGTTCATTGAGTAAGTACCTAATAATTCTTATGTAATTTTGCCACATTACGAAAATGCTGTCGTCAGATTTGACGTATATCTTACTCATGCAGTTTAAAGAGCATGATCTCAGATTTGGCGTATCTCTAACACAGTTTGAGAAAATCAAACCTTTCTTAATTTTAAAGATAGACCCATCGAGTGGATGGTAATTTTAAACTAATTTCTTCCAACGAAAAAGTGATGGAGAACTCTCACTTGAATTCTTACCTAGTTTGAGAAAAATTGCCAATCTCTTATTTTTAAAGATATGCTTATAGAATCGGTAGTGTCGGTATCTAATCTTTCTTAGCTAATTTTGGCACACTACAAAAATGCTGACGTCAATTTTGACGCACCTCTTACCTAATTTAAGAAAACGGTAAGAAAATGCTGTTCTCAGATTAGACTTATCTCTAGCACAGTTTTAGAAATCCTCAAAATTTTTTTTAAAGATAGACTCATCGACTGATGTTGTCTGATATGACATGTCTCTTATCCAGTTTAAGAAAACGCTGTTGTCAGATTTGGCGCATCTCTAACACAGTTTGAGAAAATCTCAATTTTCTTACTTTTTAAAGAGAGACCCATCGGGTGGGTATCAATTTTAAACTAAATTTTTTGAAGGGAAATGATTCTCGTAAATTTTACTCAAACTGGGTGAGAGCCAGTCTGAGAAAAATCGTAAGTCCATTTTTTTAAAGATATACCCATCGAGTGGTTAGTTACTAATTGACAGCTAACTTTTTCATAATAGGTAGATGCAGTAGTCAGATTTGACATATCTCTTATCAAGTTTAAGAAATGAGTAAGAAAACGCTGGTGTCAGATTTGACGTATCTCTAACACAGTTTGAGAAAATCTTATCTTTTTAATAGACCCATCGAGTAGGTACTCATTCTAAACTAAGTTCTTTCAAAGGAAAATGATCATGCCAAACCCTTACCCAGTTTTAGAAAAATCGTTATTCTATTAATATTAAAGATGTGCCTATCAAGTGTTACTCATTTTCACTAAATTTTTACGCACTAAAAATATGCTGTTGTCAGATTTCACATATTTCGTAACTAGTTTCAGAAAACCGCAACGTTGTTTTCTTTTTAAGATAGCCTTATGAAGAGGTTACTCATTTAAAGCCAATTTCTTCCAAAGAAAGCGCTAATGAGACTCTTGCCCAGAACTTGAACTCTCACCCAGTTTGATTTTATGTTAAAAAATCGTCAGTCTATTATTTTTAAAGATGTGCTAAGAAAATGCGTTTGCCAGATTCGAAGTATCTCTAACACTGTTTGAAAAATTTTTAGCTTTCTTATTTTTAAAGAAGGACCCATCGAGTGGGTTCTGAAACAGAAAATGTTGTCAGATATGACGTATCTTTAACTTAGTTTAAGAAAATAGTAACTTTCTTATCTTTAAAGATAGACTTATCGAGTGGTTACTCATTTAACGCCAATTATTCCAAAGAAGTAAGTTACTAGGCACTCTCACTTTAAAAATAATAAAATCGTCATTTTATTATATTTAAAGATATGCCCATCGAGTGGGTAGCTAACCATTTTCAAACAATTTTTGCTCACTGAGCAGATAATGTTGTTAGCAGATCTCTAACTTAGTTTGAGAAAATAGGTACTTTCTTATTTTTAAAGATAGACTCTTCTCGCTTGTACTAATTTTAAAATAATTTCTTTTAAATAAAAAGATGATAGCAAACTCTTATCCAGTTTGAGAAAAATCGTCACTTTATTATTTTTAAAGATGTGCCCATAGTGTTTGAACCTGCTCATTTTCAGCTAATTTTGCACGTATATGCTGTGGTCAGATTTTATATATTTTTTACTCAGTTTGAGAAATTCTCGTATGAATATGCTGTTGTCAGATTTGATGTAGGTATCTTTAACCCAGATTAGTACCAAGATTGGGCTAGTCGGTACTCATTTCGGGTCAATGCTTTTCCATGTAAGGAGGCGATGGTGTCTCATTTAAGACATGCAAGACTCTTCAAGGGAATATTCATCTTCAGCTAATTCCTATTCCAATTGAGATGGATCTGTTGTGAGATTTTCTGTATCTCTTACCCATTTTGTGAAAATGGTAACTTTATTTTCTTTAAAGATATACCATCGAGTGGGTACTAATTTTCAGCCAATTTTTTCCAACTGACAATAGGTAGTCATTTTCGCTGATTTCTTCCTACTAAGGAAATTTATTTCTTGGGTTTGACGTATCTCTCATCTAATTTGAGAAAATTGTAACACGTTTGTTGTCTCATTTGACGTATCTCTCATCCTGTTTTGTGGCTTTGAAACTACAGTAACCCTAAAATTTGGTTTCAGCCTTTCTGTTTTTCTAAAATGTTAAAACTCATAAACAGCCTCTTCATTAAGGCTTTTAAAAAGCTGATACAATAAAGAACAACTTTTCACACTTATTGTTTGTTAAATATAGCTATTTTGAAACCTTGGGGTATAATAATGTACTACAGAAATGCTTACCACATGCTCAGAAATGTATCTGTAGTAGGTGGAGAGATTGAAGCAAAGCCTGTGATTAACCAGAGCCCTTTCTTTTAAGTCCTTAGGGTAGAGGGTTTGGTCCTTGGGATATTTGTCCGCCAGATATTGGAGAATAGCATTGCTGCAATAATTGATTAGTAGCTGAAATTCGAAATCTCATACATGGTGATTGTTATATACCTTTCGCCAATGCAAAACCCATCATCGTCAAGTACAGGTATCTCTTTTTGAGGATTTTTCTAAAAATAAAACAAAAAAAAATTAATACTTACTATGGAACTGTTAATGCTTGCTCTACCTTTTCGAAGTCCTCAGTCATGTGCTCTCCGAGACCAAAATCCACGTTTACCAACTTGTAGTCAATCTCAAGGTATTTAAGGCACTGTTGAACAGCCAACGAAGGAGGGCCATCCGAGACTGAGTAAAGAGTTATCGGCATGTTTCACTGTCTGTGGTTGTTACAGTATTTTTCTAACTGAAAACAACACTAGAGGATGCCGAGAGTATGGTTGTATGGTCTCTTAATAATTAAGTCAATTAAAATAATTAGTCGCAGCACAAATGAACGTTCGTTTCAAGGCCTTGCATAGTAACACTGGCGCAGTCACTATCCTGCGAAACCACTTTCATTCTTTTAAAGATAACACACACACATAATGGATTTAATAATGTCTCGTCTTAGCAGCGAGAGGACTGTAGTCTGTGTGTTTGGGATTTGTAACTAAACTTAACAAATTTATCAATATTGTTGTGACAAATCCCGGAGTCAATGGTCTTTGTACATGGAGGTTAATCTTTATGCGTTTAAATGAAGAGTTTCCGAAATTTTTTTGGCAATAGCAGGAAACTTACCACCATCAGTTACTGTATGAACCCATTAAGGCCCACATATTTTTCCTTTACTTCGAGTTTAAACTTAACATGCGGCTTTCAGGAAGTGTGAAAGCGCAGTGCGTTTGGATCACAGTGTTGCCAGATACAGAAATTTATTTGGAGTTGAAACTTAACATGCGGATTTCAGGTGCGGCACCATTCCCGTAGTCAATGGTCTTTGAACATAGAAGTTAATAATTATTGTTTTGACCTAATTTTTATGCGTTATAATGAATAGTTTTCGGCATTTTTTTGGTGATAACAAGAAACTTGCCGCCAGTTACTGTATGAACCCATTAAGGTCTACATATTTTCCCTTTACTTGGAGGAGTTTAAACATAACATGTGGCTCTCAGGAGTCATCCAAGCGCAGTGCTTTTGGATTATAATATTGCCAGATACAGAAATTTTCAACACCATTCCCTGATTCAATGGTCTTTAAACATGGAAGTTAATAATTTGTGTTTTGATCTAATTTTTATGCGTTATAATGAACAGTTTCCGGAATTTTTTTGGTGATAACAGGAAACTTGCAACCAGTTACTGTATGAACCCATCAACGCCCACATATTTTCCTTTTACTTAGAGTTTAAACTTAACATAAGGCTCTCAGGTGTTACCCAAGCGCAGTGCCTTTGGATTACAATGTTGCCAGATACAAAAATTTTCAAGACCATTCCCGGAGTCAATGGTCTTTGAACATGGAAGTTAATAATTATTGGTTTGGCTTAATTTTTATGCGTTATAATGAATAGTTTCCGGATTTTTTTGGTGATAACAGGAAACTTGCCACCAATTACTGTAAAAACAAATTAAGGCCCTCAAATTTTAACTTTATTTGGAGTTTAAACTTAACATGTGACTCTCAAGGTGTCACCCAAGCGCAGTGCCTTTGGATTACAGTGTTGTCAGATACAGTATTTTTCAAGACCATTCCCGGGGCCAATGGTCTTTGAACATGAAAGTTAATTATTGTTTTGACCTAATTTTTATGCTTTATAATGAATAGTCTCCGGAATTTTTTGGTGATAACAGGAAACTTGCCACCAGTTACTGTATAAACCCATTAAGGCCCACATATTTTCCCTTTACTTGGAGTTTAAACTTAACATGCGGCTCTCAAGGTGTCATCCAAGCGCAGTGCCTTTGGATTACAGTGTTGCCAGATACAGAAATGTTCAATACCATTCCCGGAGTCAATGGTCTGTGAACATGGAAGTTAGTAATTATTGTTTTGACCTAATTTTTATGCGTTATAATGAATAGTTTTAGGAATTTTTTTTGTGATAATAGGAAACTTGCTACCGGTTACTTTATGAACCCATTAAGGCCCACATATTTTCCCTTTACTTAGAGTTTAAACTTAACATGCGGCTCTCAGGTGTCACCAAAGCGCAGTGCCTTTGGATTACAGTGTTGCCAGATAGAGAAATTTTCAAGACCATACCCGGGTCATTGATCTTTGAACATAGAAGTTAATAATTATTGTTTTGATCTAATTTTTATGCAGTATAGTGAATAGTTTCCGGATTTTTTTGGTTTTAACAGGAAATTTGCCACCAGTTACTGAATGAACCCATTAAGGCCCACATATTTTCCTTTTACTTAGAGTCGAAACTTAACATGCGGCTCTCAGGTGTTACCCAAGCGCAGTGCCCTTGGATTACAGTGTTGCCAGATACAGACATTTCCAGGACCATTCCCGGAGTCAATCGTCATTGAACATGGAAGTTAATAATTATTGTTTTGACCTATTTTTTATGCGTTATAATGAATAGTTTCCGGAACTTTTTGGTGATAACAGGAAACCTGCCACCAGTTACTGTATGAACCCATTAAGGCCCACATATTTTCCTTCTACTTGGAGTTTAAAATTGACATGCGGCTTTCAAGGTGTCACTCAAGCAAAGTGCCTTTGGATTACAGTGTTGCCAGATACAGAAATTTCCAAGACCATTCCCGGAGTCAATTGTCTTTGAACATGGAAGTTAATAATTATTGTTTTGGCTTAATTTTTATGCGTTATAATGAATAGTTTCCGGATTTTTTTGGTGATAACAGGAAACTTGCCACCAATTACTGTAAAAACAAATTAAGGCCCTCAAATTTTCACTTTATTTGGAGTTTAAACTTAACATGCGACTCTCAAGGTGTCATCCAAGCGCAGTGCCTTTGGATTACAATGTTGTCAGATACAGTATTTTGCAAGACCATTCCCGGGGCCAATGGTCTTTGAACATGGAAGTTAATTATTGTTTTGACCTAATTTTTAGGCGTTATAATGAATAGTTTCCTGATTATTTTTGGTGATAACAGGAAACTTGCCACCAGTTACTCTATGAACTCATTAAAACCGACATATTTTCCCATTATTTGGAGTTTAAACTTAACATGCGACTCTCAAGGTGTCACCTAAGCGCAGTGCCTTTGGATTACAGTGTTGCCAGATACAGAAATTTTCGAGACCATTCCCTGATTCAATGGTCTTTGAATATGGAAGTTAATAAATATTGTTTTGACCTAATTTTTATGCGTTATAATGAATAGTTTCCGGAATTTTTTTGGTGATAACAGAAAACTTGCCACCAGTTACTGTATGTACCCATTAAGGTCCTCAAATTTTCAATTTATTTGGAGTTTACACTTAACATGCGACTCTCAGGAGTCATCCAAGCGCAGTGCCTTTGGATTACAGTGTTGTCAGATACAGTATTTTTCAAGACCATTCCCGGGGCCAATGGTCTTTGAACATGGAAGTTAATTATAGTTTTGACCAAATTTTTATGCGTTATAATGAATAGTTTCCGGAATTTTTTTGGTGATAACAGAAAACTTGCCACCAGTTACTGTATGAACCTATTAAAGTCCTCAAAATTTCAATTTATTTGGAGTTTACACTTAACATGCGACTCTCAAGGTGCCACCCAAGCGCATTGCCTTTGGATTACACTGTTGTCAGATACAGTATTTTTCAAGACCATTCTCGGAGTCAATGTTCTTTGAACATGGAAGTTAATTATTGCTTTGACCTAATTTTTATGCGTTATAATGAATAGTTTCCTGATTATTTTTGGTGTTAACAGGAAACTTGCCACCAGTTACCCTATGAACTCATTAAAACCGACATATTTTCCCATTATTTGGAGTTTAAACTTAACATGCGACTCTCAAGGTGTCACCTAAGCGCATTTCCTTTGGATTACAGTGTTGCCAGATACAGAAATTTTCGAGACCATTCCCTGATTCAATGGTCTTTGAATATGGAAGTTAATAAATATTGTTTTGACCTAATTTTTATGCGTTATAATGAATAGTTTCCGGAATTTTTTTGGTGATAACAGAAAACTTGCCAACAGTTACTGTATGAACCCATTAAGGTCCTCAAATTTTCAATTTATTTGGAGTTTACACTTAACATGCGACTCTCAGGAGTCATCCAAGCGCAGTGCCTTTGGATTACAGTGTTGTCAGATACAGTATTTTTCAAGACCATTCCCGGGGCCAATGGTCTTTGAACATGGAAGTTAATTATTGTTTTGACCAAATTTTTATGCGTTATAATGAATAGTTTCCGGATTTTTTTTGGTGATAACAGGAAACGTGCCACCATTTACTGTATGAGCCCATTAAGGCCCACATATTTTTCCTTTACTTGGAGTTTAAACTTAACATGCGGCTCTCAGGAGTCATCCAAGCGCAGTGCCTTTGGATTACAGTATTGCCAGATACAGAAATTTTCAACACCATTCCCTGATTCAATGGTCTTTGAAAATGGAAGTTAATAATTCTTGTTTTGATCTAATTTTTATGCGTTATAATGAACAGTTTCCGGAATTTTTTTGGTAATAACAGGAAACTTGCAACCAGTTACTGTATGAACCCATCAAGGCCCACATATTTTCCCTTTACTTAGAGTTTAAACTTAACATGAGGCTATCAAGGTGTCACCCAAGCGCAGTGCCTTTGGATTACAGTGTTGCCAGATACAGAAATTTTTGAGACCATTCCCTGATTAAATGGTCTTTGAACATGGAAGTTAATAATTATTGTTTTGGCTTAATTTTTATGCGTTATAATGAATATTTTCCGGATTTTTTTGGTTATAACAGGAAACTTGCCACCAATTACTGTAAAAACAAATTAAGGCCCTCAAATTTTCACTTTATTTGGGGTTTAAACTTAACATGCGACTCTCAAGGTGTCATCCAAGCGCAGTGCCTTTGGATTACAGTGTAGTCAGATACAGTATTTTTCAAGACCATTCCCGGGGCCAATGGTCTTTGAACATGGAAGTTAATTATTGTTTTGACCTAATTTTTATGCGTTATAATGAATAGTTTCCTGATTATTTTTGGTGTTAACAGGAAACTTGCCACCAGTTACTCTATGAACTCATTAAAACCGACATATTTTCCCATTATTTGGAGTTTAAACTTAACATGCGACTCTCAAGGTGTCACCTAAGCGCATTTCCTTTGGATTACAGTGTTGCCAGATACAGAAATTTTCGAGACCATTCCCTGATTCAATGGTCTTTGAATAGGGAAGTTAGTAAATATTGTTTTGACCTAATTTTTATGCGTTATAATGAATAGTTTCCGGAATTTTTTTGGTGATAACAGAAAACTTGCCAACAGTTACTGTATGAACCCATTAAGGTCCTCAAATTTTCAATTTATTTGGAGTTTACACTTAACATGCGACTCTCAGGAGTCATCCAAGCGCAGTGCCTTTGGATTACAGTGTTGTCAGATACAGTATTTTTCAAGACCATTCCCGGGGCCAATGGTCTTTGAACATGGAAGTTAATTATTGTTTTGACCAAATTTTTATGCGTTATAATGAATAGTTTCCGGATTTTTTTTGGTGATAACAGGAAACGTGCCACCATTTACTGTTTGAGCCCATTAAGGCCCACATATTTTTCCTTTACTTGGAGTTTAAACTTAACATGCGACGCTCAGGTGTTACCCAAGCGCGGTGCCTTTGGATTACAGTGTTGCCAGATACAGAAATGCTCAATATCATTCCCGGAGTCAATGATCTTTGAACATGGAAGTTAATAATTATTGTTTTGACCCAATTTTTATGCGTTATAATGAATAGTCTCCGGAATTTTTTGGTGATAATAGGAAACTTGCCGCCAGTTACTGTATAAACCCATTAAGGCCCACATATTTTCCCTTTGCTTGGAGTTTAAACTTAACATGCGGCTCTCAAGGTGTCATCCAAGCGCAGTGCCTTTGGATTACGGTGTTGCCAGATACAGAAATGTTCAATACCATTCCCGGAGTCAATGGTCTGTGAACATGGAAGTTAATAATTATTGTTTTGACCTAATTTTTATGCGTTATAATGAATAGTTTCAGGATTTTTTTTTGTGATAATAGGAAACTTGCTACCGGTTACTGTATGAACCCATTAAGGCCCACATATTTTCCCTTTACTTAGAGTTTAAACTTAACATGCGGCTCTCAGGTGTTACCCAAGCGCAGTGCCTTTGGATTACAGTGTTGCTAGATAGAGAAATTTTCAAGACCATACCCGGGTCATTGATCTTTGAACATAGAAGTTAATAATTATTGTTTTGATCTAATTTTTATGCATTATAGTGAATAGTTTCCGGATTTTTTTGGTTATAACAGGAAATTTGCCACCAGTTACTGAATGAACCCATTAAGGCCCACATATTTTCCTTTTACTTAGAGTCGAAACTTAACATGCGGCTCTCAGGTGTTACCCAAGCGCAGTGCCCTTGGATTACAGTGTTGCCAGATACAGACATTTTCAGGACCATTCCCGGAGTCAATCGTCATTGAACATGGAAGTTAATAATTATTGTTTTGAACTATTTTTTATGCATTATAATGAATAGTTTCCTGAATTTTTTGGTGATAACAGGAAACCTGCCACCAGTTACTGTATGAGCCCATTAAGGCCCACATATGTTCCTTCTACTTGGAGTTTAAAATTGACATGCGGCTTTCAAGGTGTCACTCAAGCAAAGTGCCTTTGGATTACAGTGTTGCCAGATACAGAAATTTCCAAGACCATTCCCGGAGTCAATTGTCTTTGAACATGGAAGTTAATAATTATTGTTTTGACCTAATTTGTATGCGTCAGAATGAATAGTTTCCGCAAGTTTTTTGGTGATAACAGGAAACTTGCCACCAATTACTGTATGAACCCACTTCTTCTTCTTCTTCTGTAGCTTATTCTGTCCAATGCTGAACAAAAGCCTCTCTCAAATGCTTCCATTTCCCCCGTTCCTGTGCAGCCAGTATCCAGTTTCCGGCTGTTCTTCTTATATCATCGCTCCAGCGGGTAGGCGGTCGTCCTCTGTTACGATATGCGTCTTGTCTTGGACGCCATTCTGCTATCTTCCTTATTCTGGCAACATGTCCCGCCCAGTTCCACTTTAAATGTAAGATAGTCTCGACAGCATCTCGTGTCTTCGTTCTAAGTCTTATAGTTGTATTTGGGACTCTGTCTCGAAGGGTGATTCCCAGCATCGATCTTTCCATCCTGCGTTGCATCACTTGTATTTTCGTAATGTTTTTTCTTGTAAGTGTTAGTGTTTCTGCACCATATGTCAGCACGGGAAGGACGCACTGGTTGAACACCTTTCTCTTCAAGCATATTGGGAGATTGGACCGAAACACTGATTTTAGTTTTCCAAATGCTGCCCAAGTCAGACCTATTCTACGCTGGATTTCGCGTGTTTGATTGTCCCGTTCGATACTGATTTCATGTCCTAGGTATTTGTATGAATATGTCTGTTCTATATTTATGTTGTTAATTTTTAGAGAATTGTTTAGAACAAGGTTTGTCATATATTGTGTCTTTGACAGATTTATTTCAAGGCCTACCTTTTCTGCGGCTGTTTGTAAGTCTTGTAACATTGTTTGTGCCTTAGCCGTGTCGTCTGTTATTAGGACGATGTCGTCGGCGAAGCAAAGGTGGCTTTAGATTTTCTCCATCGATGTTAATTCCCATGTTGTTCCATCTTATTTTGTTTAGCACACTTTGCAGCAGAGTAACGAACAATTTAGGAGAAAGCGCGTCACCCTGTCTCAGGCCCCTTTCAAGTTTGAACTTGTTGGTATGTTGATTGTTGTTTATCTTCACGTATGCTGTGGATGTAGTATATATGTATTTAATAGCTGAGGAGTAACGGTAGTCAATTCGGCATTCTGCAAGTGCTTCTAGCAGTTTCTGGTGGTCCACTGTATCAAAGGCCTTTTTGAAGTCTATAAAAATCAGCATAAGCGGTTTGTTGTACTCTATACACTTCTCAATTATTAGTTTCATTGTGAGCAAGTGATCGTTGGTACCGTATTTTGTTCTAAAACCCGCTTGCTCTCTTGAAAGAAAGAACTCTAGTTTGTTTGTTAGACGTGTTGTTATAATCTTTGTGTAGAGCTTATAGATGTGACTTAGAAGACTTATTGGCCGGTAGTTTTCAAGGTTCGTGTTATCTCCTTTCTTGTGTATGATGATGATTTGCGCACTTTCCCATTGCGATGGTATTGTTCCTCCGGAGAGGCATTTATTAAATAGGGTTTTAAGGGCATTGATGGTGTCTTGTCCGCCCATTTTAATGCTTTCTATTACCATCTCGTCTTCACCAGGTGCTTTGTTGCTTTTCATACTTTTTAAAGCTGATATAATTTCATCGTCATTTATCTCTTCGAGGTCTTCTGAGCCTTGGTTTAAAATTATTGGAATATTGGATTTTATTTCTCTATTTGGTGTTGAATATAGTCGTTTGTAGAAAGCTTCAATGGTCTGCGTTATTTCCCCCTTGTTTGTCACTATTCTGCCCTCTGTGTTTTTGATTTTATATATATTATTTTTCCTCGCTAGATTTTTCCTTGCCAGAACTTTCAGACTTTTATTCTCTTCTATTGTAGTTTTTATGGATTCCGTATTTTGTTCTCTTTTGTGTTTTCTTATCTCTTTAGCTATTTCTTTATTGATATTTCTATATTCTATTGTTGTTTTGTCTGTCAGTCCTCTTCTTTGTTTCATTAAAGATTTTGTTCTTAGGTTGAGTTTTTGGTTCTTGTTTTTGCTTCTGCCGCACTTTTCAATTGTTGCATTTACGCTGTTTGTAATGTTCTCATATATTGCGTTAACTGTCATACGATTATTTACGTTTAGAGATTTAGATAGTTGCTGTTCATATTCATACACGTTTTCAGGCAAGTTCCATTTTTTGTGACTCTTTTTTAGGATCATGTTGTTTCTTTCCTTTCTTATGTTTAGTTTTATTTTCGCTCTTACTAGGCGATGGTCGCTGCCTGTTGAGAATCTATTCAGAACATCTACATCACTGACAATATCTTTTCTGCTGCGGCATATGAAGTCGATGGCGTTCTTGGTCCTTCCGTCTGGGCTCATCCATGTCCATTTTTTGTTGTCATTTTTTTGGAAGAAGGTGTTCATTGCGAAGAGATTTTTGCTATGCAGAAAGTCTATCAAGGTATTTCCTCTTTTGTTTCTCTCGCCCAATCCGTGGTGCCCAACCGCGTTTTCAGCTTCATCTATTTTGCTTCCGATTTTAGCATTAAAGTCTCCGATTAGCAGAGTATAGTGGGATTTCTCGTCTTGTATGGCTGAGGATATATCTTCGTAAAAGCATTCGATATCTTCCTCTGTATGGTCGCTTGTGGGCGCGTAGGCTTGAATGATTTTCAGAGAGTATTTTTTGTTAAGTTGGATGGTGATGAATAAGACTCTAGGGCTTATACTTTTGATGTTTATAATATTTTCAGTGTGTCTTTTGTGGACCAAAAAACCTATTCCTCTTATTGCAGTTTCTTCTCTTGCATAGTGAAAGATATGTCCTTTGTCCAGAGTGATTTGACCTTCCCCTATGCGTCTGACTTCGCTTAGGCCCAATATGTCCCATTTAATGTTTGTGAGTTCTTCCTCTAGTTCTAGCATTTTCTCGTTTGTTGATAATGTTCTGACGTTGTAAGTTGCTACGTATATCGGGTATTTTCTGTGACGGTGTGTATTGTTGTCTTTAGGTGATGAAGGCGATTGTTTGCCTCCCCCAGAATCCATGAGGCAGACCTTTTTCAAGGTGTGGGATTTGCCAAATATTGATCTACCCACCTGGGGTGTGTGTCCTTTTCTCTTTGGAATCGCCATATTGAGAGGTTTATAGCCAAATTTTCTTCCACGTTGGCCAGACGGGTTGGAAGAGGGATAGGAATATTAGAAAGGAAATAAGTGGTTTTATAGGAAATTTGGGAGTTTTGACAATGGTTTCCCCGTATGGTCTTTGGAGATAAAACAAGGCTCGCGTGGGCAGGGTCGCATTCCTGAAGTAGATCTGTCATCTATCGGGACTATAGATGAGTATCTACCCGCTACCCGTCCTATCTACCCGCTACCCGTCCTGATGAACCCACTAAGGCTTACATATTTTTCCTTTACTTGGAGTTTAAACTTAACATGGGGCTATCAAGGTGTCACCCAAACGCAGTGCCTTTGGATTACAGTGTTGCCAGATACAGAAATTTCCAAGACTATTCTCGGAATCAATTGTCTTTGAACATGGAAGTTAATAATTAATGTTTTGACCTAATTTTTATGCGTCAGAATGAATAGTTTCCGCAAATTTTTTGGTGATAACAGGAACATTAAGGCCCACATATTTCCATTTTTAACATGTGGCTCTCAAGGTGTCACCCAAGCGCACTGCCTTTGGATTACAGTGTTTCCATATGCAGAAATTGTTTAACAGTAGAATAACTGAAAAAAACAGTAGTTTCTTGAAAATATACAGTAGACATTCAAAATAATGTTTTGACGAATTTTATTTTTTCAGTATGAGAGTTTTCAGAATGTTAGTAAATTCAGATTGAAATTGGGGCTGAAAATCGGTCAAAAGTGACTGATAGCGTCGAAAATTGCAAATTGGAGAAATTCAGGTGGAAACTGAAGCCAAGGTCAGGTTAAACATATGTTGAAAGGTTTAAAAATGCAAATATGTAGTTTTTGGGAAAATTTTGTGAAAATAGAGGGAATAACTGCTCATTTGGTAAATTTCGATGCCTCCAACGCACATTCTTTCAAACTACCTAAAAATCGACCACCGAAGGGATCTATTCCTCGAACTATTGAATTTATGGGGCTTTCTTTGGTGTGAGGTGAAAGAGGACATCAAAAAGAACAAAAAACCGTTGGATTCACTCTTAATGGTCCACTCGTTCTAAAGTTACAGGCAGACAAATTTGAAAATGAGAAAAAAGAGGAAATTTGGTAATTTCGATAAATAAATAAATTTTTTCTTGCTGTTTTTATCGGAATAAAGCGATTTCAATTCTCTATGAACGTAACGAACAAAATAAGAGAAAAATTAGTCCTATAAGTGGACATTTTTCTAAATGCCTCCAAAAAACATAGTAAAAGAACTTTAAAATCGAATACCGAAGAGGCATATTCCCCAAACTATTAAACCTAAGGGACTTTCTTTGTTGGGAGGTGCAAAAGAACTTCGAAAAGAATAAAAAACCGTTAGATTCATTGCAATCGGTCCACTAAAGTAGTAAAGTAACAGGCGATCAAATATGAAAATTGAGAAAAAGAAAAAAAACCCCTTTGGTCAATTTCAAAAAATGATGGGACTTTTGTTTGCTGGTATGAAAAATTGAACTGTTGAACCTACAGAATACTCTCTTTGGTGGTAGGACATCGAAAAGAACAAAAGACCGTTGGGTTCATTCCACTCGTTCTAAAGTTACAGGCGGTCAATGTTGAAAATTGAGAAAAAAAGGGAATTCCCACCGTTTGGTAAATTTCGAAGAAATGATGGATTTTTTTGCCCATTTTGATCAGAATGAAGCTATTTTGATATATGAAGCTGATTCAATTTCTTCTGAGCGGAATAAACATGAGAAGAGTGAAATTAGTCCCATAGTGGACTTTTTTTCTCAAAGCCTCCAAACTACATTCTAAAAATACCTAAAAATCGACCGCCGAAGGACTCAATCTCCCAAAGTATTAAACCTATGGGACTCTGTGTCCCATAGGTGGGAGGTGAAAGAGAGCATCAAAATAAACATAAAAAATAACTCAAAAATAGGAATAAAATAGAATGAGATATGCAGATGCTCCTCCACCCACCCACAACTTCAAACATGAAACATACGTTCCCAAGACAAAAATAAACGCCCAAACCCGGATGAGTGGTCAATGAAAGGAAACTGTTTGGCATTTCGGAAAATTACGTCTAAAAGCTCATAAAGGCCATAAAATGGGAATCGGTGTTGATGGGCCGGAATCATCATTACTGCGTGAGTCACTCATCACGTGGAGCTTGTCTTATGATGATTAAAAGTGACGTATTTACCAGTGGTAAGTAAATCGAACAATTTTTTTTAATCGTTCCAGATCTTAAAGTCTGAAAGATTATAATAATAATAATAATAATAATAATAATAAATTCTTTATTGCCAACAAGATCACAAAATATGACACAGCAACGTTATAACGATATTTACGAAAAAAAAATCAATTCAATGTGACTGGCAGATTTTGTCCAAACTAGCTTAAACAAGACACTTATACTCCAAAAGCTTGTAGTACCAATTCCGGTCCTGGACCAATTGTTTAAATAGCAACGATTTTTTTCTTCCATAAAGTACAGTCATTCAAAAATTCATTCAGGAAACCCACATCCGAAAAATCCACGCAGAAATTCCGAGGTGGGACCACCGTTATTGGGGCCTGTCTCTCATTTTTCTCTTGACGTCACCGTATACGTGCGGTTGTATAATTAGCGAGATATAAAGTAAACAAAGAAAGTTTACACAAATCTGGAGTATTTACATGCCGACCGACCATTTTTGTGGCAAACCCGAAACAACCGAGAAAGAAGCAGGCTGTGAACCGCGTCTTACCATTAACCATCTAGTCAAGTGTAACGTTGTTGTGATAGCTAAGTTAACAAAAGAAAAAAAACGAACACGAGATGAATACCTACGGCTTCTGTATTTTTAGTGTTTTAATTTGTTTCTCATTAGCTGTAAGTATCCGAATCACAATGTCTTTAAAAACTTAATTTACTTATCATTTTTTCATAAACGTCTGAGTGCCAATTTCGGTCAAAACACTGGGTAAATATCCATTTTTCAGACAAAAAAAAATTTTTTTTTTATGAAATCAGAGTTAAAAGCACTCCTAAAAAACTCAGTAAAATTGATACATGTATTTCGGCTTTTTAAAAAAATTTCTTCTTTTTTTTGTGGCTGCTACTTCCACTTCCACTCTCTTTTGCTCAAATTTCCAAATTATTTATTTCTCGAATGCGTGTTTTAATCATTTCTTAGAATCTAAAACGTATAATTTTATTATTCATGTTCCTTGCGTTCTAAATTTCATTATCTCCGTTTATGGTCCTAAACTTCTAAACCTTTAAACTTTCTTCTCTAAATTTATTGCCATTTTTCCTTTCTTGTTTTTAGTGCTTACACATATTTTTTTAACTTATAATAACTTTAATTTTACACTTTCATTTCTTTCCTTTTTTTTGCTTGTTTTGCACTTATTTTTAACACTATTATATTTTTTTACTTTACTTAAGACCAACAATTTTTGAAGTTTTGCTTCATCATTACTTTCTTCATTACATTCATTTCTTCTCTCAATTTTCTCTTTTCTCTGTTTCATATTTACTAAGGCATTAACATTTAACAGTCACAAAATAGTTACCTCTTGCTATATTTTTTCGTTATTTGTTTCTTTAAAATTTTTTCTTATAATTTCGGTTTATTAATTATGTTCAAAGTTGCTCTGTCGTCTCAACCTTGAGTCCTACACTCCAATTAATATTTTCTTTGATGTCTGCAAGAATATAAGATAACGTCTCTCTTTCAATTTTTTAATTTTTTTTTCTATATTTCCTTGTACATTATTTCCTTATTAATTCGTTTTGTTTTTCTTCCACCAATTATGGTGTGTATTCCATTCCCATTCCATTATTATGTATTCCTAGTTTGAAAGTTTCAAATTCCTAGTTTAAGGTTAGAATTTAGTTAAATTAAAATCCGAATTTAAAATCGAACTTTAGTTAAATTGTGAGTTGGAATCTAGATACGTTCAGAGTTTAAAGTCAGAATTTAGTAAAATTTTGAGTTCCATGTTTAAAATTAAATTCCCAAGTGTAAAGTTAGCCTGAATGTGGTTACATTTTGAGATCCATGTTCAGACAAATTCCGTGTTAAACTTCGACTACTGTTAAATGCTGAGTTTAAGATCGGAATTTAATTAAATTTACGTGTTTAGAGCCGGAATTTAGTTAAATTCCATGTTCAATGTCACAAATTGTAAATTCCTAGTGTAAAGTTAGCCTGAATGTAGTTAAGTTCCTAGTTTAAAGTCAGAATTTACAAAAATTAAAATCCGAGTTTAAAGTCGGAATTTACTTACATTTTGAGTTTCACGTTCAGACTTAAATTACATATTTAAAGTCCGACTACTGAGTTGAAACTCGGAATTTAATTAAATTTACGTATTTACAGTCGGAATTTAATTAAGTTGAAGTCCGTATTAAAATTAAAATCCGTGCTTCCAGTGTAAAGTAAGCCTGAATGTAGTTAAATTCCTAGTTTAAAGTCAGAATGTAGTAAAATTAAAATCCGAGTTTAAAGTCAGAATTTACTTAAATTTTGAGATCCATATTCAGAGTTAAATTCCGTGTTAAACTCCGACTACTGTTAAACGCTGAGTTTAAAGTCGGAATTTAATTAAATTTGCGTGTTTAGAGTCGGGATTTAGTTAAATTCCATGTTCAATGCCACAATTTGTAAATTCCCAGTTTGAAATCGGAATTTAGTTAAATTTTGAGTTCCATATTAAGACTTGAATTCCGTGTTCAAACTCCGATTACTGTTAAACGCTGGGTTCAACGTCGGAATTTAGTTAAAGGTACGTGCTTAGAGTCGGATTTTAATTAAATTTACGTGTTTAGAGTCGGAATTTAGTTAAATTCCATGTTCAATGCCACAATTTGTAAATTCCCAGTTTGAAATCGGAATTTAGTTAAATTTTGAGTTCCATATTCAGACCTGAATTCCGTGTTCAAAGTCCGATTACTGTTAAACGCTGGGTTTAATGTCGGAATTTAATTAAAGGTACGTGCTTAGAGTCGGATTTTAATTAAATTTACGTGTTTAGAGTCGGAATTTAGTCACACATTTTTAAATTCACATTATAAAAGTTAGCCTGATTTTAGTTAAATTCCTAGTTTAAAGTCAGAATTTAGTTAGGCTAAATTCCGAGTTTAAATCCGAATTTAAAATCAAAATTTAGCTAAATTGTAGGTTGGAATCTAGATACATTCTGAGTTTAAAATAGGAATTTAGTTAAATTTTGAGTTCCATGTTCAAACTTAAATTCCGTGTTTAAAGTCCGACTACTAGTAAACGCTGAATTGAAAGTATGAATTTAATTAAATTTACGTCTTTAGAGTCGGAATTTATTTAAGTTGAAGTCCGTGTTTAATGTCACAATTTTTAAATTCCCACTGTAAAGTTAGCCTGAATGTAGTTACATTTTCAGATCCATATTCAGACTTAAATTCCGTGTTAAATTCCAACTACTGTTAAACTACTGTTAAACGCTAAAATCGGAATTTAATTAAATTTACGTGTTTAGAGTCGGAATTTAATAAAATTCCATGTTCAATGTCACCATTTGTAAATTCCCAGTTTGAAGTCAGAATTTGGTTAAATTTTTTGAGTTCCATATTCAGACTTACATTCCGTGTGCAAAGTCCGATTACTGTTAAACCCAGGGCTTGACGCCGGAATTTAATTAAAGGTACGTGTTTAGAGTCGGATTTTAATTAAATTTAAGTGTTTAGAGTCAGAATTTAGTTAAATTCCATGTTCAATGTCACAAATTGTAAACTTCCAGTTTAAAGTCGGATTATATTTAAATTCCTAGCTTAAAGTCAGAATTTATTGATTAAAATCCGAATTTAAAATCGAAATTTAGTTAAATTGTGAGTTGGAATCTAGATACATTCTGTGTTTAAAGTCGGAATTTAGTTAAATTTTTAGTTCCATGTTCAAACTTAAATTCCGTTTTTCTTCCGTTAAAGTCCGACTACTGTTAAAGGCTGAGTTTAAGATCGGAATTTAATTAAATTTACGTGTTTAGAGTCGGAATTTAGTTAAATTCCATGTTCATTGTTACAATTTGTATATTACCAATTTAAAGTCGGAATTTAGTTAAATTTTGAGTTCCATATTCAGCCTTAAATTCCGTGTTTAAGCTCGATTACTGTTAAACGCTGGGTTTAACTTCGGAATTTAATTAAATTTATGTGTTTAGAGTCCGATTTTAATTAAATTTACGTGTTCACAGTAGGAATTTAGTCACAAATTCTAAATTCACATTATAAAAGTTAGCCTGATTCTAGTTAAATTCCTAGTTTAAAGTCAGAATTTAGTTAGGCTAAATTCCGAGTTTAAATCCGAATTTAAAATCAAAATTTAGTTAAATTGTGGGTTGGAATCTAGATACATTCTGAGTTTAAAATCGGAATTTAGTTAAATTTTGAGTTCCATGTTCAAACTTAAATTCCGTGTTTAATGTCCGACTACTAGTAAACGCTGAATTGAAAGTATGAATTTAATTAAATTTACGTGTTTAGAGTCGGAATTTATTTAAGTTGAAGTCCGTGTTTAATGTCACAATTTTTAAATTCCCAGTGTAAAGTTAGCCTGAATGTAGTTACATTTTGAGATCCATATTCAGACTTAAATTCCGTGTTAAACTCCGACTACTGTTAAACGCTGAGTTTAAAATCGGAATTTAATTAAATTTACGTGTTTAGAGTCGGAATTTAATAAAATTCCATGTTCAATGTCACCATTTGTAAATTCCCAGTTTGAAGTCGGAATTTAGTTAAATTTTTTGAGTTCCATATTCAGACTTAAATTCCGTGTGCAAAGTCCGATTACTGTTAAACCCAGGGTTTGACGTCGGAATTTAATTAAAGGTACGTGTTTAGAGTCGGATTTTAATTAAATTTAAGTGTTTAGAGTCAGAATTTAGTTAAATTCCATGTTCAATGTAACAATTTGTAAATTTCCAGTTTAAAGTCGGATTATATTTAAATTCCTAGCTTAAAGTTAGAATTTAGTGAAATTAAAATCCGAATTTAAAATCGAAATTTAGTTAAATTGTGAGTTGGAATCTAGATACATTCTGAGTTTAAAGTTGGAATTTAGTTAAATTTTTAGTTCCATGTTCAAACTTAAATTCCGTTTTTCTTCCGTTAAAGTCCGACTACTGTTAAAGGCTGAGTTGAAAGTCTGAATTTAATTAAATTTATGTGTTTAGAGTTGGAATTTAATTAAGTTAAATTCCGTGTAAAGTTAGCCTGAATGTAGTTAAATCCCTAGTTTAAAGTAAAAAATTAGTAAAATTAAAATCCGAGTTTAAAGTCGGAATTTACTTAAATTTTGAGATCCATGTTCAGACTTAAGTTTCGTGTTAAACTCGGACTACTGTTAAACGCTGAGGTTAAAGACCGAATTTAATTAAATTACGTGTTTAGAGTCGGAACTTCGTTAAATTCCATGTTCAATGTTACAATTGGTAAATTCCCAATTTAAAGTCGGAATTTAGTTAAATTTTGAGTTCCATATTCAGACTTCAATTGCGTGTTTAGGTCCGATTACTGTTAAACGCTGGGTTTAACGTCGGAATTTAATTAAATGTACGTGTTTAGAGTCGGATTTTAATTAAACTTACGTGTTAAGACTCGGAATTTAGTTAAATTTCATGTTTAATGTCACAAATTTTAAATTCACATTTTAAAGTTAGCTTGATTTTAGTTAAATTCACAGTTTAAAGTCAGAATTTAGTTAGGTTAAATTCCGAGTTTAAAGTCGGAATTTAGTTAAATTTTGAGTTCCATGTTCAGACTTAAATTCGGTGTTAAAAGTCCGATTACTGTTAAACGCTGAATTAAAGTCAGAATTTAATTAAATTTAAGTACGTTTTTAGAGTCGAAATTTAGTTAAATTCTTAGTTTAAAGTCAGAATTTACTGAAATTAAAATCCGAACTTAAAATCGAAATTTAGTTAAATTGTGAGTTGGAATCTAGATACATTCTGAGTTTACAGTCGGAATTTAGTTAAGTTTTGAGTTCCATGTTCAAACTTAAATTCCGTGTTTAAAGTCCGACTACTGTTAAACGCTGAATGAAAGTCTGAATGTAATTAAATTTACGTGTTTAGAGTCGGAATTTCCAGTGCAAAGTAAGCCTGAATTTAGTTAAATTCCTAGTTTAAAGTCAGACTGTAGTAAAATTAAACTCCGAGTTTAAAGTCGGAATTTACTTAAATTTTGAGATCCATATTCAGACTTAAGTTCCGTGTTAAACTGCGACTACTGTTAAACGCTGAGTTTAAAGTTAGAGTTTAATTAAATTTACGTGTTTACAGTCGGAATTTAGTTAAATTCCAGGTTCGATGTCACAATTTGTAAATTCCCAGTTTAAAGTCGGATTTTATTTAACCGACTACTGTTAAACAATGAGTTGAAACTCGAAATTTAATTAGATTTACGTGTTTACAGTCGGAATTTAATGAAGTTGAAGTCAGTGTTTAATGTCACAATTTTTAAATTCCCAGTGTAAAGTAAGCCTGATTGTAGTTACATTCCTAGATTAAAGTCAGAATTTAGGAAAATTAGAATCCGAGTTTAAAGACGAAATTTAGTTAAATTTTGAGTTGGAATCTAGATAAATTAAAAACCAATTAAAAAACATTTAAAAACCACATAAAATTTTATGTTAAATTGTTTTGACACCCTGTATCTTGCTAAACGGACTTTCTAGGACACAGGTTATATGAAACTTAAGTAATGTTTAAACTTAAGTAACATCCTTCACTGATATTTTGCAAATATCAGTCGAAAATGGTAAGAGCTACAAGGTTGCAAGCAAGAGGCCTTTTTTTTATATTGAACATGGAGTGTAAAGCTTAGAAAATAAAGTATGAGTAGCGTACGAAAACAAATTTTTTCTGGCAAAATGGGACCTAGTTCCAACATTTCTGTAGATTCTTTAACCCACTTGGCATGTTTAACTATATGTTAACCGCATTTTTTGGGGGTTGGTTGCACCTCTTATTCAACACCTTTTTCTTCCTATTCGGTAATCTTCTTTGTGCATTACCTTCAACTATCTGGATTTTTTCAGAAAGTTCCCCGTTTGCTAATACTTCCTGTTTTTCTTGAGGTAACAGATATGATTTAGATCGCTTTTTTTATCGATTTAGAATCGTTTTCTTTTTAACAATCTTCTTTTTAGATTTTTTTCGACTATTGCATGGATAACTTCTAATTTCTGGTCGGATCATCTTCAATGAAATAAAGTTTTTCCTCCTCCACAGATTGATAGCAAAGTTCTTGATTCGGTGATTTAGTTTATAATAACCGAAGTCTTTAGCTTTTTCCCTCGTTCTCCAATAACAATAACAGTGAGAATAGTTTACTGTTTACCATTCTTGTTTTTTTTAGTTAGTTAACTTTATGTTCTTCTTACTTCACTTCAATTTCGTCTAAAAGTTTTGAATGATTACTGGTTTCAGAAAACCAGTTTTTTCGCTGGCCGGGATTTCTTCAATGTCTATTGTCGTTTGGAGTTAAGAAACTCTTATTCTCTAACAATTTCAGTTGAGTTTTCTTTACCTCCCTTACGCTTTCTATTGATTTTCTTTTTCTGGGTTACTTTTTGTCGGCCTTCTGATGCTTCTTCCTCGATTACTGCAATCTGTTAAGAAGTGATTGCAAGAGTCGCAGTTTCCTATGGTAGAAAAGTTCTTCTGGAAGTTTTTCAATAACCACAATTATTTCTCTCTTAGGTAATTTCTCAGCCAACTCCGGTTCTTTCATAATAGCTTTAGGTTTCTTTACACTTTTCTTCTTTATTACCTTTTTTCTCGGGCTATCGCGCACCTTGCTTTTAAAACTGCGATTTTAACTACAATTTTTCTAATGAAGGCAGTCTTGATTGGCTCTGCAGTGGGCACTACCAATTCTTCTATTATGTCGTCACGTATGTCAATTTCCTCGATAATAAAAGAAGATTAAAGCTTTTTGCCAGACTCAAATAATGTTACCACCTAAGTACAGTTTCTTGTTTAGTTCCCTTGTGTTTCTTGGTGACTGAGTGATATGTCGTTTCTACTCTTCGATTATTATGCCTTCTTGATCTTGGATACGTTTTCATTTCTTTCTTTCTTTTTTTTTTCTGAAATATAAATTCGATTAAATTTTTGTTTTTCTTGTTGCCAGTTACAGGAAAAAAATGGTAGATACCTATTAGTATGAATGTCTCCCAACATTTTATCGTACAAATAAGAGTACCAGAATAGGAATAACAAAGTTGTGGTAAAAAGATGATTTGTATGTTTGTTATAAACGTTTAATTGGGTGCGATATCAGTTTCTTGCAATGGCTAATGACGTAGACGTTTTCAGCCACATGATCAATTATTGGCTATAAGAACATTCAGTGCAGGCTTAGACACTCCCATAAGTACTTTTATGGTCGTGCAATGAGCTGCTAGTAATTTCATTGCTGATGCTTCTATGTTCCTAAATAGCTGCGGTTACTACGATCTAAAATATTAATGAAAGTTCTAGTCAAATATCTGGAAAATGTTAAATTGTTTACGCTATCAAAAATCCCGCATAAAACATGTTTTGTATATACACAAGCCCTCGATAAATTGGCAACAACTAGGCGCAAATCGAGTCTTAAACCGTCGATTTTATGAAGATGAGGTGCTAAAGCCGCCATCGGGGTCCAGATGCGATTTTTTTTTAATTCCGTATCGTTTAGTAAAAATTTCGGTAGCCTTTGAGAAACCTGCCCTGAAGTACAGTGAAAACAAGCGCAATGTCCATCATTAGAGTATAAACAGGCAATCCTCGTGACGGTAGATGTAATCTAAATTTTAAGTTTAGTATACATTGAAGCTTCACTGGAATTTGCCGTAGAAACAAAAGGATTTTAAATTTATAACCACAAAGATTTTGTTTCAGGTACCAGTAAAAGAGACCCCGAGAAAGGCAAAGAACCGCTCCAGGTTGATTCCAAAGAAATTCAAAAACTCCTCCTCGTGCGACCCTTGGGGCATTTGCGACAACGCGGTGTCCTACCCCATCAAGACCATTCAAAAACTGGTCAAAAGGAAGAAGAACCTTCCCTTGTTTAGCAACGTGTCCTTGATAGAGCCTGCAGAAGACGTGTCAGGACCGCAAGTGCGAGCGTCGCAGGAACTGGACAACTTGTGCAGAACCAAAACGCTCACCATCGCCCCTAAGGTCGGTTACGACTTCCATTCTGGGGAACGTCGCTTCATCGTCAACATTCGAGACCTCGTTCAGACTGTGGTTTATGAAATTTGCGCGTAAGTATTTTTTTTTTCAAAAAAGTTCTTTATGTATAGAGTTAACAGACTTCAATCTCAACTAACCTGAACCTAAGAAAGGGTCTATGGATTGAACTCAGAATTAATGTTTTTTTTTTGTTTGCAGAGAACCAAATCGGTCTTGTATAGACTCGAAATTGCTGCCGTACGAGTACCACACGCGGTGCACTCAGAAATTCAATATAGTGAGACTGGTTTCGGTTTCTGATGAGGGAAAAGTGGAATATGGCAAGTTCAAGGTGCCGAGCACTTGCGTGTGTAGCCAGCTTAAGCCCGTCAGCAACGACATCATGCCCTTCCTCTAGCCCTTCGTTACAGTTCACGGGCAGCTCAAAGACAAATTGGTGACACACTATTATTGAGGACTAAATTATCAATGTACTGAGAACTGGGTGACGGTACATTTATAAGTTGGCTCTAAGAAACGAGGTCCACGTTATTTGCCTTATGTCAACAGATTTAATTGTATTATTTATTTATTTATTTATTTATTTTCCTATTTTTGTACTATACATTTTGTAATAAAAGTTTAAAGGCGTGAGTATATTTTATTACATTGTAACTCGATTCATAAATTCCCCCCCCCCCCCCTTCCTTCTTAGATATGAACGTCTCGTTCAATTATTGTCTCATATCTTGCTAGGAGAGGTGGACATCGAGAAGAATAAGAAAACTGTTGAATTTACTCAGGCCGACAAAGTTAAAAATTTGAGGAAAAGGAAGGCTTATACCTCCTTTTGGTAATTTCCAAAAATTTTTGATTTTTTTATGCTGTTTTTGGTCTCGAAATGAGACGCTTTCAACCCCTGTTGGTGTGACAATAGGCGTTAAAAATACGAGTCAGAAAAGCCCCGTAAGGAAATTTTTTAAAAAGTAGTACAAGAGTACATTCTAAAACGGCAAAAAAATCAACCATCGAAGGGTTTATCTCCGAAATCATTGAACCAATGGGATCTCCTTTGTTGGGAAGGGATTTACTCCATACGGTCCACATGTTCTACAGTTATAGGCCACTAAAGTTTGAAATTGAGAATAAAAAGGAAATACCCCCCCCCCCCCCCGCCCCTCCTTTGGTAATTTGTACGCAAAAATTGACCCCCGAAATTGTCGAACCAATGACATGGCAAGTAACAAAAAAACTGTTACAGTTGGACCACTGGTTCTAAAGTTATAGGCCGTTGAAATTGAAAAATCCCATATGGTAATTTAAAAAAAAAATTTGTTTTAAATTAAGGATTTTTCTTTGTTTTTTATGAATGAAATGAGATGATTCCAATCGCTTATAAACGTAACAAAATTAATACGAGTCAGAGGTGTATGGGTTTTTTTAAAGTAGTAAAAAAATCGAGTTTTTTCACCAAAAGGTATATCTCCCACCGAAAAGGTCTTCCTCCGAAATTATTGAACCAATGGGACCTCCATTGGTGTGAGGTAAAAGAGGATATCAAAAGTAACTAAAAACTATTGGACCTACTCCAATCGGGCCCCTCATTCAAAAGTTATAGGCCGCCAAATTTGGAAACAGAAAAAAACAGAACTAATACCTCTTTTTATAATTTAAAAAAAAAAATATTTTTTTTGCCGTTTTTGATTTAAATGAGACTATTTCAATCCTCCATGAGGAAGGGTTTTTTTTTAACTAGTAAAGTCTCGAATCTAAAAGTGCCCAAAAATCAACCACCGAAGGGGTCTATCTCCGAAATCAAGAACAAAAAACTGTGGTATTCACTCCGATCGATCCACTCCAAAGTGATAGGCCATCAAATTTGGAAAATAAAAAAAAAAGAGAATTTCTCCTTCGGTAATTTTTAAAAAGTTTTTGGATTTTTTTTGCCTTTTTTTGACTGACATGAGACGATTTCAATCCTCTATGGGTGTAACAAACTTAATACGACTCATAGTAACTTCCTAAGTTTGATTTTTAAAAGTAGTAATAAACTCCATTCTAAAAGTGAACAAAAATCGACTACTGGAGAAGTTTGTAGTACCTCTTTTATTGGGAGGTCGAAGATTGCTCAGAAGAAGTAATCGACAATTGTCATTTGCTCAGGAGAAGCAATCGACTTGGGAAAAGTCGCAATCTACCACTGACAAATGACAACATCAGGAATCAACACAAAAAAAATGATTACGTACCAGGAACAAACACATAGAGACTAGTCAATTTCTCAGGAGAAGTAATAGACAGTTGTCAAATCAGGAAACGTTATCAACTCGTAAAACGTCGCAATCGACAAATAACAACTGACAACATCACGAAACGAGACAAAAGAACAGTTACGTCCAACGAAAAAATACATATAAACTAGTCGATTGCTCAATAGAAATAATCGACAAATGTCATTTGTTCAGGAGAAGCAATTGACTTGAGAAAAGACGCAATCTACCACTGACAAATGACAACATCAGGAACCAAGACAAGAAACGATTACGTAACAGGAATAAACATATGGAGACTAATAGATTTTTCAGGAGACGTAATAGACAGTTGTCAAATGCTCAAAAAACGTTACCGACTTGCGAAACGTGAGAATCGACAATTGACAACTGACAACATCACAAAACAATAAAAATGAAAAATCAGACAAACTGAAGCTCCTAAACTACAAAAATATGAAAAGTTACCAGTATGACACGTGATTTAGGATTTCTTAGGCTTCTACTACATCTAGGATTCTTGTTCTCAAGGTCAATTGTTGACACTTTGGCTGGAATATTAAACCAGTCCTTCTAGAAAAAAAAACTTAATTGCGTGTGGTAAAATCTCTTTACCGCACATCTCCTCTGACATGCGTGCGATTAAACTGTTTATCGAACAAGTGGATGTGTAAAAATCTATGCCACATATGTACGTGTAAAGATTTATTACTTAGAACTTTTTGACCTTTTTTTATACTCTTTTTTTTCTACCCACTTACTCCTTCCGGAACAGTGTGGCCAACACTTAAGAAAATAAATTCCCAGCACCAAAACCAGAAATTTCCAAATTTCCTACATCCCAAGACCTTACATTACTAGATACTAACATGGGCATACATAAATAATGCGCAGTTTGCGATTTTTCGTACGTTTTTTTCTTCTTTCCTGGAAGGCCATGTTTACCTTTATTTGAACTGGAAGCGAAACGGACTACTGGAAGTTGGTTCCTCCATGGTTAAACACCTTGTAGTTTGCGGCTAAGCGGGCTAAGTATAACTTTCTATTGTCAAGAATATAAAAACAGGTAAAATATTAAAAAACTAAAGATATCCAAATTTAAAATTGGAATTTGACGTTACTGGTTCCTCGTGCACGTGCGCTTAACTGACACTAACAGTGACAGTACTAAAGTACTAGCACTGATATCTTGGAAAACCAGCTATTTTTGCCCTTTCACAACACTTTTTTTTAATCTTAGCTTTCCTTACAGCTTTCATTGCTTTCGCTTGTTTTACTTTCTTGCTTTTTTTTAAGTTCTCACATTGATTTTGGGGGGTATGGGAATTTTCGATTCCATTTTGGTTTCCTTGCAGTTTTAATCGATAAAATTTCTCTTTTTTTTTTATTCGCTTTTATTTGTTTACTTTCTATTCTTCAATTTTCGACATTTTCTCTTAAATATTTCATTGAGGCTCTTTTCTTCTTAAAACCACCTTTTTGAAAGATTAAAAATATTCGTCTTAGCCTAAACCTTCGATCTAGCTATTATTGCTAGAGTAATATTTCGTGCATTGTTACAATGATTTTGATGTATTCTCTTGTTTTTTCTGTTTTGTTTATATTTTTGTTTTTTCATTTTCAATAATTTTCTTAAATGTAATACTGTTGAAGGCTCTTTTGTTGTCATTTTTTTTGGTTTAAACAAATAATTATGTATTTGTCTGAAACGTAGACTGCAAAACATCTAAGCTATGAGTGACACGGTCCGTGAGACCAAAAGGTAGATAGAGGCTTACATTTATATTGTATGCTGTATGTTAAATATTTATACCAAATATTAAAATTAAAAATATGTAATCTACATTATCAAAAAGGGGATGGCTTACCATAAAACACTCTCACATGGGAGACGTGGCTGATGGACTTTCCTTCCTTTCTTGTGATGTTATTTTTCTCAAGCAGAGGAACGAAGAAAAGAAGAAAACACAAGAAAGGAAGGAAAGTACTAAAGTACTAGCACTGATATCTTGGAAAACCAGCTATTTCAGCCCTTTCACAACACTTTTTTTTTAATCTTAACCTTCCTTTCAACTTTCATTGCTTCGCTTCTTTCGCATAAACCTTCTATTATTGCTAGAGTAATTTTCTTGCATTGTTGCAATGATTTTGGTGTATTCTCTTGTTTTGTTTACAATTTGTTTTCATTTCCTATATTTTTCTGAAATGTAATACTGTTAAAAGCTCTTTTGTTCTCAAATTTTTTTGTTTTGTTTAAACAAATAATCATTCATTTGTCTTACTGTACTTTGCTTTGTTCCACTTTTATTGTTCTCTTAGAATACTCATTTTTTTGAGTCTTTTTTTTTAACTCTTTTCTAGACCTACTTTCCCAAAACGTTTTTCTTTAACAATTTACTATTATGTATCTTTTTTACGTTGGTCTTTTTGCACTTTAGAAGTAAATGAATCGTTAAAATTTCTCTTGTTTTTCAGTTTTTCTTTTTTTGTTTAGCTTCTGTTCTTCCATTTTTGACGTTTTCTGTTAAATATTTCATTGTGGCTATTTTCTCCTTAAAGCCACCTTTCCGAACCACTCAAAATTTTCGTCTTAGCTTAAACCTTCGATCTAGCTATTATTGCTAGAGTAAACTTTCCTGCATTGTTACAATGATTTTGATGTATTCACTTGTTTTTTGTTTTGTTTATATTTTTGTTTTTTCATTTTCTATAATTTTTTTAAATGTAATACTGTTGAAGGCTCTTTCGTTCTAATTTTTTTTTGTTTAAACAAATAATTATGTATTTGTTTTATTGTACTTTGCTTTGTTCTCTTAGGATACTCCTTTTTTTGAGTCTTTTTGCTTTTACTCTTTTCTAGACCTACTTTCCCCACACATTTTTCTTTAACAATTTACTATTATGTATTGTTTCGTCTTGCCTTGTTAAATTTTTGTATTTTTCTATCCTAGTTTTGGATTAATCCTCATTATTTTTTTATACGGGGGGGGTGTTCTTGGGGTATGGTCCTTAGGTGATGGGAAACAAAACAACACAGGGTTTTTCCTTTCTTCAAACTTCTAATTGTTTAGACGTTTCGATGCCCTATGGCATCTTCATCAGTAGACTGCAAAACATTTAAGCTATGAGTGACACGGTCCGTGAGATCAAAAGGTAGATAGAGGCTTACATTTATATTGTATGCTGTATGTTAAATATTTATACCAAATATTAAAATTAAAAATATGTAATCTACATTATCAAAAAGGGGATGGCTTACCATAAAACACTCTCACATGGGAGACGTGGCTGATGGACTTTCCTTCCTTTTTTGTGATGTTATTTTTCTCAAACAGAGGAACGAAGGAAGGAAGAAAACACAAGAAAGGAAGGAAAGTACTAAAGTACTAGCACTGATATCTTGGAAAACCAGCTATTTCAGCCCTTTCACAACACTTTTTTTTTTAATCTTAACTTTCCTTTCAGCTTTCATTGCTTTCGCTTGTTTTACTTTCTTGCTTTTTTTTTAAGTTCTCACATTGATTTTGGGGGGTATGGGAATTTTCGATTCCATTTTGGTTTCCTTGCGGTTGTAATCTAAAATGTCCCTTTTTTTTCGATTCGCTTTTATTTGTTTACCTTCTATTCTTCCATTTTCGACATTTTCTCTTAAATATTTCATTGAGGCTCTTTTCTTCTTAAAAACCACTTTTTTGAAATATTAAACATTTTCGTCTTAGCCTAAACCTTCGATCTAGCTATTATTGCTAGAGTAATCTTTCTTGCATTGTTTCAATGATTCTGATGTATTCTCTTGTTTTGTTTACAATTTGTTTTCATTTTCTATATTTTTCTGAAATGTAATACTGTTAAAGGCTCTTTTGTTCTCAAATTTTTTTGTTTTGTTTAAACAAATAATCATTCATTTGTCTTACTGTACTTTGCTTTGTTGCACTTTTATTGTTCTCTTAGAATACTCCTTTTTTTGAGTCTTTTCTTTAACTCTTTTCTAGACCTACTTTCCCAAAACGTTTTTCTTTAACAATTTACTATTATGTATCTTTTTTTAGGTTGGTCTTTTTGCCCTTTAGAAGTAAATGAATCGTTAAAATTTCTCTTGTTTTTCAGTTTTGCTTTTTTTTGTTTACCTTCTATTCTTCAATTTTCGACATTTTCTCTTAAATATTTCATTGAGGCTCTTTTCTTCTTAAAACCACCTTTTTGAAAGATTAAAAATATTCGTCTTAGCCTAAACCTTCGATCTCTATTATTGCTAGAGTAATCTTTCGTGCATTGTTACAATGATTTTGATGTATTCTCTTGTTTTTCTGTTTTGTTCATATTTTTGTTTTTTCATTTTCTATAATTTTCTTAAATGTAATACTGTTGAAGGCTCTTTTGTTGTCATTTTTTTTTGTTTAAACAAATAATTATGTATTTGTCTTATTGTACTTTGCTTTGTTCTCTTAAGATACTCTTTTTTTTTAGTCTTTTTGCTTTTACTCTTTTCCAGACCTACTTTCCCCACACATGTTTCTTTAACAATTTACTATTAGGTATTGTTTCGTCTTGCCTTGTTAAATTGTTGTATTTTTCTATCCTAGTTTTGGATTAATCCTTATAATCTTTTTTTATACGGGGGGGGGGGGTGATCTTGGGGTATGGTCCTTAGGTGATGGGAAACAAAAAAACACAGGGTTTTTCCTTTCTTCAAACTTCTAATTGTTTAGACGTTTCGATGCCCTATGACATCGAAACGTAGACTGTAGTCAGTAGACTACAGTCTACGTTTCGGTAGACTGTAAAACATCTAAGCTATGAGTGACACGGTCCGTGAGACCAAAAGGTAGATAGAGGCTTACATTTATATTGTATGCTGTATGTTAAATATTTATACCAAATATTAAAATTAAAATATGTAATCTACATTATCAAAAAGGGGATGGCTTACCATAAAACACTCTCACATGGGAGACGTGGCTGATGGACTTTCCTTCCTTTCTTGTGATGTTATTTTTATCAAACAGAGGAACGAAGAAAAGAAGAAAACACAAGAAAGGAAGGAAAGTACTAAAGTACTAGCACTGATATCTTGGAAAACCAGCTATTTCAGCCCTTTCACAACACTTTTTTTTTAATCTTAACTTTCCTTTCAGCTTTCATTGCTTTCGCTTGTTTTACTTTCTTGCTTTTTTTTTTAAGTTCTCACATTGATTTTGGGGAGTATGGGAATTTTCGATTCCATTTTGGTTTCCTTGCGGTTGTAATCGTTAAAATGTCCCTTTTTTTTTAGATTCGCTTTTATTTGTTTACCTTCTATTCTTCCATTTTCGACATTTTCTCTTAAATATTTCATTGAGGCTCTTTTCTTCTTAAAACCACCTTTTTGAAAGATTAAAAATTTTCGTCTTAGCCTAAACCTTCGATCTAGCTATCATTGCTAGAGTAATCTTTCTTGCATTGTTTCAATGATTTTGATGTATTCTCTTGTCTTGTTTACAATTTGTTTTCATTTTCTATATTTTTCTGAAATGTAATACTGTTAAAGGCTCTTTTGTTCTCAAATTTTTTTGTTTTGTTTAAACAAATAATCATTCATTTGTCTTACTGTACTTTGCTTTCTTCCACTTTTATTGTTCTCTTAGAATACTCCTTTTTTTGAGTCTTTTCTTTAACTCTTTTCTAGACCTACTTTCCCAAAACGTTTTTCTTTAACAATTTACTATTATGTATCTTTTTTTAGGTTGGTCTTTTTGCCCTTTAGAAGTAAATGAATCGTTAAAATTTCTCTTGTTTTTCAGTTTTGCTTTTTTTTTTGTTTAGCTTCTGTTCTTCCATTTTTGACATTTTCTGTTAGATATTTCATTGAGGCTATTTTCTCCTTAAAGCCACCTTTCCGAACCACTCAAGATTTTCGTCTTAGCTTAAACCTTCGATCTAGCTATTATTGCTAGAGTAATCTTTCTTGCATTGTTACAATTATTTTGATGTATTCTCTTGTTTTTTCTGTTTTGTTTATATTTTTGTTTTTCATTTTCTATAATTTTCTTAAATGTAATACTGTTGAAGGCTCTTTCGTTCTCATTTTTTTTGTTTAAACAAATAATTATGTATTTGTCTTATTGTACTTTGCTTTGTTCTTTTAGGATACTCCTTTTTTTGAGTCTTTTTGCTTTTACTCTTTTCTAGACCTACTCTCCCCACACATTTTTTTTTAACAATTTACTATTATGTATGGTTTCGTCTTGCCTTGTTAAATTTTTGTATTTTTCTATCCTAGTTTTGGATTAATCCTCATTATTTTTTTCTATACGGGGGGTGTTCTTGGGGTATGGTCCTTAGGTGATGGGAAACAAAAAAAACACAGGGTTTTTCCTTTCTTCAAACTTCTAATTGTTTAGACATTTCGATGCCCTATGGCATCTTCATCAGTAGACTGCAAAACATTTAAGCTATGTGTGTCACGGTACGTGAGACCAAAAGGTAGATAGAGGCTTACATTTATATTGTATGCTGTATGTTAAATATTTATACCAAATATTAAAATTAAAAATATGTAATCTACATTATCAAAAAGGGGATGGCTTACCATAAAACACTCTCACATGGGAGACGTGGCTGATGGACTTTCCTTCCTTTCTTGTGATGTTATTTTTCTCAAACAGAGGAACGAAGAAAGGAAGAAAACACAAGAAAGGAAGGAAAGTCCATCAGCCACGTTCTCCCATGTGAAAGTATTTTGTGGTAAGCCGTCCCCTTTTTGATAATGTAGAATACATATTTTTAACTTTAATATTAGGTATAAATATTTCCAACATACGACACCGAGAAGATCAAAAAACGGTGCCATTCAAAAAGCATAAATAGAGAAAAAAAAGTCTCTTAGTCACAGAGAAGGAAAAACCCTTAGTCAGGCCATTAGAATTAAAACATAAAATAAAAATTAAAATTCATACAAGAGGAAACTGCTAAACTATAGAAGTATGAAAACTTACCAAGATGGCTTGATTTGGACTTTCTAACAAATAAGACTTTTATTCCCAAGATAATTTTTGACAGTTTGGTGATTGTTCATGCTTTGGATGCTAAACCGGTCCTACCAGAAAAAGATTTCTAATCGCGTGTGGTCTCTTTACCAAACTTTTTTTACTCGTTTCTAGACCTATTTTCCTCAAAAGGTTTTCTTTTACATTTCATTAATAAGTATTGTTTTATCTTTCTTTGTTAAATTTTTATTTTTTTTATCTTAGTTTTTGATTAGTCCTCATTATTTTTTTTGTATTTTTTTTGTTTTCTGAAATTTGTCTCTTGATAGTTTTCAGTGTTTTTTATTTGGTTTAACTTTTTCACTCATTCATTGATCATCATTGTTTACTTTTCACTCATCTTCGATATTTACTGTTAAAGTTAATATTGTTGGAACCTCTTTGCTTCTAAAACTAGCTATTTGAGCCATTCAACACTTTTCTCTCAATTTTAAATTTTCTTTCGGTTTCATTGCTTTAGGTTATTTTACTTTCTTGCTTTTTTTTTAAGTTCTTACATTGATTTTGGTGTATGGAAATTTTTGAGTCCATTTTTGCGTCTTTGAAGTTTTAATTGTTAAAATTTCTGTTGTTTTTTGCTTTTTTTTGTTTATCTCCTGTTCTTCCATTTTTGAAATGTTTTCTTAAATATTTTATTGAGGATCTTTTCCTCTTAAAGCCACCTTTTTGAATCATTCAAAATTTATTACTAGACTAATCTTTTGTGCATTGTTACAATGATTTTGATGTATTCTCTTGTTTTTGTTTTGTTTACATTTTTGTTTTTTTCATTTTCTATAATTTTCTGAAATGTGATACTGTTGAAAGCTCTTTTGTTCTCGAATTCAGGTCTTTGAGCAGCCATTCGACACTTTTCTCGTATCCTAAACTTGTGTATTACATTTAAATATTTTTATTATTCTATTTGTCGAACCGGCTTCGACTCTAGGCAGTCATTTACTCCAATCGGTGTACTCGTTCTAAAGTTATAGAGCGTCAAATTTGGAAATCGAAAAAAAAAGAGAGAATCCCTCCACTATTAGATTTTTCAAAAAATATTTTTTTATGCCGTTTTTGAACAAAATGAAACGATTTCAATTCTCTATGAACGTAACAAACTTAATACGAGTCAGAGTAGTAAGTGAGTGTTTTAAAAGTAGTAAAACACTTGATTCTAAGAGTGGTTAAAAATCAACCACCAAAAAAGTCTATCTGCGATATGATTGAACCAATGGGACCTCCTTTGTTGGGAGGTAGAAGAGACCTAGAGAAGAACAAGAAACTGTAGGATTCACTATAATCGATCTACTTCTTCTAAAGTTATAGGCCGTCAAAATTGGAAATTGAGAAAAAAAAAAGAAAACATCTCTCCCTTCGGTGATTTTCAAAAGATTTTTGGATTTTTTTTATGCTGTTTTTGATTCAAATGAGACGATTTCAATCCCCTATGAAGGTAACAAATTTAATATAAGAGTCAGAAAATTCGCTTACGTGAGTTTTTTAAAAGTAATAAATACTCGATTCTAAAGATGCCCAAAAATCGACCACCAAAGTGGTCAATCTCCGAAATTATTTTACGAATTGAACTTTTGGTGGGAAGTTGAAGAGGGCATCGAGAATTCACTGTAATCGGTCCTCTCGTTCTAGAGTTATCAGTCAAAGTTGGAAATTAAAAAAAAGAGAAAATAAATCCTCCTTTAAAAAATTTTTAAAAAAAAATTTGAAACTTTTTAAATGCATTTCGACAATCGAGAAGAATAAAAAAACTGATGGATTCACTGTGAGTGTGACTCTCAGTGAACATCTCACTCTCGTTCTAGAGTTATAGGCAGTCAAAGTTGGAAAATAAGAAAAAAGAGGAAATACCTCCTCCCTTTGAAAACTTACAAAAATATTATGGAATTTTTTTAATGCACTTTTTGATCGAAATGTGCCAATTTCATTCCACTATGAATGTATCAAACTTAACACGAGTCATAGAAGACCCGTAAATGAATTAAAAGCGGTGAAAAGGTTGATTTTAAAAGTGCTCGAAAATTGACTACTGAAGGAGTCTAACTCCGAAATCATTGAACCAATGGGATCTCCTTTGCTGGGAGGTAGAAGAGGACATCGAGTAGAACAAAAAAGTGTGGGATTCACTGTAATTGGTTCACTCGTTCTAAAGTTATAGGCCGTTAAAGTTGGAAATTGAGAAAAAAAAGAAAATGAGACGTTTTCAATCCAGTCAGAAAAGTGAGTGAGAGTGAGTTTTTTTAAAAGTAGTAACAAACTCGAAAAGGTGCCCAAAAATCGACCACCGAAGGGGTCTATCTCCGAAATTATTTTACCAATGGAACGGGCGGGAGTTGGAAGAGAACTCTCAGTGAACCTCCCACTCTCATTCTAGAGTTATATGCCGTTAAAGTTGGAAGTTGAGAAAAAAGAGGAAATACCTCCCTTTCATTAAAAATCCTCCCTTTGCATTAAAAAAAAATGTAATTTCTTTAATGCACCTTTTGATCGAAATGAGGAAATTTTATTCCATCATGAACACATCAAACTCACCACGAGTCAAAGAAGTCACGTAATTGAGTTTTTTTAAATGTGGTAAAAAAGTCGATTCTAAAAGTGCTTAAAAATTTACCACTGAAGGGGTTGTATTTTCGAAAGTATTGAACCGATTGCACTTCTGCTGGTGGTAGGTTTAAGATGACATTGAGAAGAACAAAAAAACTGTTGGATTCACTCTAATCGTTGCTTTTTGATGGAGCTCTTAGCTAATCAGCAGATTTTGCTTAGCAAAGCAGATGTTGAAACTGAATCCTTTGCACTTTATTAAGTAGTAACTTTTAAGGTCCAAACATCTGGATGGACACCATAGTGAGATTTTGGAGGGTACCAATTTTATACATAAGTTTTGGTCTTGTTCATTGATGTTGGCTGTATGAATGTACTGAGGGTTTTGCCCTTGATCCCACGCTCTAGCCAACTTCCCCATTCATTTTTTGCATCAACCCAATGAAAAATTTTAAAAACAAAATTAATTAAGAAAGAGTAAACACAGTAAAATGTGAGATGAAAAGGGAGCCTGTGGAAACTGCTACTGGGTGCTCGTTACAAATTTAAAATGTTTGTTTTTATGTAGACAAGTGGTAGAGTGGTCATTCTTTGCCCTTTCGTCAAAAATGACACATTTTGAGATTTCAAGCATAAATTTTACCGAAAAGCCCAAGTTCAATAGAATTGGAAACGCCCCTTTTTACATCGTTGACCTAACGTATACGTCTTTGAAGAAAATCCATATTCACGTGCCAAAGCGATCATGTGAGAGGTATGAAAAGATCCACCCACATATCTAAAGATAAATAAGACGATTACTATCAGATAAAAATGTAGGGAATCTCTTTCAATTTATGTGGGCAGTAAATATTTGTTTCGCATGATCTGAAACATACCAGATTCTACTGGTACTTTAGTCTCAAACGTAAACGAAAGAGGAAACTCTTTTAATACCGGAACAAACAAATAAATTCACTTAATCCGACTTAAGAAAAACAAAACCGCAGTTATTTGCCTCTGTTTATGTAAGCTAATAAGGAAGATACTAGAAGAATGCCATTCCAAAACAATGGAGTAAATTTATTATCGCATTACTGGAAAGTACTATTTAAAAATACGTTTTTTTTGTTAAAGTGTTTAAAAAACACGCCAATCTTATGGTTTAAATGTCTAAAATTAACCACAAAATGTTTAAAATAGATTCTTAAAGTACCAAATTTAACCGTTTATTTTCCTTGACTAACATCTACTTAACTACTAATTAAATTAAGTCACTTTTGGATAAGTTTCAACACGTAATATTAAGATATTTTGGATCTAATAAAGTTTGAATTTTGTAGTGAGTTCAGCATATCGTGACTAAAGTGATTATTGTTGCGACCACTTCCTTTTTTCTTCATCAATGACACCTCCGAGACATTTCCTTAGATTTTCAATTTTCTACGGTCATTATTATAATATTTGGAATGGAATGATAAGTGGAATTTTTATGAACGAATAATAAATGAGTAAATTGAGCAATTTTCATGTTGTGTCACCGGTATGTTGACACGTAAACAGCTGTCTGTTAATTCTACATCGAGGAAAGCCTCGTTCTGTTTCCCTGATTTCTTTTTTTTTCAGGAAAAATTCAAATTTAAGGAAAGTATCCTATGAAAAATACGGTACAAAGCAATTTTTGGTGGATTAGCAATAACCGCCTTTCATTAGCTCTCACCATATCCGAGATACAGGAATTGTTATCCGAACGTCAATGAGGATATATAAAGTAACAAACTCGATTTGGGTTGTATATATTTGGTATTTTTTGGTTCTGATGTTTATAACTCTTAAACTATTAATTTGATTAATCCTTTCTATATTGAAGCTACAGATCACAGCTTCATGATCAGAGATATCTGAAGAAACTACAAGATTCGAGCAATCATAGTCTAAGGAGGTTCCAGAATGAGAAGACTACCCTCTAGACTATTAAAGACTCCCCTTGTAGAGAAAGTAGAGAATTTTCAAAAAAAATCGGATTGTAGGCTTGAAGTAATGGAAGAAACCAAAACAGGGTAGTCAGGAAGAAAATTCTTACTACACCAACTTAATGAATAGAAGGGAATTTAGATGAAGTTGTCAAGTGGAACAAGAAGTTTACCTGAAATTATAAAGCTATGGAGATATCGAGTAAAAAAAATTAACAACAATTAAAAAATAAAAAAAAAACGGGAGAAGCAGCAGATAAAATAGAAAAATTGATAGCAATTAAGGCAAATGCGAAATGTTGGAACCAACAAAGGTCGATGAAACAGAATAAAAATGAAAAATTTAAGACAAAAAGTAAAAGTTAATATGCACAATGACGACTTCTTCATGTATTTTTCATAAACTTTCTTATTTGTTTTTTTTTGTATATCGATTTATTATCGGACACTTTACACTATTAGCAATAAATTAGTTTTGCTACATATTCCCTGATCATTTCAAAGTGCTTTTACATACGTAGGTACGTAATACGCACCATTTCCGGCACTTTAACGAAAAAGTGAAATTTTCGGCTTTTGTACCCTGCTAAGAAGAGGTGGGGTTGCTTGTATATGTAGGTATACATGATAAAACTAATCTGTTGCATATATTATAAATATAAAAGTAGGTCGATCGCGACCGCGCGCCGGTTCTTCAGTGAGAGTGAAGAAGTGCAGAAGTTCGTCGATGCGGCCGTACCGACGAAGGTGAACGTTCAAGTTTCTTCCGAAGAAAGAAGAAAGTAATATTGCGATTTACTGTGTGTGTCTGAACGTATGTGATAAAGTAAGAAAATGAAGGTAAGATGATATTTTTGTTATATCAAAAAAGCAGGTTTAGTTTCCAGATTTTATTTTTGTAATTCTTATATTTTAAACTGCTACTTTTAATTAACAATATAATTAAATTAAAAATTGTTAATTGTTATAAAAAAAATCTATTAAGCAACCTTCGCGTTTTGACTCTTGATTACTTCTCGTTACAAAAACTGATATTTTCTTCCCAATTCCAGGATACCATTTAGAACTCAAAAACATCTATAAATTAGGGCAATAAAACGTTTTCTTTTCCATGTGCAGGCTCGTGACTTACTCAACGTAACTCCTCCGCAATTAACACCTAAAAAACAGCCTCTAAATATTGTTTGTTTGCCTTAGCTACTAACTCATCCTCGAATGAAAACAAAACCTGGAATGTCGTGTGGGATTTAAGCTATTTACTACTACTCACACAGGGTATCTCAATAGTTCCAGAAACGTTACGTAATCATCATAATAATAAAATTATAGTGATGCAACATAAACGTCCGTATTTACTTTCACCCAATATCGGTAAAAGTTTCATCTGGTTATTGATTCGGAAGAAAACCATCAAAGACGAAGGCAAAGGTCACATTCAGGCAGAAGAAGGCGTTGCGTTATTCTACCGGTGAAACGCGATGACGTTGATGAAGAACTACTAAAGGCTTAACTTTTATCGATTTTATGGAATTTTTTCTTACCACAAGGCGTGTCAAGAACTGTTCGCTTTAACCTAAAAAAAATCCTACCATAGGTGGTTGACTATCGGGACTGCTGAACTGAAAGCTTGGAATTAGTTTCTGTATCTAATAACTTAATTATATCCAAAAAATGTTCTTAAAGTTATTTCTTTCTCTTTTCGTTAATGCACTTAATGGCGCAAATTTTATTATTAAATTTTCTTCAAAGAGCCATCTTCAAAAAGCCTCTCTTGGGAAGCATTTCTGTATAAGACAACTTACGTCAAATCGACTTGAAGTGTAGTTTTCGGACACCTTGTATATGTACAATATATTATATAAACCTAAAAATAATATCATTTAAAATTGAACAGAAACAGGCGAAGAGCCACGGTCTCACTCCTTGTACTAATCTATATTGAAGATGTGTAAACTAAAAAACCCGAATGGTGTGGGGAAGGAAAGGAGCATGAAGAAGTCAAATGTTATCTTGAGAGGAAAAAAAAGTGAAGTCTGAGGAGGTCCAGAAAGGTAAGGAAATCGTTCTTGGAGAACTAAGAAAACCGAAGATGAAGAGAAACCGGAAGTTACTGGTAAATCCAATCAGAAACCCAAAGACCTCAAGAAGAAGACGAAGGCTTCAAAACTTTTCTTATAAATGACACAAACAGCAGTACTTGTTGAGGACATAAAGAAGAAGAAAAAGTAACGAAACTGAAGATTTGGTTTTGAAGCTTATGAGCAGAATTGTCCATGTTCTCTCCTGTAAGCAAAGCCAATCAACTTTTTGAGTACATTAGAAGCGGTTCAGCAACCCTGAAGTCTAAGAAAAAGTTATTAAAAGTTAGAGTTAGAAAAGCTCGATAAATTTAAGAAGGGACGAGAAACTTCTATGCAGTAAGTTTAGAAAGGGGCCCAAAAACCAAACGAAGCAAAACTAGTACCCCTTCTAATAGCAGTTGTTGAACTGAAGCCTCAAAAAGCTAAGGTGGCAAAAGCCAAAGCTAATTTGGCAAATTGGTTAACGTCAAATTGAAAAAGACTCCAAGTAGACCAGAACTCCCAGAACTGAAACTTAAGCTAAAGAACAAGGTGGAGTTATCAACCAATATTACAATCTCTTTAAATCACCTAAATTGAAGTTATCAGGAAAACTATGATCGAATCAAACTATAAAAGAATGATCGAGCCAAAGAAGTTTAATTATATCAAGGAAGATTAATAACCGAGCTTGAGAAGCTCGAACTTGGAATTCTCATTAAGAAAGAAAAAGTCGTGGAGACGTCACGCAGAAAATGCTGGAAGAAGTCAATGAGGCCTTTCAGGTATGAGCCTAAGAAAAAACCCACGAAGAAACTGATAGACCCGGTACAATTAAAATTACTGAGAAGAAGAAAGATGAAGAGAAGGAAAATTAGATTGTTATGGTTGTTTAGGAGAAGCGTCCAGGAAAGAAAAAGCAGGAAACTTTGGAAGAAACATTAAACTCATTACACAGGAAGAAACAGATTCTTCTGGAAAAGAATCAGCGTTGAGGGCTATAAAGACACCGAGAAGGAAGCATATTACAACCTACAAGTCCTGAGGCATAACAAGATAAGAAAAAAAATAGAACTAGAAGAAAACAAAGCCAGAAAAAAAACAGTAAAATCTGAGGCAGGAAATAGCCACCACAAAGCTTCAAGCGAAAAAGACTAAAGAAGAAGTTACAAAGAAAACTCCTCAAAAACCTGGACCGAGAAAATGAATGATGCAAACTGAGGAAGAAGCCAAAGCGTTCAAGCTCCGAACGATAAAGACACCTCAAGAAGAAGACTTAAGTGTACTTAAGATCGGACAGTGAAGCATGATGAAACAAAATAGATATTGCCGGGTAAGAAACAAGAGTAAGAAAGAAGACAACCCGACGAAAGAAGTCCTAAAAAAATCTACCTTTTAACGAAAGGGAGTAGTCTAGTCCAAAGGTAACTCCTCAAGAAGAAGAATTTCTAGTAGAGGCAGTTTTTAAACCAAAACCTAAAAAGAAGATATTTCCGAAACTGTAAAGTAAAGAAAAACCAGTGAAGCTTGATTGAAGAAAGCACTCAAACCTGAGGAAGAGAAAAAAAAAAGAAAGCCAGAAAAAAAAAAGAAAAACCTGAGACTGAAGAAATAACCATCAAAAGCTGACCACCATCACCTAGACAGAGAAACTGAATGATGCAAACTAAGGAACAAGCCAAAGCGTTCAAATTTCGAACGGTAAAGACACCTTAAAAAGAAGAAGAAGAGAATGCACTTAATATCGGGCCGTGAAACATGAAGAAACAAAATAAATATTTCCGAGTAAGAAACAAGAGTAAGAAAGAGGACAAACCAAAGAAAGAGGCCCTAGAAAAAGCTACCCTTTAACGAAAGGGAGTAGTCTAGTCCAAAGGAAACTCCTCAAAAGGCACAATTTCTAGTTCAAGCAGTTTTTAAACTTGAAAAGAAGATACTCCCGAAACTGCAAAATAAAGAACAACTAGTGAAGATTTTAATTGAAGAAAGCCCTCAAACCTGAGGAAGAGAAAAAAGAGAAAATAAGGTCAGAATAAAAACAGAAAAACCTGAGACTGAAGAAATAACCATCAAATGGCCTCGGGCGAAAAAAAAAAAAATAAGTGATAAAGAAAGCTTCTTGAGAACTTAGACCGAGAATCTGAATGATGCAAACTGAGGAAGAAGGCAAAGCGTTCAAACTCCGAACGGTAAAGGGACCTCAAGAAGAAGAAGATATTGCACTTAAGATCGGACCGTGAAGCATGAAGAAACACAATAAATAGTGCCGAGTAAGAAAGAAGATAAATCAAAGAAAGAAGTCCTAGAAAAAGTTACTCTTTAACGAAGGGGAGGAGTCTAGTCCAAAGGAAACTCCTCAGGAAGAAGAATTTCTAGTTCAGGCAGTTTTTCAACCTAAATCTAAAAAGAAGATACTTCCGAAACTGTAAAATAAAGAACAACCAGTGAAGCTTGATTGAAGAAAGCACTCAAGCCTGAGGAAGAGAAAAAAAAGATAACAAGGTCAGAAAAAAAACAGAAAAACCTGAGACTAAAGAAATACCCATCAAAAGGCCTGGGGCGAAAAAAAACGAAGAATAATTTATAAAGAAAGCTCTTTGAGAACCCAGACCGAGAAACTGAATCATGCAAACTGAGAAAGAAGCCAAAGCGTTTAAGCTCAAAACGGTAAAGACACCTAAAGAAGAAGAAGAGAAAGCACTTAAAATCGAACCCTGAAGCATAAATAAACAAAATAAATATTGCCGAGTAAGAAACAAAAGTAAGAAAGAGACAAAACTAAAGAAAGAAGCACTAGAAAAAGGACTATAAGCACTAGAAACTTAACTAAAGGGATTAGTCTAATCCAAAGGGAACTCCTCAAGAGGAAGAATTTCTAGTAGAGGTAGTTTTTAAACCAAAACTTAAAAAGAAGATACTCCCGAAACTGCAAAATAAAGAACAACCGGTGAAGCTTGGTTGAAGAAAGCACTCAAACCTGAGGAAAAGAAAAAAAAAAGAAAACAAGGTCAGAAAAAAAAAACAGAAAAACCAGAGACTGAAGAAATAACCATCAAAAGGCCTCGGGCGAAAAAATAAAGTAATAAATTATAAAGAAAACTCCTTGAGAACCTAGACCGAGAATCTGAATGATGCAAACTGAGGAAGAAGACAAAGCGTTCAAACTCCGAATGGCAACGGCACCTCAAGAAGAAGAAGAAGAAGAGAGTGCACATAAGATCGGACCGTGAAGCATGAAGAAACAAAATAAATATTGCCGAGTAAGAAACAAGAGTAAGAAAGAGACCAAACCAAAGAAAGAAGTCCTAGAAAAAGATACTTTTTAACAAAAGGGAGTGGTTTAGTCCAAAGGGAACTCCTCAAAAAGAAGAATTTCTAGTACAGTCAATTTTTAAACCTAAATCTAAAAAGAAGATATTCCCAAAACTGTAAAATAAAGAACAACCAGTGAAGCTTGATTGAAGAAAACCTGAGGAATAGAAAAAAGAAAACACACCAACCGAAAAACCTGAGACTGAAGAAATAACCATCAAAAAGCCTGGGGCGAAAAAAAAGAATGAAGAAGAAATTATAAAAAAAGCTCCTTGAGAACCTGGACCGAGAAACTGAATAATGCAAAGTGAGGAAGAAGACAAAGCGTTCAAACTCCGAACGGTAACGGCACCTCAAGAAGAAGAGGAAGAAGATAATGCACTTAAGATCGGACCGTCAAGCATGAAGAAACAAAATAAATATTGCCGAGTGAGAAACAAGAGCAAGAAAGAGGCCAAATCAAAGAAAGAAGCCCTAGAAAAATATACCCTTTAACGATAGGGAGTAGTCAGTCCAAAGGGAAGAATTTCTAGTGCAGGCAGTTTTTAAACCTAAATCTAGAAAGAAGGTACTCGCGAAACTGTAAAATAAAGAACAAAGAGTGAAGCTTGATCGAAGAAAGCACCCAAACCTGAGCAAGAGGAAAAAAAAGAAAACAAAGTCAGAAAAAAAAACCTGAGATTACTGCAAACTGAGGAAAAAGCCTAAGAGTTCAAGCTTAAACCGATAAAGAGAACTCAAGAAAAGAAGAGAATGCACTTAAGATCGAACTCAAATCCAAGAAGAGAAAAAAAAACAGAAAAGAAGGTCAGAATAAAACAGAAAAACCTGAACCGGAAGAAATAGCCATCAAAACTCCCTGGTTACAAAAACAAAGAATAATTTATAAAGAAAGCTCCTCGAGGACCTAGACCGAGAAATTGAATGATGCAAACTGAGGAAAAAGCCGAAGAGTTCAAGCTTAAACCGATAAAGAGATGTCAAGAAGAAAAAGAAGATGCAACAATGCACTTAAGATTGGACAGGTAAGCATGTAGAAACAAAATAAATATTGCTGTAACAAAAGTAAGAAAAAGGCCAAAGAAAGAAAGCCCTAAAGAAAGAAGCCCTTTAACAAAAGGGAGCAGTCTAGTCCAAAGGGAACTCTTCAAAAAGAAGAATTTCTAGTACAGGCAATTTTTCGACCTAAATCTAAAAAGAAGATACTCTCAAAACTGTAAAATAAAGAACAACCAGTGAAGCTTGATCGAAGAAAGCACTCAAACCTGAGGAAGAGAAAAAAAAAAGAAAAGAAGGTCAGAAAAAAAAAACAGAAAAACCTCAGACTGAAAAAATAACCATTAAAAAGTATCAGCGAAAAAATAAACGAAGAAGAAATTAAAAAGAAAGCTCCTCAAGAACCTAGACCGAGAAATTGAATGATGCAAATTGAAGAAGAAGCCGAAGCGTTCAAGCTCAAAACAGTAAGAAGATCTCAGGAAGAAGCAGAAGAGAAAGCACTTAAGCTGGGCAGAGAAGCATAAAAAAACAAAATAAATATTGCCAAAACAATAGTAAGAAAGAGGACAAAAATAAAAAAGCTACCCCTTGACGATAGGGAGTAGTCTAGTCCAAAGAGAACTCCTCAAAAGGAAGGATATCTAGTACACGCAGTTTTTAAACCTAAACCTAAGAAGAAGAAACTTTCGAAACTGTAAAAGAAAGAACAACCAGTGATTGAAGAAAGCACCCAAACCTGAACAAGCAGGATTGGTTGAAGTAAAAGTCATCGTACAACCCAAATAAAGAAGAAGAGGAATCGAAACTGTAGGAATAAATGTAGAATCGGAAGAAATGCTTTTAATAGAGAATTGAGAAGAAATTGTTAAAGTAAAAGCTCCGAAAATTCCCGAGGTGGTGGAGAAACAAGAAGTTCCAACCGAAGAAGCGTTTACGAAGAAATTCAATCAGCATACGGTCCAAAACAACTACCAACTGACGAAGAATCGATAGAAGCATTTGTCTTGCGTTTAGCTGTGTTCCCCTATTTTGAATGCTTTCGTCAAAAAAAAAAGGATAAACTGGACAAAAATATTTTTTTTCTGTAGAAAGAGCCCATTGAAATGTTCCAAAAATTTTTTCTCATGAATTGTCTGAACTTTTGATATATAACTCATAATTGAAGCTTAATTTTTAAAACCGAACCTCTCTAAATTGAATTTTGAATATCAATTTTATGCATAAAAAATCAAAAACTATTAATTTTTACTTTATTTTTTTTTTAATTTACTTAAAATAATTATTGAATGGGTTTAGAAAAATTAATAATTCAATAAGAAAATGGTTACACATCAAAAAATTGGAAAACAAATTTTGGAATAAAAAAAAACTTTGGTCGCACTTCGAACCCACATTCGGGCCACTTAAAGAAAGGGTTTGTGGGGGGGGGGAGCGTGGAAGTAAAAAAGTTTTTGTCGCAGTTTATGAAACAATAAAAATCGTTTTTCGGGACAAAAATTATACCAATTGATGAGTCCACGATTACCTACTAGGTTGGAAGCCACTGGACCTCAAAATAGCCATTAATCAATTTCTATAACAAAGAGTTAGGAGAACAAAGTATAGAACTTTTATTAAGGGCCTTATTACATGGTCTCAACCGCCTGAATTGATTAATAGTATTTTTCTAACTTTCACAGAATTTTTTTTTTAAAACCAATTTTTAGTTTCTCAGCTGCTTCTAATTTTTCTTAACTTAAAAGTAGATTAAAAAAAATTAAAAAAAGTAGGCCGCACTGGGCATCGAACCCAGCAGTCGTTCCTGCAAAAAAGAAAAATTTGGTGGAGAGGGGGTGCTTGTGGGACAAAAACTATACCAATTGAGGAGTCCACGAGTACCTACTAGGTTGGAAGCCACTGGAACTCAAAATCGCCATTAATCAATTTCTGTAACAGAAAACAGAAAAACCTCAGACTGAAAAAATAACCATCAAAAAGCCCCAGCGAAAAAATAAACGAAGAAGAAATTAAAAAGAAAGCTCCTCAAGAACCTAGACCGAGAAATTGAATGATGCAAACTGAAGAAGAAGCCGAAGCGTTCAAGATCCAAACAGTAAGAAGATCTCAGGAAGAAGCAGAGGAGGAAGCACTTAAGATTGAACAGAGAAGCATAAAAAACAAAATAAATATTGCCAAAACAATAGTAAGAAAGAGAACAAAAAAAGATGCCCTAGCTAAAGCTACCCTTTGACGAAAGGGAGTAGTCTAGTCCAAAGAGAACTACTCAAAAGGAAGGATATCTAGTACACGCAGTTTTTAAACCTAAACCTAAGAAGAAGAAACTTCCGAAAGTGTAAAAGAAAGAACAACCAGTGATTGAAGAAAGCACCCAAACCTGAGGAAGCAGGATTGGTTGAAGTAAAAGTCATCGTACAACCCAAATAAAGAAGAAGAGGGATCGAAACTGTAGGAATAAATGTAGAATCGTAAGAAAGGCTTTTAATGGAGAGTTGAGAAGAAGAAATTGTTAAAGTAAAACCTCTGAAAATTCCCTAGGTGGTGGAAAAACAAGAAGTTCCAACCGAAGAAGCGTTTGAAGAAATTCAATCAGCATACGGCCCAAAACAACTACCAACTAACGAAGAATCGATAGAAGCATTTGTCTTGCGTTTAGCTGTGTTCCCCTATTTTGAGTGGTTTCGTCAAAAAAAGGAAAAAACTGGACAAAAATAAATTTAATTTTTTAGAGTCCATTGAAAATTCCAAACATGTTTTTCTCATCGAATTGTCTGAACTTTTAATACAGTATTAGAGCTCATAATTGAAGCCTAACTTTTAAAACCGGACCTCTCTAAACTGAATTTTGAACATCAGTTTTATGTATAAAAAACCAAAACCTATTCATTTTTACTTAAAAAAATATTTTTTTTATTTAAATTTTTTGTTTACCTAAGATAATTATTGAATGGGGTTAGAAAAATTAATAATTCAATAAGAAAATTGCTACACGTTAAAATATTGGTAAAATAAATTTTGGAATAAAATATACCACATTAAAAAAAGGTGTTCGGTGGGGGGGGGGGGGGGGGGGGGGGAGAAAGTAAAAAAGTTTTCGTCGTAGTTTAAAAAAGCAACAAATATCGTTTTGAAAAATTAATAAGAGAGTTGATTTCAAAGTATAAAAATCAAAAAAAAGTAGGCCACACTGGGAATCGAACACAGCAGTCGTTCCTGCAAAAAAAAAAATTTGCTGGCGAGGGGCTGCTTGGGGGCAAAAAGTATACCAATTGAGGAATCCACGATTACCTACTAGGTTGGAAGCCACTGGACCTCAAAATCGCCATTAATCAATTTCTGGAACAGTTAGGAGAACAAAGTATAGAACATTTATTAAGGGCCTTATTACATGCTGTCAACCGCTTGAATTAGATTAATGGTATTTTTCTAGTTTTTGCAGAAATTTTTTATTTTTTAAAAACAGTTTTTTGTTTTTCAGCTTCTTTTATTCTTTATTTTAAACTTAAATGTAGAGTAAAAAAATTAAAAAGGAGTAGGCCACACAGGGAATCGAACCCACCACTCGTTCCTGCATAAAACAAAACATTGCTGAAGATTGCTGGTGCTTGGGGATAAAATTTTACCAATTGATGAGTCCACGATTACCTACTAGGTTGGAAACCACTGGATCTCAAAATCGCCATTAATCAATTTCTATAACAGTTAGGAGAACAAAGTATAGAACCTTTATTAAAGGCCTTATTACATTCTATCAACCGCCTGAATTAGATTAATGGTATTTCTCTAACTTTCGCAGAATTTGTTTTCTAAAGACAATTTTTAGTTTCTCAGCTTCTTCTATTTTTTTTTAACTTAAAAAATTTACAATATTGCCGATACATCCGTTGTATAGGAATCATTTGTATTAAAAATAGTTTGAAAAATTAAAATTTTTGTTAAAAGAAACCAAAGAAATTATTTTTCTCACCGATTTAACTGAAAATTTTATATGGTATTGGGGCCTATAAACAAAGTCGAACAGTAAAAACTGGAGCTCTCTTGAATAGGAACAAATTTATTCAACTTTAAAAGTCAATTTTATGTATATAAGGCAAGACCCATCAACTTTTGCATAAAAAACAAAAAAAATTGGTGAAGAAATAAAATTTAAAAAAAAATTTTGACACTTGCAATCGTGCAAATTGCACTGGCAATCGAACCCAACTAAAAACGTCCGCTCAAATAATGTTCTGTTCGAAGAGACGTCCAAAATAAAGGTTCATCGTTAAAAGCTTTCCTCATTATGTTTTTGTAGTTATGTTATTGCATGCAAATAGTGTGAAGGTTGACTTGGAAATATTTCTTTTTCAATATGGACCTTGGAAGAACTGAGCCAGTGAAAATAAAAAATAGTATCCCAGAATTCCTGCCAACGTTTTCTAGAAGCAAAGCGCTTCACACCTTCTGAAGCTTTGATTTTTCACATTTTCTCAAAAAAAAGTTCAGGCTGAACATGGACTTCTTTTTGAAGCAGGACTGTCAACCACAATCTCTTTAATTTTTACAGGCATTTGGATCAAAAATAAAGTCTTTAAGATATCTTTCCCACAAGAGGTGCCAGCCAGGTTTCTATAGCTGTAGGTAATATGAAGGTCTTGCAGTGCCCAGAGGTTGTCCTTTTATTGCACGTTGCAACTTAACTTCAATCAGTTCTCCAAACGATGATAATATTGTTGCGAACTCGGGGTTCAATAATTCCAGTGTAACGATTTAATACGAAAACACTATTTATTAACTCCACAAATACACACGACTACTAAATAACTCACTACTTAACACTTTATAGCCTTCTATTATCGCTTCGTAACTTTAGCTTACTTATAGCTCGATTAAAATACGACTATTCTACTCGGGCGCTCTATGCGCCTTTTATATACAATTCTAAAATTACAGAAAAACCTAGAAAGTTCTTTATAAGAATTCTTGAATAATCTCATATAAAAAAAACGGTTGTAAACAACTGCCTTCTAGATTAAGCCAGACGAGCAATAAATCACTCGTGTCAGCCATGACGCAGCGCGGATAGGTCGCGAAGCTCCACCAACCAACACGCTCCCATGCGTTGCCCCGCCTCCCATGCGGCGTTGCTGCGATCGTAACAATATTTCTTCTTTAATGGCCTCACATTTACCATTAGTGGACATGAGTCTAATGCAAGTAAGTCGTAATTATTATTCTTCTACGAAGCTCTTCAAGCTGTTATGCAACTTAAGTAAATTGAACTCATTTAACATGAGATGACTTGAGAATGGCATCAATATAAGGCCAGTAAAAGGTGTTATTATGATCTTTAACTTTAATGGCTTTTTGTTTATGGAATTTCGGTGGTGCCTTTCGCAATTACCACTTTCAAGTCTACTGTACGGATTTGCATAATTGCTTCATCCGAAATGTATTATATTTAAGTTTTTGACAGGTAAAATTACCAAGGAAGTAGTGCAGTAACTAGTCTATCACTTTAAATTGACCCCCTAGCAAACCTAATGCTTAAGGTGACATAATTAAGCAACTCTTACTCTCTAATTTTTCATATCTTCACGTTGATATGTATATCACACGGAAAGCCGAAATTGTGCCACCGTTTAGCCAAACAGGTATTTAAAAGTCGTGTAGCGGAAGATGTTTACCACACTTACGTAACCAGGTGATATATGGTAATTTTTACTTGTAAGCATAATCTCACTTTTTGTTGTTCTATTCGCGAATACAAATGCAGTAGCTTTGATTCGCTTGATGAACATTCACTGATGCGTCATGTATATTCCCAAAGAATTATTTGTTAAAATATCCTTTCAAACAGGGACGGAATTGTAAAATGATAGACCTTCTGATGGATATAATTAAGTGGATTTCACTTGGAACCACCTGGCAATTATCCATTAGCATACATAACTCGTAAATATGGGAATTTGATTAGTAAATTTTTAATTGCTTCCTCAGTTGACCAAAGGAAATTCCTTTTAAATCTTTGGACTTAGAGCTTTGAGTATTTTTTAAAATTGCAAAAAAATCGAAAGTACTATTAAATTTTTTGTTCCCCTTTTCATTGCCTTAATAATCATGGTATTAAGTTCACGGTCGATAGTTGTTTACACCGGAGAAAGTTATTGGCAGTGCCACCCAAAGACCTAACAATAAGCTACATCTGCGACAATAATGTATATTTTAATAGGCGTAGCATCCAATTACGTGACATTAGTTCTTTATGTTTGTTGAATGCAAATTGCAGCAAACGCTTCTTCGATTCGAACAACATTGTTTCTTTTACTGTTAAGTGAATGATTACACCTGTTGGCTGAAGACAGGGAAAGTAAAAAGTACGTTTACTACCTTTTATCTTTAACATTATCGAGATGCTTTCAAGTATACGGTCATTTACCTCAGAGCTTCGGCTTTGGAAAAATGTATAAATTTGCTCACAATCTCTGTTAGACTAGTTAGAAACCTCATTTCTTGACGGTAAAGGCAGAATTTACTTTTCTAGATTATTTACAGAGAAAATAAGCAGAAAATGATAAAAATAAAATGACAGAAAATTAGACATAAAAGCTAAAAACAATTTCTAAACGTGAAGAATAAGGAAAGATCATTTCAACATTTTACACCTCAAAAGAGACAAAAAAACATTTTTAATTTTCCAGGTAGATGGGCTATGTGACAACTCATTTTCAGGTACTTTGAGCTCATGAATCCAATGGTAAATCCTAAATGTAGCAATTTAGATTTTTTATAGAAAAAATGAGCAAAAATTGGCAAAAATAAATTAAAACTACACAAAAATTAGATAAACACCCTTTCACTGAACTTTTTTTGACTTTGAAACTTCTTTCACATAAACACTTTTGACTAAGTAGTCAAAAGCAGGTTCCAAAAAGAAAGTTTAATTAAAGAACATCATTTCAACATTTTACACCTAAAATTAGACAAAAAAACTTTTTTAATTTTCGAGACAGATAAGCCAAGTGACAACTCATTTTCAGGTACTTTGAGCTCAGGAATCCAATGGCAAAACCTAAATTTAGTTATTTAGATTTTTTTTTACAGAAGAAATGAGCGAAAAATGATAAAAATAAATTAATACTACACAAAAATTAGATAAACACCCTTCCACTGAACTTCTTTTGACTTTGAATTTTATTCTCACATAAACACTTTAAACTGAGTAGTCAAAAGCAAGTTCTAAAAAGAAAGTATAAATAAAAAACATAATTACAACATTTTACACTTAAAATCAGACGAAAAAACTTTTTTAATATCCGAGATAGGTAAACCAAGTGTCACCTCATTTTCAGATGCTTTGAACTCCGGATATCAATGGTGATACCAGAATTTACTTATCTAGACTCTTTAAACATCCGAGACTTAAATTTAAATAAAAAACATCATTTTAGTGTTTTACACCTAAAATTAGGCAAAAAAACGTCAGTTAAACATCCTTTCCAACGTTGGGCAGTCAAAAGCAATTACTAAAAGTAAAGTGTTACCTGATTTTCAGGTGCTTTGAGCTAAAGAATTCAATGGTGAAACCAGAATTTAGTTATCTAGATTTTTTACAGAGAAAATGAGCAAAAATTTATACAAAAAAATGGTCAAATATCAAACATAAAAACTTTTTCAGACGTCGTATTGTAAAGAGCAAACTTCTTAAAGTTAAATTTAATTAAAAAACATCATAATTGGATTTTAGAAGGAAAGTTCCGAAAGATAAATTTACGTAAAAATAACAATTTAGAATTTTGCATCTAAAAATAGGCAAACAAACCTTAGATAATCACCCTCTCCAACGTTGGGCAGTCAAAAGCAATTACTCAAAGTAAAGTTTAATTAAAGAACATCATTTCAACATTTTACACCTAAAATTAGACAAAAAAACTTTTTTAATTTTCGAGACAGATAAGCCAAGTGTCACCACAGTTTTAGGTGCTTTGAGATCAGGAATTCAATGGTGAAACCAGAATTTAGTTATTTAGATCCTTTATAGAGAAAATGTGTACAAAAATGAGATAAACACTTTTTCAGACGTCATTGTAAAAAGTAAAGTTCCGAAAGTTAAATTTAAGTAAAAAATAACATTTTAGGATATTACATCTAAAAATGTGCAAAAAAAACGTTACATAAACACCCTTTCCAACGTCAGGCAGTCGAAAACAATTACTAAAAGTAGTTTAATTAAAGAACATCATTTCAACATTTTACACCTAAAATTGGACGAAAAAACTTTTTTAATATCCAAGGTAGAGAGGCCAAGTTTTACCTCATTTTCAGATGCTTTGAGCTCAGGAATTCAATGGTAAAACCAGAATTTAGTTATCTACATTCTTTACAGAGAAAATGAGCAAAAACTGATACAAAAATGTGGTCAAAAAATCAAACATAAAAACTCTTTCAGACGTTGTATTGAAAAGAGCAAACTTCCAGAAGTTAAATTTAAGTAAAAAACATCATTTTAGGGTTTTACACACAAAATTAGGCAAAAAAACCTTTTTTACTTTTCGAGATAGAAGGGTCAAGTGAGACCTCCTTTTCAGCTGTTGCTTGGACTCAATAATCCAATAGTACTGATAGAATTTACTCCCTCCAAAAAATGATAAAAACTGTGACTGTCAGAGTTTTTGAACAAACTGTAGAACAATTGAACAAACTGTCACTAAAAATGTGTAAAAAAATGAGATAAACACTTTTTCAAACATTGCATTGTAAAAAGTAAAGTTCCGAAAGTTAAATTTATGTAAAAAATAACATTTTAGGATATTACATCTAAAAATATGCAAAAAAAAACGTTACATAAACACCCTTTCCAACGTCAGGCAGTCGAAAACAATTACTAAAAGTAGTTTAATTAAAGAACATCATTTCAACATTTTGCACCTAAAATTGGACGAAAAAACTTTTTTAATATCCAAGGTAGAGAGGCCAAGTTTCACCTCATTTTCAGATGCTTTGAGCTCAGGAATTCAATGGTAAAACCAGAATTTAGTTATCTACATTCTTTACAGAGAAAATGAGCAAAAACTGATACAAAAATGTGGTCAAAAATCAAACATAAAAACTCTTTCAGACGTTGTATTGAAAAGAGCAAACTTCCACAAGTTAAATTTAAGTAAAAAACATCATTTTAGGGTTTTACACACAAAATTAGGCAAAAAAACCTTTTTTACTTTTCGAGATAGAAGGGTCAAGTGAGACCTCCTTTTCAGCTGTTGCTTGGACTCAATAATCCAATAGTACTGATAGAATTTACTCTCCCTTCTTTATTGGAGGGAAAATTAGTAAAAAATGATAAAAACTGTGACTGTCAGAGTTTTTGAACAAACTGTAGAACAATTGAACAAACTGTCACAAAAAATGTGTAAAAAAAATGAGATAAACACTTTTTCAAACATTGCATTGTAAAAAGTAAAGTTCCGAAAGTTAAATTTATGTAAAAAATAACATTTTAGGATATTACATCTAAAAATATGCAAAAAAAAACGTTACATAAACACCCTTTCCAACGTCAGGCAGTCGAAAACAATTACTAAAAGTAGTTTAATTAAAGAACATCATTTCAACATTTTGCACCTAAAATTGGACGAAAAAACTTTTTTAATATCCAAGGTAGAGAGGCCAAGTTTCACCTCATTTTCAGATGCTTTGAGCTCAGGAATTCAATGGTAAAACCAGAATTTAGTTATCTACATTCTTTACAGAGAAAATGAGCAAAAACTGATACAAAAATGTGGTCAAAAATCAAACATAAAAACTCTTTCAGACGTTGTATTGAAAAGAGCAAACTTCCACAAGTTAAATTTAAGTAAAAAACATCATTTTAGGGTTTTACACACAAAATTAGGCAAAAAAACCTTTTTTACTTTTCGAGATAGAAGGGTCAAGTGAGACCTCCTTTTCAGCTGTTGCTTGGACTCAATAATCCAATAGTACTGATAGAATTTACTCTCCCTTCTTTATTGGAGGGAAAATTAGTAAAAAATGATAAAAACTGTGACTGTCAGAGTTTTTGAACAAACTGTAGAACAATTGAACAAACTGTCACAAAAAATGTGTAAAAAAAATGAGATAAACACTTTTTCAAACATTGCATTGTAAAAAGTAAAGTTCCGAAAGTTAAATTTATGTAAAAAATAACATTTTAGGATATTACATCTAAAAATATGCAAAAAAAAACGTTACATAAACACCCTTTCCAACGTCAGGCAGTCGAAAACAATTACTAAAAGTAGTTTAATTAAAGAACATCATTTCAACATTTTGCACCTAAAATTGGACGAAAAAACTTTTTTAATATCCAAGGTAGAGAGGCCAAGTTTCACTTCATTTTCAGATGCTTTGAGCTCAGGAATTCAATGGTAAAACCAGAATTTAGTTATCTACATTCTTTACAGAGAAAATGAGCAAAAACTGATACAAAAATGTGGTCAAAAATCAAACATAAAAACTCTTTCAGACGTTGTATTGAAAAGAGCAAACTTCCAGAAGTTAAATTTAAGTAAAAAACATCATTTTAGGGTTTTACACACTAAATTAGGCAAAAAAGCCTTTTTTACTTTTCGAGATAGATGGGTCAAGTGACACCTCCTTTTCAGCTGTTGTTTGGACTCAATAATCCAATAGTACTGATAGAATTTACTCTCCCTGCTTTATTAGAGAGAAAATTAGTAAAAAGTGATAAAAACTGTGACTGTCAGAGTTTTTGAACAAACTGTCGAACAATGGGTTTCGTGTACATCACGTCATTTTGCCAGAATTTTAGTAAATATAACCTCACTTTAATAATTAATTATATAATGTTTGCAATAAAATTGGTCTTTTTGCATTAATTTTAAATCCTACTAAGGCCTTTTTGGGGGATCCAAACTTTAAATTTAGTTATGTTGGTGCACAAGCACACAAATACAATGTATTTTTTGTTTTCAACCAATGTAGTCACGTGCTGCACGAAACCCATTGAACAAACTGTCACAAAAAATGTGTACAAAAATGAGATAAAAACTTCCGAAAGATTAAGTAAAAAATAACATTTTAGGATATTACATCTAAAAATATGCAAAAGAAAAGCGTTACATAAACACCCTTTCTAACGTCAGGCAGTCAAAAACAAGTACTAAAAGTAGTTTAATTAAAGAACATCATCTCAACATTTTACACCTACAATTGGACGAAAAAACTTTTTTAATATCCAAGGTAGAGAGGCCAAGTTTCACCTCATTTTCAGATGCTTTGAACTCAGGAATTCAATGGTAAAACCACAATTTAGTTATCCAGATTCTTTACAGAGAAAATTAGCAAAAACTGATACAAAGAAGTGGTCAAAAATTAAACATAAAAACTCTTTCAAACATTGTACTGTAAATATCAAACTTCTGAAAGTTAAATTTAAGTAAAAAACATCATTTTAGGATTTTACTCCTAAAATTAGGCAAAAAAACCTTTTTTTTTTACTTTTCGAGATAGGTGGGTCAGTTTCTTTCTCAGCTGTTGTTTGGACTCAGTAATCCAATGGTACAGACAGAATTTACTCATCCTGCTTTATTAAAGAGAGAATTAGCAAAAAAAATAAAAACTGTAACAGTGTGTCAATCGGTCAACAGTTTATCACAATTCTTGAACAAACTGTCGAACAATTGAACAAACTGTCACAAAAAATTTGGACAAAAATAAGATCAAAACTTTTTCAGACGTAGCATTGTAAAAAGTAAAGTGGCGAAAGTTAAATTTAAGTAAAAAATAATATTTTAAGTAATTTTTAGGCAAAAAATAAGGCAAAAAAACGTTAGATGAACAACCTTTCCAACGTTGGGCAGTCAAAAGCAATTACTAAAAGTAAAGTTTATTAAAGAAAATCATTTCAATATTTTACACCTAAAATTGGCCGAAAGAACTCTTTTAATATACAAGGTAGATAGTCCAAGTGTCACCTCAATTTCAAGTGCTTTGAGCTCAGGAATTTAATGGTGAAACCAGAATTTAGTTATCTAGATTCTTTACAGAGAAAATGAGTAAAAATTGATAAAAAGAAGTGGTCAAAAATCAAACATAAACATTCTTTCAAGCGTTGTATTGAAAAGAGCAAACTTCCAGAAGTGAAATTTAAGTAAAAAACATCATTTTCGGATTCGACACCTAAAATTAGTCAAAAAAACCTTTTTTACTTTTCGAGATAGGTGGGTCAAGTGACATCTCATTTTCAGGTGCTGTGAACTCAGGAATTCAATAGTAAAACCAGAATTTAGTTATCTAGATTCTTTACAGAGAAAATTAGCAAAAATTGATAAAAAAGTGATCAAAAATGAAACATAAAACCCCTTTCAGACGTTGCATCGTAAAGAGCAAACTTCTGAAATTTAAATTTAAGTAAAAAATTATCATTTTAGGATTTTACACCTGAAATTAGGCAAAAAAACCGTTTTTATTTTAGAGATAGGTAGGTCAAGTGACACCCCTTTTAGCTTTTATTTGGACTCAGTAACCCAATGGTGCAGACAGAATATACTCATCCTGCTTTACTACAGAGAAAATTAGCAAAAAATGATAAAAATTGCGACTGTCACATTTATGAACAAACTATCGAATAACTGAACAAACTGCCACAACAAATGTGAACAAAAATGAGATAAAAACTTTTTCAGATGAGACATTGTAAAAAGTATAGCTCCGAAAGTTAAATTTAACTAAAAAATAACATTTTAGGATTTTACATCTAAAAATAGGCAAAAAAACCCCCTGTAGATACTGTAAATAAACACCCTTTCCAACGTTGGGCAGTCAAAGGCAATTACTAAAAGTAAAGTTTAGTTAAAGAACATCATTTCAACATATAGGCCAAGTGTCACTTCATTTTCAGGTGCTTTGAGCTCAGAATTCAATGGCGAAACCAGAATCTAGATTCTTTACAGAGAAAATGAGCAATAATAGATAAAAAAAAGGTCAAAAATCAAACATAAAAACTCTTTCAGGCGTTGTATTGTAAAAAGCAACCTTCCAAAATAAAAAAAATATATGTATAGTTTTAGGATTGCACACCTAAAATTAGGCAAATTAATTTTTTTTTTGGATTTTATAATAGATCGGCCAAATGACTTCTCAATTTTAGCTGCAGTGAAGCTTAATGAGCCACTACAGACAGATTTTTTTTTTGCTCGTTTCATTAGAGAGCAAATTAGCAAAAAATTGATAAAAATAAATTGAAACCGCACAAAAATTAAATAAAAACCCTTTCAGATTTTGCGTTTGACCCCATTCGACTCACTAATCATATTTATTATTGTTTCAGATTCCTATCATATTGGTCTGTGCATGTGCCATAGCATCCATTAAAAACGCCTGTTCCTCACCTGTTTACCCCCTGAGTCCCGAAGATTTACTCGAAGGAGACATAAAAGAAATCGAATACTGGGACAAATATTTCCATAGGTAAGTCTCATACTTCCACCTCGACCCCTTACTCAATTCACCTAATAAACTATAATAAATCAAAAACACTTCGACATTTTCAGGCCAAAAAGAACTATAGAACCGATATTAGGCTCCGCAGGAGCAGTAATTCGTGTCAAAACCGCAATAGTCTCGGGTACTAAAAAGAAAATAATAGAAATAGCCCGCGGGGCTGCGGGCTCTTTAGCCAAAAATGCGTTTTCAGCATCCGCAGGGGTCCAGTCAGGGTCTGCAAGCGCCCTTCATCAGCTTAAGACTGCTCTTCTCAGAGAAGGTCAAAAGAAATTGGGGCAACTTGCAAGTACTTCAGCAGGAGCCTTTGGTGCAGTTTCTTCGCATTCTGGAAAAGCAGGATTGAGCGCCTTGTCAGGTTCAGTAAACCAACTGAAATCTGCAGCTGTAAAAGGCCTGAGCACCAAAGCCCACTCTTTAAAGTCCTCTTTTCTTCAGAGTTTGGCAAGCAAGTTAAAGCATATTGTGCGAACATCGGCAGGGCTAGCGACAGCAAGTTCTTCCGGCGTTGGTAATATTGCCAAAAGTTTAACGCAGCTCGTTACTACTTCTTCAAGTGCAGTAAATAATTTGAAACATTCGTTTAAAGACAAATTAGGGCAGATAGCCCAAGGTTCAGCAAATATAGCAGGAAAAGCTTCTTCAGGCCTTCAGACTAAAGTGAAGCAAGTCAGTAAAGATATAGCGGTCGGAGGAGCTGATGTAGCTAATCATTTAAAGACTGCAGTAGTGGCAGGAACAAAGCAAAAGCTGGGGCAAGCTGCGAGTGGAGTCACCGGTGCCATCACTGCTGCTGTAGGCTCTGCTTCAGCAGGTGTAGGCCAGTTAACCAGAGGTGTCATAAACGAGTCAATTAACCTGGTTAACCAAGTAAAATCTGCAGTTGTACAGGAAGCCCAAAAGAAACTAGGGAGTGTGTTAAGTGCTTCAGCAGGTGGTAGTGGACATGTCGCCAGAAGTGCGGGCTCAGCCATTCAAGGTTCCTCTAGGGCCATCCACCAACTAAAATCAGTCCTCTTGAATGGACTAAAAAGTCACGTGAGCCAACTAGCCACTGGCTCTGTATCAAATATAGGCCAAGGCTCTACAAATGCAGTTGCACACCTAGCTCAAAGCTCAACAAATGTAGCTTTAGGTGTTAAAAGTCACCTGGTTTCAAAAATTACTAACTCAATTGCGCAAGCTGCACGGGGGTCAGTTTCTCTAGTTACCGGAGCTTCAGGAGGGATTAATCAATTAAAGTCGCAACTGGCAAGCGGGTTAGGGCAAGCATCAGCTGGTGTCTCAAAAGCTTCTGCCTCAACATCTTCAGCAGCAATCAAGCATTTGAAAACTTCAGCATTGTCGTTAACTACGGGAGCTTCTTCCGCGTCAGCTGGAACTCTTCATCAACTAAAATCTGCTGCAGCTTCCACGTTGACAAATGCTATCGGTCAGGCCTCAAGAAGTTCTGCGTCGTTAGCCGCAGGAGCTTCCGCAGGGTCAGCAGGAGCCCTCCATGAGTTAAAAAACGCAGCTTCCACAAAAATAGCCAACGCCGTCGGCCAGATTTCTCGAAGCTCAGTCTCCCTAGCTACAGGAGCTTCTTCAGCGTCAACTGGAACCCTTCATCAATTAAAATCTGCTGCTGCTTCAACGTTGACAAATGTCATCGGTCAGGCCTCAAGAAGTTCTGCGTCGTTAGCCACAGGAGCTTCTGCAGGGTCAGCAGGAGCCCTCCATCAGTTAAAAAATACAGCTACCTCAAAAATTGCCAACGCTGTCGGTCAGGCTTCTCGAAGCTCAGCCTCTCTAGCTACAGGCGCCTCTTCAGCGTCAAGTGGAACTCTTCATCAATTAAAATCTGCTGCAGCGTCAACGTTGACAAATGCTGTCGGTCAGGCTTCAAGAACGTCTGCCGCGCTAGCCACAGGAGCATCTTCAGGATCACTAGGAGCCCTAAATCAATTAAAAGGTGCAGCTGCCTTTCAGGTTACCAACGCTTTAAAAAGTTCAGCGTCACTGGCCTCAGGAGCATCTTCAAATATTCATCAACTAAAATCTTCTGCGTTGTCTAATATTGCGCAAGGGTCTGCAAACGCTTCAAAAGCGTCAGCAAAAACGGCGGTCCAGTTGAAGTCTGCAGCTGTTTCTAGTGTGAAGCAGAAAATCAGCCAGGCAGCTGCTGGTGCAGGCAATGCAAGCAGGAATACCATTGAAGGGGTAGCCTCGGCGTCGACGGCTGTGCACCAATTGAAATCCGGCTTAGTAGGAGGAATTCAAAACCAAATATCCAATCTGGCTGAAGCCTCTGCAGAACGGAAGAAACGCAGTGTTGTGGCGGACTGGTTCAGAACGGAGGATTCTGACAATCAAAAAGTAGACGAAGTACTCGCAGATTTGTATGAATTTAATGTTCTTTCGCTGCATCATGCCTTACTAAGCTTCATGGCAAGTTGAACTCTAACTATTTGATACTGTGACTGAAAACTTAAATGGACTCACTTGACATTGCTTGGACTTGGACTGGATGCCTCGTTGATGGCGGAACCGCGTTTTTCGCTATCGAGACTGAGACTGTTGAATTGGGGGGAAAAATAACTGGTCCCATGAGATTCTCGGGTGTTTAAAGCAATGTCATGTGACCATGTATTTTTTCAGCTCAGTTATTTGAGACTTTCATGCATCATCATCCATGATTTTCATTTATTCGGGTAGGGGTTTGCGGAAAAAAAATTGTGGAAACAACCTTATATTAAGATATTAATATCGTTATTTGGGGTAAGATATTTAGGGTTTGGAGGTCAAAGAAAGACGATTTATCTCTCTCACGAAGGATCTTGTATTCTATCTTAATTCTTGCTGTAGAATATCATATATAGTAGGTATCGCCCTTAGAAGTTGAAACCTTGAAAATTCAGTTTCAACCCCTTAATTGACCATCAAAAGTTATTTTTTTAAAAATATCGTCTCAAACCTTTTGCATGTAGGCCATACGAAAGAAAAGAGCATGCATATACCTTTTCAGCTATAACTAAATTTCTCCAGATTACATGTAAAAGTTATCCTTCATACATCCAACTATTACTAATGGCTTTAACCTTCGACTGCTTCTTTTGCTGCATCAAAGTCGATTAAACTTCAGTGTCTTACTAATCTTCATCAATTTGCAGGCCTAAGCGTTCAGAGTCCGCCTGGACTACGGGTTCGGGTTCCGGATCAGTTGACATCATCAATCAACTAAAATCAGCAGTGGTGTCAGGCCTGAAGCAAAAAATAGGGCAAGTGGCCAGGGGCTCTGCAGGGGCTCTCGCGGGGGCTTCTGCAGGCTTCAGCAAAGGAAGTTTTGGAGGAGACACCAAATCCTACCACAGCCACAGTTATGACGCTCCACCTCATGAGGTACAAAAAAGTTCTTTATCTGTCTAGTTGATGCCTATTTTAGAACTAGCCTGAACCAACCTGAACTAACCTAAACTAGTCTAAACTAACCTAAAGTATTCTGAATACTTTGTTGTAGGAACATGATCATCACCATGAGCACCACAACAGTATCGACGTCTGGGACTTGAAGAAGTCCGTGCTGAACACTCTTCTTCAAGCCGTCAAAGCTATCAAAGGAGGAGTCTTGGCCATCAAAGGGCAGCTGATAAAGGGCAGTGGATATCTCGCCGCAGGAGGTGGGAAACTGCTTGCTTCTGGAGGAGACAAAGTGACTCAGTTGGGCAAAAATATTATTAGTACTGCTGTTTTGGTGCATCCTAAAGACCATCATCATCATTCGGGTATAAGATGAATATTGATTTATTGGCATAGTATTGTGACGCTAAATTTTGTAGATTACGAATCACACTCATACGTAGCCCCAAGTGGGCCCCCTGTGGTGTACGGTAGCCCTTCATCATCAGGGCATGGCTACGAAAGTCACTACGACAGCGGGCATGTGGAAGCTATTGGTGAGTACAATCGAAGAGAAACATTTAAATGTTCATACACTTGAACTTTGAAAGTGTTTAACCTAGGGGCTGTTTATTTAAAAACGTTATCTAGTTGGCCATGAAATGGTAAAAAAAAAGCATGAAGGAAGTTCATTTACTTTGATTATATCATCCTTTTCTTTAAAAGTTCATATTCTGACGCAAAGATGACGCTTTTCAATGAACGCTTGTTATATTTCTCACTTAAAGTTTAAGAGAACACTTCTCAGTCAAATCTAAAAAAAAATAAGGTTTACTTTAGAAATAGTTAAGACAATTCAAAGATATCTCATAATAATTTATCAGGAAAAAAAACAAGTTTTACTTTAGAAATAGCTCAGATAATTCAAAGATATCTCATAATAATTTATCATAAAATAATTTTTTCTCAAGAATCATTTAAAATTTGCTACCTTAAAGAGCAAAAAAAATTGCACTCGTTCGACTTTGTTTCTCAAATGTTTGATAAACTCCAATTGAACAGAGATATTATTTAAATTGCTTGAAGGTAAGAACGGGCCACAAGAATAATGAGAAAATAAAATTTCCAGAAGCTGAGGCTGAAATGTGAGTTTTTAACAATTGAAAAATGTAGAATAAGTTGTACTTTTTCAAAATGCTTCTCAAAATTTTGAAAAACTCCGATTCAACAGATATTTTTAAAACTGCTTGCATATAAGAACGAGATAAAAGAATAATGGAAAAATAAAAATTTCTGAAGCTAATTCTTTCAATTTTCCAAAGCTCTAATTTTCTGAATTTTGTTTCTCAAAATTTTGAGGAATTTCGATTTATCGGAGACTTCGAAAATCGCTTGAAGATAAAAATAAGCCAAAAAAATAATGAAAAAGTAAATTTTCTAGAAGCTAAAACCTGAGTTCTTAAGGATTTAAGCAAGAATTTGGAAAACTAAGAAGAAAATAATAAATTTCTATATTTATAGACAAAGAAAGTATCTCTACAAATATAAAATTTGCTACCTATTAAGTATAGAGAAACTTGCACTTTTCTTCCTTCTTTTCTCAAAATGTGAGAAACTTTACGTTTAAAGTGAGCACTTTTTCGACTTGCTTTCTCAAAATTTTGATAAATTGCAATTGAATAGAGACATGTTTGAAATTGCTTGAAGAGAAGAACGAGGCACAAGAATAATGAAAAAGTAAAATTTCCAGGAGCTGGAGCTGAAGTGTGAGTTTTTAACAATTTAAAAATGTAGAAAAAGTTGTATTTTTTCTACATTGATTCCAAAATTTTTAAAAACTACGATTCAACAGAGAGTTCTAAAACTGCTTGCACATAAGATCGGAATAAAAGAATAATGAAAAAATAAAATTTCCTGAAGTTAATTCTTTCAATTTCCCAAGCAATAATTATTTCAATTCTGTTTCTCAAAATTTTGAGAAATTTTGCTTCAACGAAGACTTCTAACATTGCTTGAAGATAAGAGCAAGCTAAAAGAATAACAGAAAACCAAATTTTCCCGAAGCTAAAACCTGTGTTCTTAAGAATTTAAGCAAGAATCTCGCAAACTAAGAAGAAAATATTAAATTTCTATATTTATAGACAAAGCAACATTCATTTAAAATTTGCTACCTATTAAGTGCAGAAAAACTCGCACTTTTGTTCTACCTTTTCTCAAATTTTGAGAAACTTCAAGTGAGCAGTGACTTTTTAAATTGCTTTACTCGAGAACAATGAAAAGAAAAAAAACAATATGAAGGTAAAATTTCATCATTATTATTAAGAATTTAAGCAAGAATCTACGGAAACTAAGAAAGAAATTTAAAATTTACATATTTCTCATATTTTCCATTTCTCATGAATAATTTTAAATCTGCTGCCTTTTAGGAGCAGAAAAACTTGCACTTTTCCGACTTTGTTTCTAAAAATTTTGATAAACTCCAACTGAACAGAGACATTTTTTAAATTGCTTGAAGATAAGAACGAGACACATGAATAATGAAAAAATAAAATATCCAGGAGCTGGAGCTGAAGTGTGAATTTTTAACAATTTAAAAATGGAGACAACGATGTACTTTGTTAACTTTGCTTTTCAAAATTTTTAAAAGCTCCGATTTAACAGAGATTTCTAAAACTTGCTTTGTTTCTCAAAATTTTGAGAAATTTTGATTCAACGGAGACTCTCAAATTGCTTGAAAATAAGAACAAGCCAAAAGAATAATGGAAAAATAAATTTTCCCGAAGCTAAAACCTGAGTTCTGAAGAATTTAAGCAAGAGTCTCGAATACTAAGAAAAAATATTAAATTTCTATATTTATAGACAAATCAAGAGTCATTTAAAATTTACTACCTATTAAGTGCAGAAAAACTTGCACTGTTCTTCTTTATTTCTCAAATTTTGAGAAGCTTCGAGTAGGCAGAGACTTTTTAAATTGCTTTATACGGGAACAATGAAAAAAAAACAAAGAGAACAATCTGAAACTAAAATCTAAATTCTTAAAGAATTAAGCAAGAATCTACGGAAACTATTAAAAAATTGTTAAATTTCCATTTTTCTCATATTTCTTATTTCTCAAGAATAATTTAAAATTAGCTACCTTTTAAGAACAGAAAAACGCGCAATTTTTCGACTTTGTTTCTCAAAATTATGATAAACTCCAATTGAGCAGAGACATTTTTTAAATTGCTTGAAGATAAGAACGGGGCAAAAGAATAATGACAAAATAAAATTTCCAGAAACTGAAGCTAAAATGTGAGTTTTTAACAATTTAAAAATGTAGAAAAAGTTGTACTTTTTCAACTTTGCTATAAAAATTTTGAAAAACTACGATTCAACAGAGATTTCTAAAACTGCTTGCACATAAGATCGGAATAAAAGAATAATGAAAAAATAAAATTTCCTGAAGTTAATTCTTTCAATTTCCCAAGCAATAATTATTTCAATTCTGTTTCTCAAAATTTTGAGAAATTTTGCTTCAACGAAGACTTCTAACATTGCTTGAAGATAAGAACAAGCTAAAAGAATAATAGAAAACCAAATTTTCCCGAAGTTAAAACCTGTGTTCTTAAGAATTTAAGCAAGAATCTCGCACTTTTGTTCCTTCTTTTCTCAAGACACATGAATAATGAAAAAATAAAATTTCCAGGAGCTGCAGCTGAAGTGTGAATTTTTAACAATTTAAAAATGCAGGCAACGATGTACTTTTTTAACTCTGCTTGTCAACATTTTTAAAAGCTCCGATTTAACAGAGATTTATAAAATTGCTTGTACATAAGGACGAGATAAAAGAATAATGGAAAAATAAAATTTCCTAAAGCTAATTCTCTCACTTTTCCAAAACTCTAATCCGCTCAATTTTGTTTCACAAAATTTTGAGAAATTTTGATTCAACGGAGACTCTAGATGTTTGAAGATAAGAACAAGCCAAAAGAATAATCGAAAAATTTAATTTTTCGATTATTATAATCGATAAAACTGCACTTTTCTTCCTTCTTTTCTCAAATTTTGAGAAACTTCGAGTAAGCAGAGACTTTTTAAATTGCTTTATACGGGAACAATGAAAAAAAAAACAAAGAGAACAATCTGAAGCTAAAATCTAAATTCTTAAGGAATTAAGCAAGAATGTACGGAAACTATTAAAAAATTGTTAAATTTCCATATTTCTCATATTTCTTATTTCTCAAGAATAATTTAAAATTAGCTACCTTTTAAGAACAGAAAAACGCGCATTTTTTCGACTTTGTTTCTCAAAATTTTGAAAAACTCCAATTGAGCAGAGACATGTTTTAAATTGCTTGAAGATAAGAACGGGGCAAAAGAATAATGACAAAATAAAATTTCCAGAAACTGAAGCTAAAATGTGAGTTTTTAACAATTTAAAAATGTAGAAAAAGTTGTACTTTTTCAACTTTGCTATCAAAATTTTGAAAAACTACGATTCATCAGAGATTTTTAAAACTGCTTGCACATAAGAACGGAATAAAAGAATAACGGAATAATAGAAAAATAAAATTTTTTGAAGCTAATTCTCTCAATTTTTCAAAGATCTAATGCGCTAAATTTTGTTTCTCAAAATTTTGAGAAATTTGATTCAACGGAGACTTCTAAAAATGTATTTATTCCTTCTTTTCTCAAATTTTGAGAAACTTCAAGTGAGTAGTGATTAATTAAATTGCTTTACACAAGAACAATGAAAAAAAAAGAGAACAATATGAAGCTAAAATCTAAATTCTTAAGAATTTAATCAAGAATCTCCGAAAAATGTTAAATTTTCATTTTTCTCAGATTTCCTATTTCTCAAGAATAATTTAAAATTTGCTATCTTCTACGAGCAGAAAAACTTGCACTTTTTCGACTTTGTTTCTCAAAATTTTGATAAACTCTAATTGAACAGAGACATTTTGTAAATTGCTTAAAGTTAAGAACGAGGAATAGCAGGAATAATTAAAAAATGAAAATTAGCAGAATGTGAAGCTGAAATCTGAGTTTAGGAATGCAAATTGTATTTTTTCAACTTTGCTTCTCAAAATTTTGAAAAACTACTATTCAACAGAGGTTTCTAAAACTGCTTGCACATAAGAACGAGATAGAAAAATAATGGAAAAATAAAATTTCCTGAAGCTAATTCTCTTCATTTTTCAAAGCCTTAATTAGCTCAATTTTGTTTCTCAAAATTTTGAGAAATAATGGAAAAATAAATTTTTTCGACGCTAAAACCTGAGTTCTTAAGAATTTATGCAAGAATCTTGAAAACTAAGAAGAAAATATTATATTTCTGTATTTATAGACAAAGCAAGATTCATTTAAAATTTGTTACCTATTAAGTGCCGAAAAACTAGCAATTTTCCAACTTTGTTTCTCAAATTTTTGTAAAATTTTAGCTTAAATCTTAATTCTTAAGCAAAAGTCTTCGAAAACTAAGGGCAAAATGTAAACTTTTAAATAGTAAAAAATACACCACCAAAGATTCATTCAAAATTTGCTACCGTTTCAGTGATTAGACACTTGCACTTTTTCAACTTTCAATAGAGATTTCTAAAATTGCTTGAAGATAAGAACATGACAAAGGAATAATGAAAAAGTAAAATTTCCAGGAGCTGCAACTAAAAGAGAAATACACCATTTCCATAGCTATAGATCCAGGAAATTTTGTGTAAAATTCGCTATCTATTAAGTGCAGATAAATTTGCAATATTCCATTTTTGTTTCTCAAAACTTTAATTGGAAAATAATGGACCAGAGATTTTTAAATTGCATACAGATAAGAACGATCCACAAGAATAATGAATAAATAAAATTTCCAGAAACCGAACATAAAATCGCATTTGCTAAGAATTTAAGCAAGAATCATGGGAAACTATGGTCAAAATGTTAAATTTTTACATTTTCTGATACAGCAAAATTCATGATTTGATAAAATCCAATTCAACAGAGACAGAAACGATAAAACATGACATGATACATGAGCGCAATAAAAAAATAAAAATTTTCAGAAAGTGAAGTCAGAATCTTAGTTCTTAAGAATTTAAGCAAGAATCTTGAGAAACTAAAGAACAAATATTAAATTTGACTATTTCTAAACATAGCAAAGATCACTTAAAATTTGTTATATTTTTAGGGCAAAAAAACTTGCATTTTTTTTAATTTTATTTCTCAAGATTTCAATAAACTCCGATTCAACAAAAAAATAAAATTTTCACAAACCGCCAATAAGCTAAATTCTGAGTATATCTTCGGAAAAATTATGGAAAATCTTGGAAAACTAAGAGAGAAATATTCAGTTTGCATATTTCTAGACGTAGCAAGATCTATTTAAATTTTTTTTTAAGTGAAGGACACCTGCATTATTTTTACTTTACCTCTTAAAATTTTAAGAAACTATTTTTCTTGTTGAATAATAATTCTTAGTTCTCAATTTGTATCTAAAAATTTTGAGAATGTCCTATTGAACAGAGGGTCGTAAAAATTGAGGCTAAAACCTCAGTTCTTTTGAAAGAAACATTTTATTGAAACTAAAGTAGAAAGAGTAAATTTTTATGGAGATGGCAAAAATCGTCGAAAATTCGTTGCCTTTTAAGTAAAAAAAATAACCTCACTTTATTTCTCAAAATTTTAAGAAAACTTAACAAAACGTGAGATGCAAATGACATAAACCCTGATAAACAAAAACAAAGGGCGCGACAGTACTTCGGAAATTCCAAAAAGATTTGCAGTTTAATGGGTTTGGAATTCCAGTATACAAGAATGGATGACGTTTCGACCGAAAAAGGCTATTCTCCTACTAGGAGTCTTCTATATAGGAACAAAAAAATGTCATTTTGACTTCAAAAATTGTTTTGCAGCTATTAAAATATCTGCAAAGATTTTTTAATTATACCCTATAGGTATAGTGAATATTCTATTCTCTTTCAAAACTATAGTTTTCTCGCAAGAATTATAATAGACCAACTAAAAAAAACTTGTATTAGTTCAAATATTCACTTTTCAATAAGACTTTTAATTAAAAAATCATCTTGCCAGAGGGATTCCTTATGTGGCGGCCAATAAAGTTCATGTTCATCGTGACTGGAAATATGACAGACAATAATTTATAGTCACCAGTCAGAACAATAATAAACAAATTGCCGTTTTTAAATAAACCCACGTTTTGATACATACATTTGCGGCCCTGGAAAACAAAACAAATCAATGATATCACTTCCGAAGCTTTGTTTCGTTATGATTTATTTGCTTAATGCATTGCTCGTTTAATCTGGAGTCACGATTTATTTGGATCAATTTGTTGTTATGACTAAATTAACTAAAATTTTGATTATTGTTTCAAGCGAAACCTCACGGAAACCCAGCTGGCATACTGCTCTTACGAAGAATACCCACGACTACGCACGACAAGTACCAATCCGCCCATTCTCACTTTGTACCGGCTTTTAAGCCCATAGGCCCTGCAGGACCTACCTTCCAAACCGTCGTCGGCAAATTCTTTACCGCCTCAACATCCCTTAACCCTACCCAACCCACTGCCTTTAGTGACTCGGACATTAACTTGTACCAAGCCCATGACGTACACTTTGAGGAGCCACGTCATAGTGGTTTTGATAACGATCTTCAGCCTCCTGCTCCTCCCGCTAGTAATTATGGTGTGCCCTTCGAGGATCACGTTGGAGTAGCAGCTTCTGATGTGAGCGAACAGAAAGTTAAACTCACAAAGGGCGAAATATTGGATAGTATTAATGAGGGGGCACCGACTTTGGCCACTTCTCAGGTGCATGTCCCTCAAGACGCCCCTGATAGCTTGCAGAGGTTGAGATTCCCCTTTAATCCATCTAAAGAGGTAGAAAATTCAGTGGAGCCTTCTCTGGAGCTGTCTGCTCCAAGCTACTCGAGATTTAAAAAGACCGTAGATTCTAAAGCTAGCGCAGAATCAAAGCCTCTTGCTAATTTCTTGCCTGCAGACGATCTTTCTGCTTCTTCTTCGCAGGAATCTTCTAAAGAAAAGTATGCGAGGTTTATACAGAACTTTCCTTATTACAAATCCCCTACGTCAGCGCCTACTTACAAGACTATGACATCAAAGACGTACTTGACGCAGAAGTTGAAGATGCTGAAGATGCAGAGCGAGCAGAAGCAGCGCTCGAGGCCGGACTTAAGCGTGGTCAAATCGGTTTCTTACGAAATAACCCCTGATGGGGTGAAAAGACTGACTTGAGTGAGTAATATGTAGTGACTAAACCAAATGTGGACTTAGACCTAAACGTAGACGTGACTAACATGAATAGACCGAGGTGTATTAACAAAGGGGATTCACATGTTTTATAGCTATTAGTTTGCTTTTTGCTATAATAACAATTTTAACTTTCAGATCAGCTTCATAACCAACATCTTCACCCTTACGATGCGGATGACTCCTTTTACTAGCAATTGGTTTGATGTTGGTTGAGGACTTGTACATAGAGGGCTTTTTGAGAGTCCAAAGCTTTAGTCACTAGATTTAAGTAATGCTAGAGGGCACTGTATAAATTATTGACGATTTTGGGTGATGTTAATAAGTAGATCAGATTTTTAGGGACACTTTTTGTTAGTTTTGTAATAATTTATAGACATGGACATTTTTATTTACTACGTAACATTAGGTTACGATATGCGAAAGTTTCATGAAAAATTTGTATCCCTAACGTTCACTGCATAATGCAATAGTTGTATATAAATTTATAAATAGAATTTTTTATTTTGTTTAATTAATGTCTTTTTATTAATACCGCCTGGAAATCACGGAAAATTTTCTTGTAAATATGAATGCCCTATAGATGCCGTTCGAATAAGTATACAGGGGTGAGTGATGAAAACGTTCTTAAAGCCCTGTTTTTGCTCTTAGAGGGATTTGCCGCTACTTGCTTTCATGCCCCTGAGATCTTAATGTTGTCCTTTACTCGGTGATGTGCTGAGAGGGACAAAGGGGATATCTCCAGTCCTCCCTATAACTAAGTTTGCCTATCTTGGAAAACAACTGATCGTAATTGGAATTATTATTAACTAACGATTTACGTTGTTTTTATCATGAAAATGTTCTCTCGCTGCGCCCTTGAGCTCTTTGTATGTTGAAATAAAGTATTACTAAAATCTAAAATTTAGTAATTAAAATTAAAATGAAATAACTAATTCATTAAAATTTTATAAATAAATTCTATAATAACATTTGTATGCATATGTATTTTTATTTAGGGAATTGATATATGTATAAAGCCAAATATTATTATAATATCAGCGTAATCTTGATTAAATGGTGAAGAAAAACCTTCCTGTAGTAGTAGTAGACAATGGGAGAGGCCGAAGCCTTGCGACTAGGCCCTAGAGGGCCTTTTCACAGTCCCCCGGTCCATCAGGGCCCTCACTCCTTCTATGCGTCGACACGTCTTTCTAATGAAGGAGAGTGTCCTATTCCATGTCAGAGTCGGAAGCTCCTTTAGATGAAGAAAATCGGGTCCAAGAGTCCTATGGCGGAGTCGCGCCCACCTATGGCACACTCTCACGCACTGCCGGCTTCTCCCAAGAAGCCACGAGGCCTTAGATGGGTTAGGGTAGATTTCCTTGGTCCGTCTACATATTCCTAACTGTGTCCAGTTCGTTCTTGTACTCTCCCATGCCCACTCATTCAGAGTGTGAGAGACGTACCTTTTACTTACTCCTAGACATGGCGTTGGTCCAGTAAAGCATATCTGGGAACCACGCTTGGCCGATTCTTCGGCACGCTCGTTCCCCTCGACGTCGCTATGTCCAGGAACCCATCCCAGAGTTACCCTTTTTATCCGAACGCCAGTGAGGATATAAAGCAACGGTCACTCTGGCATTTTGATTGTAGATATTTGGTATTTTTTCCCTTCTAACGTTTATAACTTTAAAACTGCTCATTTGACGGGATTTTGAAGTGTTGCGCGTATGTACAGAAATAAACGGGCTTTCCAAAAATGTGGTCGATTCGGTTGTACGAGCGGGGGGGGGGGGGGGGGCTGACTAGTGGCGTACCAAAGTCAAAAATGCGTTTTTTTCACAACACAAAAGTCTAGCGTCGTTACCGTAACTCCGGGGCTACGTGGGGTATAGACCTCCATGTGGGTAGATTTGCTCATACGTGTAGACGATAAATTTTTAAGTCTAATTCCGATAAGTTAAATAGAAAAATGTACAAAAATTCGCAAAGTTGGGACGGTTTTTCTAAAATTTTTTTGCAATGGTCAACTTATTGGCCTTCTGGACCCCTTTAGTTAGACGACTGGCCCAATAAGGATGGTACCAGGGGAAAGGGCATATCCTTGGCTACTTTTAATCCTATCCCGTCAAAGATGTCACTTTAATACAGAGTGGTCAAAAACATGTCCAAAGGCAATTAAGGAAAAGTGTCCAAAATTTGAAGGTAGTTTTTTGAGATTTTTACAAAAACTATGCAGCGATCCAACTTCGATGGTATATGGGCAACTAGAAGACGTGGAGAGAAAAAAAAATCAGTTATTAGTTTTGGTCTAGCTCTTATACCGGGTGAGCTACAAAAGTTTTTCTGTGCCGCATTTTTTGCCAAAAGGTATATTTCTGCCGTGCATCTAATACAATGGCTTACTATCTCAGGGGATACCTTGGAATGTTTTCTTTTCGGGACTTAGGAACCACTTTTCGTTGGGACGTCGCGAAATGGTCTTAATTGAATTTCGAAGCCAAAGATACAGATTTTTTTAAATTTTGGCCGAAAATCCCGAATGGTTCCGAATCCCGTCCACCACGGGGTGAATCGGAAGCATTCGGCGGCCGCGCCCATCTGCATCTGACAGCTGAGATTTCCGAAATGTAAACATTAACTTTAAGGCCTCAGACTAAGGAAAATCGGCCGAAAAGCGTGGAAAACTGTCTGGCCGGGGAAAATTTGAACATTTCTAGGAAGATTATTAGTCCTCGAGGACGTTTTCACAAAGACTGGTCGATTTGAAAATTTCGTGTCGGGATTCATTTTTGGCTGATGACGTCGAAGCCTGACCACGCGGTTTTTGCCAAGACAGTAGCGGTTACAAATTCGGGCAAAAATGTATTTTTTCGATTTTTCGGCAGACATGGGCGTAGTTATTTTTTTTTGCCATTTCTTTGGCTTTCCCATAAGAAATACATTCTGCAATGCTTTTTAAATGGGACAATATTGATTTCGTCATAAATAAAAGATGGAGGCGAAAAAAAAATGGCGTAGACAGGGTAATTAAAATGGGGATATCTCTGAAACGAATAAAGTTAGAGAGCTGAAATTTGGTACCATGGTTCATTAGGGAATGGATTGCAAGTTGCCATGGGTCGAAACCTTATTTATGGTACCAAACCCATGGGTACCATTAACGAAATTTTGCATATAAGTTTTCAGGCTTTTGCACGTGTATTTCCCATAAGAAATACATTGTGCAATGCTTTTTAAATGGACAATATTGATTTCGTCACAAATAAAAGATGGAGGCGAAAAAAAAAATGGCCGCCGTAGACAGGGTAATTAAAAAATGGGGATATCTCTGAAACGAATAAAGTTAGAGAGCTGAAATTTGGTACCATGGTTCATTAGGGAATGGATTGCAAGTTGCCATGGGTCGAAACCTTAGTTATGGCACCAAACCCATGGGTACCATTAACGAAATTTTGCATATAAGTTTTCAGGCTTTTGCACGTGTATTTCCCATAAGAAATACATTGTGCAATGCTTTTTAAATGGGACAATATTGATTTCGTCATAAATAAAAGATGGAGGCAAAAACAAATGGCCGCCGTAGACAGGGTAATTAAAAAATGGGGATATCTCTGAAACGAATAAAGTTAGAGAGCTGAAATTTGGTACCATGGTTCATTAGGGAATGGACTGCAAGTTGCCATGGGTCGAAACCTTATTTACGGTACCAAACCCATGGGTACCATTAAGGAAATTTTGCATATAAGTTTTCACGTTTTTGCACGTGTATTTCCCATAAGAAAAACGTTGGGCAATGCGTATTATATGGGTGGAATGAAGATTACGTCATATTTGGGGTACCATTAGTACATAGTTCAAATTTGGATGGTGGGTACCTATAGGGGTATCATAAATTGTGATATAGCTGACTCAGCCATCATAGCTACAATAGCTGAGTAACGTTAATATTTAGAGAACTGTTAATGATACATGGTTCAACTTTCGATGCTGGGTGCCCATGGGAGTACCATGAATGGTAATATAGCTGACCATAGCTAGGTTAAAGCTGTTTTATGAACCGATGATGATATCAAGTTGAACATCGAATGGTAGGTTGCCCTTATGTAAAATTCGCTAAAAATGACATTTCTAAAAATCCAAGATGACCGCCTGAAAAGTTTGGGTTTTAAGGCGATATCTCTGGAACGGTTCGAGCTAGAAAGCTGAAATTTGGTATGTGGCTATTTTATGGGACGGGCTAGAGATCTCTGGGGTCCAGAACTTTGCCGCGGGTACCAAAGGTTCAATTTTGGAAACTTTTTAAATTTATTGACACTTTTTTGCTACAACTTACTCACTGTTGCTAAAGGGCGCAGAAACCAAATATATCCGACGTTTCGACTTTACGCCTACTATAGGCCATCATCAGGGTATTCCCTTTTATTACAAATATTGCTTTGTAAATGTGCCACGCCGAAACAATCAGTTTTTCGTAGATGATTGACAAAATAGCTTTAATGAAGCCCATTCGACTGGCACTAACTGTTCGATTTTATCGTTTCGTGATTTCGTGATTAAATTTCTCATTGATAGGGGTAGAGTGACATCTGCCATTTTATAGCAAAGCCATTTATGACAATAGAACAACAGTGTCTCAATTAAGTGTGAGTCGTCTCAAATACTGCCCAAAACGTTAATTACCATTTTGCTTAGTTTCATAACAGTCTTATAGGAAGTGAAAAACTGCTAAAATTTTGTGAAAATTACCTAATGTTTTTATTTGTTCGAACATTACGTCAACCAAATTAAAAACCTTGACCGACAAATTAAGCAGGTATTTTGTGGTCGAGAATGTTCTGTTCATGGGTGTCAACAGCATCCTTATACCATGTTTAGTTTTCGAATTATATAGATAGAAGTATTAAAATGTCGAATAAAAGTGGAAAAATTACGTTTTTGGCGCCATTTTGAAGGGGAAGGAAATTACTGAAAATTTCAAAATTGTACATTTTTTACACATTTTTGTCTTCTCTTTCATATGAGACTATTTTTGATAAAATCTATGACAATCGATTTCGGTCGAAAATGTTCACGACCCCCCTTGAAAATTTTGAAATTTTTATATTTTTCTGTTTATCTTCGAAACGGTACGGTTTTTCGATATGCAAGTTAATACGATGTATGAAGAGGTCATCAAGGGCTATCAGATGCATGTATCAGAAAGAAGCTAGCTTTCACGGTTTTTGAGAAAATTTAAAAAAAGTGCAAAATTTGTACCTTATTTTTGGGCCACCCGTGCTCAGTTACTGTTCTAAAATGGGCTCTACGTGTAGCCCTATCCTTCTACTTCCTTAGCATTTTTTGATAAATCTTCATCGAAACGAGATATTAGCTGTTAAAGGCAGCAATGCACGATTTTTATCTCAAAATTTAGTTTTTTGGGCCGGTTTGAGAGCCCCATATGTTTAACATAGAATTTTCTATATGTGTCATTTAAATCTATAGTAATCGATTTTATTTGTTACTTTGACTCGTTTTATAATGAATAGGACGTTGATTTCTGTTTTAGATAGTATAGGGTGGCTCAAAAAATGATGCAGGAAACTAATATATGCTGCAGAAAAGCAAATATGAATGGCAAACTGCAGAAAAGGTCCATAAGTAGTGTGTATTTTACATAGAAAGGATGGATTATTAAGTACGTAGACTAAGCAGAATAAGATGTTAGATATAGGCGATGAAAGCTTTACTAAAACTTACCAATGAAAGCAATTTTATAATTATGCAACGAGTCTGGTGTTGATATATATGAGTATTTACTGCGAAACAATTCCTTCGCCATTTTATCCACAAATTGTTAAAAAACACTAAAATTATTTTACTTTTTTGGCTCCTCTTATAGCTTTTGGGATAAATCCTCATTAAAACGCAATATAAGCTGTTGAAGGCTGAAATTCACGATTTTTATCTAAAAATTTAGGTTTTTGGGCCAGTTGGGGAGAGTCTCATATGCTTAATATAGAAATATCGACTTTTCCCATATAAATCAATAGTAATCGATTTTATTCGTAGGTTCTAGTAGTCGTATGATAAATAGGGCATATATTTACGTTTTGGATAGTATAGAGTGTCCCAAAAAAGTGTTTTAGAATTTTTAGGATTTTTTCATGTAAATTGATATCTGTTAATTTATTGCGTAAGTTTCAGTAGTTTTATGATAAATAGAGCGTTGATTTCTGTTTTAAATAGTATACGGTGTCCCAAATAATGCTGCAACATTTAACTTTAGTTTTTTTTTGTTTAACAATATTTTTTTGTAGGTTTAAGGGAATAAAACCTAGAACCTTAAAACCTTAAAAATAGTGTGTTTGATTTCTGATTTAGATACTATAGGGTGACCCAAAAATTGACAAATATTACATTTTTAGGGACATCTAACGCTACAAAACTGAAATTTCAATTGTAGATTCTGTTCACAATCACAAACAATATGTCATAAATGGCAACTTTGATATGGGTACTCGTGGTACCATCTTTTTATGAATTTTAGCACGTTTTTTACCTGTTTACCTATTATTTAATATGAACTAAGGTATTTGAGACGTTTCGACATTTCAGTTACTTTTAAGTATCTTCAGGTTCTTTGATTCAGTTCATTCCAACTTTTTTTTAATAATTTTGCGGTAGTTTGGGCTACATTTGACGAACGTTCGGATATTTCCTAAACTATGGGCGCTCCGCGCTTGGTCTTACCCTACAAAACTTCTACAGCACTTTGCCCACAGCGTTCGGATTTCCTAAACTATGGGTGCCCCGGGCGCGTGGTCAAAAAACGAAAAAAAAAAAAAAAAAAAATGACGCGCGTGTGTGACAAAAGCACACCATAAACAAACCAACTCAAGATTTTTGCTGACCAACTTGTTGTTTCCGCCAGTGATTCTAGAGCATTCCTGTATCCCTGAACCAGCTTTGAACTCGTTCCGCTCCTGCAGATGGCTCGCAGAGCCGCCTAACTGTCGGAGTAGATGTAGATGTCCTGCTCTGCTACATGTCTGACTCGTGGACGCTTATTCTATAGGAAAGAGTGAGAGTGAAAGTGAGAATTTTGACAACCTTGACTGGTCCAAAAAAAGTGCTGTTGACGATTTCCATTGGACAGCAATTCTCACTTTCACTTTCACTCTTTCATATAGAATAAGCGTCCTGTTCGTGTGGCCATCTCGAGTATTACAAACATCTCCGCCTGAAAAACCGTCGTGTGGCTTCCCAAGGCGAAGCTCTCGCCCTTTAGATGTCCTATTTTGTTTATTCCGGCTACTGACGACTGTGTATTAGCCATTCTTGATCCATCTGTATACCATACCTGATTATTCTCAGAAGGTTGCTGAAGCAGCTCTCCCTTGAATTCGTCCCTGGTTGGGAAGTTTATCCCAAATGGCTGTTTCAGTCTCAGCTGATTGCGTGGGTGCCCCTCCTGCGACAGGACAATTGGGATGTCGCGCTAAATGAAGCTGGCGATCTGCATGTGAGCTCTTCCCATAGATGTGTCCTTCCACTGGCCGCAGCAATCCATCCTCCTGCAGGACGCCATCGCTTCCCTCTTAACCTGGATTGGAAGCTCCGGCAAATCCAGTAGGGCGTTGAGTGCTGTTCCCGGTGTTGTTCTAAATGCACCCTTTATGGCTAGGTAGACTGTTCTCTGCAGTCTGGCCAACCTCAGCGCATAGGATACCCTGTCCACCGCTGGCCGCCAGATTACGGCCCGTTAGGTTATCCTCGATGTAATTACCCCAGTGTAGAGCCACTGCAGGACGTCTGCCTTTAGACCCCACTTCCTGCTCACTGCCTTGCGTAGTTGCCCTGTCAGTGCTGTGCCATTTCCACGTGACTTTTCCGGGTCAGCCCGCTGTCGATGGTCACTTAGCCTTTTGTTCCTGTTGTAAGTAGTATTGTGCCGCTTATAACAAAAGTACTTAACTCTAATGTGAGAAGATTTAGAAGATATTAGGATGTAGAATAGTAAAATAGAACTTTAGAAGAAGTCGAAATGTGCTGCTTTCTTTTTTTAGTTTGCTTCCACTTCCTCACGTTTTGTCTTAATGTGATCATGTTACAGTCTTGTGTTGTAAAAAGAAGTAAAGAATATTAGCTTCATTTTACATCATTTTCGATTAGAGCTCCCAGAGGCAGTATTCATTGCAACTGGCGCCATCGCACGATGCCAGGTTCTTCCACTAGGGCATGCGAGATATATCGTGAAGTGAAACCAAGCCAGTTTTCGGTCGAAGTTGTCGCTTCCCACAGACAAATGGCCGAGATTTGTACCTATATTGTGTAGGGGCTACGTTCAGCAGAGTATCAAACTCATTTCTCGATCAGGCAGAGGAACCATGGACCGGTTTCGCCCTTATTGGAGCTCATCAGTATGGTATACCTCAAACCTGACAGAAATACGAGTTCGAAAAATACTTGGTTTCCTCTCTTGCTCAAGGCAGTGTGTATGTATGCAAGTGGCGCCATCGTACGACGGCAGGTGCTTCCATTAGGGCATGCGAGATATATCGTGAAGTGAAACCAAGCCAGTTTTCTGCCGAAGTTGTCGCTTCCCACAGACAGATGGCTGAGATTCGTATGTATACTGTCTGATGGGGACGACGTTCAGCAGAGTATCAAACTCAATTCTCTATCAGGCAGAAGAACCATAGACTGGTTTCGCTCTCCTGCCGTCGTCCGATGGCGCCACTTGCGTACATATACAGTGCCTTGAACAAGAGAGGAGACTAAGTTACATTCGAACTCGTATTTCTATCAGGTTTGAAGTATACCATACTGATGAGCTCCAATAAGAGCGAAACCGGTTCACGGTTCCTCTGGCTGATAGAAAGATTAGTTAGATACTCTGCTGAACGTAGTCCCCAGACAATATAGGTACGAATCTCGGCCATCTGCCTGTCGGAAGCGACAACTTCGGCACTTCACGATAAGAAATATTTTGTACATTTAAGAATAAGGAAGTTAAAGAAATTAAGAGACAAACGCAGATTGTCCTGCTGTAGCTCAATGTGATAAAATCCTAAACAAATGCAAACATGTTTGCGAGCAAGTTTCTTGTGGATTCAATGCCGAGTGATTGGCTTTAGACCATACCGCCCACTGCAGCTGCAGAAACGGTTACGAGCGGGACGCGGATAAGGGTTGTAGACCGAAAGTTGTGACCTGTAAGACCACACACGATTGCCTTGCAAACACCTACTGCCACGGCAACCTTTGCAATTCTGCCTGCAAAGGCAACGACGAGTGCCAGAGCGAAGAACAATGCTTGGAAGGAGAGTGTCTCAATCCTTGTTTGGTCTTCAGAGCTTGTGGAATTTATGACGTGTGCCACACCGAGAATCACAGAAAAACGTGCAAATGTCCGGACAGATTCACTGGGGATCACGATGTGGAATGCATTTGATGTAAGTTACTAGTTATACGTTAGTGGTGCAGTTTTGAAATTTTTCTTGATAGAAATTTCAAGTTGTGATATAATGTTAGGTGTTTTTAAGTGGGACACCCTATATAGTATTAGTTAGTTGAAATGCTCTTTTTTTAGCTGATTCGACTGATGTAAAGTTGTATATTTTTATCTCTATGGTTTTCGAAAAATCATATAGAAGTTGAGTTCGGTAATTACATCCCGAGCGCTCGATATATCAGTCAATCTCACTCTAGTTTGTAAAGATTTTAGGAGATGGTCTGCGTCCGGAGCGCTAGGATGGAATTACCGATCTCGGCCATAGTATCATATATAGTAGTCTAATCCAAGTCCAAATAAAAATAGAAACTGATGGCAATTCCACAACGTTGCATCCTCCTCAAATGTTTTATATTCTAAAATAAAGGAGTCATAACGTTTTTTTTTGGTCTACATCGTGGTAAGAAATAAAGTAATTTCCTTCGTTCTGTATTAATTCTTTTTTTTCTGAAGAACATTTTTTGTTATCTCCAAATGCTGTTATTTGATACCTCCAAATGCTTATGAAAATTTAAAAATTCCATTCTAATCATATTTTTTTGATTGCTACTGTTAGATTTCATCTCAACATCTCCCTTTAGTCAACTGTCACCTGTCACTGCCAATATGAGTTTCCAATATAAATATAATCCATTCAGTTATTTCTGTCGTCAAGTAGGCGTTGGAAATCTGACATATTTCACCCGATATAACATGACTGACAGTGACAGTGATTAATACTCAGTTTGAGGTTAAGGTTATTGTTTACTGTTTTGCTCACATAGTTGCCAGATAGCTTCATTAGTTCAAACTTTTAATAATATTGATTAATGATCACTAACCTAGAATCTAGTAAAAAATGGGTCGGGGCTCTACGTTAGCAAAAATATTATATTTTATTGACGCATTTAAAAATGAATCTTTTACAACGATAATAGTTGAGGTTAATAACTTTATAGTGTAAATGTGGTTGTGATGATATGTATAAGAAGTTTGCTTTTAAGACTAAAATAAAGGGGGAATACATTATAAAAAAGCCCAAGGTAATTAACGTAAAAGTGCTATTTTGCATTAAAAAATGCTACCTCCAATTTAAAAAAGACCTCCCCCAAGAATCGCCCACTATGACATTGGCTAAATTTTCCAATATTTTTGGGGTAAACATTAACTCTGCTTGCTTTCAATTGCCGCTGACAGAGACATATCATTTTTCCTATCCTTCCCTAACTGTATTCCAAATTCCTTTTAGTCCAAAAAGCAAACTTCTCATACATATCATCACAACCACATTCACACTATAAACTTAACCTCAACTATTTTTGATGTAAAAGATTCATTTTTAAATGCATTAATAAAATATAATATTTTTGCTAACGTAGAGCCCCGGACCATTTTTTACTAGATTCTAGGTTAGTGATCATTAATCAATATTATTAAAAGTGTGAACTATTGAAGCCATCTGGCAACTATGTGAGCAAAACAGTAAACAATAACCTTAACCTCAAACCGATTATTAATCACTGTCACTGTCAGTCATGTTATACCGCGTGAAATATGTCAGATTTCCAACGCCTACTTAACGACAGAAATAACTGAATGGATTATACAAGTGCGAACGGCAAATAAACAGCGCACGGAAAACGGTTTTTCCGTTCCCTTACAGCAAATGTGTATTTTCTCTACAGTTAACTAGCCTGGAAAAGGGTCATTTTCTTAGTAGTGTAATGAAATAGTTATTTTTCTAACTAGTGCGGAATGTGATACTTTTCCGCACGCTGTTTGCCGAGTCTGCGATGCCCGAACGACGCGAAGCGGAGCTCGGGCAGCAGACGAGTGCGGGAAAGACACTTTCCGCACGAGTTAGAAACAATATTTTTTCTACCAGCCAATTCATTGTAACATATACAAGGAATAAACATACAATACATAAACAACTTTATCTTTGTCAACAGTATGACAGCTGAATTAATCAACAATCAATTGGTTGTTATGACAAAAACTTGGTGTGATTGTTGGTGTGACGTAATGTTTCAGGCATGAACTGGTGACATTGGGATAAAAAGAACGTATATTATGGGTATATTTTGTATAAAAAATCAGTAAAGGTAAGCATAATAGTTCCTTAAAACAGATAAAAATGTTTGGCACTGCTGTAAGGCAGATGCATCTATCTAAATAGACAGACTATAAAATCTAAATTATGTTATAAATCGGTCATTCTTTAAATATTTACTTTCCCGCACGCCAAATTTACTTTCACGCACGCCGTGCGGGAAAGTAAAGCTTTCGAAAACAAAATGCGTGCGGGAAAGTGACATAATAAGCACGCTCGTAGAAAATAGTTATTTTCCTAACTAGTGCGGAAAGTGATACTTTCCGCACGCGGAGTTCGGGCAGCTGACGGATATGGGAAAGACACTTTGCGCACGAGTTAGGAACAATATTTTTTCTACGAGCAAATTCTTTGTAACAAATACAAGGAATAAACATACAATACATAAACAACTTTATCTTTGTCAACAGTATGACAGCAGAATTAATCAACAATCAATTGGTTGTTATGACAAAAACTTGGTGTGGTTGTTGGTGTGACGTAATGTTTCAGGCATGAACTGGTGACATTGGAATAAAAAGAACGTATGTTATGGGTATATTTTGTATAAAAAATCAGTAAAGGTAAGCATAATAGTTCCTTAAAACAGATAAAAATGTTTGGCACGGCTGTAAGGCAGATGCATTTATTTAAATAGACAGACTATAAAATCTAAATTATGTTATAAATCGGTCATTCTTGAAATATTTACTTTCCCGCACACCAAATTTACTTTCACGCACGCCGTGCGGGAAAGTAAAGCTTTCGAAAACAAAATGCGTGCGGGAAAGTGACATAACAAGCACGCTCGTAGAAAAAGAATTTTTTGAATACCATTGGACTGCTGCCATCACATATGCTTCAAAAGTTTTGTGAAATTGTAAATTATTTTGAAGTTTTTTTTACGCAAATAGTACTTCACCATACTATTAAGAATACTTTTGGAAAGGGTATAACTAGAGACATGGAGATTATGTTATAATTACTGTAATGGTATCAGTCAAAGATAAAGGGTTGTTAAATGACTTGATAACTTACCCTTTGAGCTACCTATTCTATGTATCAATTCGCGGGGATTGGCACATTTCTTTTGTGAATTTTCATGAGAAATTAACTGAAATTACCTTAGAACTGTTTTTAGGTTAAAAAAGTTATATTTATTTTTTTGGCTACGATTTTTCCACAATCTTGAGTCCAATTAAATAATAATTTTGTTTTTTTTAGTACGAATATTTGAGGTTTTGTCACATTCACTTTGAGCATTTTTTTAGCTTTTTATGCTAAAACTTTGAAATCCTTGTACACTTTCTAATTATTTATTATATTTCGTGATCAATGGGATGGTCCAATGGAATTTCTATCCAAGGTTTCGTTCACAACTGTGCCGGACGTTTTCAAAAGTGATAAAGTAATACGCAAAATGATCTCTTCTGTCAACGTATAAATACCATAGACCACTAGGGCCATTGGGATGAAAACAAAGTTTTGAAGAACAGAAATATTCCTCACTTCCTTGCCTGAAGGTTTTTAGTCTAAAAAATATTTAGGCTTGAAAAAGCACAAAATTCAACATACCATCAAAGGCACCAAATGTGAAAAAACAGAAGGGGAAAGGAAAAAAATATCAACAGCAAATTTAAATTTTTGTAGGCACTTAGGGGTGTCACATAAAGGACAGAATCTTCTTCACGAAACAAGGAAAAGAGAATTAATGCAAAAACAAATTTAATTGCAACAAGAAAACTTCTATATTACTTACCACAATATAGAAGAAAACTACAAAGGTAAGAATTAAAAAAAATAATAAAAGAAAACTCGATATCCCAAACTAATTCTGTTGTCTTTTAATTTTACATAAGCAACACGATGGAAACCTAAAAACATCAAATGCCTTGGTGTGATTGAAAACCATAAGTTCTTTCGTTATGTATTGCTGAGAGCAATAGCTGGTAAACCCGTAGGGCAGCGACTCCAAGTGATCACATTTCGTCCCCTCACTGTAACAAAATTAATTTTAATGAAGAAATTTCCATTTAGATTGAATGTAAACCTGTGACAACGTTTCACTTCGATTCCCTGCTCATACTCAGCCTGTATGTTGATTATTGTCCGCCACATGTTATTGACATTTTGCAGTCTCTGTGGATAGATGAGTCTGTACTCTCGGGTTTTACAGAGTGAAATCCCTTCCTCGTCATCATTAGGTAAACCACCTCTCATCCCTAAATCAATGATTTTGTTTAATGAATCTTTTGATAGATCAACTCCTCACCTATCTGAACAGTTTCACTATTCACTTTAAAATAGTCCCTAAGGACAGGGTTATTTTGCAAAAAACTCCGAACTTCTTCATAAGGGTAATCGTCCGAGGTTTCAGAGTCTCTACTCGTGGATCGAACTTGTATTCCATCAGATGGTGACCTTTGCGTTGAAGAAGGTGGACGAGGGTGGTGATGATGGCAGTGCCTCTGCTGAGCAATTTCACTAGTGAGCTCTCTGAAGGATTCGTGGTGTGATGGAAGATTGCCTAGATAAAATTCAGGATTGGTAAACTTTGATTCGCTAGGGGAAAAAGAATAATATGCTCCTTGACAGGTACGCAGCAAGAATTTCTGTTTGGAGTTCTAATGCTCAACTAGGGTAGTAGTTATTGATGGGTAGTAGAATATTCCATAAACACATTTTAATATTTTTAATTTGATAAGCAATTAAATATAAGGATAGTAATACCAACTTGTGAAGTTGAAGAAAACTTTACAAGTTGTCACTTTTTTCTATCAAGAACATTTCTTTCTTTTGAATAATAATACCTTTCGATATTGGAGAGTGGCAGGGGCTCTATGGGGATATCAAAAATGGTAAAAAATACAAACTTGATTAGATGGAGAAGTGTTAGCAGTTAATAGAGTGGCTAGAAATAATAGGTTCGGAATAAAAAGGTTCGGTCATCATGGTTCAAATTCATATTGGAGAGTTGTCCTGGAGTTTTAGTAGGGATACACAGGGGTCGGTTTTGGGACATTATTTATAGTTGGTCGTAATGCAAGGTGGCATAGTAGACAGAAAGGAAGAAGGAATTAATGGAATGACATACGGAGATGACCACAGTGCCACAGACGTCTGTGAAAAAGATTGGAAGGAGGTGGTGAAAGGTGATATAGAAAGAGGGGGAAAAGTAAGACTTCCAGTAGTCAGATAGGCTGAGGATGAGAATGATGTAGAGAGACTGTGAAAACTCTGGGGATAGCAATAGATAAGATAATGAAATACTTTGAACAGGTGAAAGGGGTAAAAAGAGGGCTGTATAATTGGTAGGTACAATTGTGGGGTTGTACAGGGTGTACAGATTGCTCTTCGCTAATTCTACGATTTTTAATCAATCTAGACGTTCTCTAGCTAGCTGTTTTTCTTGGTAATCTCAGCATAACATTTTTCAATTCTTTGCATTTCTTAGTCATATCTGTTCCATTATAAAAATGTTCAAAGTGTCACCGGTGACCTATCCTCCTAAATTGATCTTTGTTGAATGAGGTTGAGCATTTTCCGATCGTAATGGGATAGATGACGTACCTCTAGAGTTTTCAATGAGCCTGAGAATCATAATACCTTTATGATTCTTAACCCACATCAAGAGGTGCAATGGTATGCTCTGACCTGGAGAGAAATACCTGTTGGTACCTGCTGGAATATGAAATTGATACTTGGTTAAAATTATGTTTTGATTAGTATTTTATCCTTTTTGGTGAGGCAATTAGATGTCAATTTCTGTTCATATTTTGTAAAGGTTTTGTGTGTTCTTACTATAAAGTGCGGAATACGTGACAACGCAACACTACTTCAAGCTGTCCATTTTCGAAAATATTGAACCAATTCTTCTGCTAGTGGAAAGTTACCTTCCAATAAAAAATGCCTGAATATTGGCCAATAAAGGGGTTTATTTTCGAAAGTATTAGACCAATGAGACCTCCGGGGATTATTGAAAAATGGAAGGGAATATCGAGAAAAACAAAAAACTGTTGGATTTATTCCAATCCGTCCACTGGTTCTAAAGTTATAGGCCGCCAAAATTGGAAACTGTTCAAAAAATACCCTCCTCCCATTTAGTGGCTCTATCTGAAGAATGTTGAAACTTTGCCGTCAAAATTCTTCATTCTTCAGAAGCTCTGTCCTATTCTTTGGAGTTTCATTGAATTAGCGGTGTGCATGGTTCAAAATTCCATTGACCTTTGACTTTGGTTCTTAGCTCTCTGATGAAGTTTCGGAGTGTTTCAACTAGCAAGGAGGATAGGAGAGCGAAAGAGGGTGTTGTACCGGGTAAAGTTATGACGAGGAGGTGGAAGAGGAAGGAGATGAGAGCAATGAATCGTAGGTCGATGCGAGTGTAAAGGAGGGGTAGGGTGGTTGGGTTCGAGAGGGGGAGGAATGGCTTGAGGAACTCAAAGAAGAGGAAGTGAATGTGGGGGGACTGGGGGACGGTTTTGGTAGTACTGTGAAGCATTGCTCATGTTACAAAGAAAAATAGAATGATGAGAAGGGAAAACCCATGTGAGTAAGGACACTACTAGTCTAAATTGTATAATGTTTAAAAGGTAGATAGTGGAGCAAAGGTTGCGGTTAGGTGGACAACCAGAAAAAAAGAGGGGATGAAAATGGCTAATGAGAGGGCAGATAGCGCAAAGATTAAATGGCCTCTACAGACAATGGAAAGGAGTAAGAGTTCGAGATACGGTATTTAGAAAGTAAAATTTGGAATTGAACCTGTAAAGGTGGTAGGGGCAGTGGGAGGTTAGAGTGAAGGGCAGGGAATCGTATTATGTTTGTAGGTTGGCAGGTATAGCTATATTAGACCTTTGCTTTAAGACATGTCAAGAAGCACCACAAGGTAGGCTGGATGTAGCTTGTATGTGTGGAAGTTGGAGGTTGGAGATTGTACCATACCCTTGACGAATGTGGAAAGGTGGGGTGGTCGCCAGGAGGGAAATGGAAAGGATGTACGCCAATTGGGTACAAGACCTTCCATTAAAAAGTGCCTGAATATTAACCAATAAAAAGGTTTATTTTCGAAAGTAGTAGACCAATGAGACCTCCGGGGATTATTGGAAAATGAAAGACAATATCGAGAAGAACAAAAAAAAACTATTGGATTTATTCCAATCGGTCTACTGGTTCTAAAGTTATAGGTCACCAAAATTGGAAATTAATAAAAAAGAAAAATACCCTCCTCCCCTTTAGTTCTTTATCTGAATAATTTTGAAGCTTTGTCTTGTTCTTTGGAGCTTCCTTGCATTAGTGGTGTGTATGGTTCAAAATTGCATTGACCATTGACTTTGGTTCTTAGCTCTATGACGGAGGTGCGGGGTGGTGCAACTATAGCAAGGAGGATAAGATGGCGAAAGAGGGTATGACGGTATGACGAGGAAGTGGAAGAGCAAGGAGAGGAGAGCAATGACTGGTAGGTCGATGCAAGTAAAAAGGAGGGTAGGGTGGTTGGGTTGCAGGGGGGGGGGGAATTGAAAGAAGAGGAAGTGAATCTAGGGGTGATGAGGGACCGCTATAGTAGAACTATGGAGCATTGCTCATGCAAGAAAGAAAATAGAACTATGGATTGAGGCGGGAAACCCATGTGAGTAAGGAAAGTACTACACCATTTTCACATGTAGTTTAGAAAGTATCATTTGTATTTAAGAACAGTCACTTGGATTTCAGAATAGTCACTTGTATTTTACAAAACTACACTTGAATTTCAGAGCAATCATTTAGATTTTAGAATATATCACTTGTATTTCAGAAGGCGTCACTGGTAGTTTAGAAGGTATCACTTGAATTTGAGAAAGTTGTATGGAAAACAAAGTTTGTTATTTGGATTTGTGTGGAGTTGTTCAAAAAGGTAAGTACAGTGCAAAAGTGAAGAACTCAAAAACCACTTCAACACAACATATTTTCTAAAAAAATTGAACTTTGTTCGCACAACTTAGCATTTCTCTTAATTCTGGCTTCTTAGTAATGGAAAATATACCAGTTCGACTAAATTTAATATTTGCCAAGAGTAAATTGTTGTCATTGTTAAATTTTATGTGCATATCAAGTATAATTTATACAATATAAAAAAAAAGGAAATTCTGTTGTAGCTGCTTTTTCAATCCGATTCTGAAGATAGTATGTAATTCAATCATTTTCTGAAATTTAAATGACGAATTCTTAAATAGTTTAGAAAGTGTCATTTGTATTTTAGAACTGTCACTTGGATTTCAGAATATATCACTTGTATTTCAGAATAGTGATTTTGATTTTAGAAATCGTCAGTTGTAATTCAGAATAGTCACTTGTATTTCAGAAAACTACACTTGAATTTCAGAACAATCATTTAGATTTTAGAATATATCACTTGTATGTCAGAAGGCGTCACTTGTAGTTTAGAAGATATCACTTGAATATCAGAAAATTGTTTCGGAAACAAAGTTTGTTTTTTGCATTTGTGTGGAATTCTTCAAAAAAGAAAAGTACAGTGCAAAAGTGAGGACTCAAAAACCACTTCAACACAATATATTTTCTAAAAAAATGGACTTTATTCGCACGCACAACTTAGCATTTTTCTTAATGCTGCCGTCTTCATAATGGAAGATATACCAGTTGAACTAAATTTTATATTTGCCAAGAGTAAGTTACTGTTATTGTTAAATTTTATGCATATATCATGTATAATTTATACAATATAAAAAAGGAAACTGTGTTGTAGCTGCATCGCATGCTTTTTCAATCCGATTCTGAAGATAGTATGTAATTCATTCATTTTCTGAACTTTAAATGACGAATTCTGAAATAAATCTGAACTTTTCTGAAATACAAATAACTAATCTAAATTCCAACTGATGATTTCTGAAATACAGTGACACTTCTAAATTTCAAATGATACTTTCTAAAATTCAACTGACTATTCTGAAATACAAGTGATGATTTCTGGAACACAAGTGACATATCTGAAATCCAAGTGACGTTTTCTAAAATATATATGATACTTTCTAAACTACATGTGAAAATGGGATAGTAGAGATTGTATGGCGTTTAAAATATTGGAGCGAAGGTTGCGTTTATGTGGACAACTAACTAGGGAGGGGATGAGAATGGCTCATGAGAGGGCAGATAACCCAAAGAGCTAATGAACGCTGAGGACAATGGAAAAAAGTAAGATTTGAGATAGAAGGGTATTTAGAAATTTGGAATTAAACCTGAAAAGGTGGCAGGGGCAGTGGAAGGGAAGGCAGGGAAACGTATCATGTATGTAGGTTGGCTAGATTAGACATATTATTTAAAAAATGTCAAGTAGTAAGTGGATATGAGAATTTGGGGAGATAATTGCTCACCTGCGGATTGAGAGGAAGTCTGGATGTAGCCTGTAAATGTGGAAGTTCTGGAATGGATGTACAGGGATTGGTTTGGTCTACAACTGAAGAAGGTTATATTGAAGGAGAAAAACCTTTAAGTAAACGCAGAAAGTCGTCATTACTATTATGGTCATTTATGGCCTGTACGTTATTGGCGTACTTGACGCCAATAACGGACAATACAAGGACCAATACAGGACATTCCTTAGTGACCTCAACGCGAAAATATGGAGACTGGGATCCGATTCGCTACGCGCATGTTCGTGGGTTGTTGCCAAATCTCAAAACGTACTTGGTTAGAATCACATACTTCCGTATCAAATAAATTTCCCTCACGCGCATTTACGTCGAGTAACCGGAGTAACTCGTGATAGTATCGGCAACATTGGATGTCACGAATCACGAATCAAGTGCTTTCGGCCTAGTTCGTGATTCTTGCAGAGTACGTGAATCTAACTCAAGTACGTCAATAACGTACAGGACATTCCTTAGTGACTTTGATGACAAAATATTTGGACTCGGATCCGATTCGCTATGCGCGTGTGCGTGGGTGGTTGCCAAATCTCGGAACGTACTTGGTTAGAATCACATAATTCTGTATGGAATAAATTTCCCTCACATGCATTTACGTCGAGTAACCGGAGTAACTCGTGAAAGTATCGGCATGGTGGATGTCACGAACCACGAACCAAATGCTTTCGGCCTAGTTCCTGATTCGTGGAGAGTACGTGAATCTAACTCAAGTACGTCAGTAACGTACAGGACATTCCTTAGTGACTTTGATGACAAAATATTTGGACTCGGATCCGATTCGCTATGCGCGTGTGCGTGGTTTGTTGCTAAATCTCGAAACGTACTTGTTGGTTAGAATCACATGCTTCCTTATCGAATAACCCTCACACACGTTTACGTCGAGTAACCGGTGTAACTCGTGAAAGTATCGGTAACACTGGGTGTCATGCATCACGTACCAAGTGCTTTCGGTCTAGTTCGTGATTCGTGGACAGTACATGAATCTAAGTGCACGTGGGTCTAACTAACCTGTGGCACTTTCAAAATGACGCTCGTGCTTCGGCTTGTGCAGAAATTGCAATATACGAGGTATTCTGTTTCCATCCCCTCCTTTTGCAGTCCAAGGCCAGCATTGTAAAAGATAGGCAATGTCTTGAAAGTTATGGAAGTATGTGATCTAACTGCACGTGGGTCTAAGTGTGCCACTTTCAAAAGGGCGCTTCTTTTTCGGCATGTGCTGAAATTGCAATATACGAGGTATTCATACGCAAGTGGCGCCATTGCACGATGGGGGATGCTTCCACTAGGGCATGCGAGCTAATAGTGAAGTGAAACCAAGCCAGTTTTCTGCCGAAGTTGTTGCTTCCCATAGATAGATGGCCGAAATTCATACCTATACTGTATGGGGGCGATGTTCAGGAGAGTATCAAACTCATGTCTCTATCAGGCAGAGGAACCATAGACCGGTTTCGCTCTTATTGGAGCTCATCAGTATGGTATACTTCAAACCTGACAGAAACACGAGTTCGAATGAAACTTGGTCTCCTCTCTTGCTCAAGGCAGTGTTTACATATGCATGTGGCGCCATCGGACGACGGCAGGTGCTTCCACTAGGGCATGCGAGATAATAGTGAAGTGAAACCAAGCCAGTTTTCTGCCGAAGTTGTCGCTTCCCACAGACAGATGGCCGAGATTTGTACCTATACTGTACCTGTGCCTGATAGAGAAATGAGTTTGATACGAGGTATTGTGTTTTCATCCCCTCCTTTTGCAGTCCAAGGCCAGCAATGTAAAAAATAGGCAATGTCCTGTATGTTATGGAAGTGTGTGGAGGTACTGTCGGTAAATAATCCTGAGCCAAGCTTCTCAGCCTGTTGCTTCCCCAGAACCATATAAAGAACCCATTTTCCTTATCTTTAAGTTTAATAACGTCAAACAAAAATAAGTCTGATACTAAAAGTCGCATCAAATAGGTACCATTTTGCTTCCTTTTTCGTCAAATAAGTTCTGTTTTCCATTTAACCACATCAATATTTTTTAAAATTCCTGAAATCCCTATACCTGCTCCTCTTTATTATGCACTGTAGTTAATATAAAATAAATCCGTTTTTTTCTGTTTTTTTTTGGTGGGATGGATTCCAGCCATCCCACCTTTTAGACCTTTGTGATGTAGACCTTGCTATGTGCTTGAATTTCCACAATTATCAATCAATCTTTTGTTCTTAAAGTAAGGATGTTTGACCTTGAATGTGCTACTAGGGATCAAAATACGTCCATTAAACCAGATATGCCACTAACCTACATTATGCTATTAACCTACATTAGTTTCTGAGATACAAGATGCCAAAAGCAAAGATTTATTTTGTTTTTCATATCGTGACAAAATTTGGTACAGCAGGTTTTATAAAGTGGAAAAACAATAAATTTTAATTAATTTTGATATATAAAGCATTGCTTGCACCAGTACTTGAGTACGTTTTTCTATTTTCCGTGGGAAAGCATTAAATCTTTAATTAATTTTGATCTATAAAACATTACTTGCACCAGTACTTGAGTATTTTTTTATTATACCTCGTATGCAAAATCTGTTGAATACATTTCAAAGATGCATCGTGTAGCAACAATAAACATGTAAAAAGTGTGCAAAGTTAATATTTTACAAGATGTTCGCATTTCAAACAATTATACTTTGACAGTCTGTATCTCGGAAACGGTTGACATCCACTATAAGCCAGGGCATAAAATGTGGTTCAGTCGACCTATTTTAGCCCCTACTACTTCTAGTTCCCAACCTTACTGTTGCCTTTATACAAGGTTCATATAATTAGTTAAAGATGACTAGTCTTCAATTCAATTTTAAGGGTTGATAATTAAACAAGTAATTACTTACCAAAGTTCTCAAAATTTCCTGGTCCGTCAGGATTAGCGTAGGTGTTCTCCATAGTCTGTTTTGAATACGAAAAGCACTAAAACCGATATACAGTAATAATTATTATTACACCATATTATAACTAAAAATAGTTGACTTCCTGAAAGAGTGCCTATGTAGAGGGATTATCAGATAATACTGGTTATGTGAAATTGATGAGCCGAGAGATTTTATTATTCTAGGAATACATTTTTTTTTTAATTGCCATAATGATAAAAAAAACTTGTTTAGTAGCATAAAAAAGTACCATGGCAGTTTCCAAGAAAATAATAATTAAATTAGGTATTTATATGTACAATAATAATTATAATTGATAAAAAACTAAACTCGTATAAGAGGTCAGGTTAATAAACCATATCAAAACCCTTTGAATGCCATAAAAATAAAAAATAAACACTTTATGGTAAATTTTGTTTACTTACTATTGAGATTAGGACCAACGAAATTACACCGTGACAACCGTCCATTTTTTTGGTAGCAACCCACTGGTAGGCCATAAACTTAGTTAAAAACCATTAGGTATTTCCCGACCAGGAAATCCAACGCTACAGGTTCTGCACGACCTTACGCAAGTATAGAAACTGACCGGGACGTAATTACTTGATTAGAACATGTTGATGGTTTATGGTGGGTCCGAACCACTCGCAGACATAATGCACGATGAATATTGATTAATTTCTATTTAGTTTATTTTATCAATAATAAAGAACAGGACCGGACTTCGGAATCGAAGAATTAAAGTTGTAAAATTAAGCAAAAAATTTAATTCCTTTGACGTTGAATACTATCAAGGTGCTACTGACGTTTCAACTTTTATTGAGCTCTTCCTCAGGTTTTTTTTTCAGTTAGCTAAGAAACTAGCATTCACGCGTGTGTTTTTGTCATCTTGGTGGGTCTTGTTCGTCATGTGATGTTGCAATAGGCAGAAGTGTCTTAGCTTTCTCTTGATAAAATATTCAAAGTGCAAAAAACCCTAAAGAAAACCTCAACAAAGGTTAAACCTCGGCAATTTTATAAAAGTGAGTAGCTGGTGCATCAGTTTCACTTTAATTTTAAGGTCGCACAAGACCAAATTCGGCTTAGAGCTGACTAAATTATCGCTGGAGAAGTAAAAGAGGGAGAAAAAAAATATGGAGGAGACAAATCTGGTGACTGCGAGATCCATTCAATTGCCACTCTCCTTCTAATCAATTAATTTTTGATCTGGTTTTTATTGTATTCTTTAGAGCTTTCTGTAATTTGGGTTAAAGTAATAATTGCAAATACGTCCTCATTCAATATGCAAGAAAAGTGAACCTATCACGTGATTGCAAAATTGCACTTAATCGAAATTTTTGAGGTTAAATAAAAATATAATGGTACCATTAAAAAGGGAATTAAAAGACCTTTTACGCAAATCACCTTTTACGCGTACTACTCGATCCATTTTTCCCTTCAAATCCACCCCTATTGACAACAGTTTTGTTGACATCAGTGTACAGGGTTTCTGTCATATCTAACGCTTCAGCCAGTCTTTTCAAAGTTCCTCAGGGCTACACAATAATCGCAGGCTAAAATGCGTTTCATTTGATCGCATTCTACCAAGGTAAAGTACTTTAGAAATATTGATTAACTCATTTGTTTCAGAAACGGATAAAAAAAAACTTCAAAAGTGATCAATTAAACATTTTTGTAATAAAATAAACGTGAGAAAGACTAAACCTAATTAACATAGCTCTATCCTTAATTCTAACTTGTACAATGCATTTACAAAAAAAGGCAAACCAGAAAAGGAAACTTTTCAGAGTGCAAAGTAGCAGTGGATATGAAAAGTGTGGATACACTTAGAGCTTCGCCAATTAAATTCTTATTAACTCTATGGATAAGACATTTTGCTGGCTGCCATTCCAAAACCACTGAAATATTCTACTAATCTGCTAACCATTCCAATATAATCATTCGACTCCCAATTCCAATATTCTCCAAACTGGAGTCTGAGAAGAGGTTCAACTTTCAGACTAAAGAAAAAACTTTTAGATAGACCTCTAAGTTGGAACAATTTAACTGAAAACAAATACAAACTATTTGGGTCTATTTTGAACAATAGATAAATTAGCAAATATCTCTCGAACAGTTTGAGGTGTAGAAAACGCACTTAGACAGACGTCTTAGTTGGAAAAAGTTAGCCGAAAACGAGTACAAACTTCATGGGCCTCTTTTGAAAAATAAAAAAGTTGGTAAATATTTTGAGAACGATTTGAGGTTTCAAAATATTAAATGTCTCGCGGTTTGAGGTTTAAAAAAATGCGAGTAGACAGACATTTTAGTTGGAAAAAGTTAGCTAAAAACAAGTACAAAGAGCTTGGTTCTCTTTTGAAAAATAATAAAATTGGTAAATATTTTGAGAACGATTTGAGGCTTTAAAATAGTAAATATCTCGCTAACGGTTCGAGGTTTAGAAAAGGCAATTACACAGACGTCTTTGTTGGAAAAAGTTAGTTGAAAACGAGTACAAACTTCATGGGTATATTATGAAAAATTACAAAATTAGTAAATATCTCGAGAACGATTTGAGGTTTCAAAATATTAAGTATGTCGCGGTTTGAGGTTAAAAAAATGCGAGTAGATGGGCGTCTGAGTTGCGAAAAGTTAGTTGAAGACGAGTACAAACTTTATAGGTCTCTTTTGAAAACTAACAAAGTTTGTAAATATTTCGAGAACGATTTGAGGTTTTTAAATAGTAAAAATCTCTCGAACGGTTTAAGCCTTAGAAAACGGAATTAGAAAGATGTCTAAGGTGGAAGAACTTAGCTGAAAGCGAGTACAAATTTCATGGGTATATTTTGAAAAACAACACAATTAGTAAATATCTCCAGAACGATTTGAGATTTCAAAATATTAAATATCTCGCGGTTTAAAGTTTAAAAAAATGCGAGTAGACAGATGTCTTAGTTGGAAAAAATTTGCTGAAAACAAGAACAAACTTCATGGGTCTCTTTTGAAAAAAAAAACAAAGTTGGTAAATATTTTGAGAACGATTTGAGGTTCTAAAATAGTAAATATCTCGCAAACGGTTTGAGGTTTAGAAAACGCAATTAGTCGGACGTTTTAGGTGGAAAATGTTGGCTGAAAACGAGTACAATCTTCATAGGTATATTTTGAAAAATAGCAAAATTAGTAAATATCTCGAGAAAGATTTGAGGTTTCAAAATAATAAATATATTGCGATTTGAGGTTAAAAAAAAATGCGTGTAGATGGACGTCTTAGTTGGGAAAAGTTAGTTGAAGACGAGTACAAACTTCATAGATTCAAACTCTTGAAAAATAGCAAAGTTTGAAAATAATTTGAGAACGATTTGAGGTTTTAAAATAGTAAATATCTCGCGAACGGTTTGAGATTAAGAAAACGCAATTAGACAGACGTCTTAGGTGGAAAAAGTTAGCTGAAAACGAGTACAAACTGCATGGGTCTCTTTTGAAAAATAATAAATTTGGTAAATATTTTGAGCACGATTTGAGGCTTTAAAATAGTAAATATCTCGCAAACGGTTTGAGGCTAGAAAATGCAATTAGACAGACGTCTTAGTTGGGAAATGTTAGCTGAAAACTAGTACAATCTTCATAGGTATATTTTGAAAAATAGCAAAATTAATGAATATCTCGAGAACGATTTGAGGTTTCAAAATATTAAATATCTCGCGGTTTGAGGTTTAAAAAAATGCGAGTAGATAGACGTCTTAGTTGGAAAAACTTAGCTTAGAACAATTACAAACTGCATGAGTCTATTTTGAAAAATAATAATGTTGGTAGATATTTTGAGAACGATTTGAGGGTTTAAAATAGTAAATATCTCAAGAACGGTTTGACGTTATAAGAGAGTACATACCTTGAAAACAGCTTAAGATTTCCAAACGATTGCAATGCAAAATAAAAATAGTTCAATAAAAAAAAAATCATCGTCAAGTTGGTTTTGAGTTGTTTGGAGAACGAATGTACAATCAACTTTTATCACGTTATTTTATTAGGCACGTGCACAAACTATCGCTTTATCTACTCGTGTGTTTATCTAGAAAGTTCAACTTTACCCTTGTATCCACTCCTAACACCTACCATAGAAATGCTAGTGCATATTATATAGCTGAAGTAAATAAGTTGGTAAAGGCAAAAAAATGGAGACAGGCCTCTTTTTCAAATTCATGGTTCAAACAGTTATATCTATATCCATGGTAAAGATCAAATGAATTGGGCCTAACAGAAAAATTAGTAATTATTTATAAAAGGGCAGAAAGCAGTCAACTAACGACCCAATTCATGCACCACTCCACACTTAAACATTTTATAGTTGTCCATATCAGGAGAAGAACTCAGCTGAGATCATAGGCTGTTTCTTTGAGGATACATTCACAGTTCCACTTGATCTTAAATTTATCAAATTTAATATCTACGGTTGAATTGGAAAAGCTGGCAGTTAGCAAGTTAATTTCCCTGTCTATTTGCTGGCAGCTTCCAATGTGTCCCGCCTGGTTAGTATGGTACTTGCAATTACTATCTCCTCCCCTGAAAATTAAGTTATTATTAAAGAAAAAATGTTCAACTTGTTTGTCAAATTGTCAAGATATAATATATATAATAATATAATACAGCAAGAAATGTCGGACCGGTAAAGAGTAAAACCAATTACTCTCTGACAGCCAATTAGATTGCATTTTCTGTGCTGTATAATTTCATAGCTTTATAGTTGAAACGTTGTCAAGTGGGAGATTATTGTCAGGAGGAAAAAAAATACTACTTACTCTCTACATACTACCTCTCGGATGTACTGCGGGCTGTTTCCCAAGTTAACGATGTATCGAAGTTCATGGTTTGTGTTATTTAACTTTCGTAGTGGTCTGGGTATTATGTCGGAAAGGCACAATTCTTCATCCTCGCTTACACCTTTAAGACTTTTCAGGTTGAGATCTGAGAAAAAAACTTAATTTTAAAATAATAAGAAATAGTTTATTTTAATTACAAGTAAGAACACCAGCAATGAACCATCTCTTTTTATGCTGATGTTGTTATAATAATCGCTAACGTTTTGACAGTCATTTTCTTGCCATCATCAGGGCTCCATTACACAACCAGAAGTTTCGCGCTGGTTTTTTCAATATAGGAAACCAGAAAATGGTTTGGTAATTTAGTTAAATCCGAGTTGAAAGTCGAAATTACATTAAATTATAGGTTTAAAGTCGAAATCTAATTAAATGTTGAGTTTAAGGTCGGAATTTAGTTCGGAAATATTGCGAATTTTAAAGTAGGAGTTTAGTTGAATTATGGGTTTAGTTAAATTCTGGGTTCCGGAATTAAGTTACATACTAAATCGACCAAACTAGAAAATAGTCTGTTAGAAATTAAATTAAATTTTATGTTTAAAGGAGGAATCTACTTAAATTTCACGTTGAAGTCGAATTTGATTAAATTTGGTGCTTAGGGTCGGAGTTTAGTTAAATATTTCGAGTTTCAAAGCTGGAATTTAATTAAATATTATACGTAAGTTCGGAGAGTAGTTAAATCCGAGTTGAAAGTAGAAATTAAATTATATTATAGGTTTAAAGTCGAAATCTAATTCAATTTTTGAGTTTAAGGTCGGAGCTTAGTTAAATATTTCGAATTGTCATGTAGGAGTTTAGTTAAATTCTGGGTTTAAAGTCGGAATTTAGTTACATACTAACTCAAACAAACTAGAAAATGGTCTGTTAGAAATTAAATTAAACTTTACGTATAAAGGAGGAATCTAATTAAAATTTTGAGCTTAAGGTTGGAGTTTAGTGAAAACTCGTATTTTGAGTTTCAAAGTCGAACTTTAGTTAAGGTAGGTGTACATAAAGTAGTTAAATCCGAGTTGGATGTCGAAATTACATTAAATTGTAGGTTTAAAGTCGAAATCTAAATAAATTTTGGGTTTAAGATCGGAGTTTAGTTAAATATTTCGAACTCTAGAGTAGGAGTTTAGTTAAACTCTGGGTTTAAAGTCAGAATTTAGTTACATACTAAATCCACCAAACTAAAAAATGGTCTGTTAGAAATTAAATAAAATTTAATGTTTAAAGGAAGAATCTAATTAAATTTCCCGTTCAAGTCAAAATTTAATTAAATTTTGAGTTTAAGGTCGGAGTTTAGTTAAATAGTTCAAATTTCAAAGTAGGAGTTTAGTTAAATTCTTTGTTTAAAGTCGGAATTTAGTTACATACTAAATCCAACAAACTAGAAAAAGATCTGGTAGAAACAAAATTTTATGTTTAAGTTCGGAATCTTATTAATTTCCAGGCTGAAATTCGAATTTGGTTAAATTTTGAGTTTAAGGCCGGAGTCCAGTTAAACATTTTGAGTTTCAACGTCCGAATTTAGTCAAATATCATACATAAAATTGTAGAGTAGTTAGATCCGAGTTTAAAGTCGAAATTAAATTAAATTGTAGGTTTAAAGTCAAAATCTAATTAAATTTTGAGTTTAAGATCGAAGTGCGAATTTTAAAGTAGGAGTTCATTTAAATTATTTGTTAAAAGTCGGAATTATTAATAAAGTCGGAAATAGTTAAATATTTAATTGAAATCGGAATTAAATTAAAAAATTTAATTAAGTCCGAAATAGTTAAATTTTTTGAGTTCCAAAGTCGGAAGTCGACCAAACTAGAAAATGGTCAGTTAGAAATTAAATAAAATTTTATGTTTCAAGAAGGAGTCTAATTAAAATTTTGAGCTTAAGGTTGGAGTTTAGTTAAAACTAGTATTTTGAGTTTCAGAGTCGGGCTTTAGTTAAGGTATACATAAAGTAGTTAAATCCGAGTTGAACGTCAAAATTACATTAAATTGTAGGTTTAAAGTCGAAATCTAATTAAATTTTTAGATCAAGATCGCAGTTTAGTTAAATATTTCGAATTTTACAGTAGGAGTTTAGTTAAATTCTGGGTTTACAGTCGGAATTTAGTTGCATACTAAATCCACCAAACTAGAAATTGGTCTGTTAGAAATTAAATTAAATTTTATGTTTAAAGGAAGAATCTAATTAAATTTCCCGTTGAAGTCGAAATTTTATTAAATTTTGAGTTTAAGGTCGGAGTTTAGTTAAATAGTTCGAGTTTCAAAGTAGCAGTTTAATTAATTTCTGGGTTTAAAGTCGAAATTAAATTAAATTGTAGGTTTAAAGTCAAAATCTAATTAAATTTTGAGTTTAAGATCGAAGTGCGAATTTTAAAGTAGGAGTTCATTTAAATTATTTGTTAAAAGTCGGAATTATTAATAAAGTCGGAAATAGTTAAATATTTAATTGAAATCGGAATTAAATTAAAAAATTTAATTAAGTCCGAAATAGTTAAATTTTTTGAGTTCCAAAGTCGGAAGTCGACCAAACTAGAAAATGGTCAGTTAGAAATTAAATAAAATTTTATGTTTCAAGAAGGAGTCTAATTAAAATTTTGAGCTTAAGGTTGGAGTTTAGTTAAAACTAGTATTTTGAGTTTCAGAGTCGGGCTTTAGTTAAGGTATACATAAAGTAGTTAAATCCGAGTTGAACGTCAAAATTACATTAAATTGTAGGTTTAAAGTCGAAATCTAATTAAATTTTTAGATCAAGATCGCAGTTTAGTTAAATATTTCGAATTTTACAGTAGGAGTTTAGTTAAATTCTGGGTTTACAGTCGGAATTTAGTTGCATACTAAATCCACCAAACTAGAAATTGGTCTGTTAGAAATTAAATTAAATTTTATCTTTAAAGGAAGAATCTAATTAAATTTCCCGTTGAAGTCAAAATTTAATTAAATTTTGAGTTTAAGGTCGGAGTTTAGTTAAATAGTTCGAGTTTCAAAGTAGCAGTTTAGTTAAATTCTGGGTTTAAAGTCGGAATTTAGTTACACACTAAATCGACCAAACTAGAAAATGGTTTGTTAGAAATTAAATTACATTTTATGTGTAAAGGAAGAGTCTAATTAAATTTCCCGTTGAGTTTAAAGTCGGAATTTAGTTACATACTAAATCGAACAAACTAGAAAAAGGTTTGGTAGAAACTAAATTTTATGTTTAAATACGGAATCTTATTAATTTTCAGGCTGAAATTCGAATTTGGTTAAATTTTGAGCTTAAGGCCGGAGTCCAGTTAAACATTTTGAGTTTCAACGTCCGAATTTAGTCAAGTATCATACATAAAATAGTAGAGTAGTTAGATCCGAGTTTAAAGTCGAAATTAAATTAAATTTCGAGTTCAAGATCGAAGTGCGAATTTTAAAGTAGGAGTTTATTTAAATTCTTTGTTAAAAGTCGGAATTATTAATAAAGTCGGAAATAGTTAAATATTTAATTGAAATCGGAATTAAATTAAAAAATTTAATTAAGTCCGAAATAGTTAAATATTTTGAGTTCCAAAGTCGGAAGTCGACCAAACTAGAAAATGGTAAGTTAGAAATTAAATAAAATTTTATGTTTCAAGAAGGAATCTAATTAAAATTTTGAGCTTAAGGTTGGAGTTTAGTTAAAACTAGTATTTTGAGTTTCAGAGTCGGGCTTTAGTTAAGGTATACATAAAGTAGTTAAATCCGAGTTGAACGTCAAAATTACATTAAATTGTAGGTTTAAAGTCGAAATATAATTAAATTTTTAGTTCAAGATCAAAGTTTAGTTAAATATTTCGAATTTTACAGTAGGAGTTTAGTTAAATTCTGGGTTTACAGTCGGAATTTAGTTGCATACTAAATCCACCAAACTAGAAATTGGTCTGTTAGAAATTAAATTAAATTTTATGTTTAAAGGAAGAATCTAATTAAATTTCCCGTTGAAGTCGAAATTTAATTAAATTTTGAGTTTAAGGTCGGAGTTTAGTTAAATAGTTCGAGTTTCAAAGTAGCAGTTTAGTTAAATTCTGGGTTTAAAGTCGGAATTTAGTTACACACTAAATCGACCAAACTAGAAAATGGTTTGGTAGAAATTAAATTACATTTTATGTTTAAAGGAAGAGTCTAATTAAATTTCCCGTTGAGTTTAAAGTCGGAATTTAGTTACATACTAAATCGAACAAACTAGAAAACGGTTTGGTAGAAACTAAATTTTATGTTTAAATACGGAATCTTATTAATTTTCAGGCTGAAATTCGAATATGGTTAAATTTTGAGCTTAAGGCCGGAGTCCAGTTAAACATTTTGAGTTTCAACGTCCGAATTTAGTCAAGTATCATACATAAAATAGTAGAGTAGTTAGATCCGAGTTTAAAGTCGAAATTAAATTGTAGGTTTAAATTCTAAATCTAATTAAATTTCGAGTTTAAGATCGAAGTGCGAATTTTAAAGTAGGAGTTTATTTAAATTCTTTGTTAAAAGTTGGAATTATTAATAAAGTCGGAAATAGTTAAATATATAAAATAAAGGCGGAATTAAATTAAAAAATTTAATTAAGTCCGAAATAGTTAAATATTTTGGGTTCCAAAGTCGGAAGTAAGTTAAATTCCAGGATTTAAAGTCGGAATTTAGTTAGAAACTAAATCGACCAAACTAGAAAATGGTCTGTTAGAAATTAAATTAAATTTTATGTTTAAAGGGGGAATCTATTTAAATTTCAGGTTGAAAGTCGAATTTGGTTGAATTTAAAGCTTAAAGTCGGAGTTTAGTTAAATATTTTGATTTTCAAAGTCCAAATTTAGTTAAATGTCATACATAAAATTGGAGAGTAGTTAAATTTGAGTTTAAAGTCAAAATTAAATTAAATTTTAAGTTTAAAGACGAAATTTAATTAAATTTTGAGTTTAAGTTTGGAGTTTAGTTAAATATTTCGAATTTTAAAGTAGAAGTTTATTTAAATTATGGGTTTAAAGTCGGAATTTAGTTACATATTAAATCGAACAAACTAGAAAAAGGTCTGGTAGAAATTAAAGTTTATGTTTAAATACGGAATCTTATTAATTTTCAGGCTGAAATTCGAATTTGGTTAAATTTTGAGCTTAAGGTCGGAGTCCAGTTAAACATTTTGAGTTTTAACGTCGGAATTTAGTCAAATATCATACATAAAATATGGGGAGTAGTTAGATCCGAGTTTAAAGTCGAAATTAAATTAAATTGTTGGTTTAAAGTCGAAATCTAACTAAATTTTGAGTTTAAGATCGGAGTTTAGTTAAAAATTTCGAATTTTAAAGTAGGAGTTTAGTTAAATTCTTGGTTTAAGTTCGGAATTATTAATAAAGTAAGAAATAGTTAAATATTTAATTGAAGTCGGAATTAAATTAAAAAATTTAATTAAGTCCGAAATAGTTAAATATTTTGAGTTCCAAAGTCGGAAGTAAGTTAAATTCCAGGATTTAAAGTCGGAATTTAGTTACCAACTAAATCGACCAAACTAGAAAATGGTCTGTTAGAAATTAAATTAAATTTTATGTTTAAGGGAGGAATCTATTTAACCTTCAGGTTGAAAGTCGAATTTAGTTGAATTTAAAGCTTAAGGTCGGAGTTTAGTTAAATATTTTGATTTTCAAAGTCCAAATTTCAATTCCAATTTCAAAGTCAGAGAGTAGTTAAATCCGAGTTTAAAGTCGAAATTAAATTAACTTTTAGGTTTAAAGACGAAATCTAATTAAATTTTGAGTTTTAGGTTGGAGTTTAGTTGACTATTTCGAATTTTAAAGTAGGAGTTTAGTTAAATTCTGGGTTTAAAGTCGGAATTTAGTTACATACTAAATCGAACAAACTAGAAAAAGGTGTGGTAGAAATTAAATTTTATGTTTAAATACGGAATCTTGTTAATTTTCAGGCTGAAATTCGAAGTTAGTTAAATTTTGAGCTTAAGGTCGGAGTCCAGTTGAACATTTTGCGTTTCAACGTCCGAATTTAGTCAAATATTAGACATAAAATAGGAGAGTAGTTAGATCCGAGTTTAACGCCAAAATTAAAATAAATTGTAGGTTTAAAGTCGAAATCAAATTAAATTTTGAGTTTAAGATCGGAGTTCGAATTTTAAAGTAGGAGTTTAGTTAAATTCTTGATTTAAAGTCGGAATTATTAATAAAGTAGGAAATAGTTAAATATTTAGTTAAAGTCGGAATTTAATTAAAAAAATTAATTAAGTCCGAAATAGTTAAATATTTTGAGTTCCAAAGTCGGAAGTCGACCAAACTAGAAAATGGTCTGATAGAAATTAAATTAAATTTTATGTTTAAAGGAGGAATCTAATTAAAATTTTGAGCTTAAGGTTGGAGTTTAGTTAAAACTAGTATTTTGAGTTTCAGAGTCGGGCTTTAGTTAAGGTATACATAAAGTAGTTAAATCCGAGTTGAACGTCAAAATTACAGTAAATCGTAGGTTTAAAGTCAAAATATAATTAAATTTTGAGTTCAAGATCGCAGTTTAGTTAAATATTTCGAATTTTACAGTAGGAGTTTAATTAAATTCTAGGTTTACAGTCGGAATTTAGTTACATACTAAATCCACCAAACTAGAAAATGGTCTGTTAGAAATTAAATTAACTTTTATGTTTAAAGGAAGAATCTAATTAAATTTCCCGTTGAAGTCGAAATTTAATTAAATTTTGAGTTTAAGGTCGGAGTTTAGTTAAATAGTTCGAATTTCAAAGTAGGAGTTTAGTTACATTCTGGGTTTAAAGTTGGAATTTAGTTACATACTAAATCGACCAAACTAAAAAATGGTTTGTTAGAAATTAAATTAAATTTTATGTTTAAAGGAAGAATCTAATTAAATTTCCCGTTGAGTGTAAAGTCGAAATTTAGTTACATACCAAATCAAACAAACTAGAAAAAGGTTTGGTAAAAACTAAATTTTATGTTTAAATACGGAATCTTATTAATTTTCAGGCTGAAATTCGAATTTGGTTAAATTTTGAGCTTAAGGCCGGAGTCTAGTTAAACATTTTGAGTTTCAACGTCCGAATTTAGTCAAATATCATACATAAAATAGTAGAGTAGTTAGATCTGAGTTTAAAGTCGAAATTAAATTAAATTGTAGGTTTAATGTCGAAATCTAATTAAATTTTGAGTTTAAGATCGAAGTGCGAGTTTTAAAGTAGGAGTTTACTTAAATTATTTGTTAAAATTCGGAATTATTAATAAAGTCGGAAATAGTTAAATATTTAATTGAAGTCGGAATTAAATTAAAAAATTTAATTAAGTCCAAAATAGTTAAATAGTTTGAGTTCCAAAGTCGGAAGTAAGTTAAATTCCAGGATTTAAAGTTGGAATTTAGTTACAAACTAAATCGACCAAACTAGAAAATGGTCTGTTAGAAATTAAATTAAATTTTATGTTTAAAGGAGGAATCTATTTAAATTTCAGGTTGAAAGTCGAATTTGGTTGAATTTAAAGCTTAAGGTCGGAGTTTAGTTAAATATTTTGATTTTCAAAGTCCAAATTTAGTTAAATGTCTTACATAAAGTCGGAGAGTAGTTTAAATTAAAATAAATTTTAGGTTTAAAGACGAAATTTAATTAAATTTTGAGTTTAAGGTCGGAAATAGTTAAATATTTTGAGTTCCAAAATCGGAAGTATGTTAAATTTCAGGATTAAAGTCGAAGAGTGGTTAAATCCTAGTTCAAAGTCAAAATTAAATTAATATGTAGGTTCAATGTCGGAATCTAATTAAATTTTCAGGTTAAGGTCGGAGATTAGTTAAATATTTCGAATTTCAAAGTAGGAATTTAGTTAAGTTCAAGGTTTAGAGTCGGAATTTAGTTACCGACAAAACTACAAAATGGTCTGATCGGAATTAAATTAAATATCAGGTTTAAAGGCGGAATCTAAATCGATTTCAGGTTGAAAGTCCAAATTTGTTTAAACTATGAGTTTAAGGTCGGAGTTTAGTTAGATATTTTGAGTTCCAAAGTCGGAATTAAGTTAAATTCCAGGTTTAAAAACGGAGTTTAGTTAAATTTCAAGTTTAAAATCAGAATGTAGTTAAATCCAAGTTCAAAGTCGGAATTAAATTAAATTTATTTAGTTAGATGTTTCGAGTTGCTCAGTTGGAATTAAGTTAAATTGCAGGTTTAAATTTGAAATTTAGTTAAATCCAACTTCAAAATGGGAGTTAATTTAAATTGCAGTTTTGCACTCCAGAGAATCCAATTAAATTCTGAGCTTAAAGTCAGAGTTTAGTTAAATATTTTGAGGGTCAACGTTGAAATAAATTCCATGTTTAAATTCGCAGTATAGTTACATTTCAAGTTTCAAAGTCGGGATTAAATTAAATTGTTGGTTTAAAGTCGGAACCTCATTAAAACTTGAATTTAAAGTCATGCCTAAAGTCGGAATCTAGTTAAATTTAATTCAAAGTTCAGTTACATATTATGAGTTTCAAAGTTGGAATTAAGTTAAATTTTAGGTGTAATGGAAGAATTTATTTAATTTCTATGTTTAAAATCGATATTTAGTTAAATCCGGTTTCAAAGTCAGAATTCAGTTAAATTCCAAAATTAAAGTCGGAATTAAATAAAATTCCATGTTTAAAGTCGGAATTCGATTAAATTTTGAATTTGAAGTCAGAGTATAGTTAATGCTTCGAGTTTCGGAGTTTAAAAGTCGGAACTTAATTTAGAGTCAGGGTTAGTTAAATGTTTTTTGTTTTAAAGTCCAAATTAAGTTACAGTCCAGATTTTAAGTCGTTATGTATTAAAATTCCAAGTTTAAAGTCAGAATCTAGTTAAGTGCAAATACAAACTTGAAATTAAATTAAACTCCGGGCTTAAAGGCGGATTTTAATTAAATTTTGAATTTAAAGTCAGAATGTATTTAGATATTTCGAGTTTCTGAGTTGGAATTAAGTTAAATTACAGCTTTAAATTTGGAATTTAGTTAAATCCAAGTTCGAAATGGGAGTTAATTTAAACTCCAGCTTTGCACTCCAGAGAATCCAATTAAATTTAGAATTTAAAGTCAGAGCTTAGTTAAATATTTTGAGGGTCAACGTTAAAATACTGTTAAATTCCAAGTTTAAAGTCGGAAAATAGTTACATTTTAAGTTTCAAAGTCGCTGTTAATTTAAATGTCGTGTTTGGGATCAAACTTTAGTTACTTCTGAGTGTAAAGTTGGGATTAAATTAAATTTCTGGTCTAAAGTCGGAACCTAATGAAATTTAATTCAAAGTTGAGTTACATATTGTGACTTTCAAAGTTGGAATTAAGTCAAATTGTACTTGTAAAGGAAGAATTTAGTTAAATTCAAGTTTTAAAATTGGTATTTAGTTAAATCCGGATTCAAAGTCAGAATTCAGTTAAATTCCAAATTTAAAGTCGAGTTGGAATTTAGTTAAAATTAGTTAAATTTGATGGTTAAAGTCGGAATTTACTATTTTGCTTGACCGACTGTTAAATAGGGCGGCAAACATTCTAAAAAGGAGGGTCTCTTCATATAAAATAAAAAAGCTGGTTGGTGAAAATAGACATTAAAAAATTCTATAGAAACTCCTGAGGAAATGACAAAAGGATGAGCAAGAACGTGAATAACCAAAAAAATTAAGAAAACCAAAAAAACGTGTTTTTTTTGCGAAAATTGATTGGATGAAATCCAAATTAAATTCATAATGTGTCAATTGTAGCAATAGGAAATAATTGTTTTATTAATATAATTGTATTATTATGTGAAGAAAAAGAATCTGTAGTTTGTATTTCTTATAAAATAAAAATAAAAATAGTGTTAAGTAAAGGATCTTTTAAACTTAAATTAGGAAGATGCTACTCGTTTTGTTTTTGCTCTATATGAATTAGAGTTATAGAAAAAGAAGTTAATTTTGAAACTTCATGTTGTTGTAGATGACACAAAACACTATAATATAAAAAATATATACGTTGAATGAATCGTCGTAACATTTTGAAACACCCTGCATGAAACTGCTTTTGTCTTAAATCAATCCGTATCTAAAACACTTTAGATGCTAACAAATTCTGTGTTGAGACTGAACAAAAATTGAGTAAATCCCCTCGATTATTGAAAAAATATACAAATACTTACCCCTTAAAGACTCCAGTTGAGATTGAGCGTACTTAACTAACCCAGGGTTCTCCGTTACGTACTGTCTCAATTTTTGTTGAAAAATAGGATTCGTTGAAAACGTCGAGTCCATTAAAGGTGAAAGTTCAATTTGCCGTTCTTCACTGAAATCAGTCACTGAAACGGATAAATTAGATTATAATAATTGTTATAGAAAAAGTTGAGAAAAATATGCTCACCAGAATTTGAGTTTAGGCGGAGTCTAAGTTTGAGCTGAAGTGGGCTGCAGTCCAGTCTGAATACGTTCTATGACAATTTGATGTTAAAAATTATAGCTCGTTAAAAGAAATAAAAATAAAACTTACCAAGATTACGTAGAGGAGAGTTACTTGGATGCACTTTTTACTACCCATTTTGCTTTGTTTCTATTTTTGCTAATAGTCTAATCAGTTCCAAGAAGCATGCAGCACTTTGATAGAAGGCACCACAGCGGTTCTATATATAAGCCAAATTTATTAAAATTATTAATTAAACGATACGTCGTATTGTGGTAACCACAGAAATACGTGCAAGATACCAGAATTTACAATACTAGATCGGAAATACGAATTGCAATAATTTTAACGTAAATCGAAAATCCTACTTAATTTGTTGGTCGAACCGCATACCTGTAGTAGATAGTAGTGACTAATAGACCGAATACATTTCTATTTCAACTGTGACGAATAAAATGCAATGCAGTGAATTCCGAGAGGCTGTAATGATGCACTTTTAGCGTTTTCCTGATTCTAAAAATGCAGTTCCCGTTTTTTAAGCAAGCATGGGAGATTCTCATATTCAGGAATGCTCAAGTTGTATTGGAAAATACAGCTGAGTTAATTATAGTTGCACGTTTCGTCCGTTCCGGTCCCTTCAATGAACCGAAAACCCACCAAAACGTCTCGGAAATCCCTATAATAAAGAGATCCTGCGTGTCAAAGCTGAAAAAATCGGTGGCCTTGCCGGAAAGAAAAAAAAAACAAAAAATTTGGCTTGCTAAACCAAATAAGAAAAATTCCAATATTTCAATCAATTTTTTTCGCCGATAATGCTACGAAGATTTCGTCCTCGGGAAGGATCCCCCGTAAAAAGTACTTCTGCGGCAAAGCAAAACGCGGTTTTTGTTATAATTTCACTTCTCTACACTGCCATGGTATATTTAAGCCATGATTTGCGCGACAATGTCTTGTCTTGGCTGATAGAGGTCATGGACTCCGATATGGTACCCATGGAGAAACGTGGCCGTAAAAGCCTCCTCAAGCGGCCGTTGCAGATTAGTGTTGGGCGATTATGAATGAAATCTAATTCATATCTAAAATTTGAATTTTAGATAAGGTGAATTTTTGTCATAATTTGACCAAAATTAAACAGTTTTTTGATCATGATTCGAATTTTTTCAAACCATCCAAATTTGTATTTTTAAACGCCGTGAGACATTTTTTACGTATTTTGTCCTTAATTCTAACTTGATTTTTTCAAAAAATATTAAAAACTAACCAAATTCGTATTTTACACGCTTTGAGGCATTTCTCACAGATTTTGGTCTTAATCATAGCGTGACTTTCTCAAAGAAATACTAAATTTTGCATTTTTAGGTGAGGTGAATAAGTTTTAATCGATTTTAGTCCTAAATTCTAATTGAATTAAAAAAAAAAAACTTAAAATTGCAATTTTAGGCGACGTGACTTTGTTCAGGAACTCCTAATTTGCGTTTTTACCCACTTTGATTTATTTTCACATATTTAACCTTATATTTAACCTTAGAAAAAAGGGGCATTTTTATTCGAATTTGGTAGTAATTCTAACCTGAGTTCCTTCGATGATTCCAAATTTGCACTTTTAGACGCTTTGGTTAAATTTCTAACCACTTTTTTTTTTAATAACTAACCTGAACTTCTCCAAAGACTCTAAATTTTAATTTTTAGACACCTTGATGCCATTTTTATCCTAATCCTAACTTGAATTTGTTCTGAGGCTTTAAATTTGAATTTTTGCACGCTTTGAGTCATTTTTTACAGATCTTAGCATGAATTTCTCATAAAGCATCAAAATTCACATTTTTAAATAGTGTGGTTCATTTCTAATTTGATTCCAACCTGAATGTTTTTAAAGACTCGAAAGTTGCTTTTTTAGACGCCTTTTGTCATGTTGTAACTCTTTTTGACGCTAATCGTAATCTGAACCTGTTTGGGAAGCTCTTAGTTTGTATTTTTAGATTTTTGTGGTATTCTTCCCAAGACCCTAAATTTGCATTTTTAGACACTTTAAGTAATTTTTCACCGATTTTGATCTTAATTTAAGCCAAAAAGCATCAAAATTGTAATTTTTAGATGAAATGGTTCATTTTAAATCAACTTTATGCCTAATTATCAACTTTATGCCAATTTATGCCTGAATGTCTTCCAAGACTCCAAATTTTCACTTTTTAGACACGTGTGTCGTGTCTAAAAGTTTTAGCCCATTTGGATCCTAATCTTCTCCTGAATTTGTCCAAAGACTCTCAACGTGTATTTTTACACACTTTGAGTACTTTTTCACTGATATTTGCCTTAATTTTATCAAAAAACATGGGTAATTTTTAATCTACTTTAGTCCTAATTCTATCTCGAATTTCTCAAAAGACAAAGACGAAGACTCCAAATTTGCACTTTTAAAGGCTTGTTGTAAATTTCTAACCACTTTTTGGCCCTAATCCTATCCTGAACTTGTCCAGAAACTCTAAATTTGCATTATTACACACTTTGAGTAATTTTTCATCGATTTTGACTCTAAATTTTACCTAAAAGTATTAAAAAACTGTAATTTTTAGAAGAAATAGGTCAATTTTAATCGACTATAGCCCTAATTCTAACGTGGATTTTTCTCAAAATTTGCACTTTTAGACGCTTTGTGTAAATTTTCAATCATTTTTGGTTCCAACTCTAACTTGAATTTTTCCAGAAAATTTGTATTTGCAATTTCAGACGTTGTGAGTAATTGTTAAGCGATTTTCGCTGCAGTTTTAATTTGAGTTTTTGTAAATCCTTTAAATTTGTATTTTTACCCACTTTCGTCGATTTTGTTCTTAAATTTAGACAAAAAGCATCAAAATTGTAATCTTTAGATGAAATAGAACTATTTTCATTTTAAATCAACTTTATGCCTAATTATAACCTGAATGTCCAAGACTTCAAATTTTCACTTTTTAGACACGTGTGTCGTGTCTAAAAGTTTTAGCCCATTTGGATCCTAATCTTCTCCTGAATTTGTCCAAAGACTCTCAACGTGTATTTTTACACACTTTGAGTAATTTGCACTGATATTTGCCTTAATTTTATCAAAAAACATGGGTAATTTTTAATCTACTTTAGTCCAAATTCAATCTCGAATTTGTCAAAAGACAAAGACGAAGACTCCAAATTTGCACTTTTAAAGGCTTGTAAATTTCTAACCACTTTTTGGCCCTAATCCTATCCTGAACTTGTCCAGAAACTCTAAATGTGCATTATTACACACTTTGAGTAATTTTTCATCGATTTTGACTCTAAATTTTACCTAAAAGTATTAAAAAACTGTAATTTTTAGAAGAAATAGGTCAATTTTAATCGACTATAGCCCTAATTCTAACGTGGATTTTTCTCAAAATTTGCACTTTTAGACGCTTTGTGTAAATTTTCAATCATTTTTGGTTCCAACTCTAACTTGAATTTTTCCAGAAAATTTGTATTTGCAATTTCTGACGTTTTGAGTAATTGCTAAGCGATTTTCGCTGCAGTTTTAATTTGAGTTTTTGTAAATCCTTCAAATTTGTATTTTTACCCACTTTCGCCGATTTTGATCTTAAATTTAGACAAAGAGCATCAAAATTGTAATTTCTAGATGAAATGGTTCATTTTAAATCAACTTTATGCCTAATTATAACCTGAATATCTTCCAAGACTCCAAATTTTCACTTTTTAGACACGTGTGTCGTGTCTAAAAGTTTTAGCCCATTTGGATCCTAATCTTCTCCTGAATTTGTCCAAAGACTCTAAACGTGCATTTTTACACACTTTGAGAAATTTTTCACTGATATTGGCCTTAATTTTATCAAAAAATATGGGTAATTTTTAATCTACTTTAGTCCTAATTCTATCTCGAATTTCTCAAAAGACAAAGACGAAGACTCCAAATTTGCACTTTAAAGGCTTGTTGTAAATTTCTAACCACTTTTTGGCCCTAATCCTATCCTGAACTTATCCAGAAACTCTAAATTTGCATTATTACACACTTTGAGTAATTTTTCATCGATTTTGACTCTAAATTTTACCTAAAAGTATTAAAAAACTGTAATTTTTAGAAGAAATAGGCCAATTTTAATCGACTATAGCCCTAATTCTAACCTGGATTTCTCTCAAAATTTGCACTTTTAGACGCTTTGTGTAAATTTTCAATCATTTTTGGTTCCAACTCTAACTTGAATTTTTCCAGAAAATTTGTATTTGCAATTTCAGACGTTTTGAGTAATTGTTAAGCGATTTTCGCTGCAGTTTTAATTTGAGTTTTTGTAAATTCTTCAAATTTGTATTTTTACCCACTTTCGCCGATTTTGATCTTAAATTTAGACAAAGAGCATCAAAATTGTAATTTTTAGAAGAAATGGATAATTTTTAATCGATTTTAGACTTAATTCTAACCTGAATTTCTCAAAAGACTACAAATTTGCACTTTTAGACGCCTTGTGTAAGTTTCTAACCACTTTTGGCCCAAGTCCTAACCTGAAATTCTTCAAAGACTCTAAATTTACATTTTTTGACACCTTGTGTCATATTTTAACACGTTTTAACACCAATCCTAACCTGATTTGTCCAGAAACTCTAAAATTGCATTTTTAGACACTGTCATTTTTCACCAATTAGGTATGATGTTAATTTTAGCGAAAAAAGAAAAAAATTGTCATTTTTAAAAGAAAAAAGTAATTTTTAAATTTACTTTTGTCCTAATTCTAACCTGACTTGTCCCAAGACTTAAAATTTGCAAAAAGTATATATAACTATAATTTTAGTCAAAAAACCTAAAAATTGCTATTTTGAGATGAAATTTTTTATCTAATTTATAGCCAATTCTAACTTAAATTTATTAATGACTCCAAATTTGCACTTTTATAGGCTATGCGTATATTTTTAATCACTTTCGGCCACAACCTTATCTTAAATTTCTTCAAAGAAGTCCCCCTTTCTCTCCATCTCCCCATTTTGATGCTAATCTTAAAGCTCTTAAACTGCATTTTTTGACACTCTGAGTTATTTTTCACCGCTTTAATCTTAATTTTACTAAAAAACCTCAAAGTTGTCATTTTAAATCAACTGTATGTCTAATTATAACCTGAATGTCTTCCAAGACTCCAAATTTTCACTTTTTAGACAGTGTGTCGTGTCTAGAAGTTTTAGCGCATTTGGACCCTAATCTTCTCCTGAATTTGTCCAAAGACACTAAAAGTGCATTTTTACACTCTTTTAGTCATTTTTCACTGATATTTACCTTAATTTTATCAAAAAAAACATTAAAATCGTAATTTTCAACAGAAATTGGTAATTTTTTATCTACTCTGGTCCTAATTCTATCCCGATTTTCTGAAAAGACAAAGACACCAAATTTGCACTTTTAACCGCTTGGTGTAAATTTCTAACCACTTTTTGTCCCCAATCCTATCCTGGAGTTGTCCAGAAACTCAAAACTTGCATTATTGCATTAAAAACTACTTTGATTCAATCATTTTTGGTTCTAATATTAACTTGAATTTTTCCAGAAACTTTGAATTTGCAATTTCGGACGTTTTCAGTAATTTTTAAGCGATTTTGGCTATAATCTTTATTTGAGTTTTTCAAAATCCCTCAAATTTATATTTTTACACACTTGGGACATTTTTACCTATTTTGATCTTAAATTTATCAAAAAAGTATCAAAATTGTAATTTTTGGAAGAAATGGATGATTTTTAATCGATTTTAGACCTAATTCTAACCAGAATTTTTCAAAAGACTCAAAATTGGCACTTTTAGACGGCTTGTGTAAATTTCTAACCACTTTTGGCGCTAGTCCTAACCTGAACTTCTCCAAAGACTCCAAATTTCCATTCTTTTGATACCTTGTGTTATGTTTTAACCATTTTAATCCCAATCTTAACCTGATTTGTCCAGAAACTCAGACAGTGTGTAAAATTTACGTACACTTTCTCCCAAGACTTCAAATTTGCACTTTTAGACTTTTTATAAATTTTTAAATACTTTTGGTTCTCATCCTAACCTGAACTTCCCCAAAGATTCTAAATTTGCATTTTTAGACACGTTGTGTCATGTTTTAACCCGTTCTGACGCCTCTCATTCTAACCTGAATTTGTTCACGAACTCTTAATTTGCATTTTTACCCACTTTGAATTATTTTTCACCGCTTTAAGCTTAATTTTAGTAAAAAAAAAACATAAAAATTGCCATTTTAATTTTATTTAAATGGGTCATTTTTAATCTAATTTAGTGCCAATTCTAACTGAAATTTCTTGAATGACATTTTTGGCCACTATCTTAGCTTAGATTTCTCCAATGAAGCCCCCTTTTCTCTCCATCTCCCCATTTTGATACTAATCTTAACTAGAAGCTCTTAATCTGCATTTTTAGACACTCTGAGTTAATTTTCACGATTTTAAGCTTAATTTTAGTATTAAACCTCAAATTTGTCATTTTTAGATGAAATGATTCATTTTGAATCAACTTTATGCTTAATTATAACCTGAATGTCATCCAAGACTCCAAATTCGCACTTTAAGACATCGTGTGTCATACTTTAACCCATTTGACCCTAATCTGAACCTGAGTTTGTCCAGAAACTCTAAAATTGCATTTTTATACACTTTCAGTCATTTTTCACCGATTTTTACCTTAATTTTTTCCTTTTTTCCTACTAATTGATTCGCAAAGTATTCTGGAAAATTCCTTTTTTGGCCTTTGGAGATTGTCATTTTGTTTTCACAAAATTTAGTGAAATCCGGCAAAACCTCTGAAATTTTTACTTATCATGTTTTTTGGTCCTTCGAGGTAATAATTTTGGTTAAAAAAATTATGAATTCCAAAAAGATTCTCAAAAAGGATCTAGTAAATTGCAACTTTTTTAAATATAATTTTTGGTCTTTCGAGCTTGTTATTTTTTCCACGAAATTGAGCATAAATTGATCAACACAACAAACAAATAAAGATTAATAAGTATTCTCAAAAATTGCTTTTCTAGTCCTTAAAGCTAAAAATTTTTGTCAAAAAAAGCAAAAGTATCCAAAAAGATTCTTAAAGCAGATCTAATACTAGGCACTAGTGCATTTTTACCTTAAATAAGTAACAAAAGAATGAAATAGTCATTTCTAAATACAGTTTTTAAGCTTTCCATTTTTTCCACAAAAATCACTGAAATTCTGCAAACATTCGGAAATTTGTATTCATCAATTCGCTTTTTTATAGTAATTGACCCACACAACACACCATTAAAGGATATTAAGTATTCTCAAAAGTTGTGTTTTTGGTCCTTCGAGCTAACAATTTTTGGCAAAAAAAATTTAGAAAAAATCCAAATTGTCTTTTGTGAAAATTTCTAACCACTTTTTGGCTCTAATCCTACCCTGAACTTCCCCAGAAACTCTAAATTGGCATTATTACCAAAGTGTGTAATAATGCAAATATTTTTTCACCGATTTTGACCCTAATTTTAACCAAAAAGTTTTGAAAAACTGCAATTTTTACAAGAAATAGGTCGAATTTAATCGACTATAGCCCCAATTCTAACCTGAACTTCTCTCAAAGATTTGCACTTTTCTACGCTTTGTGTAAATTTTCAATCATTTTTGGTTCTAATACTAACCTGATTTTTTTCAGAAACTTTAAATTTGCTATCTCGGAAGTTCTGAGTAATTGTTAAATGGTTTTGGCTATAATGTTAATTTTAGTTTTTGTAAATCCTTTAAATATGTTTTTTACACACTTGAGACATTTTCACCGATTTTAATCTTAAACTTCGCCAAAAAACATCAAAATTGTAATTTTTAGAAGAAATGTTTATCGATTTTTGACCTAATTCTAATCTGAATTTTCAAAAAACACCAATATTGCACTTTTAGATGCCTTGTGTAAATTTCTAACCACCTTTAATTGCGGTAATTGATCCACACAACCCACAAATAAAGAGTATTATGTATTCAAGCTAAACAAATGTTTGTCAAAAAAAAAAGCAAAAGTATCCAAAAATATTCTTAAAACAGATGTAACTCTAGGCAATTTGTACATTTTTTACCTTTAAATGAGTAACAAAAGAGTGGAATAGTCATTCCGAAATATATTTTTTGTCCTTTAACCTTTCCATTTTTTCCACAAAAATCACTGAAATTCTGCAGATATTCTGAAATTTGTATTCATCAATTCGCTTTTTTCTAGTAATTGATCCACACAACACACCATTAAAGGGTATTAAGTATTCTCAAAAGTTTCATTTTTGGTTCTTGGAGCTAACAATTTTTGGCAAAAAAAATAAAAAAATCCTAACAGAAGTAATAAAACAGATCTAATACTAGGCAATTTCTATATTTCTGTTTTAAATGGGTGACAAAATTACTTTTTTTCTATTGACTTTTGTGGAAACCTCTAACCACTTTTTTTTGTCCTAATCCTATCCTGAACTTGTCCAGAAACTCTAAATTTACATTATGACACACTTTGAGTAATTTTTCACCGATTTTGCCCCTAATTTGAACCAAAAATTATTAAAAAAACTGTAATTTTCAGAAGAAATAGGTCGATTTTAATCGACTATAGCCCTTATTCTAACCTAAAATTCTTTAAAAATTTGCACTTTTAGATGTTTTGAGTAATTGTTAAGCCTTTCGGCTATAATCTTAATATCAGTTTTTGTAAATCCCTTAAATTTGAATTTTTACACAGTTGAGACATTTTCACCGATTTTGATCTCAAATTTAGCCAAAAAGCATCAAACTTGTAATTTTTAGAAGAAATGGATAATTTTTAATCGACTTTAGACCAAATACTAACCAGAAATTTCTCAAAAGGCTCAAAATTTGCACTTTTAGACTCCTTGTGTAAATTTCTAACCCCTTTTGGCCCTAGTCCTAACCTGAACCTCTTCAAAGACTCCCAATTTCCATTTATTGATACCTTGTGATATGTTTTAACCCATTTTAACCCCAATCCTAACCTGATTTGTCCAAAAACTCTAAACTAGCATTTTCACACGCTGTCATTTGTCACAAATTGTGACCTTAATTTTACCTAAAAATCATTAAAATTGTAATTTTTAAAAGAAATAGGTAAATCTTAAATTGACTTTAGTCCTAATTCTAATATAACTTTGTCCCAAGACGTAAAATTTGCAGTTTTAGCACTTTTTTGTAAATTTTTAAGTACTTTTCGTTCTAATCCTAACCTGAACTTCCCCAAGGATTCCAAACTTGCATTTTTTAAACACGTTATGTCATGTTTCTTCTAATGCTAACCCGAATTTGTCCAAAAACTCTTAATTTACATTTTTACCCACTTTAATTATTTTTTACTCCTTTAATCTTAAGTCTAGTGAAATATCAAAATATCGAAAAATCGAAAAACATAAATATCGCCATTTTAAGATGAAATGGGTCATTTTTAAGCTAATTTAGTGCCAATTCTTACTTAAATTCTCTAATGACTCCAAATTAGCATTTTTAGACATCTTGTTTCGTATTTTAACTCATTCTGATACTAATCTTAACCAACAGCTCTTAATTTGCATTTTTAGACACTAATTGTTATTTTTTCTCCGCTTTAATTTTAATTTTAGTGAAAAAAAAAACAAAATTGTCATTTTTAGATGAAATGATTCTCTTTAAATCAACTTTATGCTCATTTATAACCGATTGTGTTTACAATCTTAATTTTAGTTTTTGTAACTCATTTAAATTTGGATTTTTACGCACTTGAGATATTTCACCGACTTTAATCTTGAATTCAGCCAAAAAGCATCAAAATTGTAATTTTTAGAAGAAATTGATAATTTTTAATCGATTTTAGACCTAATTCTAATCCGGATGTCTCAAGAAAACTCCAAATTTGCACTTTTAGACGCCTTGTGTAAATTTTTAACCACTTTTGGCCCTAGTCCTAACCTGAACCTCTTCGAAGACTAAATTTCCATGTTTTGACACCTTGCAACATGTTTTACTCCATTTTAACTTCAATCCTAACCTGACTTTTCCACAAACTCAGTTGCATTTTTACACACTGAGATTTTTCACCAATTATGACCTTAATTTTAGCGTAAAAAGCATTAAAATTGTCATTTTTAAAAGAAATAGGTAAATTTTAAATCGACTTTAGTCCTAGTTCTAACCTGACTTTCTCACAAGACTTCAAATTTGCACTTTTAGCACTTTTTTGTAACTTATGGATCTAATCCTAATCTGAACTTCCTCAAGGATTCCAAATTTGCATTTTTAGACAGGTTATGTAATGTTTTAACCCATTTTGAATCCTCTAATTGTAACCTGAATTGGACCGGAAAATTAAAAATACAAATTAATTAGCAATTTTACCCACTTTGAATTATTTTCACCGCTTTACCCTTAATTTTAGCAAAAAATAAAATAAAAATTGCCGATTTGAGTTGAAATGGATCATTTTTAATATAATTTAATGCCAATTCTAACTTGAATTTCTTTAATGATTCCCAATTTGCACTTTCAGACGCTCTTAATTTTCATTTTTAAACACCTTGTTTTTTTTCACCGTTTTAATCTTAATTTTAGTAAAGAAAAAACAAAATAGTCATTTTTAGATGAACTGATTCATTTTAAATCAACTTTATGCCTAATTATAACATGAGTGTCTTTCAAGACTCAAAATGTGAACTTTTAGACACCGAGTGTCATGTTTTATTAGCCCATTAGACCCTAATGTATTCTTGAATTTGTCCAAAAACTGTAAAATTGCATTTTTACACACTGTTAGTCATTTTTCACCGATTTTTTCACCATTTCTGGTTCCAATCCTAACCTGAGTTTTTCCATAAACTTCTAATTTGCAATTTCAGAGGTTTTGAGTCATTTTTAAGTGATTTTGGCTACAATCTTAATTTGAGTTTTATAAATCTTTTAAATTTGTTTATTTACACACTTTAGACATTTTCACCGATCCTTCTAATTTAGGATTCGGTGGGATCGATAGAAAATCGGTGATTTGGCCTTAATCCTATCGTGTTTTTGTTAAAAAACAACAACTTTTGCTTTTTTTGATGAGGTGAGTTATTTTTTTATCGATTTTAGGTTCCAGCAACCCTAAATATATATTTTTAGTCGCTTTGCGTCATTTTTAACTCATTTCGACACTAATCCTAACACTTTCTAATTATTGATAGGACGCAAAGCGCAATATGATGACTAATCCTAACCTGATTTTGCCAAAAACTTTTAGTATGCATTAGTTCAAACTTTGATTCTTTTTCGCCAATTTTTACCTTAATTTTAGAATAAAACTTTTTGGAAAAATTTATTCAGAAAAAATGGGTCATTTTTAATCGACTTTAGTCATAATTCTAACCTGATTTTCTCCGAAGACCCCAAGTTTGCACTTTTAGACGCTTTCTGTAAATTTTTAACTACTTTTGGGTCTAATCCTAACACGAACTTCTCCAAAGGCTCCAAATTTTCATGTTGAGACACTTTGTCTCATGTTTTAACCCGTTTTGACCTAAACCCTAACCTGAATTAAGGTTCATTTAGGTACTCAAAGCATACAAAAATGTTAAGGGTAGAGAAACCCTTGATTAGCATTTTTAGCTGCTTTGAGTCATTTTTCAACGCTTTAACCCTAATTTTAGCAAAAAAAACATCAAATTTGTCATTTTTAGATAAAGTCATTTATCATTTTAGATAAAGTCAAACTAGATAAAAGTCATTTTTGATCAACTTTACTCTTAATTTTAATCTGAGTTTCTCCAAACGCTCCAAAGTGGCATGGCAAAATGGGCTTTTAGATACTTTGTGTAAATTTTTGACCCCTTTTGGCCGTACTTGTAACCTGAATTTTTCCAGAAACTTTTAATTTGCATTTTTTGAGGCTCTGAATTATTTTTAACCAGTTTTGGCCTTAATGCTACCGTGATTTTCTCAAAAAAGCATCAAACTGTGCATTTTTGATGAGATAAAGTATTTTTAATCTATTTTAGTTCCCAGAATCTCTAAATATACATTTTTAGACGCTTTGAGTATTTTTTTTAATTATTTTTGACGCTAATCCTAAACTGAATTTTTTCTAAAACTTTTGATTTGCATTTTTAGAGTTGACAAATTGTTGGCGCATGAGCGAGACAAGACAAGACTTGAGACAAGGCGTAACGTTCTCTTGGCACTGTCTTGTCTTGTTTTCACGAGTTTTTATCTTGATTTCGGAGACAAGACAAAAGTAAGTTCTATTTTGCATCGTCTTGTTTTGCGGTAACACAAAAAATTAAAACAAGTATTTTTTTTTAAATCGATATTAACAATGTTAATAAACGAATAAAATCATTCATTTATTAATCGATTATGACTAATTTTTTTGTAATAACTCTTAATCGATTCGAATGATTGCATGGGATATTTTGAATTTTGATCCATCCGGTCAAAACAATATATCGACTATAAGCCATTCACTCATTATTATTGTCATCAAGTAGGCCTTGGAAATTTGACTTTGACTGATTGGTTATGAGTGTGTTTCCCTGAATGATGATTTTAACAAAAATTATTCATAATCGATCAATCGAAACTCGATTATTTCGATTATAGTATCGTTTATACCCATCACTATTGCAGATGCTGCTAAAAATTGTGCATGGGAAAAAATTCTTTGTCTAAATGCTGGCATGGCAAACCCAGAGGCCAAGTCATGCATATAAATCCAGCGGGTATTTTCTTGTCATTTACATATTTTGTATGGTAATTTTATTTTTTGGAACGTGCGTGAGAATCATAACATATTGTGTGTGCGTTTAAGGCAAGGATTGAAACAATTTAGACTTTCCCTCCACTTTGTCGCATAAGAAGCATCAACCGGTCAACATTTATTCTACTTGTTGGGTCAACAAATTCATTTTTATTATTTTTCATGGAAATAATGGCGACCATGACAGGACAGTAGAAGAAAGGGTGCACTTCTGATTTATTATATATTATGTACATTTGGAACGTTGGCTTGAGAGCTAACACTTCACTGGTACTTAAGCTTCACTTACGGTGGAGGACAAAAAAAAATCAGAAAGGTGTTATATACGGTGTCTTTACAAAAAAACTTCAATGAACTTTAACAACTTTTCGATCTAGATCTTCCGCCTTTTGGCGACATTAAAGTTTTGCTACGGAAGGTGGTTTTGAGCCGGCGACGGCCGGGCCGACTCACGGTTGTGATTTAAATCGAGTCAGCAGCGGTCCCTACCGCTGATTAAGAATGCTGACCCTCCATTAACTGAGTCTAAGTAAGCTAAAAGTGGAAAGTGATAGCAGTTATTACCATATTAAAATGTACTAGTCGTGCATCGGGAATTACCAGTAGACAAATTGTATTTGTGTTCACTTGTGAAGCAAACAAATATTTTTTTTTAATTAAAACCAGTTAATACCAGCAAAGTTAATAATTCGGGAGTCAAAAGAGCACTATGAGTCATATGCCAAGTCTACGAAGGGTTCCTCTGGTTAAATAGCAAGAAGTCAACAATTTGCTGAATCAAATGTTAGAGGGCGCCATAGAAGAATTATCAAGTCCACAGTTGTTAAGAAGAAAGATGATTCAACAAGGTTCTGAGTCGACTGCAGGAAACTTAATGATGTGACCAAGAGACAGCTACCGGTTCTGAGCTACATCAGTTCACTGTTTTGGACTGCGGATTGTGCAATGCTCAATCAACTTTCGAGCGACTAAGGGAACTTATTTTCAGACTCATGTTTATTTGAAAAATATTTCTTAAAAAAGAGTCCTCGTATCTACTCCTGAAGTCTTGATAATAGAAATTAGAACACCCTATATACTCTATCGTTGGTTAGTTTGGAAGCATTTTTGTCTATCCCGAATGAAGTCCTGGACTGTGTGTGCTCTTCTCCAACAGATACTCGCTTTCTCTGCGAGTATCTGTTGGCAGCTGTTCCAGAAGTACTTGGGACACATCATATGAAAGACAGATATTAAGATTAGCCAGAGCAAAATACTTGCTTTTGAGGTTTGACCAATTTCCCGTGACAAACGCGAAGTAAGTGGGAGGTTTTGGGACTATTTCAGGAGATTTGTACACTCATATCATAAAATACAACACACACGTAACAAAATACCATGGGACACTCTTTATTCGGAGTGAACGCCTTTAAGCGGAGGGAAGTTTTACGGAAAGAGGTTACGAGTTGGGCCCGGCAGGCTGGGAGGCCACTGTGAGTATTCAAAGAAGTGTTTGCTTTGTAGGAACCGTTATTTAGTAATTTGTAACTACAAATTTCCTATTGGGGTTGATTGATTTGAGTGATAATTTTAAACTCAGTGTGATTTCACTGGGCATTCTTTCTATACATACAACCGAGAAGACGTATGCTTAGGGATAAGTTTTTCGACTTTATATGGAGAATCATGAAGAAATCGATGACATGATAATCTAGGAGTCGTCAGCAATGCTACCCCTATTTTATTTCTAAATTTTTCCATCAATAGAAATGCGCCATCAGGAACAAAGATATAATGGATATAGTCATAGCTCAAAGAAACTTTTGGGTTCTTACCATGTTTACCACCTCCACCATGGTAGATCAACTGTCACTACGTATCAGCTATTTGCAGAAAAAGAAGCAAATATTGAGAAATATGAGTTGGAAGTGATGCGAATGGTCAAACAATAGGAAGAGGAAGCAGAAAGGTGAAGAGAGCAAACACTGGGAAACTACGTTACACACATTTTACCCTAGAAATGGATGGACCACGAAAGAAGTTGAACCCCCGCCACCATGGTAGATTAACTTTACGTCTTAGCTATTCGAAGCAAAAGAAGCAGATATTGAAGAATATGAGCTGCAAATTTTGCAAATGGCCAACAATTGGAAGAAGAAGATGCAAAGGTGAAGATAGTAAAAAGCGGGAAACTATGTTACACATATTCATCTTAAAACATCCATTAATCTTAAACACATCCATCCATCCTGAACATGGATGGACCACGAAAGAAATTAAACCACCGCCACCATGGTAGACAAACTTCCACTGTGTCTTTTGTTTTCGAAGAAGAGTTTCGAAGAAAAAAAGAAGGAATGAAAGAATGTGAGTTGGAGGTGATACGAATGTCCAATAATAGGAAGAAGCTGAAAGAACAAGATTTCTCCCTGGAGATGGATGGACCACGAAAGAAGTAGAACCATCGCGACCATGGTAGACAAATTATCTCTAGGTGTCAGCTATTCGACTTTTAAAAATGTGAGCTGCAAGTGATGCGAATGGCCAACATTAGGAAGAAAAAACTAGAAATTAAACTCCTTACACACACTTCTACCCTGGAGATGGATGGTACAAGAAAGAAATTGAACCACCTCCAACATTGCAGACCAAGTGTCTCTATGTCTCAGCCAATCGAAGCAAAAGAAGCACGTACTGAAAAATGTGCGCTGGAGGTGAAGACAAATGGCCAACTATAGGAAGAAGAAGTTAAAAAGTGAAGAGAGTAGAGACTGGGAAACTGTTACATACATTTCTACCCTGAAAATGGATGGACCTTCTGGTTTTTTTAAAATGCTCCATGATTTTTTTAAAATGGATGGACCAGGAGGTCCATAGGGAAAAAGCTAAAAGGTGAAGAGACTAAAGACGGGGAAACTATGTTACACAAATTTCTAACATGAAAATGGTCCATCCAGAATCTGAACCACCTCCATCAGCTAAAAAGTGCAGACAGTAAAGACGGGGAAACTATGTTAGACACATTTCTACCCTGAAAATGGATGGACCCCCTGGTCCATCCAGATATTGAACCACCTCCACCAGGGTACACCAACTTTCTCTATGTCTCAGCCAATCAAAGCAAAATAAGCACGTACTGAAAAATGTGAGCTGGAAGTGAAGGCGAATGGCCAACCATAGAAAGAAGAGGCTAAAAGTGAAGAGAGGAAAGACTGGGAAACAATGTTACACATATTTCTATCCTGTAAATGGATGGACCAGGACAAAGTTGAACCACCTCCATGAGAGTACACCAACTTTCTCTATGTCCCAACTATTCAAAGGAAAGAAATTGAATCACCTCCACCACAGCAAAACAACTTTCTCTATGTCTCAGCCAATCGAAGCAAAAGAAGCACGTACTGAAAAATGTAAGCTGGAAGTGAAGGCAAATATGTTACCATAGGAAGAAGAAGCTAAACGGTGAAGAGAGTAAGACTGGGAAACTCTTACACGCTTTTCTACCCTGAAAACGTATGGACTTCCTGGTCCCCATCCAGAAATTAAACCACCTCCATCGGGACAGACCAAGTTTCTCTATGTCTCAGCCAATCGAAGGAAAAGAAGTACGTACTGAAAAATATGAGCTGCAAGTGAAGGCGAATGGTCAACCATAGGAGGAAGAAGCTGAACAGTGAAGAGAGTAAAGACGGGGAAACGATGTTACACACATTTCTACCCTGAAAATGGATGGACATCCTGGTCCACCCAGAAAATTAACCAACTCCACCAGGGTAGACCACCTTTTTCTATGTCTCAGCCAATCGAAGCAAAAGAATCATGAACTGAAAAATATGGGCTGGAAGTGAAGGCCAATGGCTAACCATAGAAAGAAGAAGCTAAAAGGTGAAGAAAGTAAAGACGGGGAAACTATGTTACACACACTTCCACCCTGAAAATGGATCTCCTCCGACCACCTCCACCAAGGTAGACTAACTTTCTCTATGTCTCAGCTATTGGAAGCAAAAGAAGCAAGTAATAAAGAATGAGAGCTGGAAGTGATAAAAATGGCTAAAAATAGAAAGAAGAAGCTTAACGGTGAAGAGTGGAAACATTGGAAAACTATGATTCACATATCTCTACCTTGGAGATGGATTGAACCACGAAAGAAGTTAAGTCACAGCCACCATAGTAGACAAACTATTCCTATGGCTCAGCTATTCCAGCAAAATAGTATGGTATTGAAAAATATTAACTGAAAAAGATGCGAATGGCCAATAATAGGAACAAGAAGTTAAAAAGTGAAGAGAGTAGCGACTAGAGAATGGTCTTTTTATCTTCTTGACAACCGTGATGGTCAAGACGAATGTTACATTGATGCCAAGACGAAAAACATCAAACCGCGATGATGGGAGAACTCTGGTCCGCTTGATTAACGAAGAGATTTGTTGAAACTTTTCAACACTGATGAAAACCGCTTGCCCAAAGACATCCTCGATATTTGGTCTGAAGCTGAAAAGTACATCCCTCTAATATGTCAGTACATCTTTTCGATGAGATGATTTGACTTGAGATGTTTTCTTTAAACAAATCGCAACCAGAAGCCTTTTACCATAGAACGAAGGTCATCCTGTCCATCCTTAAATCCTAAATTTGACCAAAGCTAGAATAGAGAAAACTCTTGTTAAATGACAGAAAGGTGGCTCTCAAAAGTATTTTGAGAATGGTTAGTCGACCAAAGAATAGAAAGAGTTCCAGAGAGAGTTGACTAGCACAATTTCTGCCACACAAACCAAAAAAAAGTTGCACTCGACTACCGAAATGAGGCCACTCTTTGACGCATCTGCCAAATGCAGAAATTAGCTGACATTGAAAGTGTTTTCCTGCAAATTTAATTACAACAGTCGATTTAGAACTTTTAAGATTTTTGGGCAGGATGCTATTGGACAGGAAGTTCAATGTAGACTGTTTCCTATAGAAAAGTTGTCTACCATTAAGTAGTGGTTAATATGCAGTAATGAAAATTATAGCTAGGAAAGGGTACCTATTCAGAATTTTTAAGATTTTTTAGTCAGGATGTTGTTGGACAGGAAGTTCAATCAATGTAGACAGTTTCCTGTAGAAAAGTTGCCTACCATTAAGTAGTGATTAACATACAGTAATGAAAATTATAACTCTTCAATCGAAAAAAAATTGACCAATATGACGTCATCTAAGTGAATAACGTTGCTGGTCTCTCGAGCAAATTTTAATTATTACATTAAAATTAATAATTGTGCAAGTATTTGCCTGTTGCAGGTTAAATTGACCACCCTGTATTTTTGAAAGAAAAAGGAACTTTACTTTTACATTTGAATCACAGATGGTATTTAAACTTTTTTTTATCATGACAAATTCATACACTAATGGTAAATTTGTATAGGAAAACGTATTCAGAATTTTTAAGGCTTTTAGGGTAGGATGTTGTTGGACAGGAAATTCAATGTAGACTGTGTCCTATAGAAAAGTTGTCTACCGTTAAGTAGTGGTCCACATGCAGTAATAAAAATTATAGGTCTTTATTCGAAAAAAAATTTACCTTTATGACGTCATCTAAGTTAATAACATTGCTGGAATCTCGAGCCACTTTAATTTTTACACTAACATTAATAGCTGTGCAGGTATGTGCCTGTTGCAAGTTAAATTGACCACCCTGTATATTTGAAGGAAAAATGAATTTTTACAGGGCACATTTGAACCACGGATGGTATTTAAACTTTCCTTTTATCATGACGATTTCATGTACTAATGGTAAATTTGTTAGGAAAGAGTATTCAGAATTTTTAAGGTTTTTGGGACAGGGTGCTGTTGGACAGGAAACTCAATGTAGACTATTTACTATGGAAAAGTTATCTACCATTAAGTAGTGGTTAACATGCAGTGATGAAAATTATAGCTCTTCATTCGAAGAAAAATTGACCAATATGACGTCATCTAAGTTAATAACATTGCTGGTCTCTCGAGCAAATTTTAATTATTACATTAAAATTAATAATTGTGCAAGTATTTGCCTGTTGCAGGTTAAATTGACCACCCTGTATATTTGAAAGAAAAAGGAAATTTAATTTTACAGGGCACATTTGAATCACAGATGGTATTTAAACTTTTCTTTTATCATGACAAATTCATACACTAATGGTAAATTTGTATAGGAAAACGTATTCAGAATTTGTAAGACCTTTAGGGTAGGATGTTGTTGGACAGGAAATTCAATGTAGACTGTTTACTTTAGAAAAGTTGTCTATACCATTAAGTAGTGGTTAATATGCAGTACTGAAAGTTATAGGTCTTCATTAAAAAAAAATTACCACTATGACGTCATCTAAGTTAATAACATTGCTGGTATCTCGAACCACTTTTATTTATTATATTAAAATTAATAGTTGTGCAGGTATTTGCCTGTTGTAGGTTAAATTGACCACCCTGTATATTTGCGGGAAAAAGGATTTTTTACAGGGCACATTTGAACCACGGTTGGGATTTAAACTTTTCTTTTATCATGACGATTTAATATACTAATTGTAAATTTGTATATGAAAGAATATTCAAAATTTTAAGATTTTTGGGGCAGGATGCTGTTGGACAGGAAGTTCAATGTAGACGGTTTTCTATAGAAAAATATTCTACCATTAAGTAGTAGTTGATATGCAGTAATGGAAGCTATAGGTCTTTATTCAAAAAAAAATGACCACTAAGACGTCTTCTAAGTTAATAACATTGCTGGTATCTCGAACCACTTTTAATTATTATACTAAAATTAATAGTTGTGCAGGTATTTGCCTGTTGTAAGTTAAATTGACCACCCTGTATATTTGCGTGAAAAAGGGTTTTTTACAGGGCACATTTGATCCATGGATGGTATTTAAACTATTCTTTTATCATGACGATTTAATATACTAATTGTAAATTTGTATAGGAAAGAATATTCAAAATTTTAAGATTTTTGGGGCAGGATGCTGTTGGACAGGAAGTTCAGTGTAGACGGTTTCCTATAGAAAAGTTTTCTACCATTAAGTAGTAGTTAATATGCAGTAATGGAAGCTATAAGTCTTTATTCAAAAAAAATTGACCACTAAGACGTCTTCTAAGTTAATAGCATTGCTGGTATCTCGAACCACTTTTAATTGTTTTACTAAAATTAATAGTTGTGCAGGTATTTGCCTGTTGTAGGTTAAATTGACCACCCTGTATATTTGCGGGAAAAAGGATTTTTTACAGGGCACATTTGAACCTCGGATGGTATTTAAACTTTTCTTTTATCATGACGATTTAATATACTAATGGTAAATTTGTATAGGAAAGGGTATTCAGAATTTTAAGATTTATGGGGCAGGATGCTGTTGGACAGGAAGTTCAATGTAGACGGTTTCCTATAGAAAAGTTTTCTACCATTAAGTAGTGGTTAATATGCAGTACTGAAAGTTATAGGTCTTCATTCAAAAAAAATTTACCACTATGACCTCATCTAAGTTAATAACATTGCTGGTATCTCGAGCCACTTTTATTTATTATACTAAAATTAATAATTGTGCAGGTATTTGCCTGTTGTAGGTTAAATTGACCACCCCGTATATTTGCGGGAAAAAGGATTTTTTACAGGGCACATTTGAACCACGGTTGGTATTTAAACTTTTCTTTTATCACGACGATTTAACATACTAATGGTAAATTTTTATTAAAAAGGGTATTAAGAACTTTTAAGATTTTTGGGGCAGGATGCTGTGGAACAAGAAGTTCAATGTAGACTGTTTCCTATAGAAAAGTTTTCTACCATTAAGTAGTGGTAAATACGCAGTAATGAAAATTATAGGTCTTCATTCGAAAAAAAATCTAAGTTAATAACATTGCTGGTATCTCGAGCAAGTTTTAATTATTACACTAAAATTAATATTGTGCAGGTATTTGCATGTTGCAGTTAAACAGACTGTATATCTGAAGAAAAAAGGAAATTTTACAGGGCACTTTTGAACCACGGATGGTTTTTAAACTTTTCTTTTACCATGACGATTTAATATACTAACGGTAAATTTGTATAGGAAAGGTTTCTGAATATTTAAGATATTTTGGGCAGAATGCTGTTCGATAGGAAGCTCAGTGTTGACTCTTTCCCATAAAAAAGTTGTCTACAATTAGGTAGTGAGTAACATGCAGTAATGAAAGTTAATGGTCTCCATTCCAAAAAAATTGACCACTATGACGTCATCTAAGTTAATAACATTGCTGGTATCTCGAGCCACTTTTATATACTAAAATTAATAGTTGTGCTGGTATTTGTCTGTAGCAGGTTAAATTGGCCAGCCTGTATATTTGAAGAAAAAAGGAATTTTAATAGGGCAGATTTGAACCACAAATAGTATTTAAACTTTTCCTTTATCATGACGATTTTATATACTAATGGTAAATTTGTATAGGCAAGGGTATTCTTAGAGCTAGCAAGCAGTCTTTTCCTGTTAAGTACAACCGTTTCTTTAGAACTTACCTTACAATGCAATCAAGAACGAAGCACGTTCTTGAGTTTTTGAGTTACAGGATTTAATACTTTTCAATATGAGGCTAAGACTATCTTGAAAGAGACCCAATGTGACAAGGAAGAAGAAAACAATTTAGTTGCGAATTCAGGGCTAATCTTAATGAACGAAAAGCAGACTCAGTAGTGGCCAGAATTTCAACTTTTTTTTTAATAGTCAATGAAGCCATACGTCTTTCTAATTTAGTCTAAAAAGCTTTATATCAAAAGGTAAAAAAACTATTTCTTGATTGGCTATAGGTATGTAAAATGGTTGCTAAAACGCTATTTGATCCTTGCTAACTGCTTTCGCATGCTGGTGGCTTGAGGCCTGATGATGCTCTTCTAAAGCAAGACAACTTTGGTTTCTGTGGGTGTTATTGAGCAAAAATGATCATTTTCTAATATTTTGCATACTCCAGTCACACGAAGCTTGCTCATTTCTCTTGTGAATCACCTTAGAACTCACGAGGGCATGGAGCACAATATTTACATTTGGAACCGAAGAACCAATGTTATGCCAAGGGCCAACCCTTTGGGTCCTACTAAAATGCGTCCCCTTTTCAATTATTTTAAAATTATTTTAAATTGTGACTTGTTTGCTGCAAGCCTAATAATTCAATACAAAATGAAAACTTCTAATTGTCTTACTTGTCTCTTATTTGTTACAGTTTTATGGTAGCATGTTCAGACTCACGTTCAAAACACAAAATCTGTTTTCATCAAGAACTAAACTCGTAAATTGATAAACGTTGATTCTGCTATCCATTTGTAAGTATTGCAAAAGTGGGAGACTGAGACCACTTACGCCTGGAAGGAAACAGCACACAGTGACTAGTTCACAATATTAAGACTAAATATCTGAAGTTGTTAAAGGGGATTCGACGTAGAAAATATGAAAAAAAAAATTCTCGTGAGCCAAACTCCTGTTGTTCAAGACCTAGAGGACACCACACAGTGTCACACATTTTTATTCTTTTCCAGACTCCTTTTTTTGGATCTACTTTTTTATGTAATTTCAGCTCTAAAACTAAACCACCTTAAAAAAAATGTGTTCCACTCTTCGTGCTTTGTTGGATACCAGAATCGCATCTGTCACCTTAAATTAAGTAACAACGGCGCATGCCCTTATAAACGCCAATAATGGGTGCCTAGACTTCAATACAAATGAGCGATCATCAGTGGGGTGTCCTCTGTTATAGAAATCATTATACCTTGAAATAAATTTGATGGTGCCCAAATAATAGACAGTTTTCACCGCAAACCTTTACGTGAAAACCCATCAAGTAACGCTGATTTCAGCTCGTCATCATCTCTTGCTCGAGTTGCTGGGCCCCTACCACCTAATTAGATCTAAAAATTTCAAAGTAAAACTGCTTAGAAATAGGAAAAAAGTGTCAGTGGTTCACGGATTATATAGTTCGATTTTTGTCAGGAAATCCCCAAGTATATAGCAATCGATTTGTGACGTGTTATTAAACTAGTGGAAGTTTGAGACTTTGCTATGGACTATTACAGATTAGTTTTATTATTTATTGCTTTAACGGTAAGTGACCTTTCTTCCAAAGTGCAATTATATTTAGTTTGAAGAATATTGTAGGTCTTGAACTGCGTATCATGCAATAGCCCCAACAGAACCAGAACCGGTGGTCATAGTCGCAATGTTACTAAACATAATTTTGGTATTTTTTTTTACATAAACCCGTAACCATTGCAACAAAACTTTTTTTGTTTAGCAAAATTTGGGAATATTTCCACCACATATCCTAAACTCGAACCAGATTCTACAAGCTACGACAATGACGGCACCGATCCCAAATACCCCTATCAAGAGATTGAGAACTACTTCAATTCCCATCCGAAAGAAAAAAAGTTTTTTGTAACATCTTCTCTCCAGATAGGTGACACATACTAACTGTCCAGACGCAAGTGCCATCAATAATTTCAACCCTTCCAGGTCTTAGGGGTGGCTGGTCGGATTCGGACGAGGAAGAGGGCGAAAACTTGTGCAAAGTGAGAAGGAACCAGTACTACGCTCCTCAGATACTGCCAAATATTTGGGGTGAAACAAAGACAATTGTCAACCACGCCCAATATCAGCAATTCATCGAGACTGAACGATGTGTGCAGCCAAATGTCAGGTAAATACACTCAATTATTATATTATTGCTGCTTTATTTGGAAACTTCATACCAATTTGGAGTATTTAAAGGGTAGACACAGAGGTATATACGATTTTTTCTTTTCTCCCATAACTTGCTCTCAGTTGGTTATTTTTAAAGATGCATTTGTATTCAATAAATTTCTTCCATTTTCCTTCAAATTTCTGTTTTAGGCGATATTGTATTTTATAATCGACAACGATTGTTACTTCTGTGTCGTATTGCGAGACGTAATACGAGTAATATAGCACTTTCGTTTCTAGACTCAAATTTATTCCTTTAATTTATTTGTTTGTTATCATTTTATGCTCTGGTCTTTGTTGCATATTTCATACAATTTTAGTAGTCTTCTTGATCCTTAAGGGTGCATCATATTTTTTAAATATCTTAACATATACTATCCTTATTTCATCATAACTTAAGAAATTTATATAGCAATTTCTGTATCCCCATTTATTTCTCCATTTATAAACTTTTGTTTAATGTGTTTAATTAATTTAACACTTTTAGAAAATGTTTGATGCGTATATTTATCGCATTTCTTTAGTTATATTTTTCTTTATTTGATCATTTGATCACTTTGCAAATTTGTTGGCTATCGACGTCTCGATTTACTAGTTACACAATGTTCCAGGAAACCCAACCCAAAGAGCAGCTTCAAAGTTTCCCTGCCTCCATCTTGTTATAATTTAATTAAATTCCAGTTTTCGCATGATAATAATACACTTGACATCACACTCTGCGTCTAATTAGTATTGCAAATCCTGCAGGGCTAAGCTAAACTGTAACAAATAACGAGAATTTGAGCACATAAAGCCCTTAGGGGCCACAATTCCCCGAAATCGACTGGCTGTTAATAAAGGATTAAAATTGGATCATATCTTGTCGTGAGCGAAAATGGAAACTTTTGACTTCAATAAACAACATCTGGATTATTGGAAATTTATTATTTCTTCTCAGTATATTATTGTATTTTGTTTTTTTCAGCGACTTTAAATGCGCCAATTTAAGGGCAGGCTTCAACAGCGTCTGCCATCAAAACTACAAAGGTGTGAAACTAGCCTTTTTCAACAGTACCATGGGCATTGGGTTCGATCTTTTCAGGATTCCTGCTTGTTGCATATGCAAGCTTAAACCAATAACTTAATAATTATCTGATTTAGGGCAAAATTTTCAAAAGCTTGGCAAATTTATCGGAGGCATAAAGTTAGGGTTAACTTCGAAATATCGTCCTTAAGGCCTGATTTTTCTCACTTTTTTGGGTAAAATTAACAGCTGACTCTTAGCTATATTTATCTTAGTGCTAGTTTTTGCATGTTAAGTAGTATATTATTTATATAAAGCACATCAATAAAACTAAACTAAATTTTTGTCTCTTTTACAAATGTCACGATGGCAAGATTTCATCACTGCTTACTACCAATATCATAATGATTATAAAAAATTTTATGTTTTTGTTAAAAAGTTAAATGGTACGTTTGTATTAATTTAAAAAACTATTATGCTACGAACTAAGAATTTTATAATTATTAGTTTACAGTTTGACTGAGTACGTCCCTGAATCTTTTTCTTAAACTTATCTTACATAAATTCGCAGTTTTCATACTTATATATTATAAATATTAACTAGTGTGTAGCTACTTTTTAATTAAAATAAAAGAGTTATCAATAGATCCCAAGTATTTATTTAGTGTATTATTGATTATTACAACTTTACACTTGTACTTTTGTAAGACAGGCTAATTGATTATAACATTTGTTTATGCGTATAGCTTTGTGGTAATGATTTTTAGTGGTAAACGTTAACTGATTATTCATAAATTATAATTGCTAGGCTTAATGCAATATAAACTGGTCATTTCAAAGATCGCACCGCTCACTTTTTCGTTCCTAACTTATTTATTGATTTAAGAATACAAAATCATAATTTATTGAGTATGAGCTTAAATAAAATCTCATTTATTCTGAAGACATACATTACATACATACAAAACCTCACAAATAAAATCACTTATTGATTTAAGACAATTAATTTATTCATTAAAAACTTTGATTTATTAAGTAATATCATTCGAAATAAATTAATATTTTTTCACAAAACTTTGATTTATAAAGTTTGAAGTCCAAAAAAATAAATTAATTTTTTTAACTATGGATTTAATTATAAATTATTTATTTTCTTTCTCTATATATAGATTCATTTTTCGATTTGAGACATAAATTATTTAATAATTTTAAATCATAAACCTCTGATTTATTGAGTGCGAAGCAAAAAAGCGACTCAAGTGATTTGCGACATAAGTTATTTATTGATTTGTTATCAAAAAACTTTGATTTATTGAATTTAAAACATGACATACACGATCTATTGATTTAAAATCACAAAATTCTGATTTAATAAATGTAAAGTAGCGATGATTTGAGACACAAGTGATTTATTGATTCTATTGATAACTTCAGATCAAGAAACTTTTTTTTAACGAATTTGACCTTCAAACATTCAATTTAATATTCCTAATCGATTTATTGATACAAGAGATCGAAATTTTGACTCATTACTTTTAAACAGCTTTTTTAATTTGAGACAAATTATTTATTGATTTAAGAGCAAGATTCTTTGATCTATTGAGCTTGGATTTTGCAACATCTTAAAGTTCAGTTTTTCCCTGTGTGTCAAATTGGTAATAAACTATTTATTATTTTGAGATCAAAAATAAACTTTAATTTATTGATGGGTTTGAATCGCAATAAACGATGAAGATGAACTCCAAAATTACATTCTCGTTATTATTAAGTCATAAAAGGGTAATATAAGATCAAAATACTTTGATTTATTGAGTATGAACCTTAAAAATAAATTTTCTCTGATTTGAAACATAAATAATTTATTGATTTTGCAAACTTTAGTTTATTAGGTGTGAACTTCAAAAATTAATTCTTTTTTTACTTTAAACATAATTTATTTGTTGATTAGCGATGAAATATAATGTGTTGAGTTTGAATCTCACAAGTAAATTAACTTTTTGAGGCATTTATGTTAATGATCCAAAAACTTTAATTTACGAAATTTAAACCTCAAAATTCAACTAATTTCTAATTTTAAACATACATTATTTGTACATTTGAATTAAAGAAACTTTGCTTTAATGAATTTAAGCCTCAAAAATCAATTTATTTTTTTTAATTGAAACTTAATTCATTTATTACATTTAGGATAGGAAACTTTTACTTATTGTAATTTAACCTCAAAAATAAATATATTTTTTTATTTGAGACATAAATTATTTAATAATCTAAAAAGAAAATTTGATTTATTGATTTTGCACTCCAAAAATTAATTCAATATTTTAGCCGAGACTAATTATTTATAATTTTAAGACAAAAGACGTTTGATTTATTGATTAAAAATCATAAAGTTAGCAGAGCGCGTTTTATTGATTTTTTTATTGTGTTATAGTTAACACAGAAACTTGCAGCCTGTTAATTGAAGTTTTAATTTATTGAGTTTATACTTCAAAATTCAACTTACTTTTATTAGAGGCCAAAATTAATTATGGATTTAAAGTAAAAATTTTTTTATTTATTATGTGTAAACTTCAAAAATTAATTCAGTTTTTTATTTGAATCTTAAGTTATTTACTAATTTTAAGCGAATAAAAAATATTTTAGACATAACTTATTGAATAATCTAAAATAAAGGAAATTTGATTTATTGAATTTGCGCTCCAAAAATCAATTCAATATTCTAGGCGAGACTAATTATTTTTAGATTTAAGGTAAAAGACGTTTGATTTATTGATTAAAAATCAGCAAGTTAGCAGAACGCAACTTTTTTAATTGAATTTTGTATTGTGTTATAGTCAACACAAAAACTTGCAGCCCTTTTAATGAAAATTTTGGTTTATTGAGTTCGAACCTCAAATTCAATTAACTATCTATTTGAGATAAACATTATTTATAGATTTAAAACAAAGATTCTTTGATTTATTAAGTTTAAACCTCAATAATCAATTTCTTTTTTTATTTGATGCTTACATTGTTTATTAAATTTAGGTCGAAAAACTTTTACTTATTGAGTTTTAACCTCATAAAACATATTTTTTTTTTAATTTACACTTCAAAAATAAATTCATTATTTTAGGAGAGACAAATTACTTATAAATTTAAAGTACGACACGTTTGATTTATTGAGTTTAAATCTCAAAACTCAACTTACTTTTATTGGAGACCAAAATTAATTATGAATTTAAAGTAAAGAATTTTTGATTTATTAAGTGTAGCCCTCAAAAATTAATTTAGTTTTTTATTTGAATCTTACGTTATTTATTAATTTTAACCTAAAAAAAATATTTTAGATATAAATTATTGAATAATCTAAGATAAAGAAAATTTGAGTTATTGAATTTGCACTCCAAAAATCAAATCAATATTTTAGGCGAGACTAATTATATATAGATTTAAGATTAAAGACATTTCATTTATTGAATAAAAATCAGCAAGTTAGCAGAGCGCGATTTTTTTAATTTATTTTTTTTAGTGTGTTATAGTCAACACAAAAACTTGCAGCCCTTTTAATGGAACTTTTGATTTATTGAATTCGAGCCTCAAAATCAATTAACTTTCTATTTGATATAAACATTATTTATGGATTTAAAATAAAGATTCTTTCAATTTCTTTCAATTCAATTTATTGAATCAATTTATTTTTTCACTTGATGGTTAAATTATTTATTAAATTTAGGTCGAGAAACTTTTACTTATTGAGTTTTAATCTTATAAAACAATAATTTTTTTTTGAATTTACACTCCAAAAATAAATTCAATATTTTGGGAGAGACCAATTACTTATAAATTTAAGGAAGAGATTTGATTTATTGAGTTTAAACCTCAAAATTCAACTTACTTTTAAAGCCTAAAAAAATATTTTAGACATAAATTTTTGAATAATGTCATTTAAAAAATATTTGATTTATTAAATTTGCACTCCAAAAATCAATTCAATATTTTAGGCGAGACTAATTATTGATAGATTTAAGATAAAAGATGTTAGATTTATTGATTAAAAATCAGAAAATTAGCAGAGCGCGATCTTTTTAATTGAATTTCTTATTGTGATATAGTCAACACAGAAACTTGCAGCTCTTTTAATGGAAATTTGGGTTTATTGAGTTTGGACCTCAAATTCAGATAATTTTCTGTTTGAGACAAACATTATTTATGGATTTAAAATAAAGAATCTTTGATTTATTAAGATTAAACCTCAATAATCTTTTATATAAATGAGGCTTAAATTGTTTGGTAAATTTAGGTCAAGAAACTTTTATCTATGGAGTTTTAACCTCATAAAACAATACATTTTTTAATTGAGACATAAATTATTGAACAATCTAAGAAAAAGAAAATTTGATTTATTAATGTTGCACTCCCAAAATTAACTCAATATTTTACGCGAGACATATTACTTATAGATTGAAGGTAAGAAGCGATTGATTTATTGAGTTAAAGAATAAAAGTTAGCAGAGCGCGTTTTTCTTGATTCAATTTTTTATTGTTTTATAGTGAACACAAAAACTTTCAATCACGTTACTGGAAGTTTTAATTTATTGAGTTTAAACTTCAAAATTCAACTTACCTTTATTGAAGACCAAAATTAATTATGGATGTAAAGTAATAAATTTGTGTTTTTTTTAAATGTAAGCCTTAAACATTAATTTGAATCGTAAGTTATTTATTAATTTTAACCTAAAAAAATATTTTAGACATAAATTATTGAATAATCTAAGATAACTGAAATTTGATTTATTGAATTTGCACTCCAAAAATCAATTCAATATTTTAGGCGAGACTCATTATTTAAAGATCTAAGATAAAAGACGTTTGATTTATATATTAAAAATCAGAAAATTGGCAGAGTGCGATCTTTTTAATTGAATTTTTTATTGTGTTATAGTCAACACAGAAACTTCCAGCTATTTTAATGGAAATTTAGGATTATTGAGTTTGAACCTCAAATTCAAATAACTTTCTATTTGAGACAAACGTTATATATAGATTTAAAATAAAGAATCTTTAATTTATTAAGTTTAAACCCCAATAAGCAATTTCTTTTTTATTTGAACCTTAAGTTATTTTTTAATTTTAATATAATAAAATATTTAAGACATAAATTATTGAATAATCTAAAATAAAGAAAATTTGGTTAATTGAATTTGCCCTCCAAAAATGAATTGAATATTTTAGACAACACAAATTACTTTTAAATTTAAGGTAAGAGACGTTGGATTTATTGAGTTTAAGTCTCAAAGTTAGCACAGCGCGATCTTCTTGATTGAATTTTTTTATTGCTTTATAGTCAACACAAAAACTTGCAGTTTTTTTAATAGGAATTTTTAAAATAAAGAATCTTCGATTTGTTAAGTTCAAACCTCAATAATTAATTTCTTTTTTTATTTCAAGCTTAAATTATTTATTAAATTTAGGTCAAGAAATGTATTGAGTTTTAACCTCGCAATATTTGTTATCTGAGACATACATTATTGAAAAACCTAAGAAAAAGAAAATTTAATTTATTGAATTTATATCCAAAAATCTATTCAATATTTTAGGTGAGACAAGTTACTTATATATTTAAGGTAAGAGACGTTTGATTTATTGAGTTTAAGTCTCAAAGTTAAAAAAGCGCGATCTTCATGATTGAATTTTTTATTGTTTTATAGTGAACACAGAAACTTGCAGCCAGGTTAATGGAAGTTTTAATTTATTGAGGTTAAACTTCAAAATTCAACTTACTTTTAATGGAGACCAAAATTAAATATGGATTTAAAGTAAAGAATTTTTGATTTATTAAGTGTAAACCTCAAAAATTAATTTAATTTTTTATTTGAGTCTTAAGTTATTTATTAATTTTAACTAAAAAAAAATTACATAAATTGTTGAATAATCTAAGATAAAGAAAATTTGATTTATTGAATTTGCACACTGCAAAAATTAATTCCATATTTTAGGCGCGACTAATTATTTATAGATTTAAGATTAAAGAAGTTTGATTTATTGATTAAAAATCAGAAAGTTAGCAGAGTGCGACATAATCAATTGAATGTTTTGTTGTGTTATAGTCAACACCGAAACTTGCAGCTCTTTTAATAGAAATTTTGGTTTATTGAGTTTGGACCTCAAATTCAACTAACTTTCTATTTGAGACAAACATTATTTATGGATTTATAATAAAGAATCTTTGATTTATTAAGATTAAAAGTCAATAATCAATTTCTTTTTTTATTTGATGCTTAAATTATTTATTAAATTTAGATCAAGAAACTTTTTTTACCTCATAAAACAATATATTTGTTATCAGAATTATTGAACAATCTAAGAAAAAAAAATTTGGTTTATTGAATTTGCTTTCCAAAAATCAACTGAATATTTTTGGCGAGACAAATAACTTATAAATTTAAGGTAAGAGATGTTTTAGTATGAAGAGTATAAGTCTCAAAGTTAGCAGAGCGCGATCTTCTTGATTGGATTTTTTATTGTTTTATAGTCAACACAGAAACTTGCAGCCACTTTAATGAAAGTTTTAATTTATTGAGTTTAAACTTAAAAATTCAACTTATTTTATTTGACATCAAAATTAATTATGAATTTAAGGTAAAGAATTTTTGATTTATCAAGTGTAAGCCTCAAAAATTAATTTAATTTTTTATTTGAATCTTAAATTATTTATTAATTTTAACCTAAAAAAAAATGGTTTAGATATAAATTATTGAATAATCTAAGGTAAAGTAAATTTGATTTATTGAATTTGCACTCCAAAAATCAATTCATTATTGTAGGTGAGACAAATTATTTATAGATTTGAGATCAAAGACGTTTGATTTATTGAGTTTAAGCCTCAACGTTAGCATAGCGCAGTTTTTTTAATTGATTTTTTTTTATTTTGTTATTCTCAACGTAGAATCTTGTATTTGTCAACATAGAATCTTGCAAAACCTCTTAAAATTTCAAGCGAATTGAAATGAAGCTAATTTACCATAATTTCAAAAATATTTAATTTATCGAATTCTATTTACCCTTTCAGATTACGTCATTTTTTGATTCTTGGAGACCGTTTAACCAATATTTAATAAATCTAAACTTTGATTTATTGATAAATAAATAGGTAAATTATGCAAATGGCTGCAAGCTACAAAAATCTTTGTATAATTCATGGATATGATAGAGGAATTTGAAGAATTACAAATTTATTTTATTAAACAGGATTTACTATAGTGGGGCAGTTTTTTAAATTAAAATTATTTACGTTTGGGCTGCTAATAACGAAGTTCAAAAACTTCCATTTATTGATAAGAATATCATAAATGGGTGGTGAAAATAACTAGTAGATATTTAACTTATTAATGCTATCCCTCTGAAAAGGGTGTTAATTGATTACGTCAAAACTTCTATTTATTGATGAATTCGACGATGCAAAATGCATTTTTTTGACAATACCTTGTCATTTATTGAATTTGACCTTTACTGACCCTTCAGTTGTTGAAGCAATACTTGAATAATTTAAAATGAATATTGAGTGTAAATGATATCAATTAATTTTTGATCTGCGACATAATATACTTGCTGATTTAAGATCAAGAATCTTGGAGTCAGTAAATTGAAACCTCAAAAATTCGATTTCAGGTCACAAATCTTTGATTTATTGAATGTGATCTTTAAAAATTAATCAAGGTTCTTGACGTAAATAATTGCTTTAAATTAAAAATTGTATTTATTTATACTTATGTCGCAAAAGCGTGAGTTGTTATTCGATATATTGACTTGAAAATAAATTATGGAAAACAGAAGCATTATCACGTTTCGACTTGTTTTTCGGACCATCATCAAGAATCAGTAAATTGAAACCTCATAAATTCGATGTCAGGTCAAAAATCTTTGATTTATTGAATTTGATCTTTAAAAATAAATCAAGGTTCTTGACGTAAATAATTGCTTTAAATTAAAAATATTTATTATTTATACTTATGTCGCAAAAGCGTGAGTTGTTTTTCGATATACTGACTTGGAAATAAATTATGGAAAACAGAAGCATTATCACGTTTCGACTTGTTTTTCGGACCATCATCAAGAATCAGTAAATTGAAATCTCATAAATTCGATTTCAGGTCACAAATCTTTGATTTATTGAATTTGATCTTTAAAAATAAATCAAGGTTCTTGACGTAAATAATTGCTTTAAATTAAAAATATTATTTATTTATACTTATGTCGCAAAAGCGTGAGTTGTTATTCGATATATTGACTTGAAAATAAATTATGGAAAACAGCAGCATTATCACGTTTCGACTTGTTTTTCGGATCATCATCAAGAATCAGTAAATTGAAACCTCATAAATTCGATTTCAGGTCACAAATCTTTGATTTATTGAATTTGATCTTTAAAAATAAATCAAGATTCTTGACGTAAATAACTGCCTTAAATTAAAAATATTATTTATTTATACTTATGTCGCAAAAGCGTGAGTTGCTATTCGATATATTGACTTGAAAATAAATTATGGCAAAGAGAAGCATTATCACGTTTCGACTGGTTTTTCGGACCATCATCAAGAATCAGTAAATTGAAACCTCATAAATTCGATTTCAGGTCACAAATCTTTGATTTATTAAATTTGATCTTTAAAAATAAATCAAGGTTCTTGACGTAAATAATTGCTTTAAATTAAAAATATTATTTATTTATACTTATGTCGCAACAGCGTGAGTTGTTATTCGATACATTGACTTGAAATTAAATTATGGAAAACAGAAGCATTATCACGTTTCGACTTGTTTTTCGGACCATCATCAAGAATCAGTAAATTGGAACCTCATAAATTCGATTTCAGGTCACACATCTTTGATTTCTTGAATTTGATCTTTAAAAATTAATCAAGGTTCTTGACGTAAATAATTGCTTTAAATTAGAAATATTATTTATTTATACTTATGTCGCAAAAGCGTGAGTTGTTATTCGATATATTGACTTGAAAATAAATTATGGCAAACAGCAGCATTATCACGTTTCGACTTGTTTTTCGGATCATCATCAAGAATCAGTAAATTGAAACCTCATAAATTCGATTTCAGGTCACAAATCTTTGATTTATTAAATTTGATCTTTAAAAATAAATCAAGGTTCTTGACGTAAATAATTGCTTTAAATTAAAAATATTATTTATTTATACTTATGTCGCAAAAGCGTGAGTTGTTATTCGATACATTGACTTGAAATTAAATTATGGAAAACAGAAGCATTATCACGTTTCGACTTGTTTTTCGGACCATCATCAAGAATCAGTAAATTGAAACCTCATAAATTCGATTTCAGGTCACACATCTTTGATTTGTTGAATTTGATCTTTAAAAATTAATCAAGGTTCTTGACGTAAATAATTGCTTTAAATTAGAAATATTATTTATTTATACTTATGTCGCAAAAGCGTGAGTTGTTATTCGATATATTGACTTGAAAATAAATTATGGCAAACAGAAGCATTATCACGTTTCCACTGGTTTTTCGGACCATCATCAAGAATCAGTAAATTGAAACCTCATAAGTTCGATTTCAGGTCACAAATCTTTGATTCATTGAATTTGATCTTTAAAAATAAATCGAGGTTCTTGACGTAAATAATTGCTTTAAACTAAAAATATTATCTATTTATACTTATGTCGCAAAAGCGTGAGTTGTTATTCGATACATTGACTTGAAAATAAATTATGGAAAACAGAAGCATTATCACGTTTCGACTTGTTTTTCGGACCACCATCAAGAATCAGTAAATTGAAACCTCATAAATTCGATTTCAGGTCACACATCTTTGATTTGTTGAATTTGATCTTTAAAAATTAATGAAGGTTCTTGACGTAAATAATTGCTTTAAATTAGAAATATTATTTATTTATACTTATGTCGCAAAAGCGTGAGTTGTTAATCGATATATTGACTTGAAAATAAATTATGGCAAACAGAAGCATTATCACGTTTCGACTGGTTTTTCGGACCATCATCAAGAATCAGTAAATTGAAACCTCATAAATTCGATTTCAGGTCACAAATCTTTGATTTATTGAATTTGATCTTTAAAAATAAATCAAGGTTCTTGACGTAAATAATTGCTTATTGAAAATATTATTTATTTATACTTATGTCGCAAAAGCGTGAGTTGTTATTCGATACATTGACTTGAAAATAAATTATGGCAAACAGAAGCAGTATCACGTTTCGACTGGTTTTTCGGACCATCATCAAGAATCAGTAAATTGAAACCTCATAAATTCGATGTCAGGTCACAAATCTTTGATTTATTGAATTTGATCTTTAAAAATAAATCAAGGTTCTTGACGTAAATAATTGATTTAAATTAAAAATATTATTTATTTATACTTATGTCGCAAAAGCGTGAGTTGTTATTCGATACATTGACTTGAAAATAAATTATGGCAAACAGAAGCAGTATCACGTTTCGACTGGTTTTTCGGACCATCATCAAGAATCAGTAAATTGAAACCTCATAAATTCGATTTCAGGTCACAAATCTTTGATTTATTGAATTTGATCTTTAAAAATAAATCAAGGTTCTTGACGTAAATAATTGCTTTAAATTAAAAATATTATTTATTTATACTTATGTCGCAAAAGCGTGAGTTGTTATTCGATACATTGACTTGAAAATAAATTATGGAAAACAGAAGCATTATCACGTTTCGACTTGTTTTTCGGATCATCATCAAGAATCAGTAAATTGAAACCTCATAAATTCGATTTCAGGTCACAAATTTTTGATTTATTGAATTTGATCTTTAAAAGTAAATCAAGGTTCTTGACGTAAATAATTGCTTTAAATTAAAAATATTATTTATTTAAACTTATGTCGCAAAAGCGTGAGTTGTTATTCGATATATTGACTTGAAAATAAATTATGGCAAACAGAAGCATTATCACGTTTCCACTGGTTTTTCGGACCATCATCAAGAATCAGTAAATTGAAACCTCATAAATTCGATTTCAGGTCACAAATCTTTGATTTATTGAATTTGATCTTTAAAAATAAATCAAGGTTCTTGACGTAAATAATTGCTTTAAATTAAAAATATTATTTATTTATACTTATGTCGCAAAAGCGTGAGTTGTTATTCGATATATTGACTTGAAAATAAATTATGGCAAACAGAAGCATTATCACGTTTCCACTGGTTTTTCGGACCATCATCAAGAATCAGTAAATTGAAACCTCATAAATTCGATTTCAGGTCACAAATCTTTGATTTATTGAATTTGATCTTTAAAAATAAATCGAGGTTCTTGACGTAAATAATTGCTTATTGAAAATATTATTTATTTATACTTATGTCGCAAAAGCGTGAGTTGTTATTCGATACATTGACTTGAAAATAAATTATGGCAACCAGAAGCATTATCACGTTTCGACTGGTTTTTCGGACCATCATCAAGAATCAGTAAATTGAAACCTCATAAATTCGATTTCAGGTCACAAATCTTGGATTTATTGAATTTGATCTTTAAAAATAAATCAAGGTTCTTGACTTAAATAATTGCTTTGAATTAAAAATATTATTTATTTATACTTATGTCGCAAAAGCGTGAGTTGTTATTCGATATATTGACTTGAAAATAAATTATGGAAAACAGAAGCATTATCACGTTTCGACTTGTTTTTCGGACCATCATCAAGTTTGATTTGAAGAATAATTTTTTCTTGGGTTTAAGTGATGGTTTCGTTGCTTTGGATTTTGAGGGCTGTTGCTGACCGAACCTTGTCGCTTGTAGTGACTTACGTCATTTTTGTCTTTGCGTCAACTTTGCTGGGTATTTAGTTTTCTCTCCTTGGATATTTGAACGTCTTATCTTCATGTTTTTATTTTTTTTATTCTCGTGCATTTATCTGTGTTGGGTTTTCGATTTTCATCTTTGTGGTATAAGTTGGTTGTTTTACCCTGGTTGATAGTGAATTTGACGACTTTGACATTATATATTTTTTTAATCGTTAGAAAACTTCCACTGAGGCAAAATACAATTTTACAATGCACTTTTCCCAAAAGTTTCTGGCTCCAGCGTGTTTGTCAATTTTCAAAGTTCTCCCCCGTTTACCCGTTTCCATTTCACGTGTAGGTACATTAACAGAGTGGTTAAATGTATCAAACACGGTCCAAACTCATTAAATGCTTAATCAATTCTGGCCGGCAGCAAGAGCTCTGAACTTGACAAAAAGCTGCTGAGCTTGAGTAATTGCTTATAGTGATTTATCGCTATTTAACTAGGCACCAACATATTGTTTTCCCATATTGTTGGTAGTCCCTTTCCACGAATTGACATCATTTGGCGTGTAATTTGGGTCACAGTCAAAATATCTTGAAGTCCGTGTAAATAAAGTGGGTAATTACACGTATTAGCATCGAATCAATCAATTAGACGTGTTTACTTACAATCAAAGTTGACTCAGATTCGATTTCTATTAATAACGAATTAGAATCAACTGCTTAGGCACTAGTTTCCAACGTAATATATTAAGAGTCTCTATAAGTGTTTTGTGTGGGTGTCACTTTCTCTAAGATTGCAAACTTTGGATTTTAGTTGTGGAGGTAGGTGAAAGAGAGAATGTTTTGTTATTTTTGACATGATGCGTTACGAGGAAAGATCCTCTTTCATATTCCAGCCAGTGCACGTTTAAGATAAATTACACGTTAAAATATTTATCTCTACAATATGTAAAAAGCCATGACAAAGTGGCTCGAGCATCAAGAACGTTTAGATTAATAGAAAAGATGAAATACCTTTTGTGTTTACATAAAACCGGCCGTTCGTATATTTTTCATCCGGCAGTTTTCACCATCATGAAAACAACAGGATCGGTGTAAACATTTTCGTTATTTACAATAATTGTTTATGGTGCCAAAAAGCAATAGTTTTTAAACTGAACAGATGTACCGAAACTAAATCACGAAACCCTATATTCTATTTGTTTGGCAGTGGAATTTATTTCAATTGTAGTTTATTCAAAACCTTTAAGGTTATTGTCTACAATACATCAATAAAAATTTAAATTTAATAATAGTAGATTATGTCACTAGGAGTAAAAGTGGGTCTTTTCGTGCTGAGCCCAGAGATTGACGGCCGAAGCGAAGCTGAGGCCTGCAACTGGGCGAAGCACAAAAAGACCTTTTACTCCGAGTAACATATACTATTTTTTTTCAAGCATGCAAGAAATAAGAAATCTATTTAAAAGTGGTTCAGTTTTGGAATTTTCTCTCATCCTCTTTAAGCGGGTCTAGGTACTTACCCAATTGTGTATATTATTTGTAAAATACATAGAATATGTTAGAATGGTGGTTTTCAATGTTCAATGGTTTTAATGTATTAAATAATAACCAATGATTATGGTAAACTAAGAATTTGTAGCTTTTTTTTCAATACTAAATTAATAAATGTCACATTGACAGATAAATATGATGACGCGCATGACATTTAACAGACGAATTCAGAATTCGAGAACCTATGCGATTTCGACTAATAACGGTTTCGGATGGTGCTCTTGAGTGCTCTGAGAGTATTTCTGTCCTTTGTTTTTTCAACAAGAATGTAAAGATGGCAATACACTCAGATCGGTTTATCTGGTGTCATCTATTATTAAAATAATTTTGTTGAATGAAAATCGTTTATATGTGCGCCATCATGACACTAGCGGTGACTTTTGACTTTACTTTTACTGCCTAGGACTTTTTTGCTACTTTTTTGGTCTCAGGATTTGAAAGCCCACTTTAGGGGCGCGTATGGAGAAAACAAATGACGTACTTTTAGTCCGCTTGAAAAAAAACAGTTTTTTCTTTTCAAGAAACTTTTAAATTTATTATAAGAAAACCAAATCTTAATGTCCTATTCCTGGAAGTGTTCTATAAGAATAGGACAAGAGGAGGATTATTATTTAAATAGGAAGGTTAACGACTGGCTTCAAATGGACTTTTTTCTTTCGCTCCCATTCATCAGCCATAAATCACTCTAAAAAGCATTAATTTCCCCAATGACTGGGTTTGTTTGAGTTTGAGGAGGGAGCACTTCCACTTGCAGGTAAACGTTAAAAAACAGAGCAGTGGCACTAGGAATTTATATTTACCCTATGCTAATATTTGCAGGAATATAGCACTTTTATCGCAGCCATTAGGGTGGGTCTTGCTACTAAATCTATAGAGGGAGCAGTGCATTTTGCACTGATGGCGATGGCATTACATTATTCAGTGTTTACTTTCAGGGTGGAAATTTGTATAAATAATATTGATTTGTAGCACAGTAGTAACACAAAAACAGAAACATGATATACAAATTTCCTGTAGTTAGATAAAAGGCTATTCGTTCTTCTATTGGTCAAGCAAAAACATACACACTGTTTTTCTTCTCCAAATTATATGGGTTATGAATTTAACATTAAATGCCTTCCCAACACCTTGTGGATCAGAAAATTGTTAACCAAAAATTGAATAACCCAAGGTTGGTAAAAAACCCCAAATTAGATTAGATAATAGGACAAACTGGAGTAATAACTTGCAATTTAATTTGACATTCTATGTAAAAAAAAATAAAAAATTATAAGCAAATTAACAGTAAAAAAAACTATTTGAAAACTGTGGCTAAAAGAAAACTAAAAAAAAACTTAACTCTCTAAAAATGTAGCTGAAGCACAGTTTTGAATTGAGTTTTGATCGAACTGAATCTGAGAATGCAGATATCTAAAAATGCATATGAGGCATTTTTACTTCTGCCCTAAAAATGCCACACAAACAGATCCAAAAGCGTAAAGAATCGATGAAAAAACTGACAAAAGGAAAACTTCTAGTGGGAAGACTAGTTACAATTGTTTGTCGTATTAAACAATATTAAAAGGAGAACAGTAAAAAACAAAAAATAAAAAAATATGTAATAATTGAAGGACAAAAAGAATCTAAAGAAAATAGTAAATGAGAAGCCCTAAAATATGTAAAGAATATAGGAAATTAAACATTTTTTTGAAGGTTATTGAGTCACAAAAAACTGAACGAGATCCAACTAAGTGCGGTTTTGACTGGAATGGACCTTATGATTTCTTACGGAAAAACACCTATGAAAGTACCGAAAATGGGTAAGAAGTGTTGCTGGTTACCTACTTGCGTATATTAACATAAAAAGAGCGTTTCTACGCAATTCTTTTTTGTATTTTCTCAAATGCCAACTATTTTTTGAAGTCGTTGAGTCTGGAGTTTAAGCTAGTTTAAACCTTACCCAGTTTAAGCAATCGTTTTCAATCCTTGATACTTTTCAGAATATTTCCAGAATTTTAATAAATTTTGTGAAAAAATAATATTATTTACTTTTATCATTAATTTTGGTCGTTAAAATATATTAAAAAAATACAGAAATCAACTTTTATTAGATCGGTTTCAAAAGAAATTTAGATATTTTCTGTTTTTTTTCCTTTATTTCCTTTTTTTTGACAACAATTTTCAGCTCGAAGGACCAAAAAAGCAATTTTTGAGAATCTTTGATATTCTTTACTTTTGTGTTGTATGAATCAATTTCGTTTTCATTCAAAATTTCAGAGCATTCGCAGAGTTTTAGAGACTTTTGTGAAAAAAGCAGCAAGCTTAAAGAACTAAAAAATATAAAAACCGACTTGTAATAGACCGGTTTCACGAAGTTTTTGGATTTTTTTCTGTCAAAAGTTGTCAGCTCGAAGGACCAAAAAAGCAATTTCTGAAAATCTTTGATACTCTTTACTTTTGTGTTGTGTGAATCAATTTCGTTTTTATTCAAAATTTCAGAGCGTTTGCAGAATTTCAATGACTTTTATGGAAAAAACAGCATTCTCAAAGAACTAAAAATTATATTTAAAAAATAACTAATGTTCATTCACTTTTTTTCATTAATTTTGTCGCGAAACGATATTCAACAAAAATTTTGCAAACAATATAGATATCGTCTTTTAGTAGATCGGTTTCACAAAGCTTTTTGGATTTTTTGTTCCGTTCAAAATTGTCAGCTTGAAGGACCAAAAGAGCAATTTCTGAAAATCTTTGATATCCTTTACTTTTGTGTTGTATGAATCAATTTCGATTTTGTTAAAAATTTCAGAGCGTTTGCAGAATTTCAGAGATTTTGTGGAAGAAACAGCAAGTTGAAAGAACTAAAAATTATATAATAAAAATAAGTAATTTTCCTTCACTTTTATCATTAATTTTATCGTTAAATATTCAACAAAATTTTATGAAAAATATAGAAATCGACTTTTAGTAGATCGGTTTCAAGAAGCTTTTTCGATTTTTTGTTTTTTTTTTGACAAAAATTGTCGGCCCGAAGGACCAAAAAAGCAATTTCTGAAAATCTTTGATATTCTTTACTTTTGTCTTGTATGAATCAATTTCGTTTTTGTTCAAAATTTCAGAGCGTTTTCAGAGTTTCAGTGACTTTTCTGGAAAAAACAGCAAGCTCAAAGGACTAAAAATTATATTTTAAGAATAACTAATTTTCCTTCACTTTTATCACTAATTTTGTCGTTAAACGATATTCAACAAAACTTTGCAAAAAACATAGAAATCGACTTTTAGTAGATCGGTTTCTCGAAGATTTTTGGATTTTTTTCTGTTTATTTTTTGCGAAAACTGTCGGCTCGCAGGACCAAAAAAGCAATTTCTGAAAATCTTTGATATCCTTTACTTTTGTGTTGTATGAATTTCGTTTTTGTTGAAAATTTCAGAGCATTTGCAGAATTTCAGTGACTTTTGGGGAAAAAGCAGCAAGCTCAAAGACATAAAAATTATATTTTAAAAATAACTAATTTTCCTGCACTTTTATCGTAAATTTTGTAGTTAAACGATATTCAACAAAATTTTGCAAAAAATATAGAAATCGACTTTTAGTAGATCGGTTTCAAGGAGCTTTTTGGATTTTCTTGTTTCAAATATGGATTATGGTCACCTCGAAGGACCAAAAAATCAATTTATCGTAGAAATCGACTTTTAGTATATCGGTTTCAAGAAGGTTTTTGGATTTTTTTCTGTTTATTTTTTGACAAAAATTGTCGGTTCGAAGGACCAAAAAAGCCATTCTTGAAAATCTTCGATATCCTTTACTCCTTTACTTTTGTGTTGTATAAATTCCGTTATTGTTCAAAATTTCAGAGCATTTACAGAATTTCAGTGACTTTTGAGGAAAAAGCAGCAAGCTCAAAGACTTAAAAATTATATTTTAAAAATAACTAATTTTCCTGCACTTTTATCGTTAATTTTGTCGTTAAACGATTTTTTTCTTTCAAATATGGGTTATGGTCACCTCGGAGGACCAAAAAATCAATTTATCGTAGAAATCGACTTTTAGTAGATCGGTTTCAAGAAGGTTTTTGGATGTTTTTTTATTTATTTTTTGACAAAAATTGTCGGCTCGAAGGACCAAAAAAGCAATTTCTGAAAATCTTCGATATCCTTTACTCCTTTACTTTTGTGTTGTATAAATTTCGTTATTGTTAAAAATTTCAGAGCATTTGCAGAATTTCAGTGACTTTTGAGGAAAAAGCAGCAAGCTCAAAGACCTAAAAATTATATTTTAAAAATAACTAATTTTCCTGCACTTTTATCGTTAATTTTGTCGTTTAACGATATTCAACAAAATTTTGCAAAAAATATAAAAATCGACTTTTAATAGACCGGTTTCACGAAGCTTTTTGGATTTTTTTCTGTCAAAAGTTGTCAGCTCGAAGGACCAAAAAAGCAATTTCTGAAAATCTTTGATATCCTTTACTTTTGTGCTGTATGAATCAATTTCGTTTTTGTTCAAAATTTCTAAGTGTTTGGAGAGTTTCAGAGACTTTTTTGGAAAAAAACAGCACGCTCAAAGAACTAAAAATTATATTTAAAAAATAAATAATTTTTTTTCACTTTTATCGCTAAATGATATTCAACAATTCTTTGCAAAAAAATATAGAAATCGACTTTTAGTAGATCGGTTTCAAGAAGCTTTTTGGATTTTTTTCTGTTTTTCCTTGACAAAAAATTTTTCAACAAAAAACCGCTCGAATGAACAAAAAATCAATTTTTGAAAATCTTTGATAGCCTTTACTTTTGTGTTGTATGAATCAATTTCGATTTTGTTAAAAATTTCAGAGCGTTTGCAGAATTTCAGAGATTTTGTGGAAGAAACAGCAAGCTCAAAGGACTAAAAATTATATTTTAAGAATAACTAATTTTCCTTCACTTTTATCACTAATTTTGTCGTTAAACGATATTCAACAAAATTTTGCAAAAAATATAGAAATCGACTTTTAGTAGATCGGTTTCACGAAGATTTTTTGATTTTTTTCTGTTTATTTTTTGCAAAAACTGTCTACTCGCAGGACCAAAAAAGCAATTTCTGAAAACCTTTGATATCCTTTACTTTTGTGTTCTATGAATTTCGTATTTGTTGAAAATTTCAGAGCATTTGCAGAATTTCAGTGACTTTTGAGGAAAAAGCAGCAAGCTCAAAGACCTAAAAATTATATTTTAAAAATAACTAATTTTCCTGCACTTTTATCGTTAATTTTGTCGTTAAACGATATTCAACAAAATTTTGCAAAAAATATAGAAATAGACTGTTAGTAGATCGGTTTCAAGGAGCTTTTTGGATTTTTTTTCTTTCAAATATGGCTTATGGTCACCTCGAAAGACCAAAAAATCAATTTATCGTAGAAATCGACTTTTAGTAGATCGGTTTCAAGAAGGTTTTTGGATTTTTTTCTGTTTATTTTTTGACAAAAATTGTCGGCTCGAAGGACCAAAAAAGCAATTCCTGAAAATCTTCGATAACCTTTACTCCTTTACTTTTATGTTTTATAAATTCCGTTATTGTTCAAAATTTCAGAGCATTTGCAGAATTTCAGTGACTTTTGAGGAAAAAGCAGCAAGCTCAAAGACCTAAAAATTACATTTTAAAAATTAATAACTTTCCTTCACTTTTATCATTAATTTTCTCGTTAAACGATATTCAACAAAATTTTGCAAAAAATACTAGATTTGTAATAGATCGGTTTTACGAAGATTTTTGGATCGTTTTCTGTCAAAAATTGTCAGCTTGAAGGACCAAAAAAGCGATTTCTGAAAATCTTTGATACTCTTTACTTTTGTGTTGTGAATCAATATGGTTTTTGCTGAAAATTTCAGAACGTTCGCAGAATTTTGTGGAAAAAACCGCAAGCTGAAAGAATTAAAAATTTTGTTTTAAAAATAACCAATTTTTCCCCACTTTCGTAAAAAAGTAAAAAAGTATCGAAGAAAGGAACATAAAAAAAATTCCAAAACTTCTTGAAACCGATCTAATTCTCAATTCCTATATTTTTAAAAGACAAAAAAGTTATTTTTTAGAATATTTTATATCCTTTACTTTCATGTTGTGCGTAACAATTTCCTTTTCGTTCAAAATTTCAGAGTGTTTGGAGAATTTAATTAATTTTTGTAGAAAAAATGGAGAGCTTTTTTAGATAAAAGGGAAAGGACTAAAACTTATATTTAAGCATGACTATCCTATTTTTTTGAAAGGAGTTTTGTCACCAATTTAAGACAAACATTTAAAAATTGCCTAGTTTTAGATCTGGTTTATTTTCTTTTTGCCAAAAATTGTTAGCTCGAAGGACCAAAAATGCAAATTTTGAGGAAACTTAATAGCCTTTAATTGTGTGTTGTATGGATAAATTGTTGCAAAAAGGCGAATTGATGACAAATTTCAGAATGTCGGTAAAATTTCAGTGATTAGAGTGGAAAAAAATAGCTTAAGGGACAAAAAATTATATTTAGGAATGATTATTCCACTTTTTTGTTACTCATTTAAGTTAAAATTGTACAAATTGCCTAGTATTAGATCTGTTTTAAGAATCTTTTTGGATACTTTTTTGCTTTTTTTTTTGTCAAAAATTGTTAGTTTGAAGGTCTAGAAAAGCAACTTTAGAGAATACTTAATACCCTTTATTTGCGGGTTGTGTGGATCACTTACTACAAAAAAGCATATTGACGAATTTTTGCTCAATTTCGTGGAAAAAATAGCAAGCTCAACCAAAGTTTAAATTTAAAAAAATTACCTTTTTTTTCAGATCCGATTTGAGAATGTTTTTGGAATTAAACTAATTTTTTTGAACTGCTGAAAAATTATTAGCTCGAAGGACCAAAAAACTATATTTTGTGGAGAAAAAATGACAAAACCAAAATAGGGATTTTTGTGAATCCTTTTTTTTGTGGATCATAAACTACGTCATCTTTTGGAAATCACTTAAGGAAGCACAGTCATACGTTTGATTCCCAAACAAATTCTAGAATTCTTCGTCACATCAGTTAAAAAAATATGAACAGCCTGGATTTTACGGAGGATTGGGAGATTGACCGGGATTTGAGGGCGAGTCCCGAATGTTTAACAACATGCAGGTGAGTCTCAACAGGTCGTATGTACCACTGCATAAAAGACTTTTGAATTAAATAAATAACAACAATTTACATTGTTGTTTTTTTCCGAAAAATCTGTAGAACAAGGTTTGACTTTCAATTTTGGTTAAAAGGTCACACACCAACAAGGAGGTCACTTCTCGAAAATATAAAAAACACAAATACTTACAAATCCTTTTTGGACCTGATAGTTTTTAATAGTATATTATACAACAAGAATTTAATGAGAGAATAACGCTCATTAAATGCGAGTAGAATACTATACTTTATCCATGACCAAGATTCCGGGTTTTCCTGAAATATAGGAGGTTATAGGTGCCGCAAAGATAATTCGCAATTTTAAAATCACGACTGGTCGTTCTGATCGACGGCGCGACGTTTGATGCGTCAGATAGATGACGGTCTAGTTGCCCGTGCATGTTTATTTTCAATGTTACGAGGGTGGACGGTAAAGTACTTCATTTTACGGCCTACTTTAACTATTTTTTAGTAAAAAGTACATTTTTTAGTGAAAAAGAGACATGGTAACCTACATTTGTTTCAATACCTCGTAATAGAAGGATAATTATTTGAATGAAGCAGTGGTAACAACCGATTTCACACCGTAAACCGGCGGTTTAGTTCTTGAGTTGACAGTTGCCTACCACATGTTTCGTGTCCATGACAACTCATTATTCACTTGTGAATAATGTTCATTATTTACAAGTGAATAAATATTATTATTAATCTTGAAAATGTACAAGAATAATGTGATTATTATAGTATGGTCGTGCATAATAGTATTTTATTAAACGAGCTTTTTATGATAGCCATTATTCCATTAGGGGGACGTCACGAGCCGCAGACGAGGGGCGCAAGTCTCCCTTGGGACATACATAATTTAAATGGCGAGCGGGGAGCGGGAATAATGATATTATTCCCGCAGTTTTAACCCATTTATCTCTCTGACGCTATATGAGCCCTATTTAACTTTTGTCAATAAGCTGAATGTCAATATATTATTAGGTGGTCGTGGACAAAAGTGTTTTAATAGTTTTCAAATTGTCGTGCCTGTTACGTGTGGTCTCTTGTTAATGACATGTTTTTGGTAGCATAAGTTTTAAATTGACTGCGTTTTGGGGTGCCTTGGCGCGATGACTCTTCATCACCCTTCACTTCCCCCCTTTTGACGAGTAAGTTCATATAAATTTTTTTTTTAAAGTGTATACAGGGTGGCCCACCATATACGACACGGTCTCTTAACGGAAAACGACTAAATATTTTTTCGCGATTTTTTACAGGCATATACAGGTTGATTAAAAGAACAATTTAAAAATGTTTGGTATTCTACAGGGTGCTCAAAAAAAAAAGATATATATCAAACATATGTTTTTTCTTATGGAGCACCCTGTATTTTAGACCATTTTTGAACTCTAGAGGTAAAATAAAGGCTACTTACTGCTATGTTTCCTATACCTAATATTGATGGTTTTTGAAATATTTAAATAGTTTTAATATTGTAAGATAGATTTTACAAATTTTTTATGTCTAAAACACATAGGCTACTTTTACGAAATTCAATTTAATTAAGAGTAAAGGTCCAATAATTTAACATTAAACTCTTTTATTATTTAAAAAATGTTACCGGGCAATAATTAACTGTCAAGAATAATGGCCATATTTAAGGTCAGATTACTTGATTATTTTAAATAGCAAACCCTGTATATAATAATAAAATACGATACAACATGTTACCCTCTTTTGATCTGTTTAGGGTTTCCTATACCTATCTCTAATAATTTCTTAGTAATTTCACTTAATTATAATATGAAGACATTAAGGTAAAACATAAACAATATTAACAAGAAGACAAATACACAAACAGGATATGTCTACTATTGCCTACCAAAACAAAAGTTAAAGTAAGTGTTCAAAATGGTGACCATCATTTTCAATACACAACTGGACTCTTTTTTGAAACGAATGTTGAACATTGATTAACATTTGTGGCGTTACAGTGGACCATCGTAAACTTTGCTTTGAATGTAACTCCACAAAAAAAAAGTCTGGGGGTGTTAGATCAGGCGATCTTGCTGGCCAGTTTTGCGGCCCTCCTTGAGGTAGACGATTTCTGACGTTGATAATTTTAGACGAATTATACAACTTTATTTCCTCACCTCCTACTAAGTGTCCCACTTTCACCTACACCTAAAACTCCTAGTTTCGTTCTTTTCTTTTGACATTTCACAGCCAACTGGATGACGTTTTCAAACGAACACCCCTTATTTAACTTAACAACTTTTTTATTATTCAAATATGCGTAGCTTAGCTATTACTGTACGGATCTGTTGCGTGTATTTCAGGTATATTGAGGAATATTTCATCTTTATTTCAGTTATCGTCTTCTTGTTAGAATGATCACTCAATAAACATCATATTTATCAATTATTAACGTGAAACAAGATTGCAAAGCCTACAGAACATAGGACGAGTTGTTAAAACATTTCATAAAATTGAGGAAGTATCAAAAGTCTACTTTTATTTCTTACTTTTACTCCATCAATGACTTTCTGACGTGATCAATATTATTGATTCGTATTGGAATATTTTTGAATATTTTCTGGACATAGAGGGGTTAGTTCAGGTTAGTTCAGGTTAAAAAGAAAAAAAAACTAAAAAAAAAGAAAAACAGGAATGTTGAATGTAAAAACAACTTGGAAAACACTTTTTAGAGTTTATTTTTTTATTTTGAGTTTCGTTTCTGTACTACTCACGCAATTTTTGTTATATAATATTTGCCCCTAAAAATAGCCTTTTTCAAGAAAATCGCCTTGGTGAATGAACATTTTTACTGTTCAAAAAGTTGCAAAACAGAAACCGTTTCTCATAGAGCGAAATAACTTGCACTTTTGTGTCCTTGTTTTCAGTGCCCCTTTCTTTGGTGGCATCTAAAAAAGAATCAAGAAAATAAAAAAAATATTAATTTCTGTTTTATTTTTGAAAATATCATCACGCAAACCACAGAAAACCAGAAGTCAAAAGTGCACCAGCCATCCATATTTGACCCTACCTGATGGAACGTGATCACTAACTTTAATTCACTTAATAATTAATAGAACTGAATTAAATCATCGTGAGCTAAACTCCAAAATAACGTTTTACCTTGAGAGCTTGATTCCAAGGCAAAGGTCTACACCGTTTCCAACTGTAATTCAGAAAGTAGCAAGTGTAATCCAGAACAAATCAAGTGTAATTCAGAATAGTCAAGTGTAATTCAGAAACCGTCACATGTAATTCAGAATAGTCAATCGCAGAAATTAAATGCAATTCAAAATAGTCAAGTGTAATTCAGAAACCGTACGATTCAGAATAGTCAACTGTAACTCGGAAAGCATCAAGTGTAATTCAGAATAGTCAAGTGTATTTCAGAAAACACCGAATGTAATTCAGAAAGCATCAAGTGTAATTCAGCATAGTCAAGTGTAATTCAGAAAACATCAAATGTAATTCAGAAAGCATCAAGTGTAATTTAGAAGTCAAGTGTAATTCAGAAAACACTAAATGTAATTCAGAAAGCATCAAGTATAATTCAGAATAGTCAAGTGTAATTCAGAAACCTTCACATGTAATTCAGAATAGTGAATCGCAGAAAGTATTAAGTGCAATTCAGAATAGTCAAGTGTAATTCAGAAACCGTACGATTCAGAATAGTCAACTATAACTCGGAAAGCATCAAGTGTAATTCAGAATAGTCAAGTGTAATTCAGAAAACATCAAACGTAATTCAAAATAGTCAAGGGTAATTCAGAAAACACCAAATGTAATTCAGAAAGCATCGAGTGTAATTCAGAATTGTCAAGTGTAATTCAGAAACCTTCACATGTAATTCAGAATAGTCAATCGCAGAAAGTATTAAGTACAATTCAGAATAGTCAAGTGTAATTCAGAAACCGTACGATTCAGAATAGTCAACTGTAACTCGGAAAGCATCAAGTGTCATTCAGAATAGTCAAGTGTATTTCAGAAAACACCAAATGTAATTCAGAAAGCATTAAGTGTAATTCAACATAGTCAAGTGTAATTCAGAAAACATCAAATGTAATTCAGAAAGCATCAAGTGTAATTTAGAAGTCAAGTGTAATTCAGAAACCTTCACATGTAATTCAGAATTGTCAATCGCAGAAATTATTAAGTGCAATTCAGAATAGTCAAGTGTAATTCAGAAACCGTACGATTCAGAATAGTCAACTATAACTCGGAAAGCATGAAGTGTAATTCAGAATAGTCAAGTGTAATTCAGAAAACATCAAACGTAATTCAAAATAGTCAAGGGTAATTCAGAAAACACCAAATGTAATTCAGAAAGCATCGAGTGTAATTCAGAATAGTCAAGTGTAATTCAGAAACCTTCACATGTAATTCAGAATAGTCAATCGCAGAAAGTATTAAGTGCAATTCAGAATAGTCAAGTGTAATTCAGAAACCGTACGATTCAGAATAGTCAACTGTAACTCGGAAAGCATCAAGTGTAATTCAGAATAGTCAAGTGTAATTCAGAAAACACCAAATGTAATTCAGAAAGCATCAAGTGTAATTCAGCATGGTCAAGTCTAATTCAGAAAACATCAAATGTAATTCAGAAAGCATCAAGTGTAATTTAGAAGTCAAGTGTAATTCAGAAAACACTAAATCTAATTCAGAAAGCATCAAGTGTAATTCAGAATAGTGAAGTGTAATTCAGAAACCTTCACATGTAATTCAGAATAGTGAATAGTGAATCGCAGTCAGAAACCTTCACATGTAATTCAGAATAGTGAATCGCAGAAAGTATTAAGTGCAATTCAGAATAGTCAAGTGTAATTCAGAAACCGTACGATTCAGAATAGTCAACTATAACTCGGAAAGCATCAAGTGTAATTCAGAATAGTCAAGTGTAATTCAGAAAACATCAAACGTAATTCAGAAAGCATCGAGTGTAATTCAGAATAGTCAAGTGTAATTCAGAAACCTTCACATGTAATTCAGAATAGTCAATCGCAGAAAGTATTAAGTGCAATTCAGAATAGTCAAGTGTAATTCAGAAACCGTACGATTCAGAATAGTCAACTATAACTCGGAAAGCATCAAGTGTAATTCAGAATAGTCAAAGGTAATTCAGAAAACACCAAATGTAATTCAGAAAGCATCGAGTGTAATTCAGAATAGTCAAGTGTAATTCAGAAAGCTTCACATGTAATTCAGAATAGTCAATCGCAGGAAGTATTAAGTGCAATTCAGAATAGTCAAGTGTAATTCAGAAACCGTACGATTCAGAATAGTCAACTGTAACTCGGAAAGCATCAAGTGTAATTCAGAATAGTCAAGTGTAATTCAGAAAACACCAAATGTAATTCAGAAAGCATCAAGTGTAATTCAGCATAGTCAAGTGTAATTCAGAAAACATCAAATGTAATTCAGAAAGCATCAAGTGTAATTTAGAAGTCAAGTGTAATTCAGAAAAGACTAAATGTAATTCAGAAAGCATCGAGTGTAATTCAGAATAGTCAAGTGTAATTCAGAAATCTTCACATGTAATTCAGAATAGTCAATCGCAGAAAGTATTAAGTGCAATTCAGAATAGTCAAGTGTAATTCAGAAACCGTACGATTCAGAATAGTCAACTATAACTCGGAAAGCATCAAGTGTAATTCAGAATAGTCAAGGGTAATTCAGAAAACACCAAATGTAATTCAGAAAGCATCGAGTGTAATTCAGAATAGTCAAGTGTAATTCAGAAACCTTCACATGTAATTCAGAATAGTCAATCGCAGGAAGTATTAAGTGCAATTCAGAATAGTCAAGTGTAATTCAGAAACCGTACGATTCAGAATAGTCAACTGTAACTCGGAAAGCATCAAGTGTAATTCAGAATAGTCAAGTGTAATTCAGAAAACACCAAATGTAATTCAGAAAGCATCAAGTGTAATTCAGCATAGTCAAGTGTAATTCAGAAAACATCAAATGTAATTCAGAAAGCATCAAGTGTAATTTAGAAGTCAAGTGTAATTCAGAAAAGACTAAATGTAATTCAGAAAGCATCGAGTGTAATTCAGAATAGTCAAGTGTAATTCAGAAACCTTCACATGTAATTCAGAATAGTCAATCGCAGAAAGTATTAAGTGCAATTCAGAATAGTCAAGTGTAATTCAGAAACCGTACGATTCAGAATAGTCAACTATAACTCGGAAAGCATCATGTGTAATTCAGAATAGTCAAGTGTAATTCAGAAAACATCAAACGTAATTCAAAATAGTCAAAGGTAATTCAGAAAACACCAAATGTAATTCAGAAAGCATCGAGTGTAATTCAGAATAGTCAAGTGTAATTCAGAAACCTTCACATGTAAATCAGAATAGTTAATCGCAGAAAGTATTAAGTGCAATTCAGAATAGTCAAGTGTAATTCAGAAACCGTACGATTCAGAATAGTCAACTCGTAAACCATCAAGTGTAATTCAGAAAACGTTATATGTAATTCAGAAAGCATCATGAAAATGCGCTGGAGCACCATCTAATTGTAGCCACATTCTACGTATTACACCCAAAGGCACGTTCTCTAAAAGGTCAAACAAATTTTCGGCTAAAAATCTACTGAATTCTTGCCCGTTTAGATGACTTCAAAGAAGTAAGGTCCGATCATATATGGCCCTAAAATGCCGCCCCATACATTAACAGACCATATGTGCTGATGATCAAGTGTTCGGAAAAAGTGGGGATTTTAGTCACTGTAATAGTGAAAATTATGCTTATTTACTAGGCCGTTATTATGAACTGTGGATTCGTCTGAGAATAAAACGTAATCAAAAAAGTCATCTTCCTCCCCAACCTTATCAAGACACCACAAACAAAACTCAAGCCTCCGATGGAAGTCTATTTCAAACAGCTCCTGATGCATCTGAATGCGGGATGGATGGAATTTATGTTGTTTTAATATCCTTTGAGTACTGCTTCTACTTACATTAGCTGTTTGCGATGCAATCTTACAATTTTTCAGTTTTCGACAATGGATATAAGTACTCTAAATTCATTTTCCGCATTACCAGTCACATGTTTTACCCTTCTAACTTTTTCGTAGAAAACGTTTCCAGTTCGGCGAAAAATTTGCAGTAATCTTTGAAATACAGCCTTGTTTGGACGCTTCCGTGTTGGATATTTTTGAGCATAAACTCGAGAAGCTAAAAAGCAATTCTCTTCACATTCGCCAATTACAAGAATCATGTCAATTCTTTCTTGTTTACTGTAGGTTTTCATTTTAAACAATTTCTCAAGTTTCAATAATAACCGAAAACGTGACGGATTAAAACTAGCTTTAAATAACACAATAACAATAACCATGGCAACGCCAATAAAAACATCGACCGATAAATCAACGCCACCTTAGTTTAAGAGAAATATTAACATTACTGGATAATTGTATCAGTTTAAGTGAAATTACTAAGAAAATATTAGAGATAGGCATAGGAATCCCTAATACAGATCAAAAGAGACTAAAATGTTGTATTGTATTCTATTATTACATACAGGGTGTGCTATTTAAAATAATCAAGTAATCTGACCTTAAATATGGCCATTATTTTTGATAGTTAATTATCACCCTGTAATATTTTTTAAATAATAAAGGTGTTTAATCTTAAATTATTGAATCTCTACTCTTAATTGAAATGAATTTCGTAAAAGTAGCCTATGTGTTGTAGATATAAAAAAAAATTTTAAATCTATCTTAAAATATTAGAAATATTCAAATATTTCCAAAACCATTAATATTAGGTATATAAAACATAGCAGTAAGTAGCCTTTATTTTACCTCTAGTGTTCAAAAATGGGTGTTCCATAAGAAAAAACATATGTTTGATATGCATCTTTTTTTTTGAGCACCCTGTATAGTACCAAATATTTTTAAATGGTTCTTTTAATCAACCTGTGTATGTCTGTAAAAAATCGCCGAAAAATATTTAGCCGTTTTCCGTTAAGAGACCGTGTCGTATATAGCGGGCCACCCTGTATAGGTACCACTATGTTGGAAACCAACACTATTGCTACTCGTCATAGATTTTTGGGCGCTGATGTTGGCCTTTGCGCCGAAACCGGTCAGCCAATAAAGGATTTTTGAAGGAAATGCACGAAGTATATACTTTTCCACACCTACCTATTTCTTTTTTTTTGGCAATTTCCTAATTTTGGGCTTTATATTTAACTTAAACTAAAATAGTGTTTAAAACAAATTTTAGCCTTCTCCTTACTTGTCCAGGCACATGTGAATAGCTTTTACTTCCATTGCCTAGCACAATTTTTCTCCTATCCAATAATCGATTGATATGAGTATATAATATCGCTAATTTCAATAGCGTCATCGCTGTGTACATTACCACCCTGTCTGTCACTTGATAGATACATACTCGCTATCTCTCCATATTATATTAATAGCCCTTACAGACACGTTAAGTGCTAATTCATATCAAATTGCATCAATTTGATTCGTGTGGCACCGTAATGAGACCGCAATAATTTATCCACACATTGGCGCTGGCTTAAATTTATAGAGGCTCAGCTCAAAGCGGCCATATCGCGTAATTTGTTTCTGAGATATTATGTCGTTGTTTACGTTTAGTGGAAAATAGATATAAACACCGGGGCAAAAAGTGAACTCGTATGCAAAATGTGCAATAAAGCATATCAGATATCTAATATCCATTAAGCCTTTAATATTGCAGGCCGAAGAAAGGATTTAGCACCAAATTGGCGCGTTCTAACTACAGAATGGCGTGTTTCCATCCCATTGCTCTAATCAATAACAAAAACCTGGTTGCCCTATTTTATGCTATAGAAATGCGGACTATTTCCCAAATAAGAATCCCACGAATGTGGCGAGAAAAATGAAAATTATTAATATTTTTACCCAGTTCCAGAAAGATCGAAAGGCAAACAAAAAATTCACTGGTAGAGACAAAGACATGCTGGCTCTATATTAAATTCTATATAAGGGAATGACACTTTTCTGTTTTGACGTTAATGTTAAAAAAATTTAATAAACAAGTTTGTTGCTTCTGCCTTCTTCACTCGTAGACTGCTTTCAGTAAACACATCCGTTTACATATCTGCCAATCCAGATTTGTATTTGAAGTTCTGGACAATTTATCTGGGAAACTAGTAGTTGTTATTTAAATAGAACTGCTTGAGGTCTAGGCTACACTAGCTGCCAATTTAAGATACGTCTATCCAATTTAACAACAATCTAGTCTAAAGGTTTATTTATGAGAATTTATCAACATTTCAATCAGCCTTATTTATTTTGAAACAATATGAAACATTTGGTATTTTTACACGTTACGCTATAAGCGTCAAAGTTTTTCAAGGTGACTGTGAAGGCATTCACGGCCGGTCAAAACACAATCTAAAGCGTTTTCCGGGCTTTGATCCAAAGGAATTTCTTCCTGACGTTTCGTCTACAGGTGGGGCAGACATTATCCAAGGCGATGGGGCAATGGGCAAAGTGGTCTCCCATGCTTCCCGAGGTTGACTGATTCGACTGTGGTGAGCTCCGTGGTATTTATTTTTTCTACTCGCATGCGCGAAAGTAAACTTTTCCGCACGCATTTGAGTGCAGAAAGTTGTACTTTTTCGCACTAGAGGGGAAAAGTAAAAAACCTCAAATGGCTGGTATTTTGCTTTAAATAACCTTGGTAACTATGGTTGGTATGGAAGAACGCAATAGGAACCAGTCAAACTACCATGATTTATAGTTGTCGGGAATGGTGGCATTAGGTGCCAGGTATACCATCTTACTTTCTACCTGTACTGCATCTTGTTGATTTCTTTAATTCTGCTATGTGCGATAAAAGTAACCAAAAATCATTTATGGCGCAGCTGAGGCAATAATATAGTTCCCATCAATAAAGTTTTAGGTCGATTTTTGCAACTATCAGAAAAAACTTGTTAAAATACCAGATATGACGTACATTGCATTGTTTACCTGACAGATAAACAACGCCATGTCTGGTGTTTTTTTAACTTCAAACTGAAGTTTTACTGATAATTGTAAAAGTCGTCCTAACTCGTAGAAAAAATATTGTTCCTAACACTTGCGGAAAGTATCTTTTCCGCACTTGACTTCATGGCCGAACTCCGCTACACGTCGTTCGGCCAAATGTAGTCGCGTGCGGAAAAGTATCACTTTCCGCCCTTGTTAGGAAAATAACTATATTCGACTGGGATGGGGTGGCGCGGTGTTTCGGCGCACTTAATGTCGTAGAACTCGCTTCCAGTCTGCATTTAGAAACGTATTTTCTTCCTGTTGAAATTGTTGCCGTGTTTAAATATCTCGACTTCTCTCGTTAGTCTCGGATAGAAACGATGCGATTCATATAAGATATCCACTTGGTTGAAAAGGATGTCGTGACCTTCGGAGAGAGCTCTGCTACTGCTGACTTTTGTGTTTGTCCCAGCGCAACTCCTTTTGTGTTTCGTAATCCTCCTGTTGATACTGCGTAAACGGTGTACGCAAGCTTCCCATTCGGCCTCCTTGATACCAAAACATCCAAAAACGGTACACGTCCTTCCTTTTCTATCTCCATAGTGTATACCATATTCCATTATTTTCTACATCTTACATTGCCATAGAATTTACCCTGTATAACATCGATGGCAATTGTCGTTTACTTGTCGTCAAAGCAGATACGGTAAATACAGAATTGGAAGGTGATAACTAAAATCGGCAATTTGAAAGCTGGCCAATAAGATCGCTTGACATGTTTTTTTAACCAATACAGTCAAACTAATTACTAATTGATATTTTTAGTCGCAATTGTCTCCAATAAACTTTAAGATTTTGTCAAATTGAATTTGCGTCGTTGTCAGTTTTCAATACGTGTAACAACATTTTAAGTGGATTAAAGAGTATCAGAATTCTAAAATGCCGAAAATAATCGACAAGAAAATTCTAGGATTTATAAAAAAAAAGCTTTCCAAAAAAGGATTTGCAATATTTTTGAGGTAAGTACGCATACAAGTATAATTTTTTCTTGCATTAGCTGTAGGATCTATTTGAGGACTGGAAATGCTACTGAATGTCTTCATTCATACGCTGTTAATGGTTTAAGTATAAAAGTATTATGTACTATAGTTAATTGCTTTTTGTAGTTTGACTTAATATAGGATAGAGAAATACAACAATAATTATTTTATTAACCAGGATATGCAAAGCAAAATAACCTAGGTAGATACCAGCACCCCCGACCCCCGAAAACGTCTACACGACAGTACTACAATTCACATGTCAGTTAACTCCGCTCCTCGGCCCTTGCACAAATTCACTTTCCAGCTGCCAACTATTAAAGGGCTGAACGTCAGGCGTGAAACCTTGAGACGCAAACATTACAAAAAGTGCGCCAGGCGAAAAGGAAAATCATAGAAGAAGACATTTTGAGTAGCAGTAGACGCTCATCCAGAAAACCTAAAGGTCTCCTGACCCACGATAATTAGCTGCAAAGCGACTCACGTCTAGAAGATTTCCTGGAATAAAAAGCTACTAACACTAATACCAAAAAGCCATTCAAATTTACATTTTCCCGTGTAGGGGGGGTGCAAAGAAGCGCTTTCATGCACGATCTGTAAGGAAGTTACTTATTACCAGGTATTCATTAATTATTTTGTAAAAGCCCAATTTTTCATATACGAGTACATATTTCGCTTGGGTTTACAAAAGAGATCATCATGTTCACTCAGTGCCACTGCGCTATTATATAAAGTCGTAATTTTACAACTTGGGCCTGACGTCAAAAGGTATGAAAATTACGTACGTCGCAGAGTTATTATTATAATATGTATGATATACCTATTATCGTAACACGATATAACCAACATTACACGAAAGCTGCCAAATATAAGGCCTCAAACACAATCAACTATTAAACTTGCGTAGCAAATACCTATTTTTTGTCAATTTTAAAAATCGAAATAAAAACATTTTTCTCTTTGATTTACAAAAGTAATGTTTTAGATAGGGGTATGAACTTTAAGATGGGTAAGATTCTATTACAATTATATATGATAAGTATCTACGTAAGAAAGTAAGTTGAAAAAGAAACAAAGGATTGCCACTTTTTAGTTTCTTTGTGGTCTCAGAATAATGGATGATCAAAATTACCTACTTACGTAATATAATAATGTAAAAAGCCATCTTTTGCGGTAATGCGCATAACGCATGAGCTTTCTAATTTCCTCTTGAATCGGGGAAAAATCTTAGCTCATTAATTAAGTAAAAGTATACGCACACCTTTACCTAATTTAGAGTATAAAATTCTTAATAAACTCGGCTCAGGCAACCCTACCGGGTTTATTGGCGTGAATATTATACTAACCTGAATAATTATGAAGTTAATGTGTGTAACTGACTCTCAATTTATAATTCAATAAAATGATTTATATTTATATTTAAACTAGACTTACAACCATATATATATTTTACAAACTAATTCAATTAGGTCCTTAGAGGTGGGAAACGTGTTATACAATTAGCTCCCAAAGCCTTGAAAATTGGGAAAAAGCATTAAAATTAATTAAAAAAAACGTGATATTAAATCGGACAGAATACCGTTTTGGATAACAAAGCTATGAAGCAAAAATTAAATAGAACCAATATAACCGATTTTATGAAGAACAAAATTTGAGACATGTAAGGTATGTTTGCAATGATCATAATTTAGTAAGTCCTTGACGAATTAGTTATTAAAGTAGAGATACTGCTGTCCTACAACATTGCTTCACATAACCAGCACTTTCTCTACAGTCCCGTTTGAATGTTAAATTTGTTGATCATAAATCCTTTTACATTGCGACCACATTTCTATAGCGTTATACTGACAATGGTAAGGTGACAAACGTAGTATTTTATGTCCAGAAGGTTTCACATATTCGTCCAATTCAAATTTCTTTTGTGGTAACGAATAGCCCAAATTTCGTCTTTCATAGCCAGTCAATTAATTTATATTTTGGTCAGGATTTGTTTGGAATTCCCTCATAAAGGCCGGAGTGGTGAGAAGCGTTATCCATAATAATTAAAGATCTTGGAGGTAAGTTTGGAACTCACCGGGTTTTAAACCATTTTTTGAAATTGACTCTGCTCATAGAATCATCGTAATCACCCTTCTTGGAACCCTTTTAAAAATTAAACTGGTGCCTTTAAGAGAGCCGTGTTCATTGCCTGCGTCCACTACTATATAACGACACCTAAATATAATTCAGTTTATTTAGTAATTTTAAATTTTACTAAATACATTAAAAGAAACATTAACCACAAATCATCGCAAGATTGTTAGATTTTTTCCATTTAAACCCTCTATACACTATGTCACCACTGAGTAAGGGCCGAAATAGAACAAGTGAAGAATCCACTTAGTTCTTCAAGGAGTTGTCTTCGAAGGTTTGCAATAGTTACATATTCATAAACTTTCATAAAACATTCATAAAATCAGTTATTTTGGTTTTATTTACTTTTTGCTTCATAGACTTGTTAGCCAAATAATCCTTGTCCATCTGAACACCACGTTTTTTCATTCATTTCAACGTAGTTTTCTTATTTTTCAACGCATTTGAGGCTGTTTGCAACACGCTCCCACAATCAATTGGAACACCATTTGTTACTTGAACCTTCTCCATCTCCAAGAAAGCCAAAACGTTATTTAGAATTAATAGCTGTGCGTGCTGATTGTAACGTTGTGGAGCCATAATACTATGGTTTTCAAAGTTTTTTTGAGTTAAAACTTTTGATAAACATGTTTGACGTATTCTATCTTTTGACAATAATCGATCAGGTAAAAGGTACAGACATTTATTTAAGACCTGCCTTTAATTACTTTATTTTTCCTTTCATCCATTTTACATATGATAAACAAAGCAAGAAAAAAAGGTGAAGGGTCCAAGTTATAAAATTAAGACTTTACCTACTAGAACCTCAGTTCTGTAAATAACAAATTGTATAGGAGTACTCCAAGTACTCCACCAAAAACTACTCTACCAAATGTGATAAAGATCGTGCATATTCTGGTTGCTTGGTAAAGATAAAAATATTTAGTAGCACTTTCAGTTTAAGATAAACAAAACAAATTATTGAATTTAATTTATTAAATAGATGAGTTTTCAATATACTTTTAGATGTATTTTATTTTTAGGTGAGTACCTACTAGAACTGTACAAATCATTATATAAGAATACGCCCTCGACAAGGATGAAGCAGACCATGTGACACCAGTAATAAAAAGACGTAAAAAAAAAGTTTTACACTTTTTACTTTTTACAGAATAAATTATTGTAGTTTCTTTATTTTTTCCTCATGTTACTGTTAAACATAATATAGCTATAGCTTATTATTTTTTATTATTTATATGATGTAAATAATGTTATAACCTCAAGGTAAATTATAAAACAGTAAAATTTCACTTTTTGGAACGCTCAATATATGTAAAAAGAATAAGGCTCACGACTTTTAATACCTTAGTATATATTATAGGTATGATGATAAGCTTAGAGTTTTGGAATTGAATGAAAAGTAGCGGAAAGTGAAGAAAAGTCTGTTATATCGATTTATTGCTAATAACCGTCAAAGTTCAATATTTAAATTAACCAATAAAACCACATAGAGAATCGCGAGACTTAAGAACTATGAATAAATTAGTTGCCTTAAACCCTGGAATAATTAGTAGAGTCTGGCATCTAGGTAGGCTTAAGTGTAAACAATATCCATAACCTTAAACCCATTTATCAATCACAGTCAGTGTCCGTTATATATACTGGGTGAAATATGTCAAATTTCCAAGGCTAACGAGATGCAGAAAAAACTGGAACATATTATATGTAATTATATTTCAGCGCTTCGTCCTCAAGATCACTTACATTGTAGTACTGCTTTCAGGTGCTACTTGACGCCACGTGTATATAGAAAAAGAAAATGACAGTAGTGACACTCCATCATTCCCAATTTCACTCTTCTGATCATAATCTCATTCTGTTTTTTTGGCGCTTACCAGCGACACGTGTTTTTTTTTATAAGTGTTTCTTTTAGGTAAAAAATGGGTAAACATAAGAGAAAACGTTCCCTTCGAGATTCGGAATCCAGGTCCTCAGAGGATTCAAGAAGCTCAAAAAGAGTTTGGCGAGTTAAGGACAAAGTTGATCTAGAGGCGTTATTTCGCCGCTGTAAAGCTGATATGCCTCATGACATGAGACGGCGTTATAACGCAGAAATGAAAAGACTGCGAAAGGAAATTAATGATATAAAAAAGGATTTAGGATCAAAAAGGAGATCCAATTCTCCTTTGGTCAATAAAGAGTTTGACGTAGTACTTATCTGGATGGCTCGGATCCTCGGGATAGTGCCCCAAAAGATCGAGAGGAGTCTCTTAGAAGAACCTCTGTGGATAGGTTATCAGATACCCATCAAGATGATGATGTTTTGAAAATTCCATTGTCAGCGGATATCCCTAATGATCCGCCCCATTCTCAGAGTCAGATGGTTGGGTCAAATGATCCCAAATTATCAGAGGAAATAATTAGCTTGTTAGGGCATGACCCAGAAGCAACAAGTAATTCTCAATTTCATTTAAATGAAATTTTATGCAAGAGATGGTCTCATATTTTGTCAAGGGGTCTTAAGACGGATATTAAAAAGGAGATGTTGGAGAAACATTCATTACCCAATAATATAAGATTGGAAGCACCTAGTTTGAACCCAGAAGTAGCATCTGGAATGTCATCATCAGAAATCCGAAAAGATAAATATCTTATAAGAATCCAAGACCAGTTGGGAAAAGGTTTGGGTATTCTTGGTAATTCAATTCAACATTTATTGCAGGAAGATGTTGCTGAAGAGACAAGAAAAAATTTGTTACCTGGTTTATCTGACTCGGCTGCAGTATTTTGTGAATTGCATTATCGGCTGTCCATTCAAAGGAGGGCTTGTATCAACTCAACTTTACAAAAACATGTTTCAGAATTGGGCTTCAGAGCTTTCTGTGGATGAGTTTTTATATGGTATAAACTTTTCTAGTCAGGTGTTTGCTGTGAAAGCAGCAAGGTGGTCAAACTAGATCATATGTGTCTACTTCACAATCAAAAAACTCATTTCGCCCACTGACCTTTTATCCAAGAGAGAGTCGGCAATTGGGGCAGAACTTGGATCGGTATCCAAAGAAAGTCCTAAACCAGAATCTAAGCAGACGGAGTTTCTCAAGACCAGGTCATCCCAAATTGCAACAGGATACAAGAAAGAAAGTATAATGGTAAGTATGGCACTTTCTAGAAGATTGAAACATTGCCTTGATGCCTGGGAAGCTATTACTACAAACACCACAGTGCTTGATTGGTTACAGGGTTATAAAATTCCTTTTACATCGCAACCTTATCAATTAAGACCACCCAGCTTTAGAAAAGTGTCAGAGGGGGAAAGGAATAATTTGAGCAGAAAGATTAGTAAGCTAATAAAACAAGGTGTTATTGTAGAATGTAACCCTTGCAAGGATAAGTTTTTATCTTCATATTTTTTACTTGATAAACCTAATGGTGGATAGAGGTTTGTTTTAAATTTGAAAAAAACTTAACGCATTCATTAATCGACCACATTTTAAGTTAGAGGATGGTAGAACTGTTCTAAAGCTTATTAACAAGGGATGTTATATGACAAAATAGACTTAAAGGATGCTTATTATTTGGTGCCAATTCATAAATCTTTATCAAAATTCTTGAGGTTTCAGTTCAACACTAAACTTTAGAATGTTCAAATCCCTTCCATTTGGTTTGTCTATTTCACCATTTTTATTTACAAAATTATTAAAGCCAGTTTTGGAATACTTGAGGAGTCAGGGATTATGGTGTGTTATATATATATAGATGACTTTATTTTGGTAGCAAAAAACAAGTTGATAGCAATTGAGCAGACACAGTTAGCTTGTGTCACATTGCAAAATCTTGGGTTTGTAATAAATAGAGTTAAGAGCTCTTTGGAGCCATCTCAACAATGTACATTTTTAGGTTTTATTTTTGACAGTTTGTTAATGACTATTCAACTTACCCTTGAGAAAAAACAAAAGATAAAAAATACAGTAGAAAAATTATCAAACAAGGAGTCTTGTTCTATTAGGTATCTTGCTCATGTGGCAGGGCTGTTGGCAGCAGCATGCCCTGCTGTGAAATATGGTAGGCTTTATGTTAAAGGCATAGAAAGGGATACATTTTTAGCCTTAGAAAAAAGTAGAGGTAACTATGATGTGAGTCTAATTATCTCCACCAATGCAAAATCAGATCTAAAGTGGTGGAAGGAAAATATTACATCTTCATTTAATAATATTGATAGTGAAAGTTATTTTTTAGAAATTTTTACTGATGCTAGTATGTCAGGTTGGGGAGCAGTGTGTGGGAATAGCACTGTTTCTGGTTGGTGGAAGAATGATGAATCTAATCTTCACATAAATATGTTGGAATTAAAAGCAGTCAGGTTTGCTTTAGAGTGCTTTGGAAAGGGCTTAAGGTCAACATTAATTTTATTGAGAGTAGATAATATCATCAATAAAATGGGAAGTATCCAACACAGCCATTTAAATGAAATTACTCGATCTATTTGGCAATGGTGTGAGTTGAGAGATATTTTTATTCATGCAGGCTATGTACCGTCTCAAGAAAATTAAGCTGATGCCCATTCTCGTAAGATTTCAGTAGAAACAGAATGAGAGTTGGCAAGCTATGCTTTCATTCAGTTAGTTGAGAAATTTGGTCAACCAGATATTGATCTCTTCGCTTCCAGAACTAATACCAATGAGGTAAATATTTTTCTTGGATGAGGGATCCTTGTTCACAAGCAGCGGATGCTTTTACTGTGTGTTGGTCACATTTGAATTTTTACGCCTTTCCGCCTTTTGCTCTAATTTTAAGAACTCTTAAAAAGATTATGACTGATAAAGCTAGAGGTATTTTGGTGGTTCCAAATTGGCCCAGTCAACCTTGGTTTCCTATTTTTCAAAGCATGCTCATCCAAGAACCTATTTATTTTAAGCCTAATTCTAAACTCCTTACTTCTCCTTTTAGAGATCAGCACCCATTGGGAAAGCAGCTTATCCTGGTTGCAGGGCTTTTATTACCGAAGCATTAATTAGACGGAATTTTCCAAGGGAGACAGTACCAACTATTTTAGATTCTGTATCGCCTAATACATTGAAGCAATATAATACAGCATACTGCGCCTGGTGGCAGTTCTCACAATCCAAAGGGATTAATATGTATGCCCCCCAAACATCAAACATACAGGACATGCTGCATAATAAGAGATGGTCATATGGTATGTTTAATTCTTGTCGTTCAGCATTGTCTTTGGCCTTACCAGGCGATTTGGGTAAAGACTTGGGAATAAGGCGTTTTCTTAAAGGCATAGCCAGGATTAGACCAAGCAGACCGAGATATAATTATACTTGGGATCCAAGTATGGTTCTTAATTACTTAGAAACCTTATTTCCTCATAATTTTAGTATTAATATATAGGTCATCGTCTTCAAACTATATCTCTAATTAGAGTGGAAAATATTCACTTTCAGGAAAAGGGGGCACAAATTTTAATTACTGATTCAATAAAAACTTCGGCTTCAGGTGTCTGTCAGCCATGTTTATTTGTTCCTTTTTTTGAAGAGAATCCAAGGCTGTGTGCTGCATCAATGCTTTTAGAATACATTGAGCGAACTGCTCCCAGACGGAATAAAGAAAGCCTTTTGTTTATTGATGTCAAAGGGCCAGGGAAGAGCCTCTCTCGCCAAACCCTGGCAAATTGGGTAAAAATGGTCCTGAATAAATCAGGAGTAAACACACAGATATTGAAAGCTCACTCTACTAAGCATGCTTCTACTTCAAGTGCATTGGGAAAAGGAGTAAGCTTAAGTATTATTAAGAGAACTGCAGGATGGTCTACAAATTCTAACTCCTTTATGAAGTTTTACAACAGACCAATCCTTTCAGGGTCAGCCTTTGCGACTGCAATTCTTTGATAATAATTATTATCTGTTGTTTAAGAATTTGTTCTGTTACATATATTATAGGCAAAAATTGCTATTTCTGTTTCCATTAATTGAATATAACAGTATTGTATTTGAGCTGTGAGGATATTTTTTGGCAAATCTGTAAACCTCTACAATGTAAGTGATCTTGAGGACGAAGCGCTGAAATATAATTTTTCGATCAAACGAACTTACCTGTGAAGCTTTGATCGTAATTATATGAAGCGTTTCGTCCGAAGAGATCACTACCCACCCTCCCCATCATCAGTGCTTTGATTCTAAGGAGTAAAAAACGTTCAGATCTGATGATTTTCCCTCCAAAAAATATAGTTTCTTTAAAAGGAATGAGGTTATGATCAGAAGAGTGAAGTTGGGAATGATGGAGTGTCACTACTGTCATTTTCTTTTTCTATATACACGTGGCGTCAAGTAGCACCTGAAAGCAGTACTACAATGTAAGTGATCTCTTCGGACGAAGTGCTTCATATAATTACGATCAAAGCTTCACAGGTAAGTTCGTTTGATCGAAAAATTTTTGGGTTGATAGAGTTTAGGGGCGCATTCGGTCCCTGAATGCCGAGCTTCAAAATGGCGGCTTGACGTGACAGAAAAGTCAATTGCCTGTAAATAGCAATATTAGCAATTTTTCCTCACTTTTTCCAAGTTTTTTGTTTTGTTTTCGTGTTTCACTATACAATATACACAAAGCAGGAAAATATGGAAGATACGCAGGTAAGGGAGCTATAAGCAAGTATTTTGAAACCATAAAATCATATCCGAAAAAGCCCCTATTCGGAGACGCGGCTTTTATTTATTAGAGTTGGATTCTTCATGTGAAATATGGAATATGGGTAGACAGTGTAGACAGCAAGGCAACCTAAAGTACTTGTTCCACGCATAAAAAGTTTTAAAAATCTATACAAAAAGATTTCCTAAATCATAAAATAGAAATTTTAATCCTAGAGTATGAATGATTGAAAGAGACATTTCAATGTGAAAGTCTCTTTTGGCTGCACCTTTCTATGCATTGTAGTCATGCACATTCGGAATGCTTTTGGTGTATAATATGTGTTATTATGGTATTTTTACCTATATGCCGTCTCAAATTATTATGGACTGGGGTGTGCCATGGAAAACAGATGGCCCTGTATAAATTTTCGACAATGACATTGAGTGAATTTGGCAAGAAAATGAGGTTACAAATTTGACAAATGTCTGGTTCATTCATGAAATGTTGCCAGATTAATGTTATGAGAAGAAGTATTTAATTATACAAAATAAAATAAAAGGCTTGTTATAAGCATAGATGTTATGATTCTAGTCATAAAACTAGGTAGTTGGATATCAGAAAACAATAATAAATAGCTGGCGTAAATACGTTTTTTTATTTACGTAAGTGGTGAATAACAAAAAAATAGACATAGGTATACGCTAGAACATCATCATAATTTGGTGCTTAACATAAAACCAACAGAAAAAAACATATAAATACAACAACAAACAAACAGAATTGGCTTTTGAACAAATTCCGCCCTCATAAATTGTTTTCCGATCTTTGATGTGGTGGTCCAATGAATTTTTTATCTTATGCTTTTGCAGATCTGATCTGTTTGTTTCCAGTCTGAATTTTGGACCGCAATTTCCTCTTTTCTGTAAAAGATGTTTTTGTGCCTAAAGGTATCAACGGCTTTTCTGGTTATTCTCGGATAATAACTCTGCGATTGATGATTGAAGAAATCCATCTTGTTAAAAGGATGATAGGCATATCTCGATATTCAGAGAAAGCGTAATCTGCTGACTTTTGTGTTTATCCCAGCCTGCAACACCTTTTTTGTTCCGTAATTCTCTGCGTTTGTTAATACTGAGTTTTTTTGGTGTCAATACCAATTTATACAATGAGTCACAAACCATATATGTATGCAATCTTATTATCACATTTGTGCAGGAATGTCAAACAATTTTCTCGCTATATTTAGAGTCGTTTGTGACCCTAAACAGGTAATTTTGAAATCAGAAGAAGCGGTAAGAAATATTTCTTAGTTCTCACCTCGGTTTAAAAGAAACATTTTCTAATGTTTTTAAATCGTGTTTTGCATTCAGCTTTGTTTATATATTCCAAACTCTGCATATGTAGTCTAACATTGTTGCTATAGATACTTAATGCTTGGCAGTGTGGATTCGCTACAGAGGGAAATCTGGGCAATTGATGTATGTTAGCTTGTTGTATAGTAGCCTGAATTGAGTATTTAAAAATAGGAGAGATAATTTGCCTTCGCCATTTTGCCCACAAATTACTATCTGTGGTGGGAGGTGTCTACGGCCACCTCCCATATGTGCAACATCTTATCTTTAATAGTTACTGTATCATGGTTATTAGGTTCTAAACTTACTCCAATAACATTGTCAATATAATCATACAAACAAATGGCAAGTGTTTATTGTAAGAATCTCTACAACAAGAACACTGTACTCTTGAGAAGTTGTGGAAATTTTTTTGTAGCACAGTAACGAGCCAATTTTGGCGGACCAGAGAAAAATAGTCGAGTGGAACACCTTTTGATAATATTTCTCCATTTATTATCACATTAGCAGGCTGATCCAAATTGGCTAGCAGTGATTCCTCGTCAGAATCCAATTGTGAAATAATAGACATGTTGAAATAATTATCAATAAGAACATCAACATAAACGCTCAATTTACGGTAAACGATACACCACTGTAAAGAGTAGAGAAGATATGCAACCTGGGCTGCAATATCAGTGATTCGAAGAGACGCGAGAAGCATTTGAAATGTGGTGTTACCGACGCATGCTACGGGTCTCATACACATACCATAGAACTAACATCATGATTCTCAAGAGACTCAGAAAAGACAAGGAAATTATTACTACCGTAAAGAACAGAAAACTGACCTACTTTGGCCACATTATACGTAATGATAAGTACCAACTTCTACAATTAATCATACAAGGCAAGATTGAGAAAAGGCGAGGCTCTGGACGCAGGCATATATCCTGGCTGGCCAACCTTAGAAAATGGACTGCCCATAACATCAACCGACTTATTCCGAGCTGCAGTGAATAGGATCAACATCATAAGAAGATAGGCACCTTTAGAAGAGAATAAGGAGAATGAAATAATAAATATCTTTTCACTTAATATACATAATAACTATTATATAATCTGAAGATGTATTTAACTGTATTACCATATATCAAGCCGACTTTACTCCAATCGTTCAAATTCCACGAATTGTTGTGAATTCACACACTCGATCATTCATTGGGAATAGAAAGATAGTAATATGTCTACCTTATTACTTCTATCTTCTTAAGAAAGAGGTGCTTCTGCATATTTTCTTAATTGTCTATTAAGTTATATATGATGATGTTTGGATGTTCGAGCTTATATCAGTAGTACTTTATTTACCAAAATAAAAAAGTATCATGAACGAATTATCAATTATAATATCCTGGGGTTTTTTACCTCCCCTACCCATTTCATGATTTTGCTTCTTTCTACTACACATTCAAAATACTGCCTACTTCTGGCAGGCTCAGTATTTTGAATGAGTGATACTTAACTTTTTATTAATTTGGCAACGTTTTACAAATAATTTAGACATTTGTCAAATTTGTAACCTCATTTACTTGCCAAATTCACTCAATGTCTTTGTCAAAAATTTTTACAGGGGCAAAACATCTGTTTTCCATGGCACACCCCAGTCCATAATAATTTGAGACGGCATATACCTACTAATCTGGCATTAAGAATCCAATTTTAAAAAGATCTGCATCTGCAAACGGGGACATGCTATTTAGAACATGACTTGTTAATATTTGCTCAACAGATACATGCCTATAGAGCAGCTCTAACCACCCCACAATTTTGACCAAAGTTACTAAGTTACCATGGTCAGACTGTATATGATGACTGCCTGCACACAGTTTTATCCAACCATCGAAGCAGAATAGAGGACAATTTATTAAGATTCTATTATTCCAATACTGCCTAAAATGCGCTGGTGGATGTCGCCTGCTCCTGCTCTGTACATCTCATTCTATTATTCGTTGCAGAAAATGAGTTTTTTCAATATCCTGTTGTTTAGCATATTTAAGAACTTAGTATTTTAGTTCAGTACATACTATAATTTTATTATATTATATTGATACAAAATATATAGACTAAAAATGCCCTGGATAGTCATTAGGTGATTAGTACTTTCAGTAGTCATATCCGACATACAGGGTGTCTTTTTTAAGTGCGTGCAGTATTGCTATCTACGAAACGGCTGTAGTTACAAAGTCGGTTAAATTAGAAAAATTTTGATCTTTTATAGAGTCTGTTTAGAAAACGTTCACAGGGTTGCCACATTTCGAGTGGTTTCTGAAATATTTAGAAAAATCTAAAAAATGCCAAAAATTAAAATCTCTTCTAATAGTTTTTGAAATAAACTATTGGTGACACAAAAAGAGTTTAAATTACGAAGTTTCACTACACTCTAATCTCTCTCATATGACATCTCGATCAGCTTCGTGTAACGCCTAGTTACCACCTAGTTACCAGTATAAAGTAAATTTTTATAAATACGGACCTGGATTTTTTTTTTCATAATTTAAAAGTTCTTTTTTTTCTTATTATTAGGGCGTATTACACAATTAGGGTTTTAAACGTTTCGACCAATTAAATCTGTTTTTTTCTTCAGTAAATGCGTCAGAATAATTACCATCAATACTTGCAATGTTTTTAGTACCCTAAAGAAAATTATTACAAAAATTAAAAGAAAGGAACTTATTATTGTGTTAATATGAACAAGATAGTTATGTTAGAAATGAAGCGATGACTTAATATTTTGACCTATTTTGTAAACAACTATTGTTTTAGGAAATTAAATGCTCAAATTGTCTTCCTTGGTTTCTTAGGCATAACCTTGCCCTCTTCTTAATATTGGCCTGGACGTTTTCTAACATTTGTGGCGTAATTTTATTACAAGCCATTTGAATTTTTCTTTTCAAATCCTCCACATCTTGTGGCGCACTTTATCATAGGAGTTATATCAGGGGACCTAGGAGGCCAATTAACTGGCAATTTTTTATCACAATTAATTTAAGAAATTTAATAAACTCGTCAACTGAATTAACGCATCACTAAAAATTACCAAATGTTTAATTATTATTTTTGGCAAACCTACTGAACGGATTTGTTTAATTCCTTTTTTGGCTGAAAAGTCGCTTTATTTAGAAATTTAATGCTTTCTTAGTTTTTGATTGAAATAATTGTTTTTGGAGTACAGGAAAAAACAACTGTACCTACAAGGCTGTGCCTTAGAAACCAAGGATGACAATTTGAACATTTAATTTCTTAAGGCAATAGTGGTTTACAAAATAAATAGCATTAAGTCGTCGCTTCATTTCTAAAATAAGTATCTTGTTCATATTAGCACAATAATAAGATTCCCTTCTTTTAATTTTTGTAATAATTTTCTTTAAGGCACTAAAAACATTGCAAGTATTGATGGTAATTATCCTGACGCATTTACTGAAGAAAAATACAGTACTAACTTTCATTACTCCATAAACAGGATCGGATTTAGATAGAATACCTTGAAACCTCGAAACGTTTAAAACCCTAATCGTGTAATACGCCGTTATATTAAGAATAAAAAGAACTTTCAAATTATGAAAAAAAAAATTTCAGGTCCGTATTTAAAAAAATGAACTTTATACCGATAACCAGGTTGGTAAGCGTTACAAGAAGCTAATCGATATGTCATATGAGACAGTCTAGAGTGTAGGAAAACTTTGTAATTTAATTTTTTTTGTGTCACCAATAGTTTTTGAAATAGAAGAGATTTAAATTTTTTGCATTTTTTAGATTTTTCTAAATATTTCAGAAACCACTCGAGATATGGCAACCCTGTGAACGTTTTCTAAACAGGCTCTACAAAAGTCAACTTTTTGCTAATTTAACCGACTTTGTAACTACAGCCAGATAACATCAAATGCTTGAATACACAAAAACCTTTTAAAGTGCAGATAAAACAATTACTGATTTATATTCTGACTGTTCATGTCCCTTTAGACATCATATTGAAAACAAATAATGTATCCTATTTACTACTGTTTACTTTGTTTCAGTATATTTTCATGTATATGTTTGTTCGAGTGTATTGAACATTGGAAATAAAGCTTATTATTATGTAGTTCCTGGTTAGGAATTCACAGCTAGATGTTTAGCTGGCAGATTTCTTCTGATACACGGGACTTAGCCAAGTCCATCAGAAGTTATTTGTCATTAAGAAACGATCTCATGATGTTGCATGTGTGCAGTATAACTGCTTTCTGTGCCACTGAATGTGCATAAAGAACACACGCGCGGAGCGCCCATAAAAGTAACTGAAATGTCGAAACGTTTGAAATATTTTACTTCATATTCACAAACATAACAGCTTTTGAAAAATGGTAAAAAAACGTGCTAAAATTCATAAAAAGATATAAAATGGTACCACGAGTACCCATATCAAGGTTCCCATTTATGACATATTGTTTGTGATTATGAAATGAATCTACAATTGAAATTTCAGTTTTATAGCTTTGATTGTTCCTAACTGTTATTATTTATTATATATTTTAATAAGGGAATAAAACCTACAAAAAATATTGCTAAACAAAAAAAACTAAAGTTAAATGTTGCAGCATTATTTGGGACACCGTATACTATTTAAAATAAAAATCAACGCTCTATTTATCAAGAAACTACTGGAACTTACGCAATAAATTAACTGATATCAATTTACATGAAAAAATCCTAAAATTCTAGTTTACAACATTTTTTTTGGACACTCTATACTATCCAATACGTAAATATATGCCCTATTTATCATACGACTACTAGAACCTACGAATAAAATCGACAACTATTGATTTATATGGGAAGAATCGATATTTCTATAGTAAGCATATGAAACTCTCTCCAACCGGCCCAGAAACCTAAATTTTTAGATAAAAATCGTGAATTTCAGCCTTAAACAGCTGATATCGCGTTTTAATGAAGATTTATCTGGAAGGCTATACGAAGAGCAAAAAAGTAAAATAATTTTAGTGTTTTTTTAACAATTTGTGGATAAAATGGCGAAGGAATTATTTCGCAGTAAATACTCATATACAGGGTGTCTTTTTTAAGTGCGTGCAGTATTGCTATCTACGAAACGGTTGTAGTTACAAAGTCGGTTAAATTAGCAAAAAGTTGACTTTTGTAGAGCCTGTTTAGAAAACGTTCATAGGGCTGCCACATTTCGAGTGGTTTCTGAAATATTTAGAAAAATCTAAAAAATGCCAAAAATTTAAATCTCTTCTATTTCAAAAACTATTGGTGACACAAAAAAAGTTTAAATTACGAAGTTTCACTACACTTTAATCTCTCTCATTTGACATCTCGATCAGCTTCGTGCAACGCTTACCAACCTATTTACCAGTCTAAAGTGATTTTTTTTTAAATACGGACCTGGATTTTTTTGTCATAATTGAAAGTTCTTTTTATTCTTAATATAAGGGCGTATTACACAATTAGGGTTTTAAACGTTTCGACCAATTAAATCCATCATCAAGGTATTCTATCTAAATCCGATCCTGTTTTTGGTTAATACTGTGTTTTTCTTCAGTAAATGCATCCGAATAATTACCATCAATACTTGCAATGTTTTTAGTACCTTAAAGAAAATTATTACAAAAATTAAAAAAAAGGAATCTTATGATTGTGCTAGTATGAACAAGATACTTATTTTAGAAATGAAGCGATGACTTAATGCTATTTATTTTGTAAACCACTGTTGTCTTAAGAAATTAAATGTTCAAATTGTCATCCTTGGTTTCTAAGGCACAACCTTGTAGGTATAGTTGTTACTCCCTGTACTCCAAAAACAATTATTTCAATCAAAACTAAGAAAGCATTAAATTTCTATACAAAGTGACTTTTCGACCCAAAAAGAAATTAAACAAATCCGTTCAGAAGGTTTGCCAAAAATAATAAGTAAACATTTGGTAATTTTTATGTGATTGACGAATTTAGTTGACGAGCCTATTAAATTTCTTAAACTAATGTGATAAAAAATTGCCAGTTAATTGGCCTTCTAGGTTCCCTGACATAACTCCTATGGATTTTTCTATTTGGGGTTTTATAAAGAATGATGTGTACAAAAGTGCGCCACAAGATGGAGGATTTGAATAGGAAAATTCAAATGGCTTGTAATAAAATTACCCCACAATTGTTAGAAAACGTCCAGGCCAATATTAAGAAGAGGGCAAGGTTATGTCTAAGAAACCAAGGAAGACAATTTGAGCATTTAATTTCTTAAAACAATAGTTGTTTACAAAAGAGGTCAAATTATTAAGTCATCGCTTCACTTCTAACATAAGTATCTTGTTCATATTAGCACACTAATAAGATTTCTTTCTTTTAATTTTTGTAATAATTTTCTTTAAGGTACTAAAAACATTGCAAGTATTGATGGTAATTATTCTCACGCATTTACTGAAGAGAAACATAGTAATAACTGTCATTACTCCAAAAACAGGATCGGATTTAGATAGAATACCTTGATGATAGATTTAATTGGTCGAATCGTTTAAAACCCTAATTGTGTAATACGCCCTTATATTAAGAATAAAAAGGACTTTCAAATTATGAAAACAAAAATCCAGGTCCGTATTTAAAAAAATTAACTTTATACTGGTAACTAGGTTGAGAAGCGTTATACAAAGCTGATCGAGATGTAGTATGAAAGAGATTAAAGTGTAGTGAAAATTTGTAATTTAAACTTTTTTTGAGTCACCAATATTTTTTGAAATAGAAGAGATTTAAATTTTTGGCATTTTTTTAGATTTTTCTAAATATTTCAGAAACCACTCGAAATGTGGCAACCCTGTGAACGTTTTCTAAACAGGCTCTACAAAAGTCAACTTTTTGCTAATTTAACCGACTTTGTAACTACAGCCGTTTCGTAGATAGCAATACTGCACGCACTTAAAAAAGATACCCTGTATATCAACACCAAACTCCTTGCATAATTATAAAATTGCTTTCATTGGTAAGATTTAATAAAGCGTTCATCGCCTATATCCAACATTTTATTCTGCCTTGCCTACGTACTAAATAATCCACCCTTTCTATGTAAAATACACACTGCTTATGAACCTTTTCTGCATTATTAGCATATATTAGCTTTTTGCATCATTTTTTGAGCCACCCTATACTATCTAAAACACAAATCAACGTCCTATTCATTATAAAACGACCCGAAGTAACAAATAAAATCCATTACTATAGATTTATATGACACATATAGAAAATTGTATGTTAAACACATGGGGTCTCAAACCGGCCCAAAAAACTAAATTTTGAGATAAAAATCGTGCATTGCTGCCTTTAACAGCTAATATCTCGTTTCGATGAAAATTTATCAGAAAATGTATAAGAAGAGCTAAGAAAGTACAAGAATAGAGCTAGACGGAGAGCCCATTTTCGATGCTCTGCCTAGAACAGTAACTGAGCACGGGTGGCCCAAAAATAAGGTACAAATTTAGCAGTTTTTTTTAATTTTCTCAAAAACCGTGAAAGCTAGCTTCTTTTTGATACAAGCATCTGATAGCCCTTAATGACCTCTTCATACATCATATTAACCTGCATATCGAAAAACCGTACCGTTTCCAAGATAAACAGAAAAATGTAAAAATTTTAAAATGTTCAAAGGGGTAGGTCGTGAAAATTATCAGCCAAAATCGATTGTCATAGATTTTATCAAAAATAGTCTCATATGAAAAGGGGACAAAAATATGTAAAAAATTTGCAAATTTTGGAATTTTCAGTAATTTGCTTCCCCTTCAAAATGGCACCTAAAACGTAATTTTTCGACTTTTTATCGACATTTTAATATTCATATGTGTATAATTCAAAAACTAAACATGGTATAACGATGCTATGAACACCAATGAATAGATCATTTTCGACCACAAAATACCTGCTTAATTTGTAATTCAAGGTTTTTAATTTAGTTGACGTAATGATCAAATAAAAACATTAGGTAATTTTTACAAAATTTTAGCAGTTTTTCACTTCCTATAAGACTGTTATGAATCTAAGCAAGATGGTAATTAACGTTTTGAGCAGTATTTGAGACGACTCACACTTAATTGAGACACTGCTGTTCTATTGTCATAAATGGCTTTGCTGTAAAATGAAAAAAGTCACTCTACCCCTATCAATGAGAAATTTTATCAGTTAAACCTCGGAACCTGGAAACGATAAAAGTGTAAGAGGAAGTTTTAAAGTTCGACCTCGCTATTGCTCCAAATAACAAAGGTGTCGTCCACGTATCAGAACCGGCACTTTGGCCTTTTATTTGCTGGTTCCTTTAGAAATATCTTGTGGAAATTCCTGGTTAATATGTTCTTAACGGGTATCATTGTGAAGATCGAAACAACATCGAAGCTAACGAGAATTTCTCCTGCCTGTAGAAAGAGTCAAATAATGCAGTGATGCACAAAATGAGTGGAGTCTCTTAAAAAGCTGTCAGTATTTCCTATTTTAGCAGCAGTTTTGTGAGGTGTTTTGCGATTTCGTAGGTCGGGCTTCCTATGGTGCTCACGATGGGCCTTATCCGGTTTGTGGATCGGCAAGCTACTGGAAAAGCACAATGTCGGTCTTGAAACGCACTCGTACAATACAACGGAGCTTGAGATCGGCCAAAGATCCATGTAGTTTCAAACTCGGAGTTCCATGTACCTGTGGCGGTATACATTGGCACCACAAAACGCAGTGTCAACACGAGGATTACGGAACTCAAGAGGAGTTGCAAGCTGGGACAAACACAAAAGTCAGCAGTAGCAGAGGACGCTCGCTCCGAAGGTCATGACATCCTTTTCAACCAGGTGGATATCTTATATCAATCGCAGCGTTTCTATCCGAGACTAACGAGAGAAGCCATTGAGATCTTTAAACACGACAACAATTTCAACAGGAAGGAGGAAGTTACGTTTCTAAATGCAGACTGAAAATGAGTTCAACGACATACTTGAAGTACGATGAAACCCCGCGCCATCACTACATCCATTTGAGTCCCTCCACTGCAGCGCAACGGCGGGGGAATAAATACCACGAAGTACACCACAGTCAAATCAGTCAACGTCGGGAAGCACGAGAGATCACTTCGCCCCTTGCCTCATCGCGCCTTTGATAATGTCCGCCGCAGCTGTATGAGAAATTCCATTGGACCACGGCTTCAAAGCCCGAAAAACACTTTAGATTGTATTTCAAGTTGTTTAGGTCAGTATAACGCAGGTATGGTATCCAACTCGAGGACACACCATAAAAAAATTAGGTGTGACATTGAGATAACCTGAACTAACCTAAACTTTTTTGTAGAAACTGTAGATCAGAGCCATTGACTGCTGGTTACAACTTTGATTACGATTGTGGACTACTTTTTTAGAACATGGTAGCGTATATTGATATTGACTGATTTTAAGTTAATTATTTTCCAAAAAGGAATATTAAAGAAGTGGTATTAAAAACATTAATAAACAACATCGGACAAAAATTAATTACAAATACTACAAACTGGTCAAAAACGCGGTAGTAAGTAAAATTTTCTGTCACACTTGTAGAGGGGAAGTAATAAAGTGGGTATGTGCCAAAACTTATGTTTCAGTATTTGGTTGGTTTAACGTAGTGATTAATTCTGTAGAACAACCCTACAAACACGGCCGTATAATAAGTATTAACTAGGCTGTGACAGCACGGTTACCATGGCCACCGACTGTGTGGCCAATAGAAATGCACTTCGCACCTCAAAGGATAATAGTGAGTTACAGGCTTACAGTTTTCGAACCTTCTTAAGCACACTAGGATGTCCTGGTAAGTTAAGCAGGAAATAATATCCATGGAAATGAAAGAAATTGCTATAAGCCATTCACTTATTATTGTCGTCAAATAGGCGTTAGAAATTTGACTTTGACATTTTTATCATATCTTCCCAACATGTGCTAAAAGGCGATGGGTATAAAAAAAATGAGACTAGATGACAAAAATAAGTGAATGGGTAACATCCATATACTCAATCCATACAATCAAGTGACTTATATCTACAAGATTCTTTCTTAAGAAGTTTGCAAAACCAACATAGACCACTTGCAGTTTTATTGCTACCTCTATTGGCTACGTCATTGGAGTTGTGTCTCAAAAAAATATTCGGGGGTAATACCACGAAAGCTTTAAAATTAACGATAATTTTTGACGATTGCATGTTTTCCATAATTTCACGAGTCCTTTAGGACGAGTGAAATGTTTAAGGAAAACTTGCCAGAGTGAAAAATTATCTGGTTCATTTTAAAGCACGAGCGGTATTTAGTGAGATTATTTCTCGAATAAAAAATACTATTAAGAAATAAATAAGTAGTGTTAGAATATTCGGACGTCACCTTAAATAAGTCAGTCAGACAACGACATTGATTAAGGTTTTATGGTTGATTCCATGACAACGTGAAATAACCGCTGTAATTTTTTAGAAAATTATCGAATTACCGCTTATTAATACCTGTTTTGCTCCCTAGCAATAATATGGATGTGTGAAATAATCACAATAAAATTTCCAAAATTCCAAAAATGGGACATAACACCTTTATCCACTGACGTCTTTTATTAATACATTCGCTTACGGGGCTAATTTTAATCGAATTGTTTATTACATTCTTAGCGGATTGAAGTCGTTTTACTCTATTCAAAAAAAAGCATAAGAGTTTTTTCATTTTCAAATTTAACCACTTATGAGAACTCATTGACAAATCAGAGTGATTCCATCTGTTTTTTCCTCTTCTTGATGTCATCTCACTATTCCCTTTCCTCCTCTCGCCTTTATTTCAATAAAGAACAGGAAAAAGAAAACTCTAATTTATATAATTTTAAATTTTTTCCCTGTATTGTTGTTTTCAATTTCCAATTTCGAGCGCATATAACTTTAAAAATAATAAACCCATCACAATGAGTCCAACTGCTTGTTCTTCTTCTTTATGTGCTCTTGCTGCTCTTCTATAAGCGCAATTATTTTTGGTTCAATAAATAAGTTCAATTTAAGTTCAATTGCTCCCTTCGATGATCACCTCTTAGGCACTTTTTAGAGACTCACATTTTTAGAGAAAACGGCAAATTAGCAGAATCGAATTGTTAAAAAAATTCCAACAATTTTTTGAAAATGACCAATGGAGGGGGGGTTATTCTTCTTATTTTCTCAATTTCCAACTTTGTGTATATCTTCAGAACCAGAGGGCCGATCACAATGAGTCCAACTGTTTTTTCTTCTTCCTAATGTGCACTTTCTCTTACCTAAACAAAACTCCAATTGGTTCAATAATTTCGGAGCTAATCCCCTGCGGTGGTCCACTCTCAGGCCCTTCTAAAATCAACGTTTCACCATTTTTATAAATTCACTTATTAGGCCAATTTCACTAAAATTAAGTTTGTTACGTGCTTAGAGGATGGGACTTGTCCAATTCCGATCAAAAACAGCATAAAAAAAAATCCAATTTTATTTTTAAGGACCGAAGGTGTGGGATATTCTTCTTGTTTTTCTCAGAATTTTCAAAATTACATACCAATAACTTTTGAACCAATGGAGCGATCAGAGTGAATCAAACTATTTTTTTCTTGTTTTTGATGTTCTTTTTAGCCTTCCATAAACGAGTCCCCTTGAATCAATAATTTATCAACCCTTTGGTGGTCGATTTTTAGGCGTTTTTCTAGCATTTATAATAAATTCATTTATAGGACTAATGTCTTTCTAATTAAGTTTATTACGTTTGTACAATATTGCGATCATCCCATATCGATCAAAAACAGCCTTTAAAAAATGTATTTTTCTTTTGAAAATGACCAAAATCGTTATTACATTTTTTCTAAATATCCAACTTTGATCACCTGTAACTTTAGAACAAATGAAAGGATGGCAAAATGTTTTTATTCTTTTTGACGTCCTCTTTCTTATTCCATAAACGAAAGTCCGATTGGTTCAACAATTTCAGAGATAGACCCTCTTGGTTGTCGAATCTTAGACTCTTTATAGTTGCCTTTTATTCTTTTTTTAAAAATTCACTTATAAGTGTAAAAATGAGAAATGGGACATAGAAAACAAGTGTTGTGCAGAAAGGTCGCACCAGTTTAAAATAAAAAGAAAAAATATAAAATTATATAAGCCGTACAAATGGTGTAAACATTTTGCAAACCATTATGAAAGGAAGAAACTGAATTTACGAGAAGGAGCAAGAGAGAAACCTCTAGCAAAAAAAGTGTAAAGCAAAAATAAGGAATATTTGAATCAAAACAACAAACAGATGTGCAGTTCTATAAATTCAGGGAAAACTAGAAGTGGAAAGAAAAAAATTGTAGAAAAAAACATTAAATCAATGACAAGAAGAAAAAACTGGAGCTAGTAGAAATACGAATATAGTTAGAGGAAGATACTGTTTTTGTTAAAAGACATTAAAAAGTACAGGGCGTTATGTCTCAAAAAAAAATATTTACAACTAAATTTCAAAAATTTCAAAAATGGGACATAACACCTTTATCTACTTACGCCTTCAATTATGTGTTTCACTCTATTCCTATGAGAAACACCTATGAGAACGTATGGAAAAATCAGAGTGATTGCATCTGTTTTTTCCTTCTTTTGATGTCATCTTTTATTACTTTTCCTCCTCTCGTCTTTATTTGAATAAAGAAACAGCAACACATGTCTCGAAATATATATATTTTTTAAGCTTCTTTTCTGTCTTTTGTTCTCAATTTCTAATTTCGACCGCTTATAACTTTAGAACTAATAAAACCATCACAACGAATCCAAATGCTTCTTCTACATCTTAATGTGCTCTTTCTTGTTCTATAAAAGAAATTATTTTTGGTTCAATAATTTCTAAGATTGCTCCCTTTGATGATCGACTCTTAGGCATTTTTAAAATCGACTTTTTCCATTTTTAAAAAGATTACCTACAAGACCAATTTCACTCGTAATAAGTTTGTGACGTACTTAGAGAATGGCAATCGTCCCATTGCGTTCAAAAAAAAAATTCCAACAATTTTTTGAAAATGACCAATAGTGGGGGGGGGGGGGGTTATTCCTCTTATTTTCTCAATTTTCAACTTTGTCTATATCTTCAGACCCAGAGGGCCGTTCACAATGAATCCAATTGTTTTTTCTTCTTACTAATATGCTCTTTCTCTTACCCTAAACAAAAGTCCAATTGGCTCAATAATTTCGGAGCTAAGCCCCTGCGGTTGTCCACTCTTAGGTACTTCTAATATCGACTTTTCACCATTTTTAAAAAATTTATTTATGAGACCAATTTCACTCGAATTAAGTTTGTGACGTACTTAGAGAATGGCAATCGTCCGATTGCGTTCAAAAAAAAATTGTTAAAAAAATTCCAACAATTTTTTGAAAATGACCAATAGTGGGAAGGGGGAGAGGTTATTCCTCTTATTTTCTCAATTTCCAACTTTGTCTATATCTTCAGAACCAGAGGGCCGTTCACAATGAATCCGACTCTTTTTTCTTCTTCATAACGTGCTCTTTTTCTTACCCTAAACAAAAGTCCAATTGGTTCAATAATTCCGGAGCTAAGCCCCTGCTCCGGTCCGCTCTTGCACTTTTAAAATCGATTTTTACCATTTTTAAAAAAATTAGTTCTGAGACCAATTTCACTCAAATTAAGTTTGTTACGTGCTTAGAGGATGGGAATTGTTCTAATCCGATCAAAAACAACATAGAACAAATCTTTTTTTTAATGACCAAAGGGGTAGGGTATTCTACTTATTCATCTACTCATACTTCTTACTAATATGCTCTTTTTCTTACCCTAAACAAAAGTCCAATTGGTTCAATAATTTCGGAGCTAAGCCCCTGCTCCGGTCCGCTCTTGCACTTTTAAAATCGATTTTTACCATTTTTAAAAAAATCACTTATGAGACCAATTTCACTCAAATTAAGTTTGTTACGTGCTTAGAGAATGGCAATCGTCCGATTGCGTTAAAAAAAAAATTGTTAAAAAAATTCCAACAATTTTTTGAAAATGACCAATAGTGGGAAGGGGGAGAGGTTATTCCTCTTATTTTCTCAATTTCCAACTTTGTCTATATCTTCAGAACCAGAGGGCCGTTCACAATGAAACCAACTGTTTTTCTTCTTACTAATATGCTCTTTCTCTTACACTAAACAAAAGTCCAATTGGCTCAATACTTTCGGAGCTAAGCCCCTGCGGTTGTCCACTCTTAGGTACTTCTAATATCGACTTTTTACCATTTTTAAAAAATTTACTTATGAGACCAGCTTCACTCGAATTAAGTTTGTGACGTACTTAGAGAATGGCAATAGTCCCATTGCGTTCAAAAAAATTCCAACAATTTTTTGAAAATGACCAATAGTGGGGGGGGGGGGGGGTGATTCCTCTTATTTTCTCAATTTCCAACTTTGTCTATATCTTCAGAACCAGAGGGCCGTTCAGAATGAATCCAACTGTTATTTCTTCTTCATAATGTACTCGTTTTCCTATCCGCAACAAAAGTCCAATTGGTTCAATAATTCCGGAGCTAAGCCCTTGCTCCGGTCCGCTCTTGCACTTTTAAAATCGATTTTTTACCATTTTTAAAAAAAAATCACTTATGATACCAATTTCACTCAAATTAAGTTTGTTACGTGCTTAGAGGATGGGAATTGTTCTATTCCGATCAAAAACAACATAGAACAAATCTTTTTTTTAATGACCAAAAGGGCAGGGTATTCTTCCTGCTTTTTTTCTGAATTTCCAAATTTGCCTGCAAATAACTTTAGAACCAATGGACCGATGAAAGTGAATCAAACTGTTTTTTTCTTGTTTTTGATGTTCTTTTTAGCCTTCTATAAAGGAGTCCCTTTGGATCAATAATTTATCAACCCTATAATAAGTTCATTTATTGGACTAATGTCTTTCTAATTAAGCTGGTTACGTTTGTACAATATTGCAATCATCCCATATCGATCAAAAACAGCATAAAAAATTCTTTTTGTTTTTTTTTGAAAATAACCAAAATGTTTACACATTGAATATGTTACAAAATGTATACAAATTACATTTTTTTCTCAATTTCCAAATTTGATCACTTGTAACATTAGAACCAAGAACCGATCATAGTAGATCAAAATGTTTTTATTCTTTTTGACGTCCTTTTTCTCCTTCCATAAACGAAAGTCTCATTGGTTCAATAATTTCGGAGATAGATCCCTTTAGATGTCGACTTTTAAGCTCTTTTACACTCATCTTTTTGCCATTTTTAAAAAATGCACTTTAAAAATTTAATTATGAAACAAAAAATCAAAAAAGCGAGTGCAAAGGGTCCAAATATGTTGCAATTATGAAGGAAAGAAACTGATTTTACCAGAAAGGGCAAAACATTTGAAAAAAGTGTAAAGCAACAGACTCGCAGTTGGAAAAATTGAAAAAAAAATGACTAGAAGCAATGAAGTAATATCACACAAATTAAGTAATGGAAAAAAATAAAATCAATGATATGAAGCAAACACTGCAGCCTGAAGGAATCAAGTGTTGATTTGAGGAAAAGGACAGGGCGCAGTTGTTTATAAGCAAAAATATAGAAAAAAAACTAAAAGATTAAAAAAAAAGGGAAAACTGTTAAATAGTTTAAAAAAATAAAAGAAGGGAGAAAATAGGAGTAAAAAGAAAATAACGGCAAAGAAACTCGCAATTTTTAAAATTAAAGAAGAGATTAGAAGAGCAGAAGAAAACTCATGGAAAAGACATAAAACTAATGACAGGAATTAATGAACCAAATACTGGAACCAGAAGTAATATGAAACATTGGTGAAGTGACATTATAATACAAAGAATAAACTTACATTCACATGTACAAATTATAAAAAGCACAATATACATTTAAAACAAGTGACGCAAAAGGCTACAAAAGAGAGTGCGAATATAAATTTGTTGACACAACTTGTTTACTTCAGAAATAACCACCATTAGGACGAACATTTTACGATTGTGAAAAATATACAGGGTGACTCAATTTTATTTAAATCTTACATATGGCTGCTCCTGTTTATGCTAAAAAAACAAGTTATAGACAAAAATGTCTTAGTTAAGAATGCTGCTCTCAATAAAATTTACTTATTTATACAGGGAGAATGAGAAGTGTCATTATGATATTAACTTCATATTGGGAATGGAACACCCTGTATATTTTATTATTTTTGAAATCGCCTTTAAAATATTGCAACATTGAAGTATCACAGTTTTAGTATCACAGATTGAAGTATCACAGTTTTATCCCATACGTGGCCCATGATATCTAAAGGGTTTGAATTAAAATGACAGCTGTCCGTGTTTTTCTGACAGCTGTCATTTTTAAATTATGATAAAACCTGGAGAGGTAAATGACCGTTAATATGCTATTTGCAAAAGCAATCGTGGCATCAATTTAAAGCCAACAAAAGACTTAAGACTTTAATAGTGTATTTCTTTTGTGCCTTTTCTTTTTCAAAAATACCTGTAGAGCCCAGCTTGTTCAGGATAAAATTAACTCCAACTTTCGTACCTACAAGAACCAATAATGACTGATTGATTGATTTAAAGAAGTCATCAAAATTTGATTTTTGCTAATTCTAGTCAGCTTTAAAATTTTCAAAAACGTGAAAGTGGTTATGGTAACTCTGGTAGTTTCTGAGATCTCTTCAATACAAACATCAAAAAGAACTCACCTCACCTTGTATATCTAACAGCGTGTAGTGTAAGTGTAGACAACTGTTGTTTGCACAAGAAGTATCAAAAAATATGCCTAATAACCTGAAAAAAGCTAATAATCATAGAGAAACAGTAATAGTTTTATAGTTTTATGTAGCACAGAATTCAAAAAAAGAACAGAACTTGAAGTTAAAAAAATCAAATAAAACAGAAGTGATTTTTTAGGTTCCAAATTCTGCAAGAAACACATATCGTTCACAATATAATAGAACCTTTAGACTAAAAGCAAACTACTACAAAAATACTTCAAATTTTCAGGAGGAAAGAGAAGATGCATCTCATTAAAGTCTCACTCGCAACTCAATCAATTCTTAATAATAATCATCCTCTAACCAGTTCCTGTAAGTAGTTCAACTTACAAATATTTCGTATTCCTACTAGCTTCAGTTTTTGTTTCCTGTCGTTGATTTAACGTTTTTTCTCCTATTTTTTTCTATCCTCTTCTAGACTTTTCCTCAGTTTCTAGAACTGCACATCTGTTCGGTGTTTTGATCCAAAAATTCCTCATTTTTGCTTTACACATTTTTTGCTAGAGTTTTCTCTCTTGCTCCTTCTCGTAAATTCAGTTTCTTGCTTTCGTAATCGTTTGCAAAATGTTGTGACCGTTTGTTAGGCTTTTATGAGTTTTTTTTTTTTTTTTTAACAGGGGCAATCTTTTTTTACAGCACTTTTTTGCTATGTCCTATTTCCCGTTTCTACATTTATAAGTAAATTAAAAAAAAAAAATACAAAGAAGCCAACTAATAAAAGAGGCTAAAATTCGATGACCAAAAGGGTCTATCTCTGAAATTGTTAAACCAGTTAGAGTTTCGTTTATGGAATCAGAAAAAGAATAAGAATATTTTCATCTACTCTAATCGGTTCATTCGTTCGAAAGTTACAGGTGATCAAATTTGGAAATCGAGAAAAAATGTAATACCCATTTAGGGTCATTTTCCAAAAAAAAAAGGTTTTTTTTTATGTTGTTTTTGATCGATATGGGATGAGCAATATTGTACAAACGTAATAAACTCAATTAGAAAGAAATTAATTATATATTTATTTATCGAACGAAATTAATCGTATATTAATGTATATCGTAAGTAATTGTATATAAATGCCAAAAAAGTGCCTAAAACTCGACCACCAAAGGGTTGGTAAATTATTGATCCAAGGGGACTCGTTTATGGAAAGCAAAGAAGGACATCAAAAACAAGAAAAAAACAGTAACATTCACTCTGACCGGTCCATTCGTTCTAAACTTATCGGCAGGCAAATTTAGAAATTCAGAAAAAAACAAGAGGAATACCCTACCCCTCTGGTCATTAAAAAAAAGGATTTTTTTTATGCTGTTTTTGATCGGAATAAGACAATTCCCATCCTCTAAGCACGTAACAAACTTAACTTGAGTGAAATTGGTCTCATAAGCAAGAAATTGGTCTCTGTATTATTTTCGATTCTCTTTAATTTGCAATTTTTGGTAAATTTAATTAATTAGTAAAAATGCCCTTTTTACAAAGAGACAAGACAAGTCGTTTACGTGTTGTTTACAATGTTGCAAACAGACATTCCTCACTGGATAATATATGTATATTTTTTTTATTTCCAGACATATATACATTACTCTGGGCAGGTGTCGAAATAGCAAATAACTCGCAACACCGCTCTTTGTTTATTCGTTCGGGAATTTTTCGAATAATAACTACTTGCTAAACTTAAGCAGAATCTTTTGTTGAAATCCACAATAACTAGTTATGTTTTAGTGATGGTGTGTAAACAATAATTCAAGATTTGAGTCAGTCATTTCGAGGAAGTTTTTTTCAAGGTCTGCTGTCACCACTGTGTAGCCATCCACCTCTATTTAGTTTGCAGAAAGATAAACACAATAAAACGTCACAGCACTGAATAAACAAAAAGACGAAAAAAGATGAAAAAGCAGCCCACTCAATCAATCCATTGGAAAAATTAGTTAATTCCGGGGCAGAGTTTGAAAGCGATCAATCATTTTAAGCGGGAAATTGTTTCTATCACGTTCAATAACATATGGTTTGCTTTATCGAAAGACTTTTATGAAACTCGCATAACGAAAATATTGAAATGTGTATTATCATCGATCAGCTATTATATTCTGCGTATTAAGCATGGGAGTTTATTTACATTACCTAGTTCAGCTTTTCCTAATCCGTTATTAGTTGGAGAGTCTGAGTTCATTCTAAAAATTAGATCTTTTTGTCATATTTTCTGACGGTTGAACAACTCAATAAAAGACCTCAAAATAGAAAATAAAAAAATTAAATATTAACACTGATTTGTTTGTTGCTTTGCTGCTTCCTTAAGGCGCTTGACACGATTCAGTTTGGTTGATCACTTTGGATGAATAATCTCTGGTAATTTCCTGATTAGCGTAAACTTCACCTTTTCACTAGCAGCAACTAGGGGACGAAAAACTAATTTTGGATCGTCTTGGTTGGTCGAAATTAGCTGAAAACGAGTGCAAACTTCATAGTGTTATTTTGAAAATAACAAAGTTTCTAGAGATCACTAGAACTGTTGGAAGCTTCAAAAATTGGAATAGACCAATATCTTAATTAGAAAAATTTAGTTGAAAACGAATACAAACTTCATGGGTTTATCTCTAAATTTAGAAGATATCTTGAGAAGGGTTGAAGATTTTAAAAATTTCTACTGAACCTTCGTTTTTGCTGTGCTGGAAAAAGTTAGCTGATAAAGAGTACACAATTTATAGAATTATTTTGAAAGTATAAAAATTTCTAGACATTCCGAGAACGGTTGGAAGTTTCAAAAATTGGAATAGACCAATATCTTAATTGGAAAAAGTCAGCTGAAAACGAATACAACCTTCATGGGTTTATTTTTGAAAATAACAAATTTAGTAGATATCTCGAAAACAGCTAAATGTTTTAAAAATTGTACTGGACCATCGTTTTACCTGGAAATAGTTAACGGAAAACGAGTACGAACTTCATAGGTTTATCTTTAAAAATAATAAAGGTAGAAATATCTCCAGAAAGGTTGAGGATTACAAAAATAGGATTGGACCATTGTCTTAGTTGGAAAAAGTTAGCTGAAGACGAATACAAACTCAATGCGTTTATGTTTGAAAATAGCAAAGTTATAAAGAAATATCTCCAGAACGGTTGAAGGTTTAAAAAATTGGATTGGACTGATATTTTTATTGAAACAAGCTTGCTGAAAACTAATACAAAATTCATGGGTATATTTTTGCGAATAACAAAGTTAGTAGATATCTCGAGAACGGTTGAAGGCTTCAAAAATTGGACTGGACCATTGTCTTAGTTGGAAAAGTTAGCTGAACACGAGTACAAACAAAAAAAAATAAAATACCTCGAGAACGGTGGAAGGCTTCAAAAATTGGACTGAACCATCGTCTTAGTTGGTAAAAGTTAGCTGAAAACGAGTACAAACTCCATGGGTTTATCTTTGAAAATAACAAATTTGGTGTGAGAGCTAGCCTAGTTTGTGCAGCAAACATTATGTTAGTTCGGTTTTTAAGCCACTTGCGTAAGTATTAAGGACGTTCTTGCTAGTGTTAAGCAGTGATTATGAAAGTCGAGTAGACCCAAACTTGGAGTCAAATAGCCTTATTCAATGATATACCTTTTAGCTTCAGTGTTCAACTGAAATTCCGCTTGTTCCGAACTTGTCCAAGACAAGACCACACCATTTTGGCGTGATTTGGTAAAAAATAAATAAAGAAAAACGGAATAAATGATGGTGTTGCTAAACAATATTCTTCAGGGTTATTACAGAAATGAAAACCATTTAAATTCAGCCAAGTCGTGAGGCATTACTAGGAATTCAGGGCTTGACTTGTTTTTCAAGATATTTGATTTGACTTGATTTCGTATTGTTATTTGATATTGACTTGAAAAATTAAAAACTTGACAAGTCGTTACTTGACATGACCGGACTTTTTTATAGTGGGGCTTGACTTGATGTCAATTATTTTTAAACTACTTTAAACTTGATCGAAAGTAGCTAATGAAGATTTGACGACAACAAGCTAATCAATTTTTTTTTCATAATTGAATTGACCACTCAGTGCTAAAGGAAAATTTTATGACATAACGCTTGTCTTTCTAGAAAAATCTAATCTTTAATTGTAAAAACTACAGGGACATTATTTTAAGAGTCTAATGCAATTTGAGTTTATCAGCTAGCTCTTGAGTAATTTTTGAACGATTTTGACCCTAATTCTAACCTGCATTTTTCCAAAACTCCAAATAGTATTTTTCAAAAGCTTTAATTAATTTTTAATTGATTTTGAAACACTTTTTATTTGCATGTTTTGATTGTTTTGAATTATTTTTGGTCGGTCATGATCTTAATCTTAACTTGCAATTTTTCAAAATGTTTAAACTTAATTATTAAACGTTTTAAATATTTTTTAATTAGTTTTAGCGTTATCATAACTTGAAATTTTGTGCAGTTTGCATTCTTATATAATTTGAGTAATTTTAACACAATTTTGGCGTTAATATTTTTTATGTCAATCAGTCCTTCAATTCAAATATATTTTTATATGGTTTGGGTAACTTTTAACAGATTTTGACCTAATTTTCTCCAAAAACTCTTAATGTGCATTTTCAGATTGCTTTGCATCATTCTTAGCCAGTTTTGATCCTAATCCTAACCAGCAATTTTTCAAAATTTTTAAATTCTTATTTTTTAAGGCCTTATGTATTAATTAACTGATTTTAGCTTTATAATAACTTGAAACTTTGTTCAATTTGCATTCTTATATACTTTTAGTCATTTTAAAACGATTTTGGATTTTATATTTTTTATCCCAGTAACTCAAACAATTCAAATATATATTTTTAGATGCCTTAGGTCAGTTTTAACCTAAATTTTTCCAAAAACACTTAATTTGCATTTTTAGATTTCTTTGAATCATTTTTGGCCAGTTTTGATCCTAATTCTAACCAGCAATTTTAAAGATTTTTAAATTTCAAAATTTTTATTTATTAAAGCTTTAAGTATTTTTTAACTGATTTTAGTCTTATCCTGATTATAACCTGATTATTTTCAAAAAGGTTTAATTTGCATTCTTATATAATGAGTCATTTTAAAATGATTTTGACTTTAATATGTTTGGATGCTTTGGGTTAATTTTAACAGTTTTTTACCTAAATTTTTCTAAAAAGTTTTAATTTGCATTTTTAGATTGCTTTGGATCATTTTTGGCTAGTTTTGATCCTAATTCTAACCAGCAATTTTTCAAAATTTTTAAGTTTTTAATTTTTGATTTATTAAAGCCTTAAGTATTTTTCAACTGATTTTAGCCTTCTCACAACCTGAATGTTTTTCAAAAAGTATTTATTTGCATTCTTGTATAATTTGAGTCATTTTGACTTTAATATTTTTTATTTCAATTACTGCAACAACTCAAATATATATTTTTAAATGCTTTGGGTAATTTTTAATAGATTTTGACCTAAATTTTTCCAAAAACACTTAATTTGCATTTTTAGATTGCTTTGAATCATTTTTGGACAGTTTTGATCCTAAGTCTAACCAGCAATTCTTCAAAATTTAAAAATTTTTATTTATTAAAGCTTTAAGTATTTTTTAACGGATTTTAGCCTTACCATAAGCTAAGTTGTTTTCAAAAAGTTTTAATTTGCGTTCTTATATAATTTTAGTCATTTTAAAACGATTTCGGCTTTAATATTGTCCATCTCAATCAGTCCAACAATTAAAATATATATTTTTGGATGCTTTGGGTCACTTTTAATAGATTTCGATCTAAATGTTTCAAAAAACTCTTAATTTGCATTTTTAGATTGCTTTGAATAATTTTTGGCCAGTTTTGATCCTAATTTTAACCAGCAATTTTTCAAAATGTTTATATTTTTGTTTACTAAAGCCTTAAGTATTTTTTAACTGATTTCAGCCTTATTATAAGCTGAATTTTTGTCAAAAAGTTCTAATTTGCATTGTTTTATAATTTGAGTCATTTTAAAACTTTTATTTCTTTAATATTTGTTATCTCAATTACTCCGACATTTCAAATACATATTTTTAGATGCTTTGGGTCACTTTTAATAAATGTTGACCTAAATATTTCCAAAAGCATTCCAAAAATTTGCATTTTTGGATTGCTTTGAATCATTTTTGGCTAGTATTTTTTAACTAATTTTAGTCTTATCATAACCTGAAGTTTTTTCAATAAGTTTTAATTTCCATTCTTACGTAATATGAGTAATTTTAAAACGATTTTGGCTTTAATATTTTTTATCTCAATCACTCCAAAAATTCAAATATATATTTTTAGATGCTTTGGGTCACTTTTAATAGACTTTGACCTAAATTGTTACAAAAACCCTTAATTTGCCTTTTTAGCCTTGCTTTGAATCATTTTTGACCAGTTTTGATCCTAATTTTAACCAGCAATGTTTCCAAATTTTTCTTTATTAACGCTTTAACTATCATAACTTGAATTTTTTTCAAAAAGTTTTAATTTGCGTTGTTATATAATTTGAGTCATTTTAAAACGATTTTAGCTTTAATATTTTTTGTTCCAATAACTCAAACCATTCAAATATATATTTTTGATGCTTTTGGTCCGTTTTAACTGTTTTTGACTAAATTTTTTCCAAAAACTCTTAATTTGCATTTTTGGATTGCTTTGAATAATTTTTGGCTAGTTTTGATCTCAATTCTAACCAGAAATTTTTTAAATTTTTTATTCATTAACGCCATAAGTATTTTTTAACTGATTTTAGCCTTATCATAACCAGAATTTTTTTAAAAAGTTGAACTTGCATTCTTTCATAATTTGAGTAATTCTAAAATGATTTTGGCTTTAATATTTTTTATCTCAATCACTCCAACAATTCAAATATATCTATTTAGATACGTTAGGTCACTTTTTTGGCCAGTTTTGATCTCATTTCTAACCAGCAATTTTTCAAAATTTTTAACTTTTTATTTATTAACGAATTAAATGGTTTTTATACTGATTTTAGCCTTATCATAACCAACATTTTTTAAAAAAGTTTAATTTGCATTCTTATATAATTTGAGTCATTTTAAAACTATTTTGGCTTTGACATTTTTTATCTCTATCACTCCAACAAATAAAATATATATTTTTAGATGCTTTGGGACAGTTTTAATAGTTTTTGACCTAAATTTTTCCAAAAACTCTTAATTTGCATTTTCATATTGCTTTGAATCATTTTTGACCATTCTTGATCCTAATTTTAACCAGAAATATTTCAAAATTTTTAAATTTTAATTTATTAACCCCTTAAGTATTTTTTAACTGATTTTAGCCTTATCATAAGCTGATTTTTTCTTCAAAAAGTTTTAATTTGCATTCTTTAATATTTTTTTTTATTTTCCTAAGTTTTTCCAAAAACTCTTAATATGCACCTTTTGATGGCTTTGAATCATTTTTGGCCAGTTTTGATCGTAATTCTAACCCGCAATTATTCATTTTTTTTTTAATTTTTAGTTATTTAGTTAATTATTTTTTAACTGATTTTGGACTTTATCGTACCTAAACACACTACATTTACATTCTTAAATGTTTCGAGTTATTTTAGACCAATCTTAGCTTCAAAATTCATATCTCAATAACTCCAAAAATTTCAATTATTCATTTTTATATGCTTTAAGTTATCTTTAATGAATTTTGACCTTAAAAAACCTCAATTTTTCCAAAACCTTTTAATTCGTATTTTTAGATTTCTTTAATTCATTTTTAGTCAGTTATGATTCTAATCTTGAAATGTAATTTTCCAGAATTTTTATATTTTTGTTCTTAAACGCTTTAAGTATTTGCTAACTGATTTTGGCCCTTACCTTACTTGAGTTTTTTCAAGTAATTTTAATTTGGTTTCTTTTCAGTCATTTTAAAATGATTTTGGCTTTAAAGTGCTTATCTCAATGATTTCAAAGACTTCAAATATTCACTTTTAGATGCTGTAGGTAATTTTTGATGGATTTAGACTTTAAAGAACCTGTTTTTTTTCTAAAAACTTTTAATATGCATATTTAGATTGCTTTTAATCAGTTTTGGTCAGTTTTCATTCTATTCTTAACCTCCAATTTTCCTAACTTTTTAATTTTTTATTTTTAAACGCTTTAAGTTTATTTTTAACTAATTTTTGCACTCCTCATAAACTGAATATTTTAGTTTGCATTTTTAAATGCTTTAAGTGATTTAAAACTAATTGTGGCAATATTCCTTAAATAAACTTTTGCAAATATTCCATATTTATATATTTTGTACGTTTGGAGTCATTTTTAACTAATTTTGGCATTAATCCTAGCATTTTGAGCCAAGTTTTACATATTTCAGTGCAAAGGAATATTTTACCAAAAACAATATATCAGGAGATTTGCATCAATTTTGCATTATTTTGTCTACTAATTTGAGTTTATCAAAAAAAGACAAAAATTTGCCCTTTTGGAGAATGTAGGTTATGTAGCATCAATTTTAGGTTTCATTGTAACCCTGCAATTCTCCAAAAATTTTAAATTTTGACATTTAAAAGGTGCTTTAAGTCCTTTTTTAACCAATAATTGCCCTAATCATGATCTAAATATAGCAGTAACCTAAAGTAACGTAAAGCCTAACCAAACAGAACAATATACTTTCAACACAGTTATCTCTATAATAATATATATGTGTCTCTTTTTAATTCCTGCTTTTTTGGGCTTAGAATTGTATGCAATTTTAGAGTCTGTTGCAGGTTTTTTTTCTGTAATTTATCCGTAACCTGGGAATCAGCTTTTTTTTAAAGTTTCGAAGTGTCATCAATTATTTCTATGAAATGGTTTAGTCGTTAGAATTGCTAAAGTTTCCTCGTAAATTTGCTATTAATTCTATCAGAATATTTCTAAGTAAATTCCCGAGGTGAAAGAGCTTCCGTGATAGTTGGTAACTTACCCCAAATCGAGAAATGGTCTGCAACTGCCGCAAATTTCAGGTTATAGAGAACATTACATCTAAAAAGTTGATCCTATTAAGGCCAGTTCGTAGGAGCTTACCAGTAAATTGGTAAAAGCACCCAATTACTCCTGAAATAATTTGATCTTACCCAATATCTAACAATTTGACGTCAACCTCGTATTAAATTATTAGTAGAAACGGAGTGTAGTAATTAAACTGGTAACTAGTTAGGAAAAAGAGAGGAAAGGGTTTATTATGTAAGTCTATCTCAAAACTCATAACTGACAATTACTACGTCCCTTACAAAAACCAAAAATAAGCAAATAGTGATGGTAAACAAAGACACCACTATATCGCGAACGAAATGAAATGTCAATAAAAAGAGTAGTGAAAGCCAAATGGGGTTTCAAAGCCAAAAGAGGCGCGTGACAGCTGAAAATCCGACAACGAACTTTGGCTCGGAAACTTCCGATAATGTCCAACGAAGATGGATGGGAGATTCGCACAGACTATGAACTTTCATAAAATGATGGTTTCACACTCGCAGGGTCACGGGGGTAACGATCGAAATAAATTCCGATATAATAACAGAAGAGAATAACACTTTAAGCCGACAAAAGTTTGTGTGAAGGCTGTTTGATCCAGAGAGCCAAAGCACCACTCTAAAAGCCTAAAATGTACATAAGTTATTCCCGTTTGTTGAGCAACAATATTGCTACATCTGAGTTCTGTTGTAAAGAAATGGGTATGATAACAACTATGATCTTGGTAATATACAGGGTAGTTCATAAAAGTGCTGACAAACTTTAGGGAGTTATGGAGGAGGCTAAGTCATCCAACTTTTGCTTAAAAACCCTTATCCGTAAAGGCACCAGTTTTTGAGATACAGAGTGTCAAAAAATATTTTTTGTATCAGTTTTTGGTTATATTTTAGAAACACCTTACGACTGTTAGAACGGGCTTTTTTATGTGCCAGAAGTTTAGATTGTAGTGTCGCCTGGAATTGTTTTGTCTCTAACGTCTACGCCACTGAAAAAATACTGTAATTTTGAAATTGATTGTGAAAGGCCAATACTTACTACACAAAAAAAGTTACTCCGCGTCAAAAGCGCTAATGGGCGCCATTTTTGAGTTAAATAGTATTTTATGTTAAAAAAACATGGATTAGACAACATTTATTCATTCAACACATTTCTTAACAATCATCTAGATGAAAATTAGTTTTTAACTTGATAATTGCTTTCATTGAAAACGTCAATGACATTTTAATTTCAAAAATATTTTTTGACACTCTATATCGTAAAAAGGTGCCGTTTGCAGATAGGGGTTTATAAGCAAAAGTTAAATGACTTGGCCCCTTCTATATTCCCTTAAAATGTGTCAACACTTTCTTGAAACGTATGCTTTAACATTTTACGTTTCAGCATTTGTTTCTTTTTGTTTTGTCTTCTTCCTTTCGTCTTTGTCATTTGCTTTACGCATATTATATTTTTTAATTGCATTATTCAAGTTTAATTTTTATCTTTTTTAAAAGAATTATTATTAAGAATTGATTGAGTTGACAGTGATACTTCAATGAAATGTGTAATTTTTTTTTCTTCGGTGCATTTAGTTTTCAAAATTTTTTTGTTTCTTCAATCCCTCTCTTTTCTCTTGAAAATGTAAAGTATTTTTGTAGTAGTTTGCTTTCTTATCAGTTATTCGCCCGTTTTTTTCGTCTAATGCCTCTATTATATTGTGATTGTTATGTGTTTCTTGCAGAATTTGAAACCTAAAAAATCATTTCTGTTTTATTTAATTTCTTTAATTTCAAGTTCGTTTCTTTTTATGAATTCTCTACTATATAATACTATTACTGTTTCTTTATGATTAGTAGCTTTTTTCAGGTTATTAGGCATATTTTTTGCTGCTTCTTGTGCCAACAACAGTTGTTTACACTTTTACTACACGCGATTAGATATACAAGGTGAGTTCTTTTTGATGTTTGTAGTGAAGAGATCTCAGAAACTACCAGAGTTACGATATGGGTTAAATAAGGAAAAAATTGCAGTTTTAGAAGATAATTTCAAAACCACCTCCACATTTCTGAAAATTTTAAAACTGACTACAATTGGCAAAAACCAAATCTTGATGATTTCTTTGAATCAGTAAGTAAGTCATTATTGGTTCTAGAAAAATTGTGTAAATACGAAAGTTGGAGATAATTTTATCCTGAACAAAGCTGGGCTCTTCAGGTATTTTTTGACAACTGTCATTTTTTAAATATGATATAAACTTTTTTTTTAATGCAAAGGTACAAAAGAAATACATTATTAAAAAAGTCTTTTGTTGGTTTTAAATTAATGCCACAAATAACAGATTTATGGCCACTTACCTCTCCAGGTGTTACCATAATTTAAAAATGACAGCTGTCATTTTAGTTCAAACCCTTTAGATGTCATGGCCCACGTAAGGGATAAAACTGTGTTACTTTAAACCTGATTGTTTCGAAATCCGAATAGCAAGAAATGTTACTAGAATTCAGAGGCGATTTCAAAAATAAAATATACAAGGGTTCCATTACCAAAATGAAGTTAATATCATAACGACACTTCTCGTTCTCCCTGAATAAATAAGTAAATTTTTATTGAGAGCAGCATTCATAACTAAGATATTTTTGTCTGTAACTTCTTTCCTTAGCATATACAGGGGCAGTCATATGTAACTATTAAAAAAAATTGGGTCACCCTGTATATCTTCTACATTCCTAATGTGTTCCTAATGGTTGATATATTCGCACTCTTTTTTGTTCCCATTTGCGTCACTTGTTTTAAATGTATATTGTGCTTTTTATAATTTGTAGATGTGAATGTAACTTTATTCTTTGTATTCTAATGTCACTTCACCAATGTTTTGTATTACTTCTGGTTCCAGTTTTTGGTTTATTACTTCTTGTCGTTAATTTTATGGTTTTTTCATGAGTTTTCTTTTGCACTTTTAATCTCTTCTTTAATTTCAAAAATTGCGAGTCTCTTTGTCATTAAATTCCAAATATTTTTCATTTTCTTGTACTCCCATTTTCTCTCTTCATTTATTTTTATAAAATGTTTAACAGTTTTTTTCCTTTAAGAATAGTCCTCAAATTTTTTCTTTTGGTTTTTCGTATAAATGTTTGCTTATAAACAACTCAGTCCTGTACTTTTTTATGTCTTTCAGCAGAAACAGTATGATCTTATAATTAGTTCAATTTACAAATATTCCTACTCGCTTGAGCTTTTGCTTCCTGTCATTGATTTTATTTTTTTCCATTACTTATCTATTTGCACTTCTAGCTTTTTAGTTTTTAGCTTCTAGCCCTTTATAAATTTTTACAACTACGAGTCTGTTTATCGTTTTATCCAAATATTCTTCACTTTTTCCTATCGTTTTATCTCTTGCTCCTTCCCGTAAAATCAGTTTCTTCCTTCCAAAACGGTTGGCAAAATGTTTAAGTATCAAGAAGAGGAAAAAAACAGTTGGATTCACTCCAATCGGCCGAGGCATTCTCAAGTTAGAGGCGGTCAAATTTGAGAATTGAGAAAAAAGTCCCAATATCTCCCACTTTTGGTCATTTTCAAAAAAAGTCGGAATATTTTTTTTGATGTTTTTATCGAAACGGCACGTTTTCAATCCGCTAAGGACAGGACGTAACAAATTCAATTCGAATGAAATTAACCTCTAAAGTGTTGGATTTACCCCAATCGGTGGAGGTGTTCTCAAGTCACTTGTCAAGTTAATGCTAGAAAAATTCCATCTGCTTCCAAAGATATTCGAAAAAAAAACGAAATGTGGAGAAAATCTTTATCAACTTTTTTCTGATGGACGTCATAATGCATTTTTAGCTAGAAAAATATTTATTTTTATTTTCCTGCTGTATAATTTATGCAAATTTACTTAATATGTAAATGATAATTACGCATTTCGTAAAATCTGAAAAAAAAAGGTAGACGAGGACAGTATTTAATCCTAATTATCCAGCAACGTGTGTTCAGCTAAATGGCAACACGGCGTTCGTCTTTTGTCAGAGCAATGTGGCCGATCTGTTTGGCAAGATGACATATACGATACGTCGTACGTCAAAAAACGAAATGTCAATATGATATGCGATGTTGCCAAACGTTACTTTATTTTCTTTAACTATGGGTTTATTTGATTTTTTATTGTTTGCAATGTCTCAGCAAAGTAAAGGCATTATCACCCTCACGAAGAACGAGGTCGCTACCAATAGATGTCACCCTCTTCGCCATCTTTCGCAAATTTATTTTATGTCGCTTCTTGCATCCTCAGATAATTCCAAAGAATTAACTAAAAGAAAAACTGCTTTTAGTGGATTTATGAAAAAACATTGTAGCAATTTGCAAAAATTGTAATTCAAATTTGAGCCTCATCAATAGAATCTCAGAAACTCTAAGAGATAAGAAGTCATTTAAATTGAGCGTTTTTCAGCTATGTCATTTGCCGTTTTAGAATTAAGAAAATTCCGTTTTCTTTCAAAGATATTCGAAAAAAAAACAAATGTCGAGAAAATGTTTATCAACTTTTTTCCTGATGGACGCCATATTATTTAATTTTTAGCTAGAAAAATATTTATTTTTATTTTCCTGCTGTATAATTTATGCAAATTTACTTAATATGTAAATGATAATTACGCATTTCGTAAAATCTGAAAAAAAAGGTAGACGAAGACAGTATTTAATCCTAATAATCCAGCAACGTGTGTTCAGCTAAATGGCAACACGGCGTTCGTCTTTTGTCAGAGCAATGTGGCCGATCTGCTTGGCAAGATGACATATACGATACGTCGTACGTCAAAAAACGAAATGTCGATATGATATGCGATGTTGCCAAACGTTACTTTATTTTCTTTAAGTATGGATTTATTTGATTTTTTATTGTTTGCAATGTCTCAGCAAAGTAAAGGCATTATCACCCTCACGAAGCACGAGGCCGCTACCAATAGATGTCACCCTCTTCGCCATTATTGCGCCTCTTCTTGCATTCTCAGATAATTCCAAAGAATTAACTAAAAGAAAAACTGCTTTTAGTGGATTTATGAAAAAACATTGTAGCAATTTGCAAAAATTGTAATTCAAATTTGAGCCTCATCAATATAATCTCAGAAACTCTAAGAGATAAGAAGTCATTTAAATTGAGCGTTTTTCAGCTTTGTCATTTGCCGTTTTAACATTAAGAAAATTCCGTTTTCTTTCAAAGATATTCGAAAAAAAAACAAATGTCGAGAAAATGTTTATCAACTTTTTCCCTGATGGACGCCATATTATTTAATTTTTAGCTAGAAAAATATTTATTTTTATTTTCCTGCTGTATAATTTATGCAAATTTACTCAATATGTAAATGATAATTACGCATTTCGTAAAATCTGAAAAAAAAAGGTAGACCAAGACAGTATTTAATCCTAATTATCCAGCAACGTGTGTTCAGCTAAATGGCAACACGGCGTTTGTCTTTTGTCAGAGCAATGTGGCCGATCTGCTTGGCAAGATGACATATACGATACGTCGTACGTCAAAAAACGAAATGTTGATATGATATGCGATGTTGCCAAACGTTACTTTATTTTCTTTAACTATGGGTTTATTTGATTTTTTATTGTTTGCAATGTCTCAGCAAAGTAAAGGCATTATTACCCTCAAGAAGAACGAGCTCGCTACCAATAGATGTCACCCTCTTCGCCATCTTTCGCAAATTTATTTTATGTCGCTTCTTGCATCCTCAGATAATTCCAAAGAATTAACTAAAAGAAAAACTGCTTTTAGTGGATTTATGAAAAAACATTGTAGCAATTTGCAAAAATTGTAATTCAAATTTGAGCCTCATCAATAGAATCTCAGAAACTCTAAGAGATAAGAAGTAATTTAAATTGAGCGTTTTTCAGCTTTGTCATTTGCCGTTTTAACATTAAGAAAATTCCGTTTTCTTTCAAAGATATTCGAAAAAAAAACAAATGTCGAGAAAATGTTTATCAGCTTTTTCCCTGATGGACGCCATATTATTTAATTTTTAGCTAGAAAAATATTTATTTTTATTTTCCTGCTGTATAATTTATGCAAATTTACTTAATATGTAAATGATAATTACGCATTTCGTAAAATCTGAAAAAAAAGGTAGACGAGGACAGTATTTAATCCTAATTATCCAGCAACGTGTGTTCAGCTAAATGGCAACACGGCGTTCGTCTTTTGTCAGAGCAATGTGGCCGATCTGCTTGGCAAGATGACATATACGATACGTCGTACGTCAAAAAACGAAATGTCGATATGATATGCGATGTTGCCCAACGTTACTTTATTTTCTTTAACTATGGATTTATTTGATTTTTTATTGTTTGCAATGTCTCAGGAAGAACGAGGTCGCTACCATTAGGTGTCACCCTCTTTGCAATTTTTCGCAAATTCATTTCATGTCGCTTCTTGAATTCTCAGACAATTTCAAAGAATTAATTCGTTTAAAAGAAAAACTGCTTTTAGTGGATTTATGAAAAACATTGTGGCAATTTGCAAACATTCAAATTTGAGCCTCATCAATAGAATCTCAGAAACTTTTAAGAGATAAGAAGTCATTTAAATAGGGCATTTTCAGTTTTGCCATTTGCCGTTTTAAAACTTAAAAAATCACGTTTTCTTTCAAGGATATTCGAAGAAAAAAATAAATGTGGAATAAATGTTTATCAACTTTTTTCCTGATGGACGCCATATTACATTTTTAGCTAGAAAAATATTTATTTTTATTTTCCTGCTGTATAATTTATGCAAATTTACTTAATATGTAAATGATAATTACGCATTTCGTAAAATCTGAAAAAAAAGGTAGACGAAGACAGTATTTAATCCTAATTATCCAGCAACGTGTGTTCAGCTAAATGGCAACAGGGCGTTCGTCTTTTGTCAGAGCAATGTGGCCGATCTGCTTGGCAAGATGACATATACGATACGTCGTACGTCAAAAAACGAAATGCCGATATGATATGCGATGTTGCCAAACGTTACTTTATTTTCTTTAAGTATGGATTTATTTGATTTTTTATTGTTTGCAATGTCTCAGCAAAGTAAAAGCATTATTACCCTCAAGAAGAACGAGGTCGCTACCAATAGAGGTCACCCTCTTCGCCACCTTTCGCAAATTTATTTTATGTCGCTTCTTGCATCCTCAGATAATTCCAAAGAATTAACTAAAAGAAAAACTGCTTTTAGTGGATTTATGTAAAAACATTGTAGCAATTTGCAAAAATTGTAATTCAAATTTGCGCCTCATCAATAGAATCTCAGAAACTCTAAGAGATAAGAAGTCATTTAAATTGAGCGTTTTTCAGCTTTGCCGTTTTAACATTAAGAAAATTACGTTTTCTTTCAAAGGTATTCGAAAAAAAAAACAAATGTCGAGAAAATGTTTATCAACTTTTTTCTTGATGGACGCCATATTATTTCATTTTTAGCTAGAAAAATATTTATTTTTATTTTCCTGCTGTATAATTTATGCAAATTTACTTAATATGTAAATAATAATTACGCATTTCGTAAAATCTGAAAAAAAAAGTAGACGAGGACAGTATTTAATCCTAATTATCCAGCAACGTGCGTTCAGCTAAATGGCAACACGGCGTTCGTCTTTTGTCAGAGCAATGTGGCCGATCTGCTTGGCAAGATGACATATACGATACGTCGTACGTCAAAAAAACGAAATGTCGATATGATATGCGATGTTGCCAAACGTTACTTTATTTTCTTTAACTATGGGTTTATTTGATTTTTTATTGTTTGCAATGTCTCAGGAAGAACGAGGTCGCTACCATTAGGTGTCACCCTCTTTGCGATCTTTCGCAAACTCATTTCATGTCGCTTCTTGAATTCTCAGACAATTTCAAAGAATTAATTCGTTTAAAAGAAAAACTGCTTTTAGTGGATTTATGAAAAACATTGTGGCAATTTGCAAAAATTCAAATTTGAGCCTCATCAATAGAATCTCAGAAACTTTTAAGAGATAAGAAGTCATTTATATAGGGCATTTTCAGTTTTGCCATTTGCCGTTTTGTGTGGAGGCGAAATGTGGAGTAAATGTTTATCAACTTTGTTCCTGATGGACGCCATATTACATTTTTAGCTAGAAAAATATTTATTTTTATTTTCCTGCTCTATAATTTATGCACATTTACTTAATATGTAAATGATAATTACGCATTTCGTAGAACTGAAAAAAAAAGGTAGACGAGGACAGTAATTAATCCTATTTCTCCAACAACCTGTGTTCAGCTAAATGGCAACACTGCGTTTGTCTTTATCAGAGCAATATGGCCGATCTGCTTGACAAGATGATAGATAAGATACGTCGTTCGTCAAAAAACGAAATGTTGATATGGTATGCGATGTTGCTAAAGGTTACTTTACTTTCTTTATCTATGGGTTTATTTGATTTTTCATTGTTTGCAATGTCTCAGAAAAGTAAAGGCATAATTACTCTCGCGAAGAACGAGGTCGGTACCAATAGAGACCCTCTTTGCGATCTTTCGCAAATTCATTTCATGTCGCTTCTTGTATTCGCAGACAATTTCAAAGAATTAACTAGTTTAAAAGAAAAACTGCTTTTAGTGGATTTATGAAAAACGTTATGGCAATTTGCAAAAATTGTAATTCAAATTTGAGCCTCATCGATAGAATCTCAGAAACTTTTGAAAGATAAGAAGTCATTCAAATTGGACATTTTTCAGCTTGATCATTTGCCGTTTTAAAACTTAAAAAATTGCTTTTTGTTATCAAAGATATTCTAAAAAAAAAAGAAATATGGAGAAAATGTTCATAAACTGCTTTTCCTGATATTATATATTTAGATAGAAAAATGTTGGTCTTTATTTTGATGCAAATTTGCTTTTGTCAATGTCCAAAAATCTAATTAAAACCAATATAATCTCAACCTCTTTACCAAATATAAACTGACAGTCTAATCATATTTTCATAGCTGGTCTTGCCTTGATGAAGTCATCGAAAGGACTTAATCAACAAACACTTAAGAGGAATTTCATTGAAAATAAAATTTTTAATTGAACAGGCAAGGAAAATGTGAACATTATGAGAGCAAGACAAACTTATTTTCAATTATGGTATACGAAGAGGTAACAGTAGGTAACAGTACAGAACATTACCAACTTGAAGGTTTAATTCAAAGTTTAGGTGCTTTCCAAAACCAAGAACTAACTTATTGGTAAACGTAAAACTAAGTTTTCTATTGTAGAAAAAAATCCATAACTACAAATCCTTCCAAATCAAAAAAGTGGTTTAAATTTCGTAAAAAGTGACAAAAGTAGACAAAGACTCTATTCAAACCTATTTCTCCAGCATAGTGTATTCAGCTATATGGCAACGCAGCTTTCGTCTTATGTCTGAGCAATATGGCTGATCTGCTTGTGAGATGACAGCAAGGATGTCATGCCTCAAAACAGCTAAATGTCAAAACGGTATGCGATGTTGCCAGACGGTTATTATTTTCTTTAACTATGGGTTTATTTATTAGGATACTACAATAAACGACGCTTCAAGAATATGTGTATCAAATCCATTCAATGCTTTGTTTTCGAAGCCAGACAGAGGTTTTCTTGGTGATTTAGGACATCCAGAAAAAAGTATTAATTTTTGCAACTGGGCCTTAAATTAAGAAATTCAGGAAAGTTTTACGAAGTTTCTGGCCAACAAGGCGTTTTTTATAAAATAATTGTTCTTATAATATTCTGGTATAAAATTAAGTTTTCCCCAAACGTCGATTCAATTACCACCAGTTCCAATGAAATTAAAGGATCTCTAAAGCGTTTTTTTTGAAAACGGTTAAAAAATCGCGATTCCTAAGGTGCCTAAAAATGGAAGGTGTCTCTGCGGAAATATTCCACCTACGGGTCTTTCGGTGGTGGGAGGTAATAGAGGACATCAAGAAGAGGAAAAAACAGTAGGATTTACTCCGATCGGTAGAGGCGTTCTCAAGTTACGGGCGGTCAAAGTTGAGAATTGAGAAAAAAGTCGTAATACCCCTCCCACCTTTGGACATTTTCGAAAAAAATTCGGAAACTTTTTTTTGCTCTTTTTGATCGGAATGGCACGTTTGCAATCTTCTGAGTAAGTAACAAAACCCAATTCGAATTAATTTAAACTCTAAAAAAGTCTTTTTTAAAAATGGTCAAAAAAACGTGATTCTAAAGGTGCTTAAAAATCGACCTCCGAAGAGGTCTATCTCCGAAAATATCGCACCCATGGAACTTCCGATGGTGGGAGGTGAAAAAGGACATCAAGAAGAGCTGGATTCACTCTGACCGGGCTATTCGTTCTAAAGTTACAAGGTGTCAAAGTTGGAAACTGAGAAAAAGACCTAATACTTTTTGTCATTTTGAAGACAAATTTGGAAGTTTTTGTGAAGTTTTTTGATCTAAATGTGAGTTCGATCAAATGTTCAATACTTTGTGACCAAATGCAATGTGTGCAAACTGGTTTCGAATAAAATTACTCCCATAGATGAGTTTTTTAAAAATGTTTTAGTTTGTATTTTAAAAGTACCTAAAAATCGACCTCCCTTTGGTTAATTTCAAAATACTTTTGGGAATCCTTTCATGTTATTTTTAAGCGAACTGGGATGATTGCAATCCTCTAAGAAGCCAACAAATTTAATTTGAATAAAATTAACCCTTTTGAATAAAATTAACCTCTTTTTGGTCAAATTTGGAAATGTTTATATAATGTTTTTAATTGTTGTTGAACACAACGTTGAACGTTCTTGAAACTATGAAAATTTTAAAATAAGTTTTATTATAAACTGCATATGTGCATTTTTGCCTCAAATTAACCAAATTTGACTTTTTTTATTATTTACGACATTTGAAAAATTAACGGCAATTTTGATGTATATTTTGACCCAGATTCTGAGGGCTGTTCATAAAGAAACTTCATAGCAAGCCATGGAATTCAAACTCACGTCTGAGATGAAATAAATGAAAATCGGAATATTTTATGACACTTTCGGCTTTCATAATTTTTTTATGAAGTTATCTAAAACCTGCTGTCTTAATGTCATGGCCTGCTTGAGGTTTTTTTTTTAAATGAAAATTCCGGAGTCAGCATATAAATTCGGTTTGTGGTAACGTGTCCATCAATTAGCGCAAACCCTAATATGTTAACTTATATGATTTGAGTGCCATGTGACTATTAAACTAATTGGTAGCGGCCACGTCAATCAAATCATATGTGCTGTAATGGCGAATTGATCGACAATCCTCGATGACCTTTTATTCAATTCTTTAATAAGAAAAAAGGGTAAGAACATAAAAATTGGACGAAGCGAGGAAATACCGAAAATTAAGGATATTTTTCGATTTAACGCTAACGGCTTTCCATTATCCGGAGAAACTTCTTTATCCCCCTTTGGAAGTGGTCGATGCCCGTTTTTTACACCGTTTTCTTCCATGTACAGTTAAACAAAAAAAAACACGTTTTTGTCCAAACTTTAAATATTTAAAAATTTTTCCTGGGGAGGACAAGGGGAGCAATCGACGGTCTATTAAAATAAAATCCAAAACTTTCTCAATTTTTCTCTATCCGGTCGCATTATCCATAATTCTAACTATATACTACTCGGAATGTTGAGAGACGACGTTTCTGGCGTTGCGCCGCTCCAATCCACACAATCATCAGATTTCCAGGCAAGTTTTCCAAGTTCGCATAGTGCGGCGCCCGCTTTCCAGCCATTCAAACATCCAGTTTTGGAAAGAGCTTTGGAAAACTCGCAAAACCGCGAGCTCAGTTGACCACCTGTGGCCAAATTTTCCTGAAATATTCAACGTAACTTTTGTTCGTAGGGAAAGTGTTTGTGCAGGATTTTTTAAAGTGAATTTAAGGTCAAGGAACTTGAACCATTGGAGGTAAACTTAGTTTAGTTTTAAACAATAAGCATCAAGTTTTAATAATTAAATTATAGAGAAAATATTTTTATCTTAGGTTTTTGTTGCCTTCAGGGTCTAGGAGGCAAAAGGGAAAAAATAATTTCAGTTCTCCCTTTTAGGGCCCTTTTTTACATCTTCTTGGAGCGTTAAGCAGATATTAATATACTAAGAGCTGGTAGTCTGAATTTGGATTAAATTATTTGAAAACTGATTATCTACGACTATTTATGACTCTTTGATCGATGATTAATTGATCAAGTTCGTGATCGGGATTCAAAATACCAACAATAAGAAGGTCAAAGTTGACGGGCCACATAGTTTCAGCAATAATTCCAGAAGAACAAACTGGACTTTAATTAAGTTTTATTGTTTGACTTCCTCTCGAAGTTCTTTCTTTCAGACAGAATAAATAGCCTTTATGGATTGAAAGTGCATCTACTCAGTTCAAACACTAAAGTCCTCTATTCTCAATCGGATCAGTAGAGATTTTTTACAGCCCTCTAAAAGCGGAATATTTCTGCATCCCACGTCTTATCTCTATTTGCCAGGATTGAATAATTTGCAGGAAGTATTTGCATAAGGTCCCCTTTTTTGTCTGGATCGAGGCGCCTTACAAAGCCTATACGATAGACTTGACGATGATCGTGTATAACCTGCATTTAAATTGCCATATTTGGAGATTGAATTTCGATAAAACTTTTTTTGATAAGTTCCAGCTTGTGGGTCATCCAGGAGGAAGTAACTGAATAACCTCAAAAATTCGCCAATCGAGCTTGAAAAAAAAATTGGAATTCCTTCGGGAATAATTTCCGAACGTAGAATCAAATCTAGCTGTCGGTTTTTTGGTTTAAATCGGCTTTTCACGATCTGAATTGACTGGCGGCGGTAAAATCGCCTTTTTGGAATGCAATGTCGGTTTACTAATCTCACTATCTGAAGTTTATTTGCCCGTATTTTAGCTGTTAAGATGAGAACCCCTTTAAGCCGCTTTGCGTCTTCAAATGCTAATGAACTTTCTTGTAAATCCAGGAAGAGGTTATTAGGTGCCGAGTCGTTTGCACAATAATCAGGTTTCCTTCGCAATTACTGCCTAAGTGCGTAATGTGAAATAAACAGCTTCCTATTCATTTGGCGTATAAAAATTCGTTCAAAATTATATCTCTAGTGACTGACTGGAAAGAAAAAAGGTGAGAGGATGTGCGCAGCAGTTGTGGATGAAGCGTTAGGAAAATATTCCATTGGAGCACTAAACGTTATAAATAACAAACACGTTAGAATGGTAAGAAAATGATGAATTAATAGTTTCTGGACGTGTCTAGACATATTATAATAGTTAACTTAAATAGGTTAGTAAAATACGACTTTAGTACTATTTTCTTGAAAAAAAGTAGCTGTAAATAAGTACAAACTTAAGAGAATTGTAAATAGTTACACGTTTAAAGCTAGCCGTTCATCTTAGCCATCATTCATTTCTGAATATTTTAATTTTTTGTATTTTTTCGTCCTCCTATCTTAGCGCCTGCTCTTTTAAATCTATTTTTTCCTTTATCTTCCTCGTTTTCCTCAACTTGCTTTAACTTGCGAGCTTGTTTATCATTCTTCAGTCTCACGTTTCTCTCTCCCTCTCTTTTCTGTCTCACAAAATTCGCTCTCCCTTTTACTTCTTTTTGTTTATTTTATTTCCTGTTTGTTTTAATTTTTTGCATAAAACTTGTGTTTTACCTTGCATGTTTTCCTTAGCTTTTCAAAATTTTTTCTCAATCTGTTATAACTTGTCATGCATCTCCAACATTTTGTTTTTCATATTTCTCCTTTAATCTTTTTCTTTTTTGTATTGTAAAAGATTAAAAACTACTTTTCCAATTTTCTTTACTTTCACTTTTCTCGTTCATAGTTGTTGTTTTTTTGTTGATCTTTATTTTGATTTTCCTGATGTATAATTTATGCAAATTTGCTTTTGTAAATATCCAAATATTTAACTAAAACCAATATAATCTCAACCACTTTACCAAATACTAACTGACACTCTGTTACTGTTCATAGTTGATCTTGCCTTCATGAATCCATTGAAAGATTCGTAACATCAAAGCACTTGACAGTAGTTCAATTAAAATGAAATTTTTAAATGAAGAGGAAAGAAAAATGTTAAACTTTGATAGAAACGTTTTGAGAGCAAGACAAACTAATTTATTGGTAAACGCAAACCTAAGTTTTCTATTGCAAAAAAAAATCCATAACTGCAAATCCTTCCAAATCAAAAAACTGGTTTAAATTTCGTAAAATGTGATAAAAGTAAACAAGGACACTATTTAAAACTATTTCTCCAGCGACGTCTTTTCAGTTATGGCAACGCAGCGTTCGTATTTTGTCAGAGCAATATGGCCGATCTGCTTGTCAAGGTGATAGCAGGGATACGTCATATACGTCAAAACAACTAAATGTCAATATAGTATGCTATGTTGCCAAACGGTTATTACTTTCTTTGACTATGGGTTTATTTATTAGGATACTTTCTCTACAATAAACGACGCTGCAAGAATGTGTGTATCAAATCTATTGTGAATGTTTTGTTTTCGAAGCCAGACAGAGGTTTTCTTGATGATTTATGTCATCCAGAAAAAAAATAATTAATTTTTGCAACTGGGCCTTAAATTAAGAAATTCAGGAAAGGTTTACGAACTTTCTGGCCGACAAGGCGTTTTACATAAAATAATTGTCGTATATCAGTTTGTTATAAAATTAACTTTTCCCCAAACGTCGATTAAATTACCACCAATTCGAATGAAATTAAAGAATCTATAAAGGTTAATTTTTTTTTAAAATGGTTAAAAAAACGCGATTCTAAAGTGCCTGAGCTTTGCATTGGCTTTTATGATTTTTTGTTTCATAAGTAAGTTTTATACTTAATTTTTTTAAACATGACAAAAAAGATCACAATAAAAGTGCCTACAATTCGACAACTGAGCGGGGTCTATCTTCGAAGTTATTGAACAATGGGACTTTCGTTTAGGTAACGAGAAAGAGGACGTCAAAAAAGGGAATAACAGTTTGACTCATTCTAATCGGTTTATTCGTTCTGACGATACGTGCGACCAAATTTTTAATTTGAGAAAGATGTGATAAACCCTTTAGTCATTAAACAACAAAAAAATGGAATTTTTTTATGCTGTTTTTGATCGATATGGGACGATTTCAATCCTCTACAAAACGTAGCATACTTAGTTCAAAAGAAATTAGTTCCATTAGTAAATTTTTTATGAAAAACAAGAAACGCGACTCTAAAAGGGCCTAAAAATTGGTAATCTCTGAAATTATTGAACTAATGAGACATTCGTTGATGAAAAAAGAAAGAGGACGTTAAAGAGAGGAAAAAACAGTTTGATTCACTCTGATAGGTCCATTCATTCTGATGTTACTGGCTATCAAATTTTCAGAGAAAAAAAATGTGATGATCCCTTTTAGTAATGAAAAAAAAATAGAATTTTGTATGTAGCAAACTTAATTCGAAAAAAATTAGTCCCATTTGGAATTTTCTTATAAATGACAAGAAAGACGACTCTAAAAGTGCAGAGAAATTGGTAACCAAACGGATCTATCTCCGAAATTAATGAACCAATAGGACTTTCGTTTTTCAATTTTTTCAATTTGACCAGAGTAACTGGCGGTTATGTCAAATAATTCGAAGCAAAAAGCGTTAGAATTGATAACCTAATCGAGGCTTAGGAGCGTTATTACAGCTGACAGTTTATAAATAAGGAACTTTTGAGTGTGCTTTTTGTAAAAAATAGCAAAAACTAATAATAAAAATTATGGAGAGCGATTCAGAAGAAGTAGAACTTGTACTAAATAACAAGGGAGAAGACTTCCGTATCATCAAACCACTCTGAATATGTCTCTCATGATCATTTTCTGGCCACTTTGTATAAATGTGTTTTAATTTGCCAATAATATTAAGAAAGTATTATAATTTGCATCGTTGAGGCAACACTTCCAAATCTGCAGTAATATAGTTTTTTAATGTTGATTCCTTTTCAAATGCAAACTTGTGCCCAGAGCAAGTATAATCGGAAATAACCACAAAAGATGTTACATCAAATATTTCCTATCTTAAGCTTAAAAGTACAGCTTTTTCATTTTGTTAATTTTTGTCTGTGAACTGTAAACATAAACAATCTATAAACGAAGTGATAACCGCAGACATTTTCGCGACCATCGGAAGGGGATTAAAATTTTTGGGGTGGGGTTATAACCGCTCACTAACCGGTTTCCTCCCGCCGTGAACGTGGATCTCGCGAAAAGTTGCTTTAAAAATCGACCCCCGAAGGGGTCTATCTACGAAAATATTGCACCTACTGAACTTCCGATGGGGGGGGGGGGGGGAGGTGAAATAGGACATCAAGAAGAGGAACAAAACAGTTGGATTCACTCCAATCGGTCGAGGTGTTTTCAAGTTACAGGCGGTCAAACTTGAGAAACTCAATTCGAATGAAATTAACATCTAAAAGAGTTTTTTTTAAAATGGTCAAAAAACGCGATTCTAAAATCGACCTCCGAAGGGGTCTGTCTCCGAAAATATTGCACCTACGAAACTACGAAACTTCCAATAGTGGGGAGTGAAAGAGGACATAAAAAAAAGGAAAAAACAGATTCACTATGATGGGTCTATTATGATAAACTTTGAAAATTTTAAAGTAACTTTCATTATAATCTGCATGTATATCTGCATTTTTGCCTCAAATTAACCAAATTTGTCCTTTTTATTATTTACGACATTTGAACTATGAACGGCAATTTTGAAAAACCCTGTATATTTATATCTTGTCCCAGATTCTAAGGGCTATTCATAAAAAAACCTCGTGGCTAGCCATGGAATTAAAACTCACGTCTGAGATAAAAAAAATGAAAATCGGAATGTTTTATGATATTTTCGATTTTCTATTTTTTTCTATTTAAACGCAAGATGTTGCCACTCTCCTAAAAAGGCAAATAAAATTCACTTTGTAGTAACGTGTCCATAAATTAGCAGGAATCCTAATATGTTAACTCAGACGCCTTCTTGAGTTTTTTTTTTAATTGAACGCATGATATCTGAACCACTCTCCTAATAAATTATATAAATCTCTCAATTGAAAATTCCGGAATCAGCATATAAATTGGCTACGTGGTAACGTGTACATCAATTAGCGCAAACCCATATGATTTACAATGGACAGTGCCACGTGACAAATAAACTAATTTGTGGCGGCCACGTCAATCAACCAAATTATGTGTGCTATAATGGCAAAATGATAGACAATTATCAATGTATTTTTATTCAATTCTCTAATAAGAAGAAAGGGTAAGAACATAAAAATTGGACGAAGCGAGGAAATACCGAGAAATAAGGATATTTTTCGATTTAACGCTAACGACTTTCCATTATCCGGAGAGACCTCTTTATCCTTTTTTCAAGTGGTCGATGCCTGTTCTTAACAGCGATTATTTCCAGACACAGCAAAACATAAAAAAAAACACCTTTATGTCCAAACTTAAAATATTTATATTTTTGGGCATCAGAAAAGCAATCCATGGTCTGTTAAAAAAAAGCCAAAACTTTCCCAATTTTCTTCTATCCGGTTGCATTATCCATAACTCTAACTATATCGGAACGTTGAGAGACGACGTTTCTGGCGTTGCGCCGCTCCAATCCACCCAATCATCAGATTTCCAGGCAAGTTTTCCAAGTTCGCATAGTGCGGCGCCCGCTTTCCAGCCATTCAAACATCCAGTTTTCGAAAGAGCTTTTGAAAACTCGCAAGACCGTCAGCTGAGTTGACCACCTGTGGCAAAATTTTTCTTAAACATTCAACGTGACTTTTGTTTGTAGGAAAAGTGTTTGTGCAGGATTCTTTAAAGTGAATTTAAAGTGAAGGAACTTGAACTATTGGAGGTAAACTTAATTTAGTTTTAAACAATATGCATCAAGTTTTAATAATTAAATTATACAGAGAATATTTTTATTAAAAGTTTTTGTTGCCCTCAGGGGCTAGGAGGCAATCAGAGAAAAAATAATTTTAGTTCTCCCTTTGAGGACCCTTTATTACATCTTCTTGGAGCGTTAAGTAGATATTAATATACTAATAATATCCAAGTTCACGAGCCACATAGTTTCAGCAGTAATTTCAGAAGAACAAACTGGACTTTAATTAAGTTTTATTATTTGACTTTCTCTCGCAGTTCTTTCTTTGAGCCAAAATAAATAGCCTTTATGGATTGAAATTGCATCCACTCAGTTCAAACACTAAAGTCCTCTATTCTCAATCGGATGAGTAGAGATTTTTACAGACCTCTAAAAGCGGAATATTCTGCATCCCACGTCTTTCTCTTGTCTCTATTTGACAGGATTGAATAATTTGCACGAAGGATTTGCATAAGGTCCCCTTTTTTGTCTGGATCGAGGTGCCTTACAGAACCTATACGATAGAGTTGACGATGATCGTGTATAACCTGCATTTAAATTGCCATATTTGGAGATTGAATTTCGATAAAACTTTTTTTGATACATTCCAGCTTGTGGGTCATCCACGAGGAAGTAACTGAATAACCTCAAAAATTCGCCAATCGAGCTTAAAAAAAAATTGGAATTTCTTCGGGAACAATTTCCGAACGTAAAATCAAATCTAGCTGTCGGTTTTTTTGGTCTAAATCGGTTCTTCACGATCTGAGTAATTGACTAAAATTGCCTTTTTGGAATGCAATGTCGGTTTACTAATCTCGACTATCTGAAATTTATTTTCCCGTATTTTATCTGTTAAGATGAGAACCCCTTTAAGCCGCTTTGCGTCTTCAAATGCTAATGAACTTTCTTGTAAATCCAGGAAGAGGTTATTAGGTGCCGACTCATTTGCACAATCATCGGGTTTCCTTCGCATTTACTGCCTAAGTGCGTACTATGAAATAAACAGCTTCCTATTCATTTGGCGTATAGAAATTCGTTCCAAGTTATATCTCTAGTGACTGGCAAGAAAGAAAAGAGGTGGAGAGGATGTCCGCCGCAGTTGTGGACGAAGCGTTAGAAAAAAATCCCATTCGACCACTAACCGTTATAAATGAATGAATGGTAAAAAAATGATAAATTATTAGTTTCTGGACGTGTCTAGACATTTTATAATAGTTAACTTAAGAAGATTAGTAAAGTAAGACTTCAGTCCTATTTTCATGGAAAAAAATAGCAGTAAATAAGTACAAACTTAAGAGAATTGTCAATAGTTGCATGCTTCCGTTCATCTTAGCCATCACCTTTTGTGATAAATAGCCATCATTCATTTCTGAAAATTCTAATTTTTTGTATTTTTTTGTCTTCCTATCTTAGCGCCTGTTAACTTGCGAGCTTGTTAATCATTCTTCAGTCTCACGTTTCTCTCTCCCTCTCTTTTATGTCTCACGAAATTCGCTTTCCCTTTTACTTTTTTTTGCTTATTTTTATTTCCTGTTTGTTTTAATGTTTTGCATAAAACTTGTGTTTTACTTTCCAAGTTTTCTTTAGCTTTTCAAATTTTTTCCTCAATTTGTTATAAGGTGCATGCATCTCCAACATTTTGTTTTTCATATTTTTCTTTTCTGTATTGAAGAATATTAAAATTTACTTTTCCAATTTTCGTTTTTTTCACTTTTCTCGTTCATAATTTTGTATGTACAACAATTTCTTAAAATTTTGTTGTTTTCGAATTTTAGCTTCCGCTTTTTCAGATCTAATTCTTTTTTATAAACAATTTGTTGTCCTGTAGGATTAATTCATCTTCAATTTTTACTTCTCTTCTTCTCTTCCACACATTTCTCCACGGATTTTGACATTTTGCCCAATAGATTTCAATCTGTCGTATCTACATCTTTTCACAGTTCAGCGCTATTTTTCTTTCCTTCTTCTACCTATGTCTTTGTCTCTTAAAGTATTAAATTTTGCTTTTCCTTCTTAATTTAATAAGGTTTTTCCTTTGATCCCTTCTTTGGCAAATTTTGTGAGTATGCTGTTTCGTGTTAAAACATGCTCCTTCCATTTTACTAACTTCAGTTTTTAACTTCTATCCTCTCAGACCTACTTCTTTTCGTTTTGTTATGTTTTGCAAATTTGTTATACTTTGAAATTTTCTATAACCTTAATATTTAATCCCTTTGTCTTTTATACATCTCTTTTAAACCATTTCTTCTGTTTTTCTTTTCTAGAATACTTTACTTTCTATGGTTTTCTTTTTCAGCGATGTTTTTCACTAATTTTAGAATATTCCACGCATGTTCTACTATTTGAGTTATGATCTCTAAAATTATGTTTCTTCCTATTTTACCTCTTTTGTTTTTCCTTACATAAATCTCTTATGGTGCACGATTAATTTATTTTTAAATTCTTACCTTATTCTTACTTTGTTATAAGTTACAAACCAGGCTCTTATCATATTCTGCATCGTTTTGTCTTTCGTTTCTTTCTCCTTGTTACGATTCCTTAATATTATTATTTGTTTTTATTGTTTTGCTCCACAGATTTTCTCCCAGCATTTTTCCTAAATTTTAATAATTTTTTCAATTGATTACAACCTGCAACTAAATCCCGTATGTTCAATCCCTCTGTTCTTTATACTTTTCTTTTATTTCCTTTTCATGTTTTTGTTTTCTAGATTTTAATTTTCTATGGTTTTTTTTCTTTCAGAGTTTTCGCTGATTTTTAAATATTCTCTGCATGTGCGACAATTTAATGTTGCGATCTCTAAAATTCTCACTCAATTTTTTCAATTTTCCTCTATCTTCATGTTTGCACGTTTCATCATGTTTTTTTTGATAATTCTTTTTTTCTATGTTCTTGTCTCCTGCAATATTCAAACCCGCTTTTCCCACTTAACACTTTGAGGCTTTCCTTTTGATCATTTTTTTTAGCAAATTTTTGTTGCCTTTGTTCTAAAATTTGTTTTCATTTCTGTGATTTTTTTTCAGCAGTGTTTTTCAATAATTTTAGAAAATTCCTTGCATGTTCTACTATCTGAGTTATGAAATTTAACATTATGTTTCCTTCCTATTTTAGCTTTTGTTTATCCAGACCAACATCCCAGAACTATTTCCTTTCTATAATACATTTCTGGTGGTGCACGATTTTTTTTTTCAATTCCTACCTTATCCTTACTTTGTTATAAGTTCTGAATAAGTGCAAGTATGATTGTTATTATATCCTGCATCCTTTTGTCTTTCGTTTCTCTCTCCTTGTTGCAATTCTTTATTATTGTTACTTCGTTGTCTGTTTTAAAAAAAATTTGTATTTTTGCTCCACAGATTTTTCCCTAAATTTTAACAATGTTTTCAATTACTTACAACTTTCATTTAAATTTGTTCATGTTCAATCCCTCTCTCCTTTATTCTCTTTTATTATATTTGTATGTTTTTGTCTTCTAGATTTTTAATTTTTATGATTTTTTTCTTTCATAAGAGTTTTTTCCCGATTTTTGATTATTCTCTGCATGTCCTACAATTTAATGCTGTAATCCCTAAAGTTTTTTCAATTTTTTTTCTACTTGCCTGTATCTGCATGTTTTCACGTTTTGCCATGTTTTCTTTGGTACTTTCTTTTTCTTTTTTGTCCTTATCTCCTACACTATTCAAATTTGCTTTCCCAATTACCAATACGAGGTTTTCCTTTGATCACTTGTTGAAGCTAATTTTTGGGTATGCTGCTTTTGTTCTACAATTTGTTGTCGTTTTCTCTAAAATGTTTTTTCTTGTGCTTTAGATTCTGCTCTTTGAGATCTGCTACTTTTCCATAATTAGTTTCTTGTACACGAATACTCTCTTCTTCAATCTATAACTTTTCATCAATTTGTTAAAACTTTGTTTGCTGTCGAAATTCGCATATTTCTGTCTCTCGTTTATCTCGCCTTGTTATGGTTCTTGATAATTTTAATTTTTTTGATGTGCTTTATTTTGCAAGAAGATGCTTTTTTTACTTCACCAGATTTCTGCTTGTTGTAAAATTTTCTTCAGATTATTATAACACGCATTTATATTTTATTTATTTGTCTTTGATACTTCTCTCTTATTCCTTTTTGTTCCATGATTTCGTCTTCTAGATCTTCTGAATGTTCTAAAATTTGATGTTGCGGTCTCTAGAATTCTGTTGTCTTCCTATTAACTCCTGCTTTCCAGATCTACTTCTTTCCTGTAAAAAAAATCTCGTGCTGCAAGATTCATTTGTTTTTCTTTTTTTGCTCGTTTTTGTTTTCTAGAAAAAGTTAGTTTTATTTTATAGATTTCTAATTTAGAAAATTTTTCAATTTATAACAACTTGCACGTATCTCACGTATCATCAGACAATCTTTCGTATTTCGATTTTATTCTTTTTCTTCAATATTTTTGTCTGAATATTCTATCTTTGTCTAGGATATTGAAGTAAGCTTTTCCCATTTTCTTATCTATAATTTTCTCTTTCATAATTGTTTTCCACTAATTTTTGTTTTACAACAGTTTTTTTAGGGTCATCTTTACAATCCTAGTGCATTCCTATTTTAGCTTCTATTTTATCAGACCTAATTTTATACAAAATTAAATTTATTTTGCTGCACCCCTAATTTTATCTTAATATTTTATCTTCCTGCCACTTTTTTTAGCAAATTTTTGTTGCCTTTGTTCTAAAATTTGTTTTCATTTCTGTGATTTTTTTTCAGCAGTGTTTTTCAATAATTTTAGAAAATTCCTTGCATGTTCTACTATCTGAGTTATGAAATTTAACATTATGTTTCCTTCCTATTTTAGCTTTTGTTTATCCAGACCAACATCCCAGAACTATTTCCTTTCTATATAATACATTTCTGGTGGTGCACGATTTTTTTTTTAATTCCTACCTTATTCTTATTTTGTTATAAGTTCTGAGTAAGTGCAAGTATGATTGTTATTATATTCTGCATCCTTTTGTCTTTCATTTCTCTCTCCTTGTTGCAATTCTTTATTATTGTTATTTCGTTGTCTGTTTTAAAAAAAAGTAGTTCTTTTGCTCCACAGATTTTTCCCTAAATTTTAACAATGTTTTCAATTACTTACAACTTTCAATTAAATTTGTTCATGTTCAATCCCTTTCTCCTTTATACTTCTCTTTTATTCTATTTGTATGTTTTTGTCTTCTAGATTTTTATTTTTTATGATTTTTTTCTTTCATAAGAGTTTTTTCCCGATTTTTGAATATTCTCTGCATGTCCTACAATTTAATGCTGTAATCCCTAAAGTTTTTTCAATTTTTTTTTCTACTTGCCTGTATCTGCATGTTTCCACGTTTTGCCTTTTTTTTGTTTGGTACTTTCTTTTACTTTTTTATCCTTATCTCCTGCACTATTCAAATTTGCTTTTCCCAATTACCAATACGAGGTTTTCCTTTGATCACTTGTTGAAGCTAATTTTTAGGTATGCTGCCTTTGTTCTACAATTTGTTGTCGTTTTCTCTAAAATGTTTTTTCTTGTGCTTTAGATTCTGCTTTTTGTGATCTGCTACCTTTCCATAATTAGTTTCTTGTGCACGAATACTCTCTTCTTCAACCTATAACTTTTCATCAATTTGTTAAAACTTACAAGTTTGTTTGCTGTCGAAATTCGCATATTTCTGTCTGTCGTTTATCTCGTCTTGTTATGGTTCTTGATAATTTTAATTTTTTTTATGTGCTTTTTTTTGCAAGAAAATGCTTTTTTTACTTCACCAGATTTCTGCTTGTGGTAAAATTTTCTTCAGATTATTATAACACGCATTTATATTTTATTTCTTTGTCTTTGATACTTCTCTCTTATTCCCTTTTGTTCCAAGATTTCGTCTTCTAGATCTTCTGATTGTTCTAAAATTTGATGTTGTGGTCTCTAGAATTCTGTTGTCTTCCTATTAACTCCTGCTTTCCAGATCTACTTCTTTCCTGTAAAAAAAATCTCGTGCTGCAAGATTCATTTGTTTTTCTTTTTTTGCTCGTTTTTGTTTTCTAGAAAAAGTTAGTTTTATTTTATAGATTTCTAATTTAGAACATTTTTCAATTTATAACAACTTGCACGTATCTCACGTATCATCAGATAATCTTTCGTATTTCGATTTTATTCTTTTTCTTCAATATTTTTGTCTGAATATTCTATCTTTGTCTAGGATATTGAAGTAAGCTTTCGCATTTTCCCTTTTATAATTTTCTCTTTCATAATTGTTTTCCACTTTTTTTGTTTTACAACAGTTTTTTTAGGGTCATCTTTACAATCTTAGTGCATTCCTATTTTAGCCTTCTACTTTATCAGACCTAATTTTATACAAAATTAAATTTATTTTGCTGCACCCCTAATTTTATCTTAATATTTTATCTTCTTGCCACTTTTCATAAATTGCAAATCCATTTTTCATTATATTTTGTTTCTAGCTGTGTTTTGTGCTTTCTCTTTATTGCCTCTTATTTCCTTTTTTTTTATTTTTTTTTCCATATTTCTTCCATTGTTCACACTTCAAACATTTTGTAGATTTCTTCAATTACTGGATTTTTAGCTATTTTCTTCATTTATTAATATATTGTTTTTCCCCTTGACCAGTTGTTTTAGCAAATTTTGAGTATACTGTATTTGTTCTACAATTTGTTGTCGTTTCTGTGGTTTTCTTTTTCAGTAGTGTTTTCCACTAATCTTAGAAAATTTCATGTAGCAAATGCATGTTGTAGTATTTGAGTTATGATATTTAACATTATGTTTTCTTCCGATTTTAGCTTTTGATTTTCCAGACCAACTTCCCAGAACTATTTCTTTTCTATAATACATTTCTTGTGGTGCACGATTAATTTTTTTCAATTTCTACATTATCCTTACTTTGTTATAAGTTACAAATTTGATTGTTTTTATATTGTGCATCATATTGTCTTTCGTTTTTCTCTCCTTGTTGCGATTCTTTATTGTTGTAATTTCGTTGTCTGTTTTTAAAAAAAGGTAGTTCTTTTGCTCCACAGATTTTTCCTTAAAATTTTAACAATTTTTTCAATTACTTTTCAATCCTTCTGTTTTTTATACTGCTGTTTTATTCCATTTATATGTTTTTGTCTTCTAGATTTTTATTTTTTATGATTTTTTTGTTTTGTAAGATTTTTTCCTGATTTTTTAATATTCTGTGCAGTCTGACAATTTGGTGCTGTAATCTCTAAAATTATTTTTTTCCAATTTTTTTTTCAACTTGCCTGTATCTGCATGTTTTCACATTTTATCATGTTTTCTTTACCATATTTTTTCTTTTTGTTCTTGGCTCCTGCAATATTCAAAGTTCCTCTCCCCAATTACCACTCCGAACTTTTTCCTTTGAGGACTTGTTTAAGCTAATTTTTGGGAATACTGCCTTGTTCTACAATTTGTTGTAATTTGTTCTTGTTCTTGCCTCCTGCAATATTTAAATCTGCTTTTCCCACTTACCACATTGAGGCTTTCGCTTTGATCAGTTGTTTAAGCTAATTTTTGATTATACTGTCTTGGTTCTATGACTTGTCTTTTTTTTAATGTTTTTTTTTTGGGATTTAGCTTCTGCTCTTTGAGACCTGCTATCTTTCCCTAATTAGTTTCTTGCACGAATAATTTCTTCTGCCGCCTATAACTTTTCATCAATTGGTTAAAACTTACAAACTTGTTTGTCATCGTATTTTACATCTTTCTGTCTCTCTTGCTTTGCTATGATCCTTCATTATTTTTTTGTCTGCTTTTTTACAAAAAATGTTTTTTTTTTAATTCACCAGATTTCTGCCTAAGTTTTAAAATTTTCTTCAGTTTATTATAACTTGAACGCATTTATGTTATATCTTTCATCGTTTTCTCTTACTCCTTTTTGTTCCATGTTTTTGTCTTCTAGGTCTTCTAGAATTTTTATTTTCTTTGGTTTTTCTCTTTCATCAATATTTTTTGCTAATTTTTGAATATAATGTGCATGTTCTAAAATTTAATGTTGTGATCTCTAGAATTTTGTTGTCTTCCTATTAACTTTTGTTTTTCAGATCTACTTCTTTTTGCAGAAAAAAATCCTGCTAGATTAATTTCTTCTTCAATTTCTACCTTTTCACATTAAATTGTCATTTGTTACAAGTCAGTTGCTACATGTTTCTTTAGTATCTTTCTATTTTTTTTGCTGTTTTTTTTTTAAAAAACAAAAGTTTTATTCACAAATTTTTTAATTTATTAGAACTTCTACTTATAATTTACTCCTATTTTTGTCTGTGAATATTCTTTGTCTGGAGTATCCAAATCAGCTTTCCCCATTTCATTTTCTATAGTTTTCTCTTTCATCATTGCTTTTCACAAAACTTTTTAATGTACGTGTCATTCTTCATATGCTACAATTTGTTGCTGTCATCTCTAAAATGTTGTAGCTTTCCTATTTAAGCTTCTTTCTAACTATTTTCTATTTCTTTTTAAGTTCCACTTACCTTTCTAATTTTTCTCCACTTTGATATAAGTTACAAACTAAAAATGTGGTTTTAGGTTATAAAAATCACAAGGGCAGAGTCTAAGTTTTTAAAACTTTGCAAACTTTCTACCTATAGTTATTGATTTGTTATGATATTCCACAGCTTTAAGATAATAATTTAAACTATAATTTTTTTCTCTAACTGTAATGCTCAAAAGCACTATTGTGAAACGCAAGGGATTTATTGGAAAATCTCAGAACTAAACCTTTTGTAATAATAAATTTAGAAAATGACATGAAACGAGCTCATTTAACATCATTTTTCAAAAAATCCTGTCAAACTTAATTTTCATATCAAACTGCTCAACAAATCTTCTGCAATTGTTTTTTAAGCAGGTTTTGAATGCAGACAATTTTGTTTTTATTCCCAAGGGATAAGCCGCCCTTTTTTTATTACAGATAAGCTTCAAATTCCTCTAAAACTTTTAACGAATATTTGAGAAGGAGGGATGTTAATTAATTCAGCTTATTCCAAGGGTGAATTAGTGCCCAAACAATGCTCCAGACCCTGTTTTTTCGATAGAAATTTTAGCTAAAATCATATTGATTCTCAGCTTAAAATAAACGTTAGCTCCCCAGGCTCATAAACTACCCTTTTCTTCTTCATTAGTATTTAAATGGGACATTTTTCCATTTCTTTTGAGGTTCGAGCCCTGACAATAATCTTTTATCACGCAAACAAGTATTGGTCGTTAAAAATCCAATCATTTATCTGGTCGGCAATGAGAAAGAGATTCGCTGCGTTGAAGAATTTTCCCTTTTATTTGCATCATCAAGTTAAGAATAGCCAGACGAGGAAGGAGGAAAAAATGTTACACTCAATTCATAAGCGTAAAGTGATGGTGCTTTGTTGAATGATTCCATCAGCTCCAAGCACAATTTTAATATAAAAAGCTTATTTGCTTTAACAAGATTGTTATGGTGAAAAACCTTTATACTGCCTATACAAAGACGTATAGATTAGATTGAATGTCCGTACATATTAAAAACGGAGTTTCCGTATAATTCAGAAATTAATCAGCTTTATTCGCCTGTCCTTAATTGAAAATGGGGGGTGGAAAACGAAAAGTAAAAAATTGTCTCATTTATTACGGCGTCAGTCGAGGCTGCAAGTTACATTCATTATTACTAAAAAGAAAGACAAGTTTTTGTTCTACCCGAAGGGTCAACAAAAAAATTAAAGAAAGAGACTTTATACTGTACTCAGGACTGCAATTTAATTATCTCTAATAAGTACGAGACAGATATTAAAGGAATATCGATGATGTCTTTTGTAACACTGTCACACGCCCGTCGAAGCTTGATGGATTATTTTCCGATCCACCGCAAAGAAAGTTATATACCACTTTTGTATCGATGACTGGATTCTGTTCAATCACGTTCTGAAAATAAATTATCCGGAAATTTAATAAAGGCCCTATGCTTCTTGTCAGGAATAATTGAGTTTTTGTCATGTTATTTATGCTTTTTGCCTCACATATACCCAGAAAGTAAATATACTTTCCAAGTACACAAACCAATATAAAAGATAAAACTTTTTTAAGTAGGAAATAAATGTGAGTCCTTGCAGCTGAATCCACACATTAAATATCGAAACTTTCAGAAAGTTTCAACGATTTTATGAAGCAAGTTGTAATATGTTATGGACTTTAAGAAGTTACGCTGGCAGGTGTGGGACGTTATTTGAATAAGAACGATTAAAGAAAAACTCTCATGAAGGTATCAGATTTACTTAGCCCTGTAGGGCATTAAAAGGCAATGAGTTTGCTCTTTGTGCTAAACATAATCAACGTCTTCAACTGTGGCAGTTCCTGAAATATAAGCACGAATGCAATAACAAAAACCAACAAAAAATGGGCTAGTCAGAAACTTCCCAAAGTTGCCCCTGTATCTGTCTTGGTAGCTCTTCTAAAATTAAACTAGAATCAAAGAACGAACAAGAAAAGGATTAAAGAAAATATTAAAAACCCATAAAATTTCCATCAATCAAAATTGTCCCATCAAAAAAAACATTTAGTAGTGATCACTCAGGCTACATTGGTGAAAAGAAAAAGCAAAAAAAAATAAAAATTCTAGACAACCTGGAAGACAAAACATAGAACAAAAAGGAATAACAGACAAGTTTAAAGACAGAGGAATAAAACATGAAAAACTGCAAGTTATAATATAAACTGAGGAAAATTTTAGAATTTGTGTTAAAAATCTGTTGAGCAAAAGAAACAAGTTGTTGCAAGAAAAAACGGACAACAAATTTAGATAATCAGGAATCATATAGCAAGGCAAGAGAAACGAGAAACAAAGATGGCAAACAAGATTATAAGTTTTAACAAATTGATGAAAGTTGAACCGGTTGAAGAAAAAATTATTTGTGCAACGAAAAAAACCAATTAGGGGAAGGAAACAGGCATAAAAAAGAAGAAGCTAACGCACAAAGAAAAAATATTTTAGAGAAAACGGTAGGAAATTGTAGAATAAAGACAGTATACTCAAAAATTAGCTTAAACAATTAATCAAAGGGAAACCCTCAGACTGGTAAGTGGGGAAAGGAGGTTTGAATATTGTAGCAGACAAGAAACAAAAGAGAAAAGAAGAAAGTTTAAAAAAAGCATGATTAAAAAGTGAAAATATAGATACAGATAAATTGAAAAGAAAATGAAAAAATGTTGGAGATTATAGCTCTATATTGAGCGACATGCACAATATATTCAAGACTTACTACAAAACTCTGATAAAAAAGTAGAAATAAAAAATTCTAGAAGATCAGAAGACGAAAACATACGACAAATTGAAATAATCAAAAACAATAATAACAAGCCAAGAGAAACTAGAGACAAAAATGGCAAACAAGCTTGTAAGTTTTTACAAATTGATGAAAAGATATAGGTTGATGAAGAAATTATTCGCGCAAAACAAGAAACTAATTAGGAGAAAGAAACAGGTCTAAAAAAGCAGAAGCTAACTTAAAGAAAAAACATTTTGGAGAAAACGGTAGCAAATTGTAAAACAATGAGGGTATACACAAAAATTTGCTTGAAAACGTAGAAACTAGAAATCTGTTAAGCAAAAAAAAAAACTTTTTGTAAAGAAAACGACAACAAATTGAAATAATCAAGAATAATAAAAACCCAATAGAAACGAGAGACAAAGGTCGCAAACAAACTTGTAAGTTTTAGCAAATTAATGAAATGTTTTAGTTTGAAAAAGAAATTATTCGCGCAAGAAGCAATTAGGGATAAGAAATCATTCTAAAAAGCAGAAAAAAAAATATTGAGAAAACGACAGCAACGTGTAGACAAACAAACAAAGACAGTAGGCTCAAACATAGCGTAAACAACTGATAGAAAGGAAAACATCAGAGAGGTAAGTGGGGAAAGGAGGTTTGAATATTGTAGGAGACAAGAAACATAAGAAAAAATAAAAAAACATGATAAAAAATTAAAGATGCAGATACAGGCAAATTGAAAAAAAATATGGAAAATTGTTAGAGATAACAGCACTATATTGAGGGACATTCATAATATATTCAAAAACTCTGATAAAAAAAAAATAGAAATAAAAAATTCTAGAAGACCAGAAGACGAAAACATACAACAAATTGAAATAATCAAGAATAATAACAAGCCAAGAGAAACGAGAGACAAAGATTGCAAACAAGCTCGTAGGTGTTAACAAATTGATGAAAAGTTATACGTTGAAGAAGAAATTATGCAGGAAACACAAGAAACTAATTAGGGAAAGGAAACAGGTCTAAAAAAGCAGAAGCTAACGCACAAAGAAAAACATTTTAGAGAAAACGGTAGCAAATTATAGAACAAAGACAGTATACAAAAGAAATTGCTTAAAACATATCAGAGGGTAGCCCTTGGTGGTAAGTGGGGAAAAGAGGTTTGAATATCGTATGAGACAAGAAAATAACAGAAAAACAAAGAAATATAAAGGAAAACATGATAAAAAGTGAAATTATGCAGATATAGGCAACCTGAAAAAAAAAGGGAAAAATCTTAGAGACTACAGCAGTAAATTGAGAAACATGCACAATATATTCAAAAATTACTGCAAAACTTTGATAAAAAAATAGAAATAAAAAATTCTAGAAGACCAGAAGACGAAAACATACGACAAATTGAAATAATCAAAAACAATAATAACAAGACAAGAGAAACTAGAGACAAAAATGGCAAACAAGCTTGCAAGTTTTTACAAATTGATGAAAAGCTATAGGTTGAAGAAGAAATTATTCGCGCAAAACAAGAAACTAATTAGGAGAAAGAAACAGGTCTAAAAAAGCAGAAGCTAACTTAAAAGAAAAAACATTTTGGAGAAAACGGTAGCAAATTGTAAAACAATGAGGGTATACACAAAAATTTGCTTGAAAACGTATCAGAGGTAAACCCTTAAGGTGGTAAGTGGGGGAAGGAGGTTTGAATATTTTATGAGACAAGAAAATAAAAGAAAAAAACGCATGATAAAAAGTGAAAAGATGCAGATACAGGCAACCTGAAAAAATATGGGAAAAATGTTAGAGATTACAGCATTATTGAGAAACATGCACAATATATTAAAAAATTACTGCAAAACTCTGATAAAAATGAAAACCAGAAAACAAAAACATACAAAAAAAGTTATACGAAACAATTATGAAAATAGAGCAATAAAATATGACAAATTAAAGATACGTGAAAGTTGTAATAAACTAAAGAACATTTTAAAACTTAAGTCAGAAATCTGTTGAGAAAAAAACCTTCTTCTAAAAAACCGCTTTCTAAAAATGTAGAAAAAAAATATTTTAGAAAAAACGACAGTAAAGTGTAGAACAAAGACAAAAGGCTCAAAACAGCTTAAACAACTGATAGAAAGGAAAACCTCAGAGAGGTAAGTAGGGAAAAGGAGTTTGAATATTCTAGAAGATAAGAACATAAAATTTCAAAAAATATAAAAAAAAGCATGATAAAAATTGAAGATATGCAGATACTGAAACTCAGAATTCTGTTAAGTAAAAAAACTTTTTGTAAAGAAAACGACAACAAATTGAAATAATCAAGAATAATAAAAAGCCAAGAGAAACGAGAGACAAAGGTCGCAAACAAACTTGTAAGTTTTAACAAATTAATGAAATGTTTTAGGTTGAAGAAGAAATTGTTCGCGCAAAGCAAGAAACTAAATAGGGAAAGGAAACAGGTCTAAAAAAAGTAGAAGTTGAAGCACAAAGAAAAAAAACATTTTAGGAAAATCGCTAAATCGAAAAATCAAAGATGCGTGCAAGTTATAATAAACTTAGAAGAACATTTTAAAACTTAAGTCAGAAATCTGTTGAGCAAGAAAACCAATTTTTTGCAAAAAAAACTTCAACAAAATTGAAATAATCAAAAATGATAAGAAGACAAGAAAAACGAGAGAAAAAAATGGTAAACAAGCTTGTAACTTTTAAAAAAATGATGGAAAATTATACGTTAAAGAAGAAATTATTCGCGTAATAAGAACCTTTCTAAAAAAAGCAGAAAAAAGGTCATTTTAAAGAAAACGACAGCAAAGTATAGTACAAAGACAGTATTCTTAAAAAAAGCGTAAACAACTGATAGAAGGGAAAATCTCAGATGTGTAAGTGGGCAAAGGAGGTTTAAATATCGTAGGAGTCAAAAACATAAAATAAAAAAATATATAAAAAAAACATGATTAAAAGTGAAAAGATGCACTTACAGGAAAATTAAAAAAAAATAGGAAATATGATAGAGATTACAGCACTAAACTTATATAATAATAAACATAGAAAATAAAAATCATTGAAGACCAGAAGTCAAAAACAGACAACAAAAATATATAAGGGATAATTTTGAATGATAAAAGAAAAAAATTAAAAAAATTAAAAAAGCGTGCAAGCTATAATAACTGAGGAAAATTTTAGAACCTAAGTCAGAAAACTGTTGAGCAAAAGAACCAATTTTTGGCAAAAAAAACGAGAGCAAATAGAGAAATAGAAAATTCTAGATCTGGAAGACAAAAACATAAAACAAAAAGGAATAAGAGAGAAGTATAAAAAACAGAGGAATAAAATATGAAAAACTGAAATGTAGGCAAAATTGAGAAAAATTTTGTCAGAAACTGTAAAGCACAGCAATTTTTACTAAAAAAAAGCACCAATTTTTTTAGCAAAAAACCGCCCAACATTTGAAATAATTAATAATGATAACAAGCCAAAAGAAAGGAAAAACAAAGATGGCAAACAAACTTGTAAGTTTGAACAAATTGAAGAAAAGTTATAGGTTGAAAAAGAAATTATTCGCGCAAGAAGCAATTAGGGATAAGAAATCATTCTAAAAAGCAGAAAAAAAATATTGAGAAAACGACAGCAAAGTGTAGACAAACAAACAAAGACAGTAGGCTCAAACATAGCGTAAACAACTGATAGAAAGGAAAACCTCAGAGAAGGTAAGTGGGGAAAGGAGGTTTGAATATTGTAGGAGACAAGAAACATAAGAAAAAATAAAAAAACATGATAAAAAATTAAAGATGCAGATACAGGCAAATTAAAAAAAAATATGGAAAAATGTTAGAGATAACAGATAACACAATATATTCAAAAACTCTGATAAAAAAAACATATAAATAAAGAATTCTAGAAGACCAGAAAACGAAAACGTACAACAAATTGAAATAATCAAAAATAATAACAAGCCAAGAGAAACGAGAGAAAAGATTGCAAACAAGCTTGTAGGTGTTAACAAATTGATGAAAAGTTATACGTTGAAGAAGAAATTATTCAGGAAACACAAGAAACTAATTAGGGAAAGGAAACAGGTCTAAAAAAGCAGAAGCTAACGCACAAAGAAAAACATTTTAGAGAAAACGGTAGCAAATTATAGAACAAAGACAGTATACAAAAGAAATTGCTTAAAACATATCAGAGGGTAGCCCTTGGTGGTAAGTGGGGAAAAGAGGTTTGAATATCGTATGAGACAAGAAAATAAAAAAAAAACAAAAAAATATAATAAAAAACATGATAAAAAGTGAAAATATGCAGATACACGCAACCTGAAAAAAAATGGGAAAAATCTTAGAGACTACAGCACTAAATTGAGAAACATGCACAATATATTCAAAAATTACTGCAAAACTCTGATGAAAAAGAAAACCAGAAGACGACAACATACAAAACAAAGTTATAAATTATGGAAGATAGAGCAATAAAATATGACAAATTAAAGATGCGAGCAAGTTACAATGAAATGAGAAAAATTTTAAACTGAACTCAGAAATCTTTTAAGCAAAAGAACAAATGTTTTTCTTAAAAAAACGACCACAAATTGTACTAATCAAGAATAATGACAAGCTAAGAGAAACTAGAGATAAAGATGGCAAACAAGTTTGTAAGTTTCAACAAATTGATGAACATTTTCGGTTGAAAAAGAAATTATTCGCGCAAAGCAAAAAACTAATTAGGGGAAGGAAATAGGTCTAAGAAAGTAGCTAAAGCGAAAAAAAAAACATTTTAGAGAAAACGGATTCCACAGTTACAGGCAAATTTTTGGCAAAAAAATATGAGAACTAATTGAAATAATCAATAATAATAACAAGCCAAAAGAAACCAAAGACAAAGATGGCAAACAAGCTTGTAAGTTTTAGCAAATTGAAGAAAAGTTATAGGTTGAAAAAGAAATTATTCGCGCAAGAGGCAATTAGGGGTAAAAACCTTTCTAAAAAGCAGAAAAAAATTATTGAGAAAACGACAGCAAAGTGTAGAACAAAGACAGTAGGCTCAAAACACAGCGCGAATAACTGATAGAAAGGAAAACCTCAGAGAGGTAAATGGGGAAAGGAGGTTTGAATAGTGTAGGAGACAAGAAACATAAGAAAAAATAAAAAACCATGATAAAAAATGAAGAGATGCATATACAGGTAAATTGAAAAAAAATGGAAAAATGTTAGAAATAATAGCACTATATTGAAGGACATGCACAATATATTCAAAAACTCTCATAAAAAAAACATATAAATAAAAAATTCTAGAAGACGAGGAAACATACAACAAATTCAAATAATCAAGAATAATAACGAGCCAGGAGAAACGAGAGCCAAAAAAACAAGCGTGTAAGTTTTAACAAATTGATAAAAAGTTATAGGTTGTAAAAAAAATATCATTCACGCAACGCAAGAAACTCATTAGAGGATTGAAACAGGTCTAAAAGACCAGAAGCTAACGCACAAAGAAAAGACGCTTTGGAGAAAACGGTAGAAAATTGTATAACAAAGAAAGTATGCATAGAAATTAGCTTAAAAACTGATCAGAAGGAAAACTCAGAGTGGTAAGTGGAGAAAGGAGGTTTAAATATTGTAGATAACAAGAACATAACAGGAAAAAAAGAGGGTCTCAACAAGAAAGCAAGAAAAAAGTGAAAAATGCCGACACAGGCAAATTGGATAAAAATGGAAAAAAAAAGTTAGAGATTAGATTACTAAATTGAGGAACATGCACAATATTTTCAAAAATTGCTGCAAATATTTGATAAAAAGGAAAATTATAGAAAGTAAAAATTCTAGAATACCAGAAGACAAAAACACACAACAAAACGTTATAAGAAAGAAGTATAAAAGATGATGGAAGAGAAAGATGAAAAGTCAAAACTACGTGCAAGTCATAATAAACTGAGGAAGATTTTAAAATTTAAGTCAAAAATCTGTTGAGCAAAAGAACCTGTTTTTTGCAAAAAAATACAACAAATTGAAACATTGAAGAATAATAACAAGCAAAGAGAAACAACAGGCAAACAAACTTGTAAGTTTGAACAAATTGATGAAAAGTTATAAATTGAAGAAGAAATTATTCGCGTAGCGCAAGAAGCTAATTAGGGCAAAGAAACCTTTTTAAAAAAAGCAGCATTTAAGAACCAAGAAAAAACGTTTAAGAGGAAACGACAGCAAAGTATACAACAAAGACAGTAGGCTCAAAAAGTAGCGTAAACAACTGTTAGAAAGGAAAACTTCAGAGGGATAAGGGGAGAAAGGAGGTTTGAATATTGTAGGAGACAAGAACTTAAAATAAAAAAAAAATATCAAAAAAAGAATGATAAAAATTGAAAAGATGCAAATACAGGAAAATTGAAAAAAAATAGAAAAAATGTTAGAGAAAAAACTCTGATAATAAAAACATAGAAAATAAAAATTGTAGAAGACCAGAAGACGAAAATGTACAAAAAAAAAATATGTAAGAAAGAATTATGGAAGATAGAGCAATAGAATATGAAAAATAAAAAATGCGTGCAAGTTATAAGGAAATGAGAAAAATTTTGAATGAGAAAATGAGAAAACCTCAATTTTTGCGAAAAAACGGAGATCAAATTAAAATAATCAAAAATCATAACAAACCGAGAGAAACGCTAGGCAAGGAAGATTGTAAGTTTTAACAAATTGATGAAAGTTATAGGTTAAAGAAGAAATTATTCATGCAACGTAAGAAATTAATTAGGGGAAGGAAACAGGTTTAAACAAGCAGAAAATAAAGCACAAAGAAAAAAAAAATTGAATTAATTTACAGCAATTCGTGGAAAAAAGACAGTATACTCAAACATTTGCTTAATCAAATGATCAAAAGGAAAACCTCAGACTGGTAAATGGGGAAAGGAGGTTTGAATATTTTAGAAGACAAGAAGCATAAGACAAAGGCCAAAATTATAAAAAATCATGATAAAAAGTGAAAAATGTAGATATAGGTAAATTGAAAAAAAAATTGAAAATATTTAGAAGAAAGCGAAAATGTTAGAGATTACAGCACTATATTGAGACACATGCACAAGTTATTCAAAAATTACTGCAATTACTGAAATAAAACATTCTAGAAGATAAGAAAACATACAACAAATTGAAATAATCATGAATAGCAACAGGCGAGGAGAAACGAGAGACAACGATGCAAAAAAACAAGCTTGCAAGTTTTAACAAATTGACAAAAAGTTATAGGTTGAAGAAGAAATATCATTCGCCCAACTCAAGAGACTCATTAGAGGAAATAAACAGGTCTAATAAAGCAGAAGCTAACGCACAAAGAGAAAACATTTTAGAGAAAACGGTAGCAAATTGTAGAACAAAGAAAGTATATACAGAAATTAGCTTAAAAACTGATCAGATGAAAAACCTCTGAGTGGTGAGTGGAGAATGAAGGTTTGATTATTGTAGGAGACAAGAACATAAAGGAAAATTTTAACAAGAAAGCATGAAAAAAGTGAAAAGATGCAGACAGAGGCAAATTGGATAAAAATGGAAAGAAATGTTAGAGATTACAATACTAAATTGAGGAAAATTATCGAAAATAAAAACTCTAGAAGACCAGAAGACAAAAACATACATTAAAAAGGTATAAGGAAGAACTATAAAAGATTGAGGAAAGAAATTTGAAAAATTAAAGAGGTGTGCAAATTATAATCTACTGAGAAAACTTTTAAAATTTAGGTCAAAAATCTGTTAAGCAAAGGAACCTATTTTTTGCAAAAAAAAACTACAACAAATTGAAATAATCAAGAATAATAACATGCAAAAAGAAACGAGAGGCAAACATGGCAAACAAACTTGTAAGTTTGAACAAATTGATGAAAGTTATAGATTGAAGAAGAAATTATTCACGAAACGCAAGAAGCTAATTAGGGGAAAGAAACCTTTTTAAAAAAGCAGAAGCTAAAGCACAAAGAAAAAACATTTTAGAGAAAACGACAGCAAAGTTTTAGAAAATTTTAGATCTTAAATCAAAAATTTGTTGAACAACTGAACCAATTGTTTTCAAAAAAAAACCGACAACAAATTGAAATAATCAATAATTATAACAAGCCAAGAGGAACGAGTGACAGAGATGGAAAGATTTAACACATTGATGAAAAGTTATAGGTTGAAGAAGAAATTATTCGTATAACGCAAGAAGCTAATTAGGGGAAGGAAACTCTAAATAAGCAGAAGCTAAATATTAAAAACATTTTAAATAACACAAAATTAAATTGTAGAACAAGGACAGTATCAGAAATTAGCTTAAAGAGCTGATCAAAGACCTCAAAGGAATAAGTGGTAAAAGAAAGTTTGAATCTTATGAGAAAAGAGTATAAAAAAAACAAAGTATCAAAGAAAGCATGATAAAGCGTGAAAAAATGCAGATACAGGCGAGTTGAGAATAATTCAGAAAAATGTTAGAAATCACAGCCTTAAATGGTCGGACATTGAATTATATTCAAAAATTAGTAAAAACTATGATGAAAGAGAAAACCATAAAAAATAAAAATCAGAAGACAAAAACATAAAAAATAGAATAAAACAGATGTAAAAAAGACAGAGGAAGAAAAGTATTACAAATTAGGAAAAAATGTACCGATCAAAGGAACATTTTTTTTCCATAAATCAGACAACAAACAACAATAATAAAAAATCGTAACAAGCGGAAAGAAACGAAAAACAAGAGGATGCAGAATATGATGAAAATCAGGTTTGTACTTATTCCAAAGTGAAGGTAAGGTAAAAACTGACAAAGGAATCGTGCAGCACAAGAAAACAAAAAAATTAAACAGAAAGACAACAAAATGTTAGAGATCACAACATCAAATTGTAGGACATGCACAGAATATTCAAATATTAGTGAAAAACACTGCTGAAAAAGAAAACCAATTCTAGAAAACATGTAAAAAGTGGATTAAAAGTGAAGTATGGAAGGAATAAACATGAAAACATGAAAAGTTGGAGAAAAATGCAAATAATAACAGATCGAAGAATGTAAGACAGAAGGATGTAAAATTGAATGACACTAAGGCTTCTAAAGTTTAACAAATTGATAAAATGTTGAAAGCCGAACAAGAAATTATTTAAGGGAAAAAAATAAGACAGAAGCTAAAACATGAACGGTAGAGTCTAAAGCATGAAGATAATAATATTATAGATACAACAGCAGCAAATTCTAGCACTAGACAGTATATTAAAAAAATTGGGCAAAACAACTGATCACAGGAAAACCTTATTGAATTAAGTGGAAAAAGCAGAATTTAATACTTCAGGAAACAAGAGCGTAGGTAGGAAGAAACAAAGTACTAAAGAAAGCACGATGAAAAACGTGATGAGATGCAGATACAGGCAAGTTGAAATTAATTAGGAAAAATATTAAAATTTAGGGAGAATGTGTGGAACAGAAAAACAAAAAAAGAAAGTGAAGATAAATTAATCTCAATATAATTAAAAAAAATAGGTCTGAGAAAGCAGGAGGTTTTAGGAAGATAATTTGAGCATTCTAGAAAGCAAAAATAAAGAAAAAAATAGAAATATGAATAACAGAGGTGTAAAATATAAAAAATTGGAGATGCATGCAAGTTGTAACAAATTGAAAAATATTTAAACCTGCAGATTAATCTGTGAAGCAAACACATTTTTTTGCACAAAAATAAAACAGATATAGAATAAAAGTAAACAACAAGGATAGTAAAAAAGAGAGAAAATTTCAGAAACATGAGACAGAAGGCTCAATCTACTCTAAAGTTAGAGAAAAATAAAATCTAAAAAAATTTAAGACAAACTGCATGTTCAGAAACTGCATGGGGAACTGATGTATGTGTGGCCTATGTATAAATGGCATTCATCGATCCATGGCCCATTGAGCCTCGTTAGATTATTACATTTCTTCTTCTTTTTTTAGTTTTTGCCAAAATACTTTTGCCAACAAACTCAGAGAGCGAAAGTCCCTTTCTAAAACGTCTACGAATTCCTCATAATATATCCAAGAGAAGGAGGCATAAAACCTGAATTGACTTCCCCTCGGGCAACTTTCCATCGTGGGAAGATATTGTCCAAAAACTTTTTGTTCCGAAAGTAATATTAATCTGGAAGTTTAGCTAATTCGGCCTGTCCAGATTTGGCTGACTTGCACGTATAATATATATTGATAAACTAAAAAAAAAAGTTTTGTCTGCTGACGTGGAATTTTTGAGAGAAAGTTTAGGGTCGCCCTGGACAACAAACAGACAGACAAACAGAGAAATGCTAATGTATGTAGAAGCATAAACACTTTGCATCGCATGAGAATAAAAATTAAAATGCCGGGGCATTTACCATCTATTAGACAGACAAGAGTATGACCTATGAATATATTTAGTGGGTATATGGCAGATATTGGGACATTTCCGAACATTATTGCTAATACATATTCATGATAGGTTTACAATCCAGACATTCTCATGCACGACCTCCGGACGAGTCAGGGTTGAGGATCGAACTTTACGAGAACTACTTTAAATTTAACGTTTTAGGGCCCTATTCGGCGATACGTGACCGAATGGTCCAAAGCTTACCTGACGGATAAAGGCTTAATTTCAGCAATTTGCGAATAGTTTCCAATAATATCCAACCTATTAATTCTGCCCAAATTTAACCGTATAATAGAATTGCTCCATCGCAATGTATCTCTTCTGTAATTTCCTGAAAGTATTATGTTCCAAATAGCAGCTGCGAAACTTTATCGTTCAACTCCTGGAATAGGAGTATTTTACGTTTAATCTTCTACGTGGTATTCCACGAAATTCCAGGTAGAAACACACTGGCATTTGTTTGAAGCGTATATATAGGATTTGTAATTAACTCCTGAAAAAAAAATGTATTTTTTTTATTATAAAATGTTAACAATTGAATATTTTTGGGAAATACTAAACAGTTACCAACTCAGACGTTAGGTTTTTATGTTCTTGACCCATTTACTGACTGATTGGGACTTTTACGTATTGCTCTACTTCCGGTGTCCTTTTCTGCATGGTTTATCTAAACTCAGTAATAATAAACTTAATTCCAAGTTGACTTCCTATAACTCGAGGGAGATCGTTTAGGTTAGTTCAGATTTTCTTTAAATTGAAAGATATAACACCATATATAGAGGATAACTTTTGTGATGACTGTGAGAGAAGTTAAGTGGGACAGACTTACAATATCTCAAACCTTAGTTGATCATAATTTCTTTCTTTAGATTGTTTAGTAGTCAAACTATCAAAGAAGTACTTGGGATTTAGAGGGTGACTATACCTGTAGACGTGGCCAAGGTTACTTGATTACTAATATCATTACGCAGACACGATTCTACTCAGTTTTCTGAAGCCCAAAATGAGTATGATCGGGGTGCCAGTGAAGCAGGCACGAAAACTGAATATAAAGGCACATCGCAACTCAAAGAAAATATGAAGAGAGTATAAGAACTTAAGTGCTACCAATCTGACCTCGTACTAGCAGTCAAACGATATAATAAGAAAATATATTTTTGGTTGGATATTTTCCAAGAATTTTCAGTGGTGTGTATGGACCCACAATCAGACATGCTCTTGTCAATACTGCCTCGTATTGTGCCTCAATTAAAATCCAATAAAAGGCAACATGTGGACAAATTATCTGCATCTAAATTCACTATCTTGGTAATGGTAGTTAAATGCGATATTGCAAGAAGATGCAAAAGCACCGATTTTGGAGAATTGAGAGCTCTTTAACAGTGTTCAAGGACATAGAGGAATTGATGTCGATGGGCACTGCAAAGTGCATGTTCTGCAAGAATAGAGCTTGATTGATTGATTAGAATGGAGCTTGATTGAATCCACTGTTGATCATATTTCGCGCATTGGGATAATGGGTTTTTTCGACCACCTCGATTTTATAGAAATGGAGAAATAGATCTCACTATAGAGGTACGAAAAACCCTGATTATATAAATCTGTGTGATTAAAAGTGACAATGGTAATCGAAACACAACTAAAAAAAAATCCCGCGAGTCGTTACGAAAACAAATATAACAATCGGTGATAGTTGCTCGGAAAACTAATGCTATCACACGGTCGTGAGTTAAAAATTCCTAACGCACACCATCCTCGCCTGCGGCTCGGCCGCAACATTGCACCCTCGGGTGTTAAGCGGTCTACCGCTCTACAAGGTCGGAACTTACTTTAGTCCTTTTAAATGTGCACTCTTTAAGAAACAATTTGAATGAACATGAGAGTGAAGAGTGAGCATGTTACTCGACACCCTGGAGAAAACACGAGAATTTTTGATTCAGGTATAGCGCAGAAAGAAAAGGGAAAAGGGTCAGTGAGCTTCAAACTTAAAAAAAAAACATCATTGAGCTACTTATGTTCGGTCTCCTTGTATTTGACTGGCCCGGTCTACTGCACCAAACAAAAACAAATTTTTTCTCAAAATTTAAATCAGGTAGTAAGTGCTAAAGTTCCACCCACCAGACTTAAATATATATAACTCTTTTCTTTTACAATATTGAATTCACATAAAAACCGCTGAAAATTCTACAGAAAAAACAAACTTCTTTCTCAACATTTAATTCGGGTTAACTGCTAAAGTTCCACCCACCAGACGTAAATGTCCTTTTTCTTACAGAATTTGAACAAATATTGGTAAAAATTTCACCCACCAAATATATTTTTTTTCAAGGTTTAACTCAGATAGTACCTAACTGCCAAAGGTTTTACACAATAGTCTTAACAATCAAAATTCCTTTTTCTCACAACGTTTAATTGAAACAAAAACTGGTAAAAATTTCACACAACAAAAAATTTCATTATTTCTCAAAGTTTAACTCAGATATTATATAACTTCCAAAATTTTACCCACGAAACATAAAACTCTATATTTTTCATGGAATTAGGTTCATAATAAAACTGGTAAAAATTTCCAAAATAATGAAAATTCTTCTGTTCCTAAAATTTAATTCAGATAGTAACTAATTGCCACTAAGTATCAGCAACCAGACATAAAATTTTGTCACAGAATTGAATTGAAAAAGAAACTGGTGGAATCCACCCAACAAAAAAATTTGTTTTTTTCTCAAAACATAACTGAGTTAATATCTAACTGTCAAAAGTTTTACGGCCCAAAAAATGAACTTTCCTTTCTCTAAATTTAGCTCAGGTAGTACCTAACTGCCAAAATTTGACCCACGCGACATAAAATTCCATTCTTTTCTTAGTATTAAGTTTACACGAAAACTGTTAAAAGTTTCACCCAATAACAATTTTTTTTTCCTAAAATTTAATTCGGCACCTAAGTGCCACTAAGTTTCACCTACTCGACATATAATTCCTTTTTCTCACAGAATTGAATTGAAAAGGAAGTGATGGAAATTCCACCCAACAAAAAAAAAATTTAGTTTTTAAACTTTATTCAGACAGTCCTAACTGTCACAAGTTTACCCGCAAGGCAAAAATGTCTATTTTTTCCACAGAATTCAGTTCATACGAATACTGCTCAGTTTCACCCAACAATCAAAATTCTTTTATTTTCCTAAAATGTAATTCAGATAGTACCTAACTGCCTAAAATAAAATTTATTTTCTTTCATAGCATTGAATTCACATGGAAACTGCTGGAACTTATTTTTTTTTCAAAATTTAACTGAGGTAGTATCTAGCAGCCAAAGTTCCACCTACCAGACATAAAATTCCTAACGTTTTTTAAAGGTGATAGGCAATAAGCGAAACATCTTGGACTTCCATTGTTTTATCGAGTTTTTTTACATGACGTTTCGAGTAGTGGAATCTCTGCTCGTTTTCAAGTGCAACTGAACATTAAGCTCGAGGCTACTTGCTTATGTACTAACACAGACAACCACGCCCACCATTCCTATTGACGCGCGACGGTGGCAACGATCCGGCCAATAGAAATAGTGGGCGTGGTTAGCTGTATTAGTACATATGCGAGTAGCCTTGAGCTTAATGCTCAGTTGCACTTGAAAACGAGGTGTAAAAAAAACTCAATAAATGCAATGGAATTCAGAGATATTTCCTGTTTTTTACAGAATTGAATTCAAACAAGAACTGGTAAAATTTCGACCCAAAAAAAGATTTTTTTTTCCAAAGTTTAACTCAGATACTACCTAAGTGCCAAAATTGTTAACCACCAGAAATAAATTTTTATTTTTTTACAGAATTGAGTTCATACAAAAACTGCTAAAAGTTCCATCAAAAACAATCAAAACTCTATTTTTCTTAAAGTTTAATTAAGATAGTACCTAAATGCGAAAAGTTCCACCCACCAGACAAAAAATTATGTTTTTTTATAGAATTTAGGTCATACAAAATCTGCTGAAAATTTCAGATAGTACTTAATTGACGAAAGTCTCATTCACCAGACATAAAATGTCTTTTCTTTCACAGAATTGAATTAATATAAAAATTGCTAAAAATTCTACCCAAAAAAACACTTCTTTGTCAAAATTCAATTCAGGTAGTACCTAGCTGCCAAAGTTCCACCCAGCAGACTTAAAATTCCTTTTCTCACAGAATTTAATTGAGACAACAACTGGTAAAAATTTTACAAAACAAAAAATTAATTTTTTCTCGAAGTTTAACTCAGGCTGCTATTTTACCCACGAAACATAAAATTCAATTTTTTTCATACGAGTTCACGCGAAAATTTTAGAATTAAAAGATTTAAAAATTTTTTTTTTCGTAAACATTTGATTCATGTTGTACCTAACGGCCACTAAGTTTACCTATTAGACATATAATTCCTTTTTCTCACAGAACTGAACTGAAAAGAGACTGGTGGAAATTCCACAAAACAAACAAATTTTATTTTTTTTTCTCAAAACTTAACACAGAGAGTACCTTGCCAAATTTTACCCGCCAAACAAAAATGTCTGTTTTTTCATAGAAAACTTTCCAAAGTTTCACCCAATAACCAAAATTATTTCTTTCTTAAAACTTAATTCCGATAGCACCTAGCTGCCTAAATTTCCACCCACCAGACATTAAATTTAATGTTTTTTTACAGAATTACCTTCTGAAAAAATCTTTCATATGACATCTAATCGCTGAAAGATCCACTCTCCAGAAATAGCATTTCTTTTCTTGCACAAAAATTGAATTCACATATAAACTGCTGAAAATTCTACAAAAAAAAAATATATTTTTTTAAACTTCACTCAGATAGTACCTGACTGACAAACTCCCACCCACCGGACATATAAATTCCTGTTTTTCACAGAATTAAATTCACACAAAAAGTGGTAAAAATTTCACCTAAAAAATAGATTTTTATTGTTCTCAAAGTTTAACTCAGATAGTACCTAAGTGCCAAAAGTTTTACCTGCCAGAAATAAAATTAGATTTTTTTACAGAATTTTGTTCATTCAATAATTGCTAAAAGTTCCATCAAACAATAAAAATTCGATTTTTCTTAAAATTTAATTCAGATAGTACCTAGTTGCCAAAAGTTCCACTCACCAGACAAAAAATTATATTTTAGTCAAACAAAAAGTGAAAGTTGCACATAGTACCTAATTGCCGACAGTGCCATCCACCAGACATAAAATTCTCTTTTTTCACAGAATTGAAATAACATAAAAATTTTTCAAAATTCTACCCATAAAACACTTTTTCTTCAAAATTTAACTCAGGTAGTAACTAATTGCCAAACTTCCACCCACCAGACATAAAATTACTTTTCTCACAGAATTTAATTGAATCAAATCAACAGTAAATATTTTACCAAACAAAAAATTTTTTTTTCTCAATGTTTAACTCAGGAATTGACACCCACGTGACATTAAATTCGGTTTTTTTTTTATACAATTGAGTTCACGCGAAAAATTTAGAAAAAATATTCATTTTCTTCCTAAAATTTAATTCAGATAGTACCTAAACTGCCACTAAGTTTCACCTACTAGACATATAATTCCTTTTTCTCACAGAATTGAATTGAAAAGAAACTGGTGGAAATTCCACCCAACAAAAACATTTATTTTTTTTCTGAAAACTTAGCTCAGATAGTACCTAACTGTCAAAAGTTTTACCAGCCAGAAAAAAATGTCAATTTATTTCACCGATATAAGTTCGTACGAAAACTGCTTGTCACCCAACAATCAAAAATCTTTTTTTTTCTTAAAATTTAATTCGTATGGTATCAGCTGACAAAATTTCCACCCATCAGACACAAAATTCTATTATTTCATAGAATTATATTCAGACAAAACTTGCTGGAAGTTTCATATAGTTGCCAAAAGATCCACCCTTCAGAAATAAATTTGGTTCTTTTTTCATAGAATTGGATTATTCAGGGAAAACTGCTAAAAATTCTTTTTTTTTTTCCAAAATTTACCTCAAGTAGTATTTAGCAGCCAAAGTTCTAGCCACCAGACATAAAATTCCTTTTTTTTTCAGAGAAACAAATTCAAACGAAAACTGTTAAGAATTCCAATGAATAAATAGCATTTTTTTCTCAAAGTTAAACTCAGATAGTACCTAAATGAAAAAGTTTTACTCACCAGCAATAAAATTAGATTTTTTTTTCACAGAAACGAGTTCCTACGAAAACTGCTAAAACTTGCACCCAACAACCTACATCCTTTCCCTTCTTAAAAATTAAAATATATTTATAAAAAATTTAATTCAGATAGTACCTAACTTCCACTAGAAAGTTTCACAAAAAAAAACAAATTATTTTTTTTCAAAATTTAACTCAGCTACCTAGTTCCTGACTGCCAAAGATCCACCCACCAGACATAAAATTCCTGTTTTTCACAGAATTAAATTCAAACGAAAACTGATAAGAATTCCACCCAATAAATAGTTTTTTTTCTCAAAGTTAAACTCAGATAGTACCTAAATGAGAAAGTTTTACCCACCAGACATAAAATTAGATTTTTTTCACAGAAACGAGTTCATACGAAAACTGCTAAAACTTGCACCCAAAAACCAACATCCTTTTTCTTCTTAAAAATTAAAATATATATATATAAACAATTTCATTCAGATAGTACCTAACTTCCACTAGAAAGTTTCACCAAAAAAAAACAAATTAATTTTTTTCAAAATTTAACTCAGGTACCTTGTTCCTAACTGCCAAAGTTCCACCCACCAGACATAAAATTCCTGTTTTTCACAGGATTAAATTCAAACGAAAACTGATAAGAATTCCACCCAAGAAATAGTTTTTTTTCTCAAGATTAAACTTAGATAGTACCTAAATGAAAAAAGTTTTACCCACCAGCCATAAAATTAGATTTTTTTCACAGAAACGAGTTCATACGAAAACTGCTAAAACTTGCACCCAACAACCAACATCCTTTTTCTTCTTAAAAATTAAAATATATTTATAAAAAATTTAATTCAGATAGTACCTAACTTCCACTAGAAAGTTTCACCAAAAAAAAAACAAATTAATTTTTTTGCAAAATTTAACTCAGGTACCTAGTTCCTAACTGCCAAATTTCCACCCACCAGACATAAAATTCCTGTTTTTCACAGAATTAAATTCAAACGAAAACTGATAAAAATTCCACCCAATACATAGTTTTTTTTTCTCAAAGTTAAACTCAGATAGTACCTAAATGAAAAAAAGTTTTACCCAACAGACATAAAATTAGATTTTTGTCACAGAAACGAGTTCATACGAAAACTGCTAAAACTTCCACCCAACAACCTACATCCTTTCTCTTCTTAAAAAATAAAATATATATAAAAAATTTAATTCAGATAGTACCTGACTTCCACTAGAAAGTTTCACCAAAAAAACAAATTTATTTTTTTCAAAATTTAACTCAGCTAGTTCCTAATTGCCAAAGTTCCACCCACCAGACAATATTCGTGTTTTTCACAGAATTAAATTCAAACGAAAAGTGATAAAAATTTAACCCAATAAAAGTTTTTTTTTCTCAAAGCTAAACTCAGGTAGTACCTAAATGAAAAAAGTTTTACCAAACTGACATAAAATTATTACCGACAACAAACTTATTTTCTTCAAAATTTAACGCAGGTAGTTCCTAACTGCCAAAATTCCACCCATCAGACATAAATTTCCTCTTTTTCACAGAATTAAATTGAAACAAAAACTGATAAATAACAACAAATAAAGAACAAATAAATAGTTTTTTTCAAAGTGAAAGTCAGGTAGTACCTAAATGAAAAAAGTTTTACCCACCCGACATAAAATTAGATTATTTTTTACAGAAACGAGTTTGTACGAAATCTGTTAAAAGTTCCACCCAACAACCAACATCCTTTTTTCTTCTTAAGAATTTTTTTTCAAAATATAACTCAGGTATAACCTAACTGCCAAAATTCCACCCACCGGACACAAAATTTCTTTTCTTTCACAGAATTTAATTTAAACAAAAACTAGTAAAAATATCATCAAAAATAAAAAATAGGTAGTACCTGACTGACAAAGTTCCACCCATCTGATGTGAAATTACTTTTTCCCTCCCAGAATAGAATTGGAGCACAAACTGGTGAAAATTCTTCCCAACCAATAAAATTGTTTTTTCCTTAAATGTTGACTCAGATAGTACCAAGAGACAATTTTTTTTTTTAAACAGAAATTAATTCACTTAGAAACTACTTAAAATTCCACCGCAAATTCAAACTTTTTCTTTCTCAGGTAGTGCCTGGCAAAGTTCATCCCACTAGACGTACAATTCCTTTTTCTCACAGAATTGAATAAAAAAAAAACTGGTAAAAATTCCACCAACCAAATAAAAAAATTTCTTAAGTTTTAACTCACATAGAAGGTGCCACTAACCTGCCAGAAGTTTTATCCACTATACAAAGAATTTTATTTTTTCATAAAATCTAATTCAGACAAAACCTGCTGAAAGTTTCAGATAGTACCTAATTGACGAAAGTTCCACTCATCAGTAATAAAATTTCCTTCGCATTTCTAGAACTGAATTCACATAAAAGCTGCTAAAAATTCCACCCAAAATATTTTTTTTCTCAGGTCGTACTTAACTTCCAAAGTTTCACCTACCAGGCGTAAAGTTCCTTTTCCTCACAGAGTTGAATTCAAACAAAAGTGGTAAAAATTTCACTCAACAAATATTTTTTTTTCTCAAATTTTAACTTACATAGTACCTACTTACCAGAAGTTTTATCCACCAGACAAAAATTTTAATTTTTTTTTAAATAATTGAAATCAGACAAAACTTTTTCTTTCTCAGGTAATACCTAACTGGCAAAGTTCCTGTCAGAAGTTCTACCCACCAGACAAATAGTTCTATTTTTTCTTTAATATAGTACCTAATTGTCCAAAGTTCCATCCACCAGACATAAAATTTCTTTTCTTTCACAGAACTGAATTCACATGGAAACTGCTAAAAATTCTACCGAAAAATCAAACAATTTTCTTTTTCAGGTAGTACCTAAATGAAAAATGTTTTACCCACCAGATATAAAAGTAGATCTTTTTCACAGAAATGACTCATACAAAAATTGCTAAGAGTTCTAACCAATAACCAACATCCTTTTTTACTTCTTAATTAAGATACTTCACATAATTAAAATTAGACAAACTTGTTGAAACTTTCAGAGGGTACCTAATTGCCGAAAGTCTCACCCAAGAGAGGTAATTTTTTTTTCTATTACAGAATTAAAATCACATGGAAACCCGAAAAATTCCACCGAAAATCAAACCTATTTCTTTTTCAGGTAGTACCAAACTGGCAAACTACCAGACGTAAAAATTCTTTTTCTCGCAGAATTGAATTTACATAAACACTGATGCAAATTCCACTCAACAAATAAAATTATTTTTTCTCAAAGTTTAACTCAGATAGTACCTACCTGCCAGAAGTTTCACCGACCAGACAAAAAGTTCTATTTTTTCACCTAACTGAATTCAGACAAAACTTGTGGAAACTTTAAGATAGTACCTAATTGCCCAAAGTTTTATCCACCAGACATAAAATTTCTTTTCTTACACATAATTGAATTCACATGGAAACTGCTAAAAATTCCACCGAAAAAACAAACAATTTTCTTTTTCTGGTAGTACCTAACTGCTAAAGTTCCACCCAAAAAATAAAATAATAGTAATAAAAATAAATAGTAAAATTCCTATTCCTCGCAGAATAGAATATAGTAATAAAAATAAATAGTAAAATTCCTATTCCTCGCAGAATAGAATTCAAACAAAAACTGGTGAAAATTCCACCCAACAAATAAAATTATTTTTTTTTCTCAAAGCTTAATTCATGTATTTACCCTGCAAAATCCTACCTGGCAAAAGTTTTACCCAGCAGACAATAAATTCCATTTTTTTCCCAAAATTGAATTCAGACAAAACCTGCTGAACGTTTCAGATTGATCCTAATTGTTGAAAGTTCCACCCACTAGAGACTAATTTTTCTTTAAATTGAACTTAAACACAAACTGTGTTTAAGTTCAGAGGTGGGAAAAATTCCGCCCAGCAAATAAGTTTAACTCAACTAAAACCTAAATTTTACTCGTCAGACACAAAACTCTACTTTTTCTCACAAAACTGAGTTTCTAAGAAAACTGCTAAAAATTCCTCATGGTAATATTTTTTTTTACCTACCAGAAAATAAATTTGGATTTTTTTTTTAGAATTGAGTTCACGACAAAACCTGCCACTGAAACTGAAAGCTCCAGCCATCAAACGTAAAATTTCTTTGCTAACAGATAACTGAATTCACATAGAAACTGCTGAAAATTCCACCAGAAAATGCTGAAAATTCCACAAAAAAAAATATTTTCTCAAAATTTAAGTCAGGTAGTACCCAGCTGTCAAAGTTCCACCCATCAGACATGCAATTTCTTTTTCTGACAGAATTGATTTCAAACAAAAAGTGATGAATGTTATCCAAAAAATAAATTTATTTTCTTTTCAAAATTTAACTCAGATAGTACCTATTTGCCAAGGTTTTGCCTATCTGCAAAATGATAGTTTTTCACAAAATTGAGTTCATACAAAAATGGCTAAAAGTTCCACACTATAATTAATTTTTTTTTGTTATTAAAAAACCAAATAATCGAAATGTAATTCAGATAGCCGCGGAACTTCAACATTTGGAGAATACTAATTGATTTTTCTCGTTAGCTTAAGGTAGTCGTGCACTTTATAGAACAAGCCCAGAAGCACAGCCGTTTAATAAACCTTGACGCGGCTTGAGAGCACGGTTACCTGGGAGACCCTCTCTGTAACCAATAAGAATTCACTCGCTGCCGCCAAGGCTAACAATAGGTTGTCGGCTTGCCGATATTTCCTTAGAGTTAAGGCCAGGCGTCACTGGGATTATGATTAATTGACGATTAGTGTTAAAGTAGGAAGAAAAATGATGAATTTTGGCACTTATCCTCCACTCTTCAATTTAACATTATGCCACAGTGGCAAACCCATGCACCAGCTCAAAAAACTGGCTTCTCGTAGGCTTTATTAGTATATTACAATACGAGATGGGAAGTCTTTCATTACTGTCCAGAGGCTATGTTATATATCGAGACGCGTAGCGTCGAGATAAATAAAATCTCGAGACAGTAATGAATGTGCCATCTAGTATATGCATACTATATCAACCACACTTTCTGAATAAGATCAAAAAAATGTTCTTGAATATTATTTATTCATATAATATTCTGGCTCCAATCTTCACTCAGGAGACGCAATTTTGTTGGTTGCTATGGTTTAGAACAAAATCAACAATCAAAGTTTACGGGAAAAAACAATAATCCAATTACTGGTAACCGGTACTAGGATGGGAAGTAACTACTTCCCGTCCTAGACCAGTATTGGAATTACTTCCCGTCCTAGACCAGTAATCAGACACTTTCCAAGATTTTAAAAAGACCAAAATGTCGTCATTACATACGTGGTTGAAAATAAAATAATTTTATGAGTCTCCAAGAAGGTTTTCATCACAGGTGTTATGTTGCACAATTTTCAATTTATAGTCAAATTCTGCTCTAGATTATCTTTCTCATTCTTTATGATACTGCCAGTTTTATTTGCCATTTTTATGTCAAAAAATGTAATCATTGAGGAGCTCCCATCAGAAAAAAAATCACAAAATTTAATTCAGACAAAACGTCCTAACAGTTTCAGATAGTACCTAACTGCCAAAAGTTTTACCCGCCAGACATAAAATTCTCTTTTTTTTTAACAAAATTGAGTTCCAATAAAAACTGTAAAATTTCCACTTAACAAACAAAATGATTTTTTTCTTAAAATTTCATTCACTTACAATGTTTCTAACTGCCAAAGGTTCCACCTACCCGACAAAAAATTATATTTTTTCACAGAATTGAATTCATTTGTATTACAACCATTTGTAAGTTCTTTTTGGATTTTTTTGTCATATCAATCTACGTCCGAGCACTCACGGAACTTTATCAACAACATTTGAAGCATATTAATGGATTTTCCACGTTAGCTTAAGGTAGTCGTGCACTTTATAGAACAAGCCCAGAAGCACAGCAGTTTAGTGAACCTTGACGGGGCTTGACAGCACGGTTACCAGGGAGACCGTCTCTGTAACCAATAAGAATTCACTTCCTGCCGCGTTAAGGGCGCAAAAAATGTAATCATTGAGGAGCTCCCATCAGAAAAAAATAACAAAATTGAATTCAGACAAAACCTCCTGAGAGTTTCAGATAGTACCTAACTTCCAAAAGTTTTACCCGCCAGACACAAAGTTCTCTTTTTTTTAACAATATTGAGATCCTAAGAAAAATGTAAAATCTTCCACCCACCAGACAAAAAATTATATTTTTCACAGAATTGAATTCATTTGTATTACAACCATTTGTAAGGTCTTCTTGGATTTTTTTGTCATATCAATCTACGTCCGAGCAGCCATGGAACTTTATCAACAACATTTGGAACATTAATGGATTTTCCTCGTCAGCTTAAGGTAGTCGTGCACTTAATAGAACAAGCCCAGAAACACAGCAGTTTACTAAACCTTGACGCGGCTTGACAGCATACAAGGGAGACTCTCTGTAACCAATAGGAATTCACTTTCTGTCGCCAAGGCTAACAATAAATTGTAGGCTTGCCGATATTTCTCTATAGTTAAACCCAGGCGTCACTGGAACTATTATTAATTGACGATTAGTGTTAAAGTATGAAGAAAAATGAGGAGTTTTGGCACTTGACCTCATTATACTCTTCAATTTAACATTATGCCACAGTGGCAAAGCTATGCGCCAGCTCAATAAACTGGCTTCATTGAATAGGGACTTAGGCGCTATTCAATGATATTCTCTTTACTATAATTTGTTTATCTTTTATTGATAATTCCTAATAATTTGTATGGTTTCTCTCGATTTTGTTATCATAGCAATCTGCGTCAGAGCAGCCGCGGAACTTAATCAACAAAATTTTTAGCATATTAATGGAATTTCCTCGTTAGCTTAAGGTAGTAGTGCACTTTATAGAACAAGCCCAGAAGCACAGCAGTTTAATAAACCTTGACGCGGATTGAGAGCACGGTTACCTGGGAGACGGTCTCTGTAACCAATAAGAATTCACTTCCTGCCGCCAAGGCTAACAATAGGTTGTGGGCTTGCCGATATTTCCTTACAGTTAAGGCCAGGAGTCACTGAGATTATGATTAATTGACGATCAGTGTTAAAGTATGATGAAAAATGACTGGTTTTGGCACTTATTATTACTTCGATTCTTCAAATTAACGTTATGTCGCAGTGGGAAATCCACCAGCACAATAAACTGGCTTGTCGTAGGCTTTTTAATAATTTTATGAGTCTCTAAGAAGGTTTTATGTATGTTGTTTTTTTCCTTTTTTATGACGTCAGGCAGCACAATTTTCAATTTATGGTCAAGTTGTGCTCTAGATTATACAGCCGGTTTTATATGCCATAATGTAATCATTGAGTTGCTCCCATCAGAAAAAAAATTGAATTCAGACAAAACTTCCTAACAGTTTCAGATAGTACCTAACTGCCAAAAGTTTTATCCGCCAGACATAAAATTCTCTTTTCTTGTAACAAAGTTGAGTTCCAATAAAAACTGTAAAATTTCCACTTAACAATCAAAATAATTTTTTTCTTAAAATTTAATTCATTTACAATTTTTCTAACTGCCCAAGGTTCCACCCACCAGACAAAAAATTATATTTTTTCAGAGAATTGAATTCCGACAAAACTTGCTGAAAGTTTCAGAATGTTTATGAATAGTGCTATAAACCATTTCATTAATTTTCGCGAAGAGGTAGGCTATGAAATCTGACAGATTGCCCCCTGCATAGAATTGTAACTGCATTAGTATAACCATAACTTAGAAATTAGAAAATGCTGATTGATATTTTATATGTCGCATTTTTTTGGCGAAATCCTTGCATTATGGTCTTTATACCATAACCATTAACATTGACTGTCAAAATACTATACAGGGGGTCAACTGTCAAATCTCCATGGTCCACCTTTTCGAAGAACTTAATGAAATGCTTTATACCACTTGTATTTGCAGTTACTAAACACAGTAACAACCAGGTGTACATCTGTTTGCCTATTTTCTCATAAGGGACCAGCAATGGAATCATCAGTAATTGATAACCAGTTATGGGATGGACAGTAGAGGTGGCTCTGACCAGTGGCAAGAGGGACGAGTAGACTATTTACCACTAGAGATAACCTTGACCAGTGACCAGATTTTCTTACGGAAGTAGCCATTGAAATTGTGCTAGAACCAGTGTTGCATATCTACTAATATCGGCTGGATTACTAAACTAAAACTACTAAAACAGTTTTAGATGGTTTCAGAACTGTCTAAAAATTACACAAATATTTCCCATATTTAAGAATTCTGTGGGGGGTGGACGGATTGGAGTTAATCTAACAGTTTATTGTTCTTTTCGATGTCCTCTTTCACCTCCCACCAAAGAAAGTCCTCTAGGTTGCCGCTACATCATGCAAGAAAAGTAATAAGACGTGCGTGACCGGCGTGACGTCACATAGGTTAAATAATTTTTTTTTATCGCCTGTTACTTTAGAACGAGTGGAGCTATTAGAGTGGATCAAGCGGTTTTTCGTTTATTTTTATGTCATTTTCACCTTTTGTATAAAAAAAAGTCCCGCATGATCATACTTTGGGAGTTAGACCTTTTCGATAGTCGATTTATAGATACTTTTAAAATGTGCTTTAGAAGTAGTTAGAAAAAAGGTTATATAATTTTACCCTTGTCGTTACGTTAATAGCAAATTGATGTCCCCTTTTTCCCCGCTTTTTTCTCATTTTCCTTCTTTGACCGCCTGTAACTTTAGAACTAGTGAACCGATTGGAGTTAATCCAACAGTTTTTTGTTCTTTTCGATCCACCATAAAGCAGAAAGTGCGGGGGTGCGGAAAAATGTCAGTAGTTTGCGAGATAAACCCTTTCGGTGGTTGATTTTTAGGTACTTTTAGAATGTGCTTTGGAGGCTGTTAGAAAAAATTCAACTTATGGGACTAATTTCGCTCCTATTATGTTTGTTAACGTTCACAGGGGATGGAAATCGCCTCATTGCGATTAAAAACAGCAAAAAGAAATTTACCAGTATTTTTTTGACGTTAACCGAAAGGGGTGTATTCCCTTTTTTTCTCAATTTCTAAATTTGACCGCCTCTAACTTTCGAACGAGTAGACCGATTGGTGTGAATCCAACGATTTTTTGTTCTCTTTGATATCCTCTTTCACCTACCTATGGTAAGTGTGCATAGCCTGTCAAAGTGGCGTGACTTTTCTAGAAGAAATCGCTTCAGAACGAGAATCTGCGCATCCAATGTAAAAAGAACCCTCAGTAGAAATTTCAAAAGTGTTTTTTAATGGATGTAGCAGTTAAAAAGAAGAAATTAGTGCACAAGTAACCAATACCCTTTTTGTCCTAAAAATGTTCATGTTTGGACCACTGTTCTTGGATTTCTGATTAGTGGAGAACGCGGCCGGTAGGTGGCGACGTAAGGCACCCGTTCGTCACAGTGGTGGTTAATACCGAACTTTAGGGACAAACATTGTTTTTTTTAAAGAAAATATAAAAAAAATAATTAAAAGGGACTTTAAGAGTAGTATTACTTGCAAAATCTTCCTGACATTTGCTTTTGCCTGAATTTACTGAACAAAAATACTTTAAAATTGTACAAAATCATATTCCTATAATTACTTTTTAAAAGCACACCCCTCTTATGTCCTAAAAATTATAGGTTTGGTAACTGAAGAAATAAGCGGTCAAAGTTGGAAGAATTTTTAGTAGGAAAAGTCATTGATTCGGTGCCTTTTGTGGTGAGTTTTTAAAGAAAAAGAACAATTTTTATGACATCATTTTAACATTTACTGTCAAAAATCCATACAGGGGGTCAACTGTCAAATCTCCATGGTCCACCTTTTCGAAAAACTTAATGAAATGCTTTATACCACTTGTATTCGCTGTTACTAAACACAGTAATAACCAGGTGTACATCTGTTTGCCTATTTTCTCATAAGGGACCAGCAATGGAATCATCAGTAATTGATAACCAGTTATGGGATGGACAGTAGAGGTGGCTCTGACCAATGGCATGAGGGACGAGTAGACTATTTACCACTAGAGATAACCTTGACTAGTGACCAGATTTTCTTATGGAACTAGCCATTGAAATTGTGCTAGAACCAGTGTTGCATATCTACTAATATCGGCTGGATTACTAAAAACAGTTTTAGATGGTTTCAGAACTGTCTAAAATTTACAACAATATTTCCCATATTTAGGAATTCTGAGGGAAGGGGGGAGCAGTTAGTAACTGTAGACTTCTGCACTTTTTCCAGGTCTCACAAACTTTGTTCTGAAAGTGCTCAAAACGAGAATAAGGTCATTTCTTAACGCGTATTGCTCTCCAAAAAGAAGTTTGGGTTCCGATTGGAAATGAACATTAACCACGCAATGTTTTCTCGTCTCGAAAATCTTTATTCAAAACTACGGCACTGAGCGGGCAGCGGCAGTTTTCGGCGACATGTCAAAAACGTTCGACTGCGTAAAACATCACATTCTCGAGTTTTATAACTTTAGGGGCAGATTTAAGGAGTGGTGACGATCTTAATTATATGAGAGTTATGTTTGGCTATAGTGAGTGGAAGACAAAAGAACAAAAATGTGGAGTTTTTCTTCCAGGGGTCTGTGTTGGGACCGTTATACTTTCAGGACCTGAGTTCACTTAAAATATCTGGGAATTTTACGATTTTTGCTGTCGAAGTCGCAAAGTTCTTACAAAGTTTTAAACAACGGAACAGCCTTCTTGTTAACTTGAATTCTTCAACCGCAGTGAAAATAAACCAAGAAAACAGTAGAAGCCAAGCTGCCTGGATGGATAATTTCGAACTCAAATCTCGAAGTTTTCATTTTAATATTCAAAAGTCACGTGTTTATGTAGGCCAATGTACTCCAACTAATATATTAAAATTTAACAAATTTCGGTTGGAAACCGTGTTGCAGCGCAATTAGTGCCGCTGTTAAAGGTTTTGATTCACATCGCATAGCATTTACGTAATTATTGTTCTAATTCTAAACAGTAAATAGAATACAAAGTCAGCATTCATTGAATCAACATGGAGTTTTATTGTTTCTTCCTCACTGTTTTAGCTCTGGGTAATGAGATTTACCTGGAAAAAGTATGCAGTTTAATATAATTATGGAAAATATATAAATTTAAGGACTCAGCTACAAACACCTCTGGTGGTAAATGACGTGTGGTGCTTGCCAGGGATTTTATATGAGAGAAACCTGTCAATACCTCATACATTTTATGAATCAACACTTGTAAATTCGTAAATACACGAGACATGAACTCTCATTCATTATACCGTTATATAATCATTAAGATTGCACGCTACTGAATGTGATAATTTAATCCCATTGTCTAAAAAGCCCTCAAATCCTCATTAATTAAAATTATGTAAATACTTTACCAAAAAGGCTTTATTAATACCCAAAAAAGCTAGGTAAAAACAACTTAAAAATTTGCCTTGATGCCTATTAACTCTATACCCACCTTATAAATTCTGTCCAGGGAAGGCAAGAAGTGAGTAGGTACAAAAAAATTTAGGCATAAATTCTAAAAGGATCCGTCGAGAAAAAAAAAGGAAAAGGGGGATTTACTGGTACATTCCCGAAGGAAATACGTCAGATTTTTTGTCGTAAATTTCATGTTCCATACATACGTGCTACGTAGGTAAGAAAGCGCTTTGAATGGAAGGATATTTATGGATAAATAGAGTTTCGACAATGGAGGCGCAGAGATTTGATATTGTGTTTTTGAAACGTCGTTATACATATAATATAGTGCCTTGTTATAACTTATGGTTTAACGACATGATAAAAAAAAACGACAAAGTTATATGGCAAAATTCTTCACCAAACTCTCCCTAACAGAAAGCAATTGAACAGTAGAAGGTCATTTCAAAATTATTACTTCTGTCTGTCTTTTATCATTTTCTAAAAGTTAAATTGCAAATGTCTTCACCTAAATATCTCTAAAAGAAAGCAATTGAAGAGTGAAAGTTAATTCCGTCATTATTACTTCTCTCTTTCTCAACTAAATTTGAAGGACACCAATGGTTTTTCTTCGTTGCTAAATAATTTATAGGACAACCCTACAAACATGCCGGTTTAATAAACCTTGACAGGGCTTGACAGCTCGGTTGCCAAGGTTACCGAGAGTGTAGCCAATAGAAATCTACTTTCCGCCTCAAAAGATAATAATGAGTTGCCGGCTTACATTTATTTAACTTTCTTAGACTTCTTAGCTTACCGCACCAGGGCAGGGTGCTGGTAATTTCTACAGTAATATAATTTTTGTGGTAACTGTTTTTTTTTCAATTTCCTTCAAACTAAAAATTGAAAATCTTGAAAGTTAAAGACAAAATTATGGAAAAAAAGTCGAAAGTTAAAAAGAAAGTTTTGATCCTTTTGGTAAGTCGCCAAGAGATTAATCGGTTCGGGTTTAGCCTCTAGTCAATGTTGCTCTCCTTCACTGTAATCTTTCTATCCTTTATTGATATTTTACAGTAATTTTTTTTGTCATATCAACCTATATCAGAGAAGCCACGAAACTTTATCCTTAATATTTGGCGCGTATTCATGGATTTTCCTTGATAGCTTAAGGTAGTCGTGCACTTTATAGAACAAGCCCATAAACTTAGCAGTTTAATAAACCTTGGCGCGGCTTGACAGCACGGGTATCAGGGAGACCGTCTCTGTAACCAATAGGAATTCACTTCCTGCCGCCAAGGCTAACAATAAGTTGTAGGCTTACCAATGTCTCTCTACAGTTGAGGCCAGGCGTCACTGGGATTATGTTTAATTGATGATGAGTGTTAAAGTATGAAGAAAAATGACGAATTTTGGCACTTATCTTCATTATTTGGGTCATTATTACTTCCACTCTTCAATTTAACATTATGCCACATTGACAAATCTATGCGCCAGCTTAATAAACTGGCTTCATTGAATAGGAATATCATTGAATAGGCTTTAGGCTCTATTCAATGATGTTCTCTTTACTATATTTTTTTTTATCATTTATTGATATTTCTTAACCATTCGTATGGTCCCTTCGGAATATTTTGTCATATCAATCTATATCAGAGCAGCCGCGGAACTTTATCAACAACATTTTGAGCACATTAATGGATTTTCCTCGTTAGCTTAAAGTAGTTGACCACTTTATAGAATAAGCCCAGAAGCACAGCAATTTAATAAACCTTGACGCGGCTTGACAGCACGGTTACCAGGGAGACCGTCTCTATAACCATTAGGAATTCACTTCCTGCCGCCAAGGCTAACAATAAGTTGTAGGCTTACCAATGTCTCTCTACAGTTGAGGCCAGGCGTCACTGGGATTATGTTTAATTGACGATGAGTGTTAAAGTTTGAAGAAAAATGACGAATTTTGGCACTTATCTTCATTATTACTTCCACTCTTCAATTTAACATTATGCCACATTGACAAATCTATGCGCCAGCTTAATAAACTGGCTTCATTGAATAGAAATATCATTGAATAGGCTTTAGGCTCTATTCAATGATGTTCTCTTTACTATATTTTTTTTTATCCTTTATTGATATTTCTTAACCATTCGTATGGTCCGTTTGGAATATTTAGTCATATCAATCTATATCAGAGCAGCCGCGGAACTTTATCAACAACATTTTGAGCGCATTAATGGCTTTTCCTCGTTAGCTTAAGGTAGTCGTTCACTTTATAGAATAAGCCCAGAAGCACAGCAATTTAATAAACCTTGACGCGGCTTGACAGCACGGTTACCAGGGAGACCGTCTCTATAACCAATAGGAATTCACTTCCTGCCGTCAAGGCTAACAATGACTTGTAGGCTTGCCGATATTTCTGTACAGTTAAACCCAGGCGTCACTGGGATTATTATTAAATGACGATTCAGACAGCATATTAATGGATTTTCCTCGTTACCTCAAGGTAGTTGTGCACTATATACAACAAGCCCAGAAGTACAGCAGTTTAATAGACCTTGACGCGGCTTGACAGCACGGTTACCAAGGAGACCGTCTCTGTAGCCAATAGGAATTCACTTCCTGTCGCTAAGGCGTCACTTGGGATTAATTGACGATTTTTAACATTATGCCACACTGGCAAATTCACGCACTAGCTCAATATACTGGCTTCATTGAATAGGACCATCATTGAACAGGCCTTAGGCTCTCTTCAAAGATGATCTCTTTCCTATACTTTTTTTATCCTTTATTAATATTTCTCAAGCATTGGTATGGTCTCCTTGGAATATTTTATCATTTCAATCTACTTCAGAGCAGCCGCAGAACTTTATCCACAACATTTGGGTCATATTAATAGATTTTCCTCCTTAGCTTAAGGTAGTCGTGCACTTTATAGAACAAGCCCAGAAGTACAGCAGTTTAATAGACCTTGACGCGGCATGGCATCACGGTTACCAGGGAGACTGTCTCTATAACCAATAGGAATTCGCTTCCTGACGCCAAGGCTAGCAATAAGTTGTAGGCTTGCCGATAACTCTCTTGCCGATAAGACTCTTATCCTCATTATTACTTCCACTCTTCAATTTAGCATTATGCCACAGTGGCCAATCCATGCACCAGCTCCATAAACTGTCATCTCGTAGGCTTTTTAATAATTTTATGAGTCTCAAAGAAGGTTTTATGTATGTTGTTTTTCCTTTTTATGACGTTAAGTTGCACAATTTTCAATTTATATTCAAATTGTGACTAGATTACCTTTCTCCTTCTTTATGATACTGCCGGTTTTATTTGGTCTTTTTATGTCGAAAAATGTAATCATTGAGGAGCTCCCAAAGGGACGCATTTTAAATTTGATGCGACCTTGAGATCAGTGGCTCAGTAAATTTAAAAGAAATTGCTTCTAAAAATGTATAATAATCAATAAGCATGAAATATGTCACTAGAAGTAACGGATGAGAGCCCTAAAAAGAAAATCATTTTTAAACTGCCTGAATGGCCAATAAAAGCAGCTTCCTTTCCGCCCGAAGTGCTTTTTCTTTATCTGCATAATATTTCAAGCTCCTCCGAAAGCGCTGTTCGATATTGACGAATAACGAGGTTTAGTGTGATATGAAGGCTTCAATTTTGTCACACGACTCGTGTATTGCCTCCGTTTATTTATTCATAATTTCAGATGTCGCCGTTTCCATAACTTGGTGCAGCAACGATGACGACTTTTAACGTATCCGACTTTGCGACCGAAGACCTTCTAGAAGACTTCAACGAAACATGCGACATCCTTCCATCGAACTACACAACGAGGGACCCAATTTTCTCTACAGCAGTTTACACAATGTACGCCACGATTGTCGTCATCGCCCTTTTGGGAAACGTGTTCGTGTGTTACATAGTGATGCAGTCACCTAGAATGCGGACCGTCACCAACTACTTTATCATGAACTTAGCCGTGGGTGATATTCTAATTACAACTTTTTGTGTGCCCTTCACCTCAGTCACCATCATGATACAGTACTGGCCTTTCGGGGCTTTTATGTGTCCAGTGGTGAATTACGTGACTGCTTTGAGTGTGTTTGTGAGTGCGTACACTTTGGTAAGCACACATTTCTTTTGTAAATCATTCATTTATTATTGACATCAAGTAGGCGTTGGAAATTTGAATATCTTATCTTCTCAACATGTACTGAAAGGAGATAGGTATAAAAAAATTATTTCAAAAGTAAAGAGATGTCAAAAATAACTGAATGATTTATAATATTAATAATAATAATTATAGCAATCACCCTGTTTATTTTGCAGGTGGCTATTAGTATAGACAAATGGATGCTGATCATGTATCCTCTTAAACCCAGGATATCAAAAAGGTTCGCCACTTACATTATAGCGGTGGTGTGGATCTTTGCGGGGATCACCGTTCTACCTATCGGGGTGTTATCGAAAATGATCCAACCCCTGGAAATGGACGGCAATGAAACTGTTTACCACAAATGCCACAAGTAAGTAGGTACCACCTGCTGTGCAGTTTGATGAAAAAAAATTATTTTATTACATGGAGATGTAAATATTTACAAAACCGTCTTTGAAGCGTTAGTTGATCCTACAGTGTTCAACAAATGTCTGTGAGCTATTTGCTTTTTGCTATTTGACAAAAAGCAGGTCGAAGGTTGCCCCCTCTGGTCCGTTGGTCAGCAAAGTTCAGTAAGACCATATAAGTCGAGTATTACCATTACACCATCTAGAAAATTTAGGCAAAACCATCCCAGCCCTCATCATGTGCTTGGCCTCATCCGCTCCAGACACTACAATACTTGAGTCATCAGCATACAGAAGCATTCTACTCTAACTGTATTGGATCAAGGGCAGTAGTATTAGTGGTAGTAGTACACTTGGGGGAGGGGGGGGGGGTGGAGGCGAAGTCTTGCGACTAAGCGTTAAAGGCCCTTTTCACAGTCCCCCGATCCACACTCATCCCTACTCTGCCTAAGTCTTCATTCCCTCCACGAGTCGACCCGTCCCTCTAATGAAGGAGAGTATCCCGTCCCACCTCAGAGTCGGAAGATCCTCTCGATGGAGGAAGGCGGCTCTCAGTGTCCTGTGGCGCAGTCGCGCCAACCTATAGCACATTCTGATAGTCCAGAGTGGACTGTCAGCCCTTCCTAGGAGGTGCATGTGTCTGTTTAGTCTGCAGTGTCCAGTGAGGATTCCCATAAGGTCTCCCAGACCCAAGGGCAGTAAGTGAATGTTTAAACCATGAAGACACCGAAAAGCCGATACATTCAGAACATATTTCCATTATTTTTATATAAATTAGGATTGAGAAAGTTGAGTGTACTCACCTGAGATAACTCTTAAAGAGATAGGGCAGGGGCAGGTGACGTCACAAATCTGCATTTTTCTATTCATACAAGATTTAGACCAATATCTATTTCACGCAAAAGTTAAACCTTGTACTGACAGCTAAAGTTTACCTCAAAATTAAAACACAGTTGAAAACAAAGGCAAAAACAAAAAGCCTTAGAAAAGAATATTAAAATTTGAACGACAAACATAGTGGCAAGAAAGAAAACAAGCCCGAAGCAGACTAATCTGTAAACTAAATGAGTTAATTTCAAAAATCCGAAACTCATTGTAAAACAAAATCCCAGGTGGGCAAAATACTCTAGAGAAGTATTTCAAATTGCAATTATGGATGGCTAAACTGTCAATTCTGGTAATAAATTATCCACCACTAAAGGAGTAATTTTTCGAAACCATTGAACTCATGAAATTTCTGTTTGTCGAACACGAAAGAAGTTATCAAGAAGAGAAAAAAACCAGTTAGATTCATTGCGATTTGTCCATTCCTTCACTTTAAAAATAAAGTTGAAAATAAGAAAAAAGGCGGAACACCTGACCAATTAAAAAAAAACTAATAATAAGCACTTTTAATACTGATTTTTATGAGAACGAGACGACCGCAATTTTATAAAAAAGTGAAAACCTTATTCAATTAAAGCAGATACCCCCATAAATGATTTTTTAAGAAGGGCAAAAAAGTTTATTATTAAGTTGACAACAGAAAAGAGCTATTATTTCCTAAATTATTTAACCAGGAGAGCTATCATTTGCTGAAGGAGAAAAAAGACATCAAGCAGAGAAAAAATAGTCGGATTCACACTAATGGGTCTACTCGTTCTAAAGTTATAAAAAAAATGAGAAAGAAGACCTAATACCCCCTCCCACTGTTTATGATCGGAATGGCACCTTAGCAATCCCCTAAGAACGCAACAAACTTAATTTGAATGAAATTTTCCCCTGAATTGTTTTTTTTAGAAATTCGATTTGAAAAGTGCCTAAAAATCGAGTACCGAAGGGATCTATTTCCGAAAATATTGCACCAATGAGATTTTCGTTAGTGGGAGGTGAAAGAGGATATCAAGAAGACCAATAAACATTCGAATTCATTCCATTCGCTCCACCCGTTCTAAAGTTACACGCAGTCAAATTTGAAAATTGAGAAAAAGACATAAAGACATATTACCCCCCTTCCCCCCCTTCGCTTTGGTCAATATCAAAAATTCAGTTTTTTACTATTTTTGATCGGATGGCACGTTTTCAATCCCCTAAAAACGTAACAAACTTATTTTGCCTGAAATTATGCAGTAAAAAGTTTTCTTTAGAAATGGCAAAAAACTCGATTCTAAAAGTGCCTAAAAATCGACTACCGAAGAGATCTATTTCCGAAAGTGTTGCACCAACGAGTTTTTCGTTAGTTGGATGTAAAAGAGGACACCAAGCACACCAATAAAACATTTGGATTCATTCAATTCGCTCCACCCGTTCTAAAGTTACCCGCAGTCAAAGTGGAAAATTGAGAAAAAAGACCCCCCCCCCCTTTGGTCATTATCAAAAAAATTTCGAAAATTTGGTTTTGCTATTTTTGATCGGAATGGCACGTTTTCAGTCCCCTAAGAACGTAACAAACTTAATTTGCATGGAAATATGCCTTAAAAATTTTTTTTTTAAATGGCAAAAAAGTCGAATCTAAAAGTGCCTAAAAATCGGCTACCGAAGGGATTTATTTTCGAAAATATTGCACCAACGAGATTTTTGTTAGTGGGAGGTGAAAGGCGACATCAAAAATACCAAAAATTTATTCCATTCGCTCCACCCGTTCTAAAGTTACAACCATTCAAATTTGAAAAAAATTGAGAGAAAGAAGACATATTACCCCCCCCCCCGTTTTTTCATTATTAAAAAAATTAAATTCGATTATGCTATTTTTGATCGGAATGGACCACGTTCTCAATCCTCTAAAAACGTAACAAACTTAATTTGCATGAAATTATGCTCTAAAAAGTTTCTTTTTAAAATATCAAAAAATTCGAAACTACAAGTGCCTAAAAATTGATCACCGAACTGATATATCTCCAAAAATATTGCACTTACGGGACTTCCTTTGAAAGCTGAAAAAGGACAAGAACAGCAAAAATCAATTGGATTCATTCCAATCGGCCCACTCGTTCTAAAGTTACAGAGGGTCAAAATAAAAAATTGTGAAAAAAACGTAATAACCCCTTTTGGTCAATATATAAAAAAATTGTAATGATTTTATGCAATTTTTGATTGGAATTTTACGTATGCAATCCTCTAAGACTAAGAACAAACTTGATTAGGGCCAAAAGTGAATCTTTTAAACTGGCTAAAAGTGTCTAATAACCAATAACCCAAAGAGTCTATCTCCGAAAATATTGAACCAAACAGACTTTTGTCTGTGAGAGAAAAAAAAGAATATCAAGAAGAGAAGAACAGTTGGATTTACTCTGATCGGTTCTCGAAAGTTACTTCAAATAGTGTAAAAAATGTCTTAAAAAGGCTTTACAGGAATTAGACAAAGCAAATACTAATTTTAAATACTGCCACGCTCTGAGTAGAGTAAGAGACTCTAATTTTTTCAAAAGTTATACAATTTGAGGAAATTATTGAACAGAAAGTGAATAAAATACTACGCAAAACAATCGACAAGAATTTACACAAGGAAGACTACAATTATGTAGGTAAAATTCATCAAATAAAAAAAAAAATCAAATAAACAAACAGCAGTGTAAAAACCATCTTTATGTTTAAGAAACTGTAAAACACAGATTAAAGAAGTAATTTTTTATAAAAACTTTTTAATTCTGGGAGGGAGTGCTAAGAATATACACAAATACTCATGGAATTTCTGTTTGTCGAACACGAAATAAGTTATCAAGAAGAGAAAAAAACCAGTTAGATTCATTGTGATTTGTCCATTCCTCCATTTTAAAAATAAAGTTGAAAATAAGAAAAAAGGCGGAACACCTGACCAATTAAAAAAAACTAATAATAAGCACTTTTAATACTGATTTTTATGAGAACGTGACGACCGCAATTTTATAAAAAAGTGAAAACCTTATTCAATTAAAGCAGATACCCCCATAAATGATTTTTTAAGAAGGGCAAAAAAGTTGATTATTAAGTTGACAACAGAAAAGAGCTATTATTTCCTAAATTATTTAACCAGGAGAGCTAGCATTTGCTGGAGGAGAAAAAAGACATCAAGCAGAGAAAAAATAATCGGATTCACACTAATCGGTCTACTCGTTCTAAAGTTATAAAAAAAATGAGAAAGAAGACCTAATACCCCCTCCCACTGTTTCTAATCGGAATGGCACCTTCGCAATCCCCTAAGGACGCAACAAAATTAATTTGAATGAAATTTTCCCCTAAATGGTTTTTTTTTAGAAATGGCAAAAAATTCGATTTGAAAACTGCCTAAAAATCGAGTACCGAAGGGATCTATTTCTGAAAATATTGCACCAATGAGATTTTCGTTAGTGGGAGGTGAAAGAGGAAATCAAGAAGACCAAAAAACATTTGGATTCATTCCATTCGCTCCACCCGTTCTAAAGTTACACGCAGTCAAATTTGAAAATTGAGAAAAAGACATAAAGACATATTACCCCCCCCCCCTTCGCTTTGGTCAATATCAAAAATTCAGTTTTTTACTATTTTTGATCGGATGGCACGTTTTCAATCCCCTAAAAACGTAACAAACTTATTTTGCATGAAATTATGCCCAAAAAAGTTTTCTTTAGAAATGGCAAAAAACTCGATTCTAAAAGTGCCTAAAAATCGACTACCGAAGAGATCTATTTCCGAAAGTGTTGCACCAACGAGTTTTTCGTTAGTGGGAAATAAAAGAGGGCACCAAGAACACCAATAAAACATTTGGATTCATTCAATTCGCTCCACCCGTTCTAAAGTTACACGCAGTCAAAGTGGAAAATTGAGAAAAAAGACCCCCCCCCCCCTTTGGTCATTATCAAAAAAATTTCGAAAATTCGGTTTTGCTATTTTTGATCGGAATGGCACGTTTTAAGTCCCCTGAGAACGTAACAAACTTAATTTGCATGGAAATATGCCTTAAAAAGTTTTTTTTTAAATGGCAAAAAAGTCGAATCTAAAAGTGCCTAAAAATCGGCTACCGAAGGGATTTATTTTCGAAAATATTGCACCAACGAGATTTTCGTTAGTGGGAGGTGAAAGGCGACATCAAAAATACCAAAAATTTATTCCATTCGCTCCACCCGTTCTAAAGTTACAACCATTCAAATTTGAAAAAAATTGATAGAAAAAAGACATTACCCCCCCCCCCCCCGTTTTTTCATTATCAAAAAAATTAAATGCGATTTTGCTATTTTTGATCGGAATGGACCACGTTTTCAATACCCTAAAAACGTAACAAACTTAATTTGCATGAAATTATGCTCTAAAAAGTTTATTTTTAAAATATCAAAAAATTCGAAACTACAAGTGCCTAAAAATTGATCACCGAAGTGATATATCACCAAAAATAGTGCACTTACGGGACTTCCTTTGAAAGCTGAAAAAGGACAACGGACAACAGGAACAGCAAAAATCAATTGGATTCATTCCAATCGGCCCACTCGTTCTAAAGTTACAGAGGGTCAAAATAAAAAATTGTGAAAAAAACGTAATAACCCCTTTTGGTCAATATAAAAAAAATTGTAATGATTTTATGCAATTTTTGATTGGAATTTTACGTATGCAATCCTCTAAGACTAAGAACAAACTTGATTAGGGCCAAAAGCGAATCTTTTAAACTGGCTAAAAGTGTCTAATAACCAATAACCCAAAGAGTCTATCTCCGAAATTATTGAACCAAACAGACTTTTGTCTGTAAGAGAAAAAAAAGAATGTCAAGAAGAGAAGAACAGTTGGATTTACTCTGATCGGTTCTCGGAAGTTACTTCAAATAGTGTAAAAAATGTCTTAAAAAGGCTTTACAGGAATTAGACAAAGCAAATACTAATTTTAAATACTGCCACGCTCTGAGTAGAGTAAGAGACTCGAATTTTTTCAAAGGAAATTAAATGAAAACAAAATCAGAGACAGAAAAATCAAAGACAGAAGAAAAATTAATTTCAACATTTTTAGATATAAGAAGGAGAGAAATGAGGGATAATAAATAAATAAATGGCAGGAGTCTAAAAATTGTATTACAAATAATTGAAACATAGATGATTCGCAAATTGCATGAAGTAGCTGATAGGAATGATGAAGAAAGAAATAAGAACGATTAAGGAACGAGCAGAATGGTAGGGAGAATCTGGTTAAAAAAAACTGTAATAATAGATTTTCTTTAGTCTATTATTATAGTTACGTGCAAAAAAATATATAAAATACAGTTTAACCAAAAGTAGGAAAGTAGAATTTAAAATTAAGATAAAATAAGATGAATAAAAACCATAAAAGGAGAAGAAACTACTGATAATAACGTCGAATATAAATTATAGAACAAACGACAAGTATAAAAAAAGTTATAACAAACTTTAAAAAAAATGAAAATTGGAGAAAAAAATTGTATCATGGGCTCTGTATACAAAACTTGCTACCAAAACCAACCCAGAATAATGAAAAGAACCGACAAAAGAAAAACTTAATGAAACGTTAACGAAAGTTAATGAAACGCAAATTTAAATATTTAATATCGTAAGAATACATAAGCAATAAAAAAAACTAAATTTTTAGGGTAAAAAATTTAAGAATTGCAAATTCTACCAATTGAGGAAAATTTATAAATTCAAAACAAAAAAATGTGAATTTTATTTCGAAGCCCAACCGAAATAAAAGTGGACAGTAGCGAAACATTTGTGGAAAACGTTATTGTTTTGGTAATACAAAACATTAAAAAAAAACACAAAATCATGGTAAAACCATTGATGCAATGCGAAGAAGACGATTAGAAATGAACAAAAACGAACTGTTACTATAGAAATAAGAAAATTTATAGCCAAAAGATCCAAAAGTTATACAATTTGAGGAAATTATTGAACAGAAAGTGAATAAAATACCACGCAAAACAATCGACAAGAATTTACACAAGGAAGACTACAATTATGTAGGTAAAATTCATCAAATAAAAAAAAATCAAATAAACAAACAGCAGTGTAAAACCATCTTTATGTTTAAGAAAGTGTAAAACACAGATTAAAGAAGTAATTTTTTACAAAAACTTTTTACTTCTGGAAGGGAGTGCTAAGAATATACACAAATATGAGAGAAATAAAAAAAAATGAATATTTATAGAGACAGGAAGATTAAAATTCAAGATTAAAAATCAAAAAGGATCACTTTGAACAGTTTAAAATTGGAAAAGGAATGAAGTTCGAATTACACGAGGCAACTGACAGGAAAAGCAAATAAAAAAAAATCAAATAAACAAACAGCAGTGTAAAACCATCTTTATGTTTAAGAAAGTGTAAAACACAGATTAAAGAAGTAATTTTTTACAAAAACTTTTTACTTCTGGAAGGGAGTGCTAAGAATATACACAAATATGAGAGAAATAAAAAAAATGAATATTTATAGAGACAGGAAGATTAAAATTCAAGATTAAAAATCAAAAAGGATCACTTTGAACAGTTTAAAATTGGAAAAGGAATGAAGTTCGAATTACACGAGGCAACTGACAGGAAAGAATTACGAATGAAGAAACAGCAAAAAAAACACAATTAGGAAAGCTACAGAATTAATTCAAATATTGATCAAATGTGAAAAAATTGTATGATAAAGTATTAATAAATTGTTCATGTTCAGTTACGAGTCCAGCAGGATTGTGATTTTGACGAAAATTAAGGGTTTGTATGTGACTGCTATATGACGACTAGTGGTAGTAGTAGACGATGGGGGGGCGAAGCCTTTTCACAGTCCCCCGATCCACCCATCCCCCATAGTTCGCCTGGGCCCTCATTTCCTCCACGAGTCGACCCGGCCCTCTAATGAAGGAGAGTATCCCGTCTCACCTCAGAGTCGGAATCTCCTTTCGATGGAGAATGGCGGCTCCCAGTGTCCTGTGTCGCGCCCATCTATAACACACTCCCAGAAAGTGGTATGACGACTCTTCCCCCTGCCTCACGGTGGGTGCAGAGTGGACTGTCAGCCATTCCTAGGAAGTGCATGTGCCTGTTTAGTCTGTAGTGTCCAGTAAGGATTCCTATTAGGTCTCCCAGGCACTGCCGACTTCTCCCAAGTAGCCACGAGGCCTTGGATCTATCCGGGTTAGGGTCGATTTCCTTGGTCGGTCTACATTTTCCTGACTGCGTCCAGTTTGTTTTTGTACTCTCCCATGCCCACTCATTCAGAGTGTGAGAGGTGTGCCTATTGCTTAATAATAGACATGCCCCTATGTCCAGGAACCCATCCCAGAGTCCTGAACAAGCTTTGAATTCGTCCTGTTCCTGCAGATGGCTCGTACAACCGTCTGACTGTCGGAGTAGATGAAAATGTTTTGTTCTGCTCCTTGTTTGATTTCTGGTCGTGTGGCCACTTCAAGTACTGCAAACACGGCCGCCTGTCGTATAGAGGTGTTCCAAACCGTCGTATAGGGTTGTCCCAAGGGAAAGCCCTCTTCATGGACTCCTTTGTATATTCATACCTGATTATTCTCAGAAGGTTGCTGAAGCAGCTCTTCTTTAAATTCTTCTCTTGTTGTCCCGCTGGATGAGGCTGGCGATCTGCGTGTGGCTACTTCCCATGACGGTTTCCTGCCACTGGTAGCAACAATTCTTCCTCCTGCAGGAAGCCATCGCCTTCCTCTTCACCCAGATTGGAAGCTCCGGTGAGGCATTGAAAGCTGCTCCTGATGTTGTTATAAACGCACTCCTTATGGCTAGGTAGACTGTTTTGTGCAGTCTGGCTAACTTCAACGCAAATCGTCGGCGGTCTGATTACCGCAGTGTAGAGTGAGTTCAGGACGTGAAGCTTTAGACCCCACCCCCTACCCACTGCCTTGCGCAGTTGCCATACCAGTGTAGTTACCTTATCGCATGCCTTTTCTACGTGAATTTTCCAGGTCAGCCGATGATCAGCCCCAGGTGTTTAGCCTCAGGCTTTAGCAGCAGAGGTTCCGGGTACAGCGTGGGTGACCGGAATCCAGTGGTTTTTCTCCTTTTGGTGTAGAGCACAAGCTCTGTCTTGCCTAAAAGGATTGACAGTCCCATCTCGGTACACACTGTTCTATTATTCTGCATGCGCTTGGTATTCGATCACAAACGCTGCCGACGCACTTTCCTGGTATCATGACCAGTCCGTTATGGTCAACCCCTAGGCGTCTTGTCCATCCAAAAGAGATTCCATTAAGAGACACTATAGTCGAGGTGATACATGACAGCCGCCCTCGACCTCGATTCTCTCCAGTGATCTCCAAGAGAAGTCATCACCCTACGGTTGCGGAGGGCTGGTCTGACCCAGCTTATCAACTGTGTTGAAGTCCCCAAGGCCGTAAGGACCTCTCAGATGTTGTTTGTCCTGGCTTTGTCGAATGCTCTCTCAATATCGAAAAAGAGTGCCAGTAGCACTTATTGTCCGAACGCAAGTGAGGATTATAACGCGCAGCCAAAGTTGACTTTTTGGTTGTATGTATTTGGTATTTTTTCCCTTCTACCGCTTATAATCTACAGCTTATAATCAGCTAATATCAGCTTATAACTCTGAAACTGATATACAGAAATGAACGGGCTTTCCAAAAATGTGGTCGGTTTTTCGGTACGTGCGGGGGGGGGGGGCTGACCAGTGGCGTACCAAAGTCAAAAAATGCGTTTTCTTAGATACCCAAAACATTATCGGTTTTACCGTAACTCCGGGACTATATGGGGTATAGGGCTCACTGGTGGTAGATTTCCTCATATATGTAGATGATAAATTTTGAAGTCTAATTTCGATAAGTTAAATAGGAAAATCTACAAAAAATCACAAAGTTGGGACGGTTTTGTGAAAAAAATTTTGTAATGGTCCACTTCTGGGCCGTCTGGACCCCGTTAGTTAGACGACTGGCCCAATAACGATGATACCAGGGGAAAGGGCATATCCTTGGCTACTTTTAATCCTATCTCGCCAAAGGCGTCACTATAATACAGAGTGGTCAAAAAAATGTCCAAAAACAATTAAGAAAAAGTGTCCAAAATTTGAAGGTAGTTTTTTGCGATTTTTACGAAAACTATGGAACGATCCGGCTTCCGTGGTATATGGGCAACTAGAAGACGTGGAGAGAAAAAAAAATCAGTCGTTAGTTTTGGTCTATCTCTTATACCGGGTGAGCTACAGAAGTTTTTCTGTGCCGCATTTTTTGTCAATTTTGGTGTACTTTTCTCACATTTCACCCTGTACATTCGATATTTTTCCAGCAAAAAATCTGAAATAATTCAAGGAGGTAGTACACACATGGGCCCTTAACCCTGCCAAAAATCAAGAGCCTAGCTTTCAATTTGAAATTTTGACGAATTTTTAAACTTTAAATTTCAAATTGCCACTTTGAGGTATATTTGTGCCGAGACCGTGCATCTAATCGAATGGTTTTCTATCCCAGGGGATACCTTGGAATGTTTTCTTTTTGGAACTTAGGAACCATTTTTAGCTGGGACGTCGCGAAATGGGCTTAATTGAATTTCGAAGCGAAAGATGCAGATTTTTTGAAATTTTGGCCGAAAATCCCGAATGGTTCCGAAGCGACGTCCACCACGGGGGTGTCGGAAGCATTCGGCGGCCGCGGCCATTTGCAACTGACAGCTGAGATTTCCGAAATGTAAACATTAACTTTATAGCCTCAGACTAAGGAAAATCGGCCGAAAAGCGGGGAAAACTGTCTGGCCGGGGAAAATTTGAACATTTCTAGGAAGATTATTGGCAAAATGCTCGGTCCTCGAGGTCGTTTTCACAAAGACTGGTCGATTTGAAAATTTCATGTCGGGATTCATTTTTCGCTGATGACGTCGAAGCCAGACCACGCGGTTCTCGCCCAGACAGTGGCGGCTACAAATTCGGGCAAAAATGTATTTTTTCGATTTTTCGGCAGACATGGGCGTAGTTATATTTTTTTTTGCCATTTCTTCCGTTTTCCCATAAGAAATACATTGTGCAATGCTTTTTAAATGGGACAAAATTGATTTCGTCATAAATAAAAGATGGAGGCGAAAAAAAAATGGCCGCCGTAGACAGGGTAATTAAAAAATGGGGATATCTCTGAAACGAATAAGGTTAGGGAGCTGAAATTTGGTACCATGGTTCATTAGGGAATGGACTGCAAGCTGCCATGGGTGGAAACCTTCGTCATGGTACCAAACCCATGGGTACCATTAACGAAATTTTGCATATAAGTTTTCAGGCTTTTGCACGTGTATTTCCCATAAGAAATACATTGTGCAACGCTTTTTAAATGGGACAATATTGATTTCGTCAGAAAAAAAGATGGAGGCGAAAAAAAAATGGCCGCCGTAGACAGGGTAATTAAAAAATGGGGATATCTCTGAGACGAATAAAGTTAGAGAGCTGAAATTTGGTACCATGGTTCATTAGGGAATGGACTGCAAGTTGCCATGGGTGGAAACCTTCGTCATGGTACCAAACCCATGGGTACCATTAACGAAATTTTGCATATAAGTTTTCAGGCTTTTGCACGTGTATTTCCCATAAGAAAAACGTTGGGCAATGCGTATTATATGGGTGGAATGTAGATTACGTCATATTTGGGGTACCATTAATGGTACATGGTTCAAATTTGGATGGTAGGTACCTATGGGGGTATCATAAATTGTGATATAGCTGACTCAGCTATCATAGCTACAGTAGCTGAGTACCGTTGATAATTAGAGAACTGCTAATGATACATGGTTCAAACTTGGATGCTGGGTGCCCATGGAGGTACCATGAATGGTAATATAGCTCACATAGCTATATGTAGCTGACTGTAGCTAGGTTATAGCTGTTTTATGAACCGATGGTGATATCGACTTGAAAATCGAATGGTAGGTTACCCTTATGTAAAATTCGCTAAAAATGACATTTCCAAAAATCCAAGATGGCCGCCTGAAAAGTTTTGGTTTTAAAGCGATATCTCTGGAACGGTTTGAGCTAGAAAGCTGAAATTTGGTATGTGGCCATTTTATGGGACGGGCTAGAGGTCTCTGAGGTCCACAACCTTACCGCGGGTACCGAAGGTTCCATTTTGGAAACTTTTTTATTAAAATGACAGTTTTTTGCTACAACTTACTGACTGTTGCTAAAGGGCGCCGAAACCAAATATATCCGACGTTTCGACTTTACGCCTACTATACGCCATCATCAGGGTATTCCCTTTTATTACAAATATTGCTTTATAAATGTGCCACGCCCAAATAATCAGTTTTTCGTATATGACTGACAAAATAGCTTTAACGAAGCCCATTCGACTGGTACTAACTGTTCGATTTTATCGTTTCTGGGTTCTGAGATTTGACTGATTAAATTTCTCATTGATAGGGGTAGAGTGACTTTTGCCATTTTATAGCAAAGCCATTTACGACAACAGAACAACGGTGACTCAATTAAGTGTGAGTCGGCTCAAATACTGCTCAAAACGTTAATTACTATTTTGCTAAGTTTAATAACAGTCTCATGGGAAGTGAAAAACTATTAAAATTTTGTAAAAATTACCTAATATTTTTATTTGATCGAACATTACGTCAACTAAATTAAAAACCTTGAACGACAAAGTAAGCAGGTATTTTGTGGTCGAGAATGCTCTATTCATGGGTGTTAACAGCATCGTTATACTATGTTTAATTTTCGAATTATACAGATATAAGTATTAAAATGTCGATAAAAAGTGGAAAAATTACGTTTTTGGCGCCATTTTGAAGGGGAAGGAAACTACTGAAAATTCCAGAATTGCACTTTTATTACATATTTTTGTCCCCTCTTTCATTCGAGACTATTTTTGATAAAATCTATGACAATCGATTTCGGTCGAAAATTTGCACGACCTACCCCCTTTGAAAATTTTGAAATTTTTACATAAAATAAAATAACAAATAAGATAAATTGTTGTAATTAGCGTCCTTAAATTGTAAGTTGTTGGTGAAGTTATCAGGATTGGGACAAATAATGCTCCTCTTCTTTATTCGAAAATGGCCGACGTTTCGACTATTTATTTAGTCTTCATCAGGGCTAAAACCCACTAAGTTAAATGGTAACAAATCCCTGGGCCCAACATAAAATTGTAAATAATGTTTGTTAAATTATGGAACGTAAAATCCTATACATCTATTACATCTATAAAATTTAAAAAATTTTAAAAATTAAAAAAAATAATAATAAATATACAGACAAATTGTAAAACAACTACAAGAATTAACATTTGACAATTACCGACAGTAACCCGTAACCAGTAAACATTGAGTTTAACTTATTGGGTTTTAGCCCTGATGAAGACTAAATAAATAGTCGAAACGTCGGCAATTTTCGAATAAAGAAGAGGTGCATTATTTGTCCCAATCCTGCTCACTTCACCAACAAATAAGATAAAATTAGAAATAAGAGTTGGTTTCATGTATACCCCTATTAGCGTTCATGCACCACGTAACATAAATCTTATTTGGTGCATGAACGCTAATAGGGGTATACATGAAACCAACTCTTATTTCTAATTTTATTTTATTTTATTTGGTGTATAAACCCACCACAATAATGCTGATCAAAACTGTATATTAAAAAACTGAAAAATTCAGGAATCAACGTCACAAAGATATCAGGTGGTAGTTCCACACCTAGCAGTCATCAATGAAATTTTATTAGAAAACTAGAAGTAACAACACAAAATTAAACTCGAGTAGACATAGTAAGAAAGGAATGTGAAGAAATCTTCAGATATTCACGCAGGAAGAAAATTATACAAAATAAAAGAAAATTGCAACATGTAAAATCGTAAGTGGACAATCAGGAATTTTACCTGGTGAAAATGATTCATAACTCCAAAAAATGGCAAGAAACCATGGAGAGAAAAACAGCTCTAAATTCAAACAGTATTCATAGAGTTAAAGCCCCTTAACATGCCATTGTTAAGGGTGGAAAAGCATTGAGAGCACTGGGAGTGTTCTGAGAGAGTGCTTTACGTTCCATTTCTTCTGTGCATTCTTATCGTTTTCCTATTTTTCCTGTATTACTAGAGTACTAATGAGATACTAGAGTACTAAATGAGATAACTAGAGTTCTAAATGAGATTTATAAAGTTTTTTTTTTAATGCAAGAAAGATGAATTTTTTTGTTGGTCCTGCTTTAAGGACATAATTTTTTGAGATAAAACAAAATTGATTTTTAACTATTCAAGGCAAGATTCTCTTTTTAAGGTAAAAAAAGTTAATTTTGGGGTTGAGTTAGTGGTCCAAGAATTGGATGTTTTATTGAAACAAAATATTACAATTTTTCTTGATATCCATACAATATTTTGAACTAAAAAGTAGTTTTTTTGACGTAAGTAATGACGTTATTAACGGTTTTAGTTCTGGTTTAGAAAATGGTTTTTTGAGGTTACCAAAAATTTTTTTTTGGTCGTTGTTGATGGTACAAAATAGCTATTTATGTATTAAGAGCGAAAAGTACAACTTTTTTGCTCGGAGAGTGAAGTTTGCCGCTCGACGCGAAGCGGAGAGCGGCAATCACTCGAGAGCAAAAAAGTTACTTTTTGCTCGTAATGCATACAACGTTTTTTCTACAAACAATAAATTCCAAATAATCTGAAATTTGAATGAAGACACAATCTGAAAATTTAAATCAAAGTGACAATGACGTTTTAAATATTTGGTTGAGTGGTGGTAGTTGCTATTGACAGCAAGCGATAAAATCTTTTTCGCTTGCTGTCCTGGGCAACGCGCGGAAAAGTAAACTCACATTCTGATCCTCAAAAATGGTTAGGTTTTCGTTTGTCTAATGAAAGCGTAAAATGCGTCATTATTTGACGTTTGTAGAAAAATGGAATTATTTTGTGAAACAAAACTACTCTTTTTTTTTGATAATCAGACTATGATTTTATTTAAAAAGTATTTTTTTAACGCTACTAAATTGCATTTTTGTTGGTTTTGCTTTAGGAACCTGAATTTCTTTAAATAAAAAAAAATTATTTTTTGCTCCTTTTTAGTACTAGAGTACTAAATAAGATGCGAAAGGACTAGATCTAGTACAATTGTGCTAGGGGTGGCAACACTGACAAATTCTCGCGATTTGAAACCCGATTGTGGTTTTGAAAACTATTTTTTGAGGTTACGAAAAATTAGTTTTTGGTCGATGTTGGTGGTACAAAATTGCGCTTTTTTTTGAAACTCATGCTTAATTTTAATTTGTAAGAAGTCCTTTTTTATGTTAGAAAGGTGCATTATTTTGTTGGTTTTGCTTTAGACATGAATTTTTGAAATAAAAAAAAATATGACTTCTTGCTATTCAAGATAAGATTCTGGTTTAGAAATCTTTTTTTAAGGTAAAAAATTTGTTTTTTGATTGTTGTTAGTGGTTTAAAGAATTTTTATTGAAACAAAACATCACATATTTCCTCGATATGCAGGCAATATTTTTAATTAAAAAATTGTTTTTTGTTTACTTAGGCATAAAACTTTATGAACGGTTTTGTTAAAAAAAAATCAAAAAATAATGATTTTTTTGCGGCTCAAAAACCAACTTTTTGTTTAAAAAATTATGTTTTAAGGTTACAAAAAGTGAGCTTTCTTGTCGATGTTAGTGGAGTAAAATTGTGAATTTTTAGTGCAAAACGAAATAGCAAGAATATGGTTTAAAAGTGTTTTTTTCTAAGATCAGATAAATAGCTTTTTAGATGCTATTTATTAAAACTAATTTACTAAAGAAAGAAAAATTGTCATTTATTGGGATTGCAAGCAGGTTTTGTTTAGAAAATTATTTTTAGAAGTTACGAAAAAGTAGTTTTTGGTCTGTGTTTATGGTACAAAACTGGAATTATTTTGTGAAACAAAACTGCGCTTTTTTTTCGATAATCAGACTATGATTTGTTTAAAAACTAGCTTTTTTTTATTCTAAAAAATGTATTCTTCTTGGTTTTGCTTTAATAACATTAATTTTTCAAATATAAAAAAATGTTTCTTGCTATTCAAGAGAACATTTTGTTTAGAATTTTTATAAGGTTATAAGAAAAAGGAGCTTTTTTATTCATGTTAGTTCAGGTTAGGTGTTAGTTCAAAGGTTATTGGTCCAAAAATTTAATTTTTTTCGATTTTCAGGCAATATTTTTAATTCAAAAGTAGTGTTTTTAAGGTAAGCCAAAGACATTTTGTAAAGGTTTTGCTAAAAAAGACAAAAATCAAAAAATTATTTTGATTTTTGGCGACTTACGACCTGATTTTTTGTTTAGATAATTATTTTTAAAAGTTACAAAAAATGAGCTTTGTGGTTGATGCTGGTGGTCCAAAAATTGTGTTTTCTTTATTTTTTTCATTTTAGTACTAGAGTTCTAAATGAGAAGGCAAAGGACTAGATCTAGTACAATTGCACTAGGGTTGGTAACATTGACAACTTTTTGCGATTCAACACCAGATTGTGGTTTTGAATTTTGCTATTTTCTTATGTTACGAAAAATGAGTTTTTGATCGGTCTTGGTGGTACAAAAATGTAGATATTTTGTGAAAAAAACTGCGCTTTTTTTTCAATAATTAGGCAATTTATTTGATATCAAAATTATTTTTAAGTGATGCTAGAAAGGTGACTTTTTGATGGTTTTACTTTAGGAACAGGAATTTTTCAAATAAAATAAAATGATTTCTTGATGTTTAAGAGACGATATTGGTATTGAAAAGGTTTTTATGTTTTTAAAAAAGTAAAAAAAAAAATTATTGAGGTTAGTGGTAGGTACAAAAATTGAATATTTTAGTGAAACACAACATGACGATTTTTCTCGGTTTCCAGGCAATTTTTTGAATTAAAAGGTAGTTTCTTTTTAAGGTAAACATTGAATTTTTAAAAAGTTTCGCTAAAAAAAATTAAATTTGATTTTTGACTCTTTGGTTTAAAAAGTGTTTTTTTTAAGATTAGATAAATAGCTTTTTAGATGCTATTTCTGAAAACTAATTTACTAATGAAAGAAAAATTGTAATTTATTGGGATTGCAAGCAGGTTTTGTTTAGAAAATTATTTTTTGAAGTTACGAAAAAAGTAGTTTTTGGTCTGTGTTTGTGGTAAAAAACTGGAATTATTTTGTGAAACAAAACTGCGCATTTTTTTCAATAATCAGACTATGATTTGATTTAAAAACTAGCTTTTTTTTATTCTAAAAAATGCAATCTTGTTGGTTTTGCTTTAATAACATTAATTTTTTAAATATAAAAAAAGTAGTGTTTTTGAGATAAGCAAAAGACATTTTGTAACGGTTGTGCTAAAAAAGAAAAAAATCAAAAAATTATTTTGATGTTTGGCGACTTAAGACCTGTTTTTTGTTTAGAAAATTATTTTTAAAAGTTACAAAAAATGAGCTTTGTGGTTGATGCTGGTGGTCCAAAAATAATATTTTTTTTTAATCTTTTTAATTTTAGTTCTAGAGTATTAAATGAGATGCGAAAGGACTAGATCTAGTACAATTGCACTAGGGGTAGCAACATTGACAACTTTTTGCGATTCAAAACCAGATTGTGGTTTTGAATTTTGCTATTTTTTGTTGTTACGAAAAATGAGTTTTTGATCGGTCTTGGTGGTACAAAAAAAAGAGATATTTTGTGAAAAAAACTGCGCTTTTTTTCAATAATTAGGCAATTTATTTGATATCAAAATTATTTTTAAGTGATGCTAGAAAGGTGACTTTTTGATGGTTTTACTGTAGAAACAGGAATTTTTCAAATAAAATAAAATAATTTCTTGATGTTTAAGGGAAGATATTGGTATTGAAAATGTTTTTATAAAGTAAAAAAAAATTATTGAGGTTAGTGGTAGGTACAAAAATTTAATATTTTAGTGAAACACAACATGACGATTTTTCTCGATTTCCAGGCAATTTTTTGAATTAAAAGGTAGTTTCTTTTTAAGGTAAACATTGAATTTTTAAAAAATTTCGCTAAAAAAAAATTAAAATTTGATTTTTGACTCTGGTTTAAAAAGTGTCTTTTTTTAAGATTAGATAAATAGCTTTTCAGATGCTATTTCTTAAAACTAATTTACTAAAGAAAGAAACATTTTAATTTATTGCAATTGCAAGCAGGTTTTGGTTTAGAAAATTATTTTTTCAGTTTACGAAGAAATTAGTTTTTGGTCGGTTTTGGTGGTACAAAAATATGAAACAAAACTGCGTTTTTTTTTCGATAATCACACTATGATTTGATTTAAAAACTAGCTTTTTTTTATTCTAAAAAATGCATTTTTGTTGGTTTTGCTTTAATAACATTAATTTTTTAAATATAAAAAATTATTTCTTGTTATTCAAGACAACATTTTGTTTAGAATTTTCTTAAGGTTAAGAAAAATGAGCTTTTTTCTTCATGTTAGTCAGGTTGGGTGTTAGTTCAAAGGTTATTGGTCCAAAAATTTAATTCTTCAGTGACGCAAAACATTACAATTTTTTTCAATTTTCAGGCAATATTTTTAATTCAAAAGTAGTGTTTTTGAGGTAATCAAAAGACATTTTGTGACGGTTTTGCTAAAAAAAAATCAAAAAATTATTTTGATTTTTGACGACTTAAGACCTGATTTTTTGTTTAGATAATTATTTTTAAAAGTTACAAGAAATGAGCTTTGTGGTTGATGCTGGTGGTCCAAGAATAGTGTTCTCTTTATTTTTTTCATTTTAGTACTAGAGTACTAAATGAGATGCCAAAGGACTAGATCTAGTACAATTGCACTAAGGTTGGCAACATTGACAACTTTTTGCGATTCAAAACCAAATTGTGGTTTTGAATTTTGCAATTTTTTGTTGTTACGAAAAATGAATTTTTGATCGGTCTTGGTGGTACAAAAATGGAGATATTTTGTGAAAAAAAACTGCGCTTTTTTTTTATTAATTAGGCAATTTATTTGATATCAAAATTATTTTTAAGAGATGCTAGAAAGGTGACTTTTTGATGGTTTTACTTTAGGAACAGGAATTTTTCAATTAAAGTAAAATGATTTCTTGATGTTTAAGAGAAAATATTGGTATTGAAGAGGTTTTTATAAAGTAAAAAAAATTTTATTGAGGTTAGTGGTAGGTACAAAAACTGAATATTTTAGTGACACACAACATGACGATTTTTCTCGATTTCCAGGCAATTTTTTGAATTAAAAGGTAGTTTTTTTTAAGGTAAACATTGAATTTTTAAAAAGTTTCGCTAAAAAAAATTAAAATTTGATTTTTGACTCTGGTTTAAAAAATGTTTTTTTTTAATATTAGATAAATAGCTTTTTAGATGCTATTTCTTAAAACTAATTTACTAAAGAAAGAAAAATTTTAATTTATTGAAATTGCAAGCAGGTTATGGTTTAGAAAATTATTTTTTGAAGTTACGAAAAAATTAGTTTTTGGTCGGTTTTGGTGGTACAAAAATGGTATTATTTTGTGAAACAAAACTGCATTTTTTTTCGATAATGAGACTATGATTTGATTTAAAAACTAGCTTTCTTTTATTCTAAAAAATCAATTTTTGTTAGTTTTGCTTTAATGACATTAATTTTTTAAATATAAAAAATTGTTTCCTGCTGTTCAAGAGAACATTTTGTTTAGAATTTTTATAAGGTTATAAGAAAAAGGAGCTTTTTTGTTCATGTTAGTTCAGGTTAGGTGTTAGTTCAAAGGTTATTGGTCCAAAAATTTAATTCTTCAGTGAAGGCAAAACATACATTTTTTTTAAATTTTCAGGCAATATTTTTAATTCAAAAGTAGTGTTTTTAGGTAAGCAAAAGACATTTTGTAACGGTTTTGCTAAAAAAGAAAAAAATCAAAAAATTATTTTGATTTTTGGCGACTTAAGACCTGATTTTTTGTTTAGATAATTATTTTTAAAAGTTACAAAAAAATGAGCGTTGTGGTTGATGCTGGTGGTCCAAAAATAATGTTTTCTTTATTTTTTTCATTTTAGTACTAGAGTACTAAATGAGATGCCAAAGGACTAGATCTAGTACAATTGCACTAAGGTTGGCAACATTGACAACTTTTTGAGATTCAAAACCAGATTGTGGTTTTGAATTTTGCAATTTTTTGTTTTTACGAAAAATGAGTTTTTGATCGGTCTTGGTGGTACAAAAATGGAGATATTTTGTGGAAAAAAACTGCGCTTTTTTTTTCATTAATTAGGCAATTTATTTGATATCAAAATTATTTTTAAGAGATGCTAGAAAGGTGACTTTTTGATGGTTTTACTTTAAGAACAGGAATTTTTCAATTAAAGTAAAATGATTTCTTGATGTTTAAGAGAAAATATTGGTATTGAAGAGGTTTTTATAAAGTAAAAAAAAAATTATTGAGGTTAGTGGTAGGTACAAAAATTGAATATTTTAGTGAAACACAACATGACGATTTTTCTCGATTTCCAGGCAATTTTTTGAATTAAGAGGTAGTGTTTTTTTTAAGGTAATCATTGAACTTTTAAAAAGTTTCGCTAAAAAAAAATAAAATTTGATTTTTGACTCTGGTTTAAAAAGTGTTTTTTTTTTAAGATTAGATAAATAGCTTTTTAGATGCTGTTTCTCAAAACTAATTTACTAAAGAAAGAAGAATTTTAATTTATTGGAATTGCAAGCAGGTTTTGGTTTTCAAAATTATTTTTTGAAGTTACGAAAAAAATAGTTTTTGGTCTGTGTTTGTGGTACAAAACTGGAATTATTTTGTGAAACAAAACTGCGCTTTTTTTTTCGATAATCAGACTATGATTTGATTTAAAAACTACCTTTTTTTATTCTAAAAAATTCATTTTAGTTGGTTTTGCTTTAATAACATTAATTTTTTAAATATAAAAAACTATTTCTTGTTATTCAAAACAACATTTTGTTTAGAATTTTCTTAAGGTTAAGAAAAATGAGCTTTTTTCTTCATGGTAGTTCAGGTTAGCTGTTAGTTCAGAATGGTCCAAAAATTTAATTTTTCAGTGACGCAAAACATTACAATTTTTCTCGATTTCCAGGCAATATTTTTGACTAAAAAGTAGTGTTTTTAAGGTAAGCAAAAGGCATTTTTTAACGGTTTGCTAAGAAAGAAAAAATTCAAAACAATATTTGATTTTCGGCCACTCAAGACCTGAGTTTTTGCTTAGAAAATTATTTTTAAAAGTTGCAAAAAATAGGGTTTTTGGTTGATGCTGGTGGTCCAAAAATGTTATTTTTTTTTATCTTATTAATTATAGTACTAGAGTACTAAATGAGACACGAAAGGACTAGACCTAGTACAATTGTAATACGGGTGGCAACATTGACAACTTTTTGCGATTCAAAACCAGATTGTGGTTTAGAAAGGTATTTTTTGATGTTACGAAAAATAAGTTTTTGATCGGTTTTGGTCTGGGGATTATTACCTTTTTTTTTCAACTAAGACCGCCTGTAACTTTAGAACCAATGGACCAATCAGAAAATAAATCAAAATGAGTTTTTTCTTTTTGATGTCATTTTCCTTCTTCCCTAAAAGAAAGTCCCATTAGTCCTACGATTAGACAGATTGGAGTAAACACAACTATTTTTTTTTTGCTCGTCTTGATGTCCTCTTTGACCTCCCTACAATGGAAATCGAATAGGTTCAATAGTTTCGGAGAAGACCATTCAGTGGTCGATTTTTTAAGCACCCTAGAATTGATTTTTTTTGGCATTTTAAAATAACTAACTTGTTCATTTGAATTAAGTTTGTTTCGTTCTTAGAATATCGCTAACATCCCATTCCGAACTAAAAAAAAAAATTATTTTTTTTTAATTTGACCATAATTGTGTATTACGTGTTTTTCTCAATTTTTTAAATTTAACCGCCTGTAACTTTACAACTATTAGGCGAATTGGAATGAATCCAACTATTTTTTGTTCTTTTCGATGTCTTATTTGAAGGTGAAGACTTTACGATTACGCTCCTAATGGAACCGAACCTGTCTGTTACCTCCAAATTCTTCCTAAAGCACTTGTTTTGTCTTTGAGGACATTTTATCAATTCTCGCCTAGTGCATCTGATGGTTTAAAACCCCCATTTAGTGCACTTAATACTTTTCCTCTCTCAGCGAAGGCTGCAAAATTAGCTGAGCTAAGAATGAGTTTTATTACAATGAATGCAATAAAAAATAGTCATATCCAGGGTTTAAATTTCAGGTAGAGCTTAGACTGGAGATTGGCTCTTGGTCTCCTTTTTAGACATGTTTAGTAAAAATATTAAACTTAACTGACACTCTACTATACCCACTCAGGGTAAATTCACTTTGGTTTCGGTCCTGAAACTCACGTCACGCGGAATATTATTTTTTATGGTTAATAAACTCGCTTGTGCCCGAAGGCACACAAATCGAATGAATCTTCAGCCAAAAAGAATGTATATAGGTACACCGATCCTCTCAGGGAAGTGATATATGTTCAAGACATTTTATGAAATTTTCTGAGGAATTTGGCACATTATTTCGTGCCTCGAGACGTGTTTTGCCCGACTTGTGGATTCAACAGCAATAGAAGAAAGAGCTCGAGATATACGCTTTTAAGATGATTGGGTTTAGATCGCAGCTGAAGGCCCATTTACTCCTATAAAAACGGCCAAAGTCATAACCCGTTGTTTGAGGGTAGACTCAAAAATTCCATTTAATTTTGGCATTCGGCCCAATATGCCGTGGCTTGGATGCAGCCAGGCGGGATTCGTTAACAAGCCCTTTTTCATGGACCGAATTCTATAATTTGCAGGCAGCCAAATCTATTCGAAAATGCGGCGATTTTAAAGCACGTTCTAATCGCATTACCTCAATTTGTTGCAGATTTTCCCCGGCTCCGACGAATCAAAGCAAGTGCATTTAGAGTACAGGAATGCTATTAAATAACTTTTCGATTAAGCTTTGCTAGGAATGGGTAAAATTTCGGTTTTATTGGTCTGAATTTGACATATAAGGAACAATTTTTAGTACCTTATTTTTCGAATGCGATATATATGAGGGTTAATTTTAAAACGTCATCTGGTTGCTGTGAAATGTGAAAAGAAAAGAATGGAGGAACAAAAGTCCATTATTTTCAGTCAAAAATTGAGAACGTTCTAGATGATGTTTTTTAAAGAACAAGGGTATTAGAATAAAGAAGGTTTTGGTTCCAAGAAAAACTGTCTAATACTGTCTCTACTAGTCTAATGCTCTAATAAAATTATGGTTAAAGATTTTCATCACCTGATATAAAGTCCTAAACTACCCTGATATTTATTTGGTTCTTTCATAGTGCTTCCGTCACGCAACTTACCACCTCCTGTGGTGTTTCTTCATCTTCACTTGACATTTGAACATATGCCCCCCCCCCCCCCTATCACAATTTATCTTTAGAGCTTTCATCGCCTCCTCTGGACTCTCCACTTTTACTGTTGTCCATTTCACCCTGTACGTTGGTATCGTCGGTCTCAATGTCATCATCAATTATTAAATTGTTTGAGTGCTTCTTGAGTGCTATGTTTTGCAACTTTGGCCCATTTATACTATTTAGTCATCATACGCTGCTCCCGTCGGCGTCGTTGAATAGAGTATTCAAGGCGAGCTTGACACTGGGATAGGTCCCTAATGGCGTGAGCGGTCTTCATACCAAAAGCTGGGAAAAGAGACTACAATGTCGCTAATAGTTAAGACTCATAAGTTTGACATCTTTTCTAATGAAAACGTTAGAAAAGATAGTCAATAGGTACATTATAGAGATAATTTTAGCAAGATAACCCATATACAAAGATCAACATGCTTACAGTAAAGGGAAGTCGAAAGACACGGCTCTTCACTCTGTAGTGCATAAAATAGAGAAGGCATATTCAAATAAACAAGTTGGTCAGCAAAACTCTTGAGTCGGTTTGTTTATGGTGTGCTTTTGACACACGCGCGTCATTTTTTTTTTTTTTTTTTTTTTTTTTTTTTTTTTTTTTTTTTTTTTTTTTTTTTTTTTTTTTTTGTTTTTTTTTTTTTTTTGTCGTTTTTGACCATGCGCGCGGGGCGCCCATAGTTTAGGAAATCCGAACGCTGTGGGTAAAGTACTTTTGAAGTTTTGTAGGGTAAGACCATGCGCGCGGGGCGCCCATAGTTTAGGAAATCCGAACGCTGTGGGCAAAGTAGCCCAAATTGCCGTAAAATTATTAACAAAGAACCTGAAGATACCTAAAAGTAACTGAAATGTCGAAACGTCTCAAATACCTTATTTCATATTAAGTAATATGTAAACAGGTAAAAAACGTGCTAAAATTCATAAAAAGATATAAAATGGCACCACGAGTACCCATATCAAAGTTGCCATTTATGACATATTGTTTGTGATTGTGAACAGAATCTACAATTGAAATTTCACTTTTCTAGCTTTAGATGTTCCCAAAAATGTAATATTTGTCAATTTTTGGGTCACTCTCTCTATAGTATCTAAATCAGAAACCAAAAGCACTATTTATAATAAAGGAATAAAACCTACAAAAAAGTATTGTTAAAAAAAAACTAAAGTTAGATGTTGCAGCATTATTTGGGACACCGTAAACTATTTAAAACAGAAATCAACGCTCTATTTATCATAAAACTACTGGAGCTTACGCAATAAATTCACAGATATCAATTTACATGACAAAATCCTAAAATTCTAGGTTACAACACTTTTTTGGGACACTCTATACTATCCAAAACGTAAATATATGCCCCATTTATCATACGACTACTAGAACCTACGAATAAAATCGATTACTATTGATTTATATGGGTAAAGTCGATATTTCTATATTAAGTATATGAGACTCTCCCCAACTGGCTCAAAACCCTAAAGTTTTAGATAAAAATCGTGAATTTCAGCCTTCAATAGCTTATATCGCGTTTTAACGAGGATTTATCCCAAAGAGGAGCCCGAAAAGTAGAATAATTTTAGTGTTTTTTAACAATTTGTGGATAAAATGGCGAAGGAAATTGTCTGCAGTAAATATTACTAATATCTGATAACACCAGACTCTTTGAATAATTAAAATTGCTTTCATTACTAAGTTTTAATAACGCTTTCATCGCCTATATCTAACATTTTATTCTGGCTGGTCTACGTACTTAATAATCCATCCTTTCTATGTAAAATACACACTGCTTATGGACCCTTTCTGCATTATTAGCATATATTAGCTTCATGCATCATTTTTTGAGACACCCTATACTATCTAAAACAGAAATCAACGTCATATTCATTATAAAACGACTCGAAGTAACAAATAAAATCGTTTACTATAGATTTAGATGACACATATAGAAAATTCTATGTTAAACATACGGGGCTCTCAAACCGGGCCAAAAAACTAAATTTTGAGATAAAAATCGTGCATTGTTGCTTTTAACAGCTAATATCTCGTTTCGATGACGATTTATCAAAAAATGTATAAGAACAGCTAAGGAAGTAGAAGAATAGGGCTACACGCAGAGCCCACTTTCGAAGCTCTGACTAGAACAGTAACTGAGCACGGGTGGCCCAAAAATAGGGTACAAATTTTGCACTTTTTTTTAATTTTCTCAAAAACCGTGAAAGCTAGCTTCTTTCTGATACATGCATCTGATAGCCCTTGATGACCTCTTCATACATCATATTAACCGGCATATCGAAAAACCTTACCGTTTCCAAGATAAACAGAAGACCATTCAGTGGTCGATTTTTAACCATCCTAGAATTGATTTTGTTTTGCCATTCTAAAATAACTCACTTCATCATTTGAATTAAGTTTGTTTCGGCCTTAGAAGATTGCGAACATCCCATTCCGAACAAAAACAAAAAAAATATATTTTTTTTGAGTTTGACCATAATTGTGTATTACTTTACTAATTGTGTAATTTAACCGACTGTAAATTTAGAACTATTACGCGAATTGGAGTGAATCCAACTGTTTTCTGTTCTTTTTGATGTCTTCTTTGAAGGTGAAGACTTTACAATTATGCTGCTAATGGAACCGAACCTGTCTGTTACCTCCTATTCTTCCTAAAGTACTTGTTTTGTCTTTCAGCACATTTTATCAATTCTTGTCTAGTGCATCTGATGGTTTGGAACCCCCATTTGGTGCACTTAGTACCTTTCCTTTCTCAGCGAAGGCTACAAAATTAGCTGAGCTGAGAATGAGTTTTATTACAATGAATGCAATAAAAAATAGTCATATCCAGGTAAATTTCAGGTGAGCTTAAAATGGAGACTGGCCCTTAGTCTCCTTTTTAGACATGAGTAGATAATCAAAGCGGATTCCAGGACACTTTCAAGGTCACAGAAACATCCATGAGCCTTGTAGATAACACTAGACAAGGTTGCTAGACCTTGAAAATTGCGATGACCTTGAAAAGTCACGTGACCTTGAAAATCGGTTGACCTTGGACACGGTCAACGTTAGTCACTGACCTTGAACGCCGGTGTAACTTTGAGAGGCTCTGACGAGCGCTTGAGGGAAATCTCGAGAATCGCAACAAACATCCTTGACAGATCCGCGCTGGAGGTGACCTTGAGCGCCACCGCCCACTGACGATAGATGTGCGTAACCTTGAGCGCCTACGCGCCGGCGCACAGTGGTCTAAATGTAATAATTACGGGGACATAAAGTAACAAACTTGTCTTCAAGGAATTTGAATATTATGTATGCTTTTATAAACAGAATAGAGTCCACCTTAAGTGCGTATAAAAGTTTTTTGTTTGATGGATCAGAACGCGAGAAAATCGAGGACAAAGTAAACAAAAATTAAAATGTTTATTTATATAGGAATTGTTCTTTATTACTTTTGGAGTTCGTTTCGGTAGTTGTGTTGAGTTTATAATGTCGTGTTTTTTTATAGTATTCAAACTTGTCTGCTCATTCGTTACATAGGTTTAGTTACTTCCTTCGTACCACTAATTTTGATATAATTATTAGTCAAAGTAGTATTCACACTTTTATTAAAATTTCAAGAATGGAAGACCCAGAAAAAAAAACGACACGTTTCTTCACAGTGAAACTCAATCTATTTTAAAGGTGGTACTTTTGCCTAACTTGAGACATCATATTGAGCTGCAGATAAGTGCAGTCTTGTGAGATTTTTCTTATTTTTTTCTTTAAGTACTATTTCGTGCGAGACTTTAAAATAATTATTTGTGTTTCTAAATGAAAATGGCTGGATGGGACGTGCCAATTCTTTAGTAGACTACCTAAGAAGTGCCAGTTCTTTAGTAAACTGCCTAAAAAAATTAAAAAAAAATGAATATGTCCAAGATAAAGATGTCCAAAATAGGGATTTCGCAAACGATAAGAGACACGATTTCGATCAAATGAAAGAAAAATTTGGCATTTGGAGCTTACTAAGATGATGTTTTAAAACTTGCGATATTTTGAGTCGTTCCGCAGTTATACGAACAAAAAAAGAAAATTTTAACGATCTTATTTTTAACAAATAGTAGCTTTATGGTTAATGTTACATAAAATGTAAGAACAACTCATTGAGGCACTTTTTAACAGTCTTTCACATGGAATGGAAAAAATTGAAATCCGACGTTTCGTTTTTGAATAACCATCATCAACTTTGGTTTTTCAAATACGATCTTATTATTCTACATTCAACCATGTATCACACTTTATGGTTTAATTGATTAATTTAATTACCCAAAAATGTGTATTTATAAATAATTTTTTTTATATGCAGAGTTAGCAAACAAAAGTCAACTCATGAATAAAATTCGGTTTTAAAATTATTGGGAGCCATATAGGCCCGTACTTTTATGTTTTGTTGATGGTATAATGGTACACATTTTACAGGCAAAAATTGAAAAAATTAAACATTTATTTTATATAGTCTACTAAAGAACTAGCACTACTTTAGTATTCTACTAAAGAATTGGCATTCCCGTCAAATATACTGCCGCATAACAAAATTATTACTTGAACCCTTAACTGCCGTGTTGCCCATTTTGGTAGGTAAGCTTTTAGTTAAGACACCCAAGTAACACAATATCATTGTCAAAGTTTTAGCACATTCCTGTCCCCATTTATGTCTGAAGTAGGAAGGTAAAAATATAAATAATCTTTATTTCATACTGCCCCGTAAAACACACTTTTACGTACCTGATTTTAGTAGGGAAATAGTTATTTATGTTATTAGTCCGGTACATATAGTTTTACAGTAGGAGTAAGATGTTTCCGGACGAGGCGATAGCCATACTGTAAAATTTCTTTACGATATCCTGTCCTGTAAAACGCTATTTACCGGACTAAAATCAAGTACGTAAAAGTGTCCGAAATGATACAGTATGAGGTAAATAGATTTTTACGGTATTGAGTACCGTAATGAAATTTTATAGTATTGAGTTGAGTACCGTAATGAATTTTTATTACTATACTGAGTACCATAGCGAAGTTTCATTACGGTATTCAGGACCGTAATGAAATCCTCTTCAAAAATATTCGCCGTGCATACCTATTCTCATTTTTCATTCATTTTTCTCGGTTTTAAAACGTATGAAATAAAATGTTGTAAAAATAGTTGGCTATCGCTTCGTCCGGCAAACATCTTACTCTTACTGTAAAAATGTATTTACGAGAATTATAACGTAAATAACTATTGCGATCAGGATAATTTTTCGTAAAAATAATATAAAAAAGAATCGATTACTTTATTAAAAAAAATAAATAAATATTTGAGTGTCCCGGTAATTTTTACATTTAGACCACTGTGCGGCGTCTTAATCTTGAGAGCTCGTTCACCCTCCCCTACCTCATATGTGTGATATAAGTAGTTGCCGAGCTGAAAATTCATAGTCGCAAAGATGTGATGATTTAGTAAACTTATTTTCATGCCCTGGCTTTCTTCTAGTTTGTTTTTTATGTTTGGATCAATCCAAACTATGTTTGAGTGTACGCCATTGAAACCAAGAAAGAAGAACCATTATAAGGATTTTTGTTTATCCTGGTTGGAAAAAATGGAGACTGATAAACTTTGCAAATGTTCGAGACAAAGAACCAACAACCATGACCCAGCGACAACCTCTCTTCCTTAAGAACACAAAGAGGATGTAAAGAGAATCTCGTCCTAAGCGTTTCTTTCACAATGCTCTTAAACTTGGGAAAGTGATAGGCATAAAACGAAAGGATTCTGGAATTACATGTGTTGTACATTAAAGCGTTACTCCTATACCCCTATAAAGCTTCGCTAGTTAAGCAAATGGCTTATGTGTGCCGGAGCCATAAACATAAAAATCTCGTTTTAATGTCTCTGCAAAAAAATTGTTTCAGTTAAGGGGGCGTCTCATAAATTTGCTTCTTTTACGAGACTGGAATGACGAGATTACACTTACAAATGTCGAGCAATATTAAAATGTGATTAAGGCCTACCTGAGGTGCTGTTTCGCCGAGCTGGTCTCCTATGGAAATTTTCCATCTAAAAGGGAGAAAAAAAAGTAAATAGGTGTAGTTTTTTTTAAAGCCTTTTGCTGGAGACTTTTACGACACGTATTTAGGCTCAGGCATTATTATTCGTGTGAAACAGAGGCACAAACGTGAAAGGTGATGGAGAAGTCTTGTTGAATTCAATACACGAGTGTCTTTTCGAGGTGTGTGTGTGACAAATATAATAAAAGCTCCTCAAAAGAGAAATGAGATGATTTTTTTTCTTTTTGGAAAAAAATACTACAATAATATTTTTTCATTATGTTTTAATCTAATAGTGTTTCAATGTAACTTGTCCTAAAATCCAATAAACGACACCATAATGCGACGTATTTAGGAATAATAAAATTTGAATGAACTCAACAGAATGGAAAGGCAAATCAAAACAGACTGTAACCCCACCTCCAAACACATAACATGCATTGCGCCCAAAATTTTATCTCTACGAAATGCTTCATTCGTCCCATTGTGGGGTTTCTTGGCTCGCATATACAGGGTGTTTATTTATAAACATCATTTACCAGCAATCTGGCCAGAACTACTGTTTTAACTATAGTTAACTCTATATTTTAACTATAGACCGCTAGGGCTCCTAGCCCTTAGCTGATCTAACTCCAAGGTTTTCTAAAACTTAACTTCCAACCTAAAACAAAAATAATCGACACAATCAATATCCGGTCCGGCTTTAAGTTGCAAAGACGCTTGTATGACGTGTGCTTACGACAAAATTACGTCAGGGAGTCCTTTAAAGCGACGGACTTCCGGCCAAAAGGGGGGCCATTTTTAGGGAAATATTGGCATTTGTGAGCTCTGTCCATAGCTGCTAGGTCATTGGTCACAGCACATCAATTGGCGAATCGCGATTTCGAATTATTTGACGTAAGATGTCAGGTGACGTCACTCACGGCGGATATCGCCGCCATTTTTAAGGCTAAAAAGAGGGGCCAGATCTGTAAAACATGAGAATCTGTCTAGATGTAATATACCACTTACTACTAACTCACTTCCTAATGTTTAATTAACATGGGTGGGTGTACGTTTAAAAGGGTCATCTGGCAACAAAAAAAATTTCCGAAATTTTTTTGAAAATGTCTAAAGCGGGGGCATCATGACTTTTTTTCAATTCTCACGTTTGACCGCCTGTAACTTGAGAACGCCTCTACCGATTGGAGTGAATCCAACTGATTTTTCTTCTTGAATGATGATCTTTGATGTCCTCTTTCACCACCCACCGATACCGTAGGTGCAGTATTTTCGGAGATAAACCTATTCGGTGGTCGATTTTTACACACGTAGAAATATTTTTTTGATACAAGAAATCCGTTCTTTTAAAAATTACTCTTTTTGTTTAAAAAATATTTTATCAGATCAAGCAAATTCTTCTTCGACGAATAAGTGCATTCTATTTATTAGAAGAAAATTGCATTTTTTAACGATTGTCTTACTTCAAATTTCATTTTGTTCAAGTAAAAAGAGACAATTAATTTTGTTTTTCTTAAAGATTCTCATAGTCTTCTTATTGTTTTCTTTTACAAACAAAATATGTTTTTTTTATCAAATTTCTGTAAAATGATTATTTGATGTTATATCTACGGATAAACAAATACGTTTCTTTCAGACAAAATAATTAAATTTGTGTCTGTCTTACACAGATATCGCTTACAATTTAAATGAAGATACATTTCGAATAAAATTATTTTAGGAAAAATACTAATCTATTCGCTTTATTGACGTGAATAATTAGTTATAGAAAACTGTTTTTTTAATTAAAAATATTTTGGTAAAGTATGTCTTAGTCCCGAACGATAACCATTGCATTTTATTTCAGCAATTTAAGCCATTTATAACTGTTTCCAATTAATACAAAAGGTCAGTCCAAGTTTTGAAACCTCGAACTGATCTCGAGATATTTACACAATTTTTTATTTTCCAAAATCGACAACGAAGTTTCTGTTTCTGGGTAATTCACTTTTTCCCAACAAACGTGGTAGTCCAATCATTGTTTTGGAGTCTCAAGCCGTTCGCAAGATATTTAGTAATTTTCTAATTTTCCAAAATAAACCCATAAAGCTTATATTCATTTTCAACTAATTATTTCCAATTAAGACAAAGGTTCAGTTCAAATTTTGAAACCTCAAACGGTTCTCGAGACATTTACACATGTTTTTTATTTTTCAAAATCGATCACAAAGTTTCTGTTTCTATGTAGCTCATATTTTCTAACAAACATGGTAATTTAATGTATTTTTTTGAAATCTTAAGCCGCTCTCAAAATATTTAATAATTTTCTAACTTTTCAAAAAATCCATTAAGTTTGTAACCTTTTTTAGCTAATTATTTTCAATTAAAACAATAGTTCAGTACAAGTTTTGAAACCTCAAACGATACTCGAGATATTTACCACTTTTTTATTTCCCAAAATCGATCACCAATTTTCTGTTTGTGAATAGCTCATTTTTTCTAACAAACTTGGTAGTCTAATGCATTTTTTGGAGCCTCAAGCCATTCTAAAATATTAAATAATATTCTAATTTTCCAAAATAAACCATTAAGTTTGTATTAATTTTTAATTGATTTTTCAACCGTTTATCGAAATCTTGGTAACCTCAAACTGTTCTCAAGATTTTGAATAATTTTGCTCCTTTGCAAAATATACAAACGAATTAACACCATCGCCTAATGAATTTCGTGGAGCCTTATACTGTTCCCAAGATATCTATTAACGTTTTTACTTTTCTAACTATGCATTTCATTTTTTTTTTATTTTTAAAACAGTTTTGAGATATTTCCTAATTTTTCAAAGTACACCCACTAAGTTTCTATACCAACACAAAAGTCTAATAAACTTTTCGAAAAAAAATATTTGCAACTACGTAGCACCAACTGGACAAACTGTATATGGGGTACTGGCAGCAATTAAATGCCACTAAAAGAATATTAAACTTGAAAGCAACTTAACAATTATGTAGAAAAACTATTTTTTTTCCTTAAAAAAAATTTCGAAAAATAGAAATTAAGATTATGGCCAAAATCAATGAAATAATACTAAAAGCGTCAAAAATGTAAATTTAAAGTCTTGGAGATATTTAGATTAGAATTAGAACGAGTTTTTTTTGAAAAAACTTATTTCACCTAAAAATAACAATTATTATGTTTTTTTGAAAAAGTCAGGCTAAGATTAATGCCAAAATACGTGAAAAATGATTCAGAGAGGGTAAATATACAAATTCCGAGACTTCAGAAAATTTCAAATTAAGATTACAGTTAAAATCAGTTAAAAATTAATCAAACTGTCAAAAAATTCAGATTAAAAGTTTCTAGGCCAGTTCGCATCAAGATTGAGATCAAAACTGGTTAAAAAATTACACAGACCATCTAAAAATGCAGATGTGGTGTCTTTCAAGAAATTTGCTTTTAAGAATTAGGGTAAACTTGTTTAAAAGTAACTCATTTCACCAAAAAAATGTCAACTTTGATATTTTTTGACAAAGCCAGGCTAGGATTAAGGTCAAAATACGTAAAGAATGACTCAAAGTGTATAAAAATACCAATTTAAAAATTTGGAAAATATTCGAATTAAGATTAAAATTACTAAAAGCGTCAACAATGCAGATTAAAAGTTTCTAAGCAAATTCAGGTTATCACTAGGATTTAAAAATTACAAAGAGCCTCTTAAAATGCAAATTTGAAGGCTTTGGAGAAATTCAGATTAGAATTAAAACTAAAATTGTTTGCTTTCAAACACACAAAACATAACAACGAACATTTAAAAAGTGACGAAAACGATACGACAGAAAAACTTCAACAAAGAAAATTTACGACAGGAAAGTGAAGAAAGAAATAATTATAGTAGAAGAGAACGCAAACAATTCCAAACACCAGTAAATTTAGTTTCGGTATTTTGTTGGTGACTTAGCAGAGAAACAAATAACTAAATTGCCGGAATCTTTATTGCAGAACTGTTACAGCAAACAGGAGAGACAATAATTGCAATAGAAAAATGAGTAAACAAAAAGCAAGTTGTCAAAAAAAATAAATAAAATAGAAAAACCATGAATGAAATCCAATAAAAAGTCGTATTTAGATCAAAGAAAATAAATATCTATGAGAAAAAAAAACAAAAAATGCAGAAAACATGACAAAGAATATTAATAGGAAAATTATTATTACAAAAATGGTTGGCGCGTAGGCTTCTGGATTCTTGGACCCTTGTGATTGTATGGTTGGTTGTTATCTTGGGTTCTGGTCCTTTTGTCTGATTAAAATAAGTTACAGCGGGTGCTTCTAACTTCTCTGTTTAATGACGTTTCGACACAAATTGGTGCCTTCATCAGATTACTACAACATATGGAATACTTAGTTTAAAGATAAAATTTTTTACAATAGCAGGAAGGAATGGTGTAAAGGAATACATGGAAAAAAAAATAAGTATGTAGTAATTTTTATAAATTTTTTTTTCCATGTATTCCTTTACACCATTCCTTCCTGCTATTGTAAAAAATTTTATCTTTAAACTAAGTATTCCATATGTTGTAGTAATCTGATGAAGGCACCAATTTGTGTCGAAACGTCATTAAACAGAGAAGTTAGAAGCACCCGCTGTAACTTATTTTAATCAGACAAAAGGACCAGAACCCAAGATAACAACCAACCTTATATTACAAAAATGTGTATTAAAAACCTTTTATAGAACAGAGACAATGTTAAGTTTCATTCAAAAAAAGTTTTGTTTTGACATCACATCACATTTTAGGTCTCTTCCAACTAAGAGAACGATATTGTAAATTCAAGACATTATTGGTTTAAAAATAATTAAACTATTTCTTCCTTAAATAAATTAACTATTTGACATTTTCTTGCTTGCTTAAAGTTATCTGAAAGGAAAACAATAAATTGGTTTCTTATAACTGAGTATATATATATATATATATATATATATTTTTAAAGAAAATAGTCTCATATGAGATAATGTGTGTTGAACTAACGCACTAATGTTTCAATCAAAGTAACTAATTCTGAAAAACTAATTTTTTTATGTGAGAAAGTATCATTTTCGTTATATGGAAAGCAGAAAACATTTCTTTTTTGTGTGTAAGCACTTTAGAACGGCCTTTTTTGATAATTTTTAAAAAACTTCTCTAGAAGTTAATTTCCTTCGAATTGAGTTTGTTACGTTCTTAGAGAATTACAAACGTGCCATTCCGAACAAAAACAGCAAAAAAATATTTCTGAATTTTTTTTGAAAATGTCCAAAAAAGGTGGTATTGCTAGTTTTTTCTCAGTTCTTAAATTTGACCGCCTGTAAATTGAGAACACCTCGACCGATTAAAGTGAATCCAACCGTTTTTTCTTCTTCTTGATATCCTCTTTCACCTCCCACCACCGTAGGTGCAATATTTTGGGAGATACACCCCTTCGGTGGTCGACATTTAGAACCTCGTTTTTTACTTTTACTTTACACCGCCTTTTTTGAAAATTTTTAAAAACCTCCCTAGAAATTAATTTCCTTCGAATTGAGTTTGTTACGTTTTTGGGAGATTACAAACATACCATTCCGAATAAAAACAGCAACAAAAAAAAATTCTAAATGTTTTTTGAAAATGTCCAAAAAGTTGGGTATTACGACTTTTTTCTCAATTCTCAACTTTGACCGCCTGTAACTTGAGAACGCCTGGACCGATTGGAGAGAATCCAAGTGCCTTTTCTTCTTCTTGATGTCCTCTTTCACTTCCAGCATAGGAAGTTCCGTAGGTGTAATATTTTCTCTAGTTAGACCTATTTTTGGACAATTTTTAAAAAAACCTCTCTAGAAGTGAATTTCCTTCGAATTGAGTCTGTTACGTTCATAGGGGATTGCAAACGTGCCATTCCGATCAAAAACACAAAAAGAAATTCTATTTTTTTTTGACAATGTCCATAAGTATTACGCCTTTTTGATGGAATATTTTTGGAGATCGGTTCTCCAAAAGGGTCCCCTTCGGATCTCTTCGGTCTGTTGGCTATGAAATGTCAAAAAGAATGGATGAAGCAGCAAAAGTCCATTTACTTTGATTACGTCATTCTTTCCAGTCAAAAATTCGTAATCTCCCAGATAACTTTTTTTAATGAATTTGATGATTTTTAATGTCTAGTGATTTAGAAGAATTTACTCTTCTTGATTCAGTTTTTCTATTATTAAACAAATTCTGGGATGGCAAATTAAAGTAAAAAAGGATGTTTTTTTCATCTTTTGTTTCTTCATCCTTTTCTATAGACACATCTTAGCTTATTAGATAGTTTTCAAATAAACAATCTTTATTTTAATAATTTTCTAAAATTATTGTTTATTATTGACATTTTTTTTGGCTAATTTTTTTTTTTCAATTATTTCAATGATTCATAAATAAAAAATTTTGACTGAATATCGTATGGCAAATTCTTTTGAAATAACAATTTTTTTGGCATTGTTAAATATAACTTAGGTATAGGAAATATAAGTTTTTATGGAGTTCTAGGGTGGGTTTATAAAACATATAAAATAAAAATAATACAATAGTTCATAATGGTAATAGTGATATAATGGTATATAAAAAAATTGGCGTAAAAAAAAATAAGAAATAAGGTAACGAGCATTCAAAAATCGATAGTTGGTTTTGTAATTATTTGACAACGATATAGGATGAAACGTCACAATCATCTCTCAAGTGCATCTTGATTCTTAAGCTTTTGCATATTTACTTGTTGTCCCTACTTGTTGTTCATACAACCGAGTGTATCTAGGATTTAAGGCAGAACCATAAAACTTAAAAATGTATAGGGGATCCCATTTTTGGCAGTTTTTCTGGGTATCATCAAATTAAAAATGATGCCAATAGAATTTTTGATTCCTTTTGATTTTTGGGATACAGGCTGAAATGGAAAATAACACTTTCAAAGCAACGTCTTTATCTCAGTTATCTTTAAATTTCTTAAAGAAGTTAAAACGTTTGCTTGTAGAAATTTTCCCGTAGAATTCAGTGTAGCTATTTTTTTGCTGCAAGGATCAATTTGGCCGCAAAAGCATCAATTTGACTTCAAAAGATCAATTTGGGCGCAAAAAAACAAACTTTTTTAATGGACAAAATATATATTATTAGTTGTTTAAAGTAGCATCAACACGAAATTAAAGAAAAACAATTTTTTTTTTCAAATTCATCAAACTGAATATTTTAGATGAAAATTAGGTGCGGATTTTACCTAACTAATACAACCAAGATTATTTTTAGTTTTCATTAAACAAAAAAGATGAACAAGTTTTCATAATGTCGATTTACCAAAGGTATCTCAAAATCCAAAAGAGATGGCTATGCAAGTTCTGTTGGCGCCCTCTCTAATTGAAAAAGAAACTAGCAGACCCTCGTGAAAACCGCAACGCTCTATTTTGAAAAATAAAACAAAAGTGCCTAAAATAAACTTTTTTTAGGTACCCAGTAGACTTCTATACTATCTATCATGAAAATTGGAAATAAAATTCAATATCTGTTTTACATGTTATTTTATTTGTATTGAGGAATTCGTAGTTGGTCTGGCGACTTTCCTCTCTTAGATGAACTAGATGGCATGCCAGTAGTATGATTTTTACATTCTTTACATATTAAGGTTTTAATTAAAATAACATACATTTTTTTTGGGCCGAGTACAACTGTATTCTTCAAACCATTCAGTTACTTGTGATGATACTTTGCTTTCAAATTAAACTTTTGACATGTTTGATAGTTTGTTTGTATTTCCAATTTTTATATTGAAATACAAAATTATGCATTTTGTAAATGCCTGCATAGCAGTATGTGTCAAGACATGGTGAAGACTGTTTGGTCTTTGTAAAAAAAAACACTTATCATCATTTATAATGTAATTTAAAAAAGTTTTGGGTTCAGTTCCGATATTATCCCCAGAAATATATGTATCCCGACAATTATACTTATCTAAGCCCTTTATTTTATTAAATTTTCTGCAAAATATGTTATGGCATTTCTTCTAAGGAAATAGACCACACCAACTGACACCACTTCTGAGGATGACTGAAGGCTTCAATACTTCCTATCTTTTCACTTCAAGATGCTAACCCCCGCACTCAAATCCGCAATCACACCGTCGTCACCCCGATCGCCCCTAAAATCCACCGAATTCACAATCAGATTTTCTTCATTTTATCTTCGTGATAATTGTTATATCTTACTGTAGACAAGGACAAAAAGAGACCACGAGCGCGGAGTGCCTATAATTTAGAAAATATCCGAGCGTTCTTTTTATGTAGCGCAAACTACCGTAAAATTATGAACAAAGAACCTGATGATACCTAAAGGTAACTGAAATGTCGTAACGTCTGAAAGACTTTATTTCATATTCGCAAACCTAACTGCTTTTGAAGAGGGCTAGAATTCATAAAAAGATATAAAATGGTACCACGAGTATCCATATCAAGGTTCCCATTTGTGACATATTGTTTGTGAGTATGAAAAGAATCACATTGGAATTTTAGTTTTCTAGCATTAATTGTTCCTAAAAATGTAATATTTACCAATTTTTGGAACACCCTAGAGTATCTAAATCAGAAATCAAGGCACTGTTAAGTGTTGCAGCATTATTTGGGACACCGTATACTATCTAGAACAGAAATTAACGCTTTATTTATCATAAAACTACTAGAATTAAAGCAATAAATTGATATCGATTTAAAATTCTAATATTACTTTCTTACTGTCTTAGACTACTACTGTCTACTACTGACATAAGAGACTGTCATAAAACTACCATTATCAACGAATAAAATCGATTACTATTGATTTATATTGGAAAAGTCTATATTTCTATGTTGAGCATATGGGGCTCTCAAGCCGCCCCAAAAACCTAAATTTTGAGATCAAAATCGTGCATTAGGGCTTTCAACACCCGATATCGCGTTTGGACGAGGATCTATCCAAAAATCTATAGGGAAAGCTAAGAAAGTAGAGGAATAGAGCTATATGCAGAGCCCATTCGAATGGCTATCTGGCCAAGAAATAAGGTACACATTTTGACATCTAACATTTTAAAGTTTTTTTTATTTTCTCGAAAACCATTCAAAACATTTCAAAAATTTCAATGGAAACCGTCGAAATTTTCGGCCGAAATCAATTGTTATATATTTTATCAAAAATAGAAAGAGGGGATCAAAATATGCAAAAAAAGCAATTTTAGTATTTTCAGTAATTTCCTTCCTTTACCTTTAAATGGTAATTTTTCCATTTTTTATCGACATTTACCAGCATATAATTCAAAAACTAAACATGGTGTAAAGATGCGATTGACATCAATGAATAAAGCATTCACGACCACAAAATACCTGCTTAACTTTAAGCTACAAGTTTTTAATTTAGTCGGCAAAATGTTCGATCAAATTAATACATTAGGTAATCTTCATACAATTTTAACGGTTTATTACTTCCTATAAGACCGTTATTAAACCAAGCAAAATAGTAATTAACGTTTTGAGCAGTATTTGAGACTACTCACACTTAGTTGAGACACTGTTGTTCTATTGTCATAAATGGCTTTGCTATAAAATGGCAATAAATTGTAACATTTTTTATAATATTCAACTCCGTCTCTGTGTTTTCTAACCTGGAATTGTATTGGGTTGATATTTTTGGTTAATACATTTTAAAAACCTATCTAATTTTTGTCGATAAGTTATCTTCATCGGAGTCCTCATCGATGGCTTCATTCTACCAAGAATTTAATATTTATGGTTGCACCCCTACTTTGCAGAAAATATTTAACATCCCTTTCACTAATCTTTTGATTATTGTCTGCAATAAGTGCTGGAGTAAACTTGACTGTAAATCTTTGTGGCAAAATGATCTTGCACTTGCTCAATTCGACAACAATTTTCGGACCAAACTGCGTTTCTATAGTGTCAATAAACAAAATTTCAAATTTTTGCCCGACCGGCAGCGATCGCACGTTTTCAAACGGTTTCACGTAAATAATGAATGAAGACATCTTTGCGACTATGAATTTACAGCTCGGCTACTACTTCTATATAGCACGAGGTGAGGGTGAGCTAACTCTCAAGGTCAAGACGCTCAAGGTTACGCGCATCTATTGTAAGCCGTCGGTGACACACAAGGTCACCTTCAGCGCGACCTCGTGGACCTGTCAAGGACGCTTTTTACGATTCTCGAGGTCACCCCCAAGCGCTCGTCATGGCCTCTCAAGGTCAAGCAGCGCGCTCAAGGTTACGCATGTCGCCGGCGTTCAAGGTCAGTGACTAGCGTGGACCCATCGTTGCGGTTTTCGAGGTCACAACCAAGTGCTTGTCATGGCTAAGGTGGAAGAAAGTCCTTGGATTGTCCTTGACTCCGCTTTGTTTAACTACTCGTCTTTACTAGAAAAAACGGCACTTATTTTCACATCTTTTTAATGTGAAATTAAATAACCGTATATTTAATGCTACCATTGCAAACGTCATAGGAGGGTGGAAAATTACCTATTACCTATTTCTAAATTAGGGATAGGTAATGGGTATTCATTACCACCCAAGGACATTTTCCATGCTTATTTCTTGGCCCCTACAATTTAATGTCTTTATAGAATTAAAAAGGTGTCCCTAGTAGCATCGAACTAGATAAGATAGTTAACTGGTAATTTTTAAAAAAGATAATTAAAAATATTATAAATATCTTATACGAAAAATATAAGTTCATATTATGTAGGTTGTAAATAAAATAGTATACACACCTCGGTAGGAAGTTTCCTTACCGCCTCGAGATTTTGTAGTTCATCTCGACGCTGCGCGTCTCGATAAACTATCAAATCTCTCGACAGTAATGAACGCCTTCCCACCCCGGTATGTAATATACTATTACCGCTTTTCCGAACTACGACGATTTTAAAATATCAGCAACAAGAATTTCACACACTACACGTTACTTGAAAACGGTAAAGAAAAAAGTTTATTGCGAAATGGCAGAATATCAAAATTTTCTAATTTTTTGCATCACTTTGAATCACACTCTATTTATTAAAGAAAATGTCGTTTTTTTTTTAATTATCCGCTTCTTTAATCTAGAAGAAATGAGGTTTCAAACCGTGCAAATTGTATTTATAACAATTAATTGCTTAAAAAGTTACAGATGATTAAAAATGACACGAAAAATTGCTTGTGCCGAATTTTAAGTTTTTACACAACCAAAGTCGCTCCAGACACTCGGCTTTATATCCTCACTGGCGTTCGGAGAAAAATTTCAGTTATTCTCTCTGCGCCTTAAATCCCTTCTTACTTCCCTAGTTTACGGCCAATCTTGTAAATTTACTACAGCTACGACAAACTATAAATGAGCACACATAAGAGAACAACCACCTAGGGGACCAGATCGGTACTATCCAATCACTGACTGACTATTGAAAGATGTATAGACTAGGGTACTTTCCACCTTTAATAATCCATCGTTTTAATATATAATAAATGACTTTTCAGATACGTTTGCCAGGAGGACTACTCGTCAATCGGAGAAGTCTACTACAACATCTACACGAAAGTCCTAATGCTGCTTCAGTATATAATACCCCTGAAAGTCTTGGTGTTCACCTACACCAGCATCGCCGGCGTCATTTGGTGTCACCGCATACCCGGCGAGGCTGAGAATACCAGGGACAAGAGGATGGCCAGATCCAAGAGAAAGGTAAAAATAAACACGTGCTGTAAGAGAACTTTCCTCATTACAAAACTTTTTAATGTACCCATACGTAGTGGTTGCAGCTAATATAATGTGAAACCTATCTGCTTCGTGCCCCAACAAAGTTTTACATAATGGGATATTTTAAAATTACTTGGTGATAAGCACCTATTTTTAGAGGCAAGCAATCTAAAAGCAATTAAATAGTATATGGATTTAGGGGAAGGAGGGGGTCGGGAAATTTCAATCCTCTTGAGGGTCTTTTCATTATGATTACTTCCAGCAGCCACGAGTATGATGGATGAAGCGCCCCAAGTTAAGAAAATACCTTTTCTTAATATCCGTTAGAATTTATTATTAGATGTGGGAGCAGGATAAAGGCTTAATAATTATCTACGAAAATTTATCGATTTCTCGATACTTCACTGAATGTTTTCGAGTAATTGAAAATAGATTTATTAACGGCTCAGATATTACACTTGTGATTATGTGAGCCATAAATACACGCTTGCGGAGTAGTGTGGTTAATCATACGTCATACACGCATATGCAGTGATAAATGTCCGCCATACGTATTTAAATTGAATTCCTTTAGGCTGCAGAATTTATAATCTGGATGTGTCCAAAATTTCATGTCTGCCTAAGGGAATTCTATAAAATCATATAATTGCAGGACTTGCCCATTATTTGAAAAATATTTCCCCACATATATTTGGAATACGCTGTCTGTTTGTACAAATAAAAAACTGTATCACTCTCCCAATTTTTTAATTTCAAATGTTAATAAATTCCCAATTTTGCGCCATTTGAGGACAAAATATCTACTTTACACTTTTGAAACTTTTAACGTTTCTATCTTTATTGAGGTTTTCTTCTTATTCACACAAATATTTGTTTAATTCAATTTTGTAAATATAGCTCGTTAAGTACCTTTCAAATGCTCATTTGTTATAACTATCTTATTTTAGCACATTCTGAGAAGACGCAATGAAAATGTCAAATTCAAATTTATAAATTTAATGAGATATAAATAACAAATGAATGAGAAATTCAGACATCTTAAAACATCACACTATGACACTACGAACAAGTAGGGTTCAAACGAAGAAACTAACGTGACTAGATGTCTTCAAGGACCACAACAATTCCCTGACGAACACTCCAACAAAGCTCAAAACGTTGGCAATTTATTGCAGTTTTTTGTATAGAAACGAATCTTTTGAACCCTAGACTAGTTTTGCCGTTTACGGCTCGTCACTGAGGCTTTGAGAGAAGAACACTGAACACAGAACTTGCAAAATTTTTATTTTTGCCCCAACCAAAGACTTGAAACATTTACTTTCTGAGTAATGTATGATATGACTACCCCCCCTGAGATGTGAGCATTAACAAAGAAGTTACTCCCAAAACACATCCTATTCTGAGCCTCAAATTATACTGTTTTTTTGAGGTCTCCTTTATGATTTTTTGATTTTTGCTCAAGCAAATGACTCAAAGAAATTACTTTCTGATCTGCATTAACGTTACTGCCTAACTAAATGATCAGCAGTTGACACATATTTTAAATAATTTACTTTCTGAGTCACTCAAACTTTCCAAAACTCGGTTGAATTTTATGTTCCTTAGCGGTTTTGTTACGAAATTGTATGGTTTTCAGATTGACAAATTACTATTTCTGAGCCATATTTTCCTTTCTTACAACATTTCATAGAATTTTTGTTTTGCTCCTTACTTTCTGAGTATGTGCAATTAATTAGCCTGACAACTTGTCTTTTCTGTGCCACTGCCACACTTCGTTTCTTCTCCTTCCTATCATATTTTCTCATCCTCCAAATTTCTCTGACAAGCTCTATGTAATTTAGTACTACCGTTTATACATACAAAGCTGCACGTCGTACTTTTTGAGCATGAGAAAATACCTAATGTCAGAACACATCTTATTGTGAGCCTCAAATAAAACAGTTTTTAAGGTTCCTCTCTTATAAAGTTTTGATTTTTGCCCCAACCAAAGACTTGAAACGTTTACTTTCTGAGTTACCTAATGATCAGCTTGTGACACATAATTCAAATAATTTACTTTCTGAATCACTCAAAAATTTTAAAACTTGGTTTCTGACTCTGGCTTTCTAAAACTTGGTTGAATTGTATTTTTCAAATTGACAACATGTTATTTCTGAACCATATTTTTTTCCTGCTATCACATTTCTTAGAATCTTTCTGAGATGGACATTGTTTTAATATAGAAGCAGTTTTTATACATTTGAGGCATTAAGCCATAATTTCTTTGCATGAGCCAAAAAATGTGAGTGACTAATTGACTTTCTGATCCACAATTTTTTATTTCCCTTTCTCCAGACTTGTGTACTCTATGACTAGCTTTTATACATATCAAGATTTAAGTTTTACTTTCTAAGCATGAGCAAAGAAATTAATGATAGAACACATCTTCTTCTGAGCATCAGATTATACAGTTTTTCTGAGTTGCAGTAACGTTACTGCCTAACTAAATGCTCAGCAGGTGGCATATTTGAAATAGTTTAATTTCTGAGTCACCCAAAAATTTAAAAACTCTGTTGGATACTATTTTCCTCAGCGGTCTTGTTACGAAATTGTATGGTTCTCAGATTGACAAGTTACTATTTCTGAGCCATATTTTCCTCTCTTTCAACATTTGAGAATAAGAAATTACCTAACGTAAAAGCCCATCTTTTTCTGAGCCTCAAATAATACAGTTTATTAGGATCTTTCTTATAAAGTTTTGATTTTTGTCCCATACAAAGGCTTGAAATATTTACTTTCTGAATTCTACCTATTGATCAACTCGTGACATATAATTTAAATAATTTGCTTCTGAGTCACTCAATCTTTTTAAAACTCTGTTAAATTTTGTTTTTCAAATTGACAGTTTGTTATTTCTGAACCACATTTCCTTCCTGCTATTACATTTTATAGAATTTTTCTGAAATCAATATTCTTTTAATCTCGGAGCAGTTTTTATACATTTCAGGCTTTATTTAATCCATAATTTCTGAGCATGTGCCAAAAAATTTGCCTAACCAATTGCCCTTTCTGAGCCACATTTTTTGTACATCTTTCCCCCATAATTTCTGAGCATGTGCCAAAAAATTAGCTTAACCAATTGCCTTTTCTGAACAACATTTTTTATCCACCTTTCCCCCTGACATGTGTACTCTATGACTAGTTTTTATACATTACAATATTTAAGTCTTACTTTCTGAGCATGAGCAAAGAAATTAATACCAGAACACATCTTATTCTGAGCATCAAATTATACAGTTTTTCTGAGGTTTTTATTATGATTTTTTGATATTTGCTCAAGCCAATGACACAAAGAATTAATTTTTTGAGCTGCATTAACGTTACTGCTTAACTTAATGATCAGCAGGTGACACATATTTAAAATAATTTAATTACTGAGTCACTCAAAAATTCTAAAACTCTGTTTTATATCATTTTCCTCAGCGGTCTTGTTACGAAATTGTATGGTTTTCAGATTGACAAATTACTATTTCTGAGCCATATTTTCCTTTCGTACCACATTTGAGAATAAGAAATTACCTAATATAAGAGCCAATCTTTTTCTGAGCCTCAAATAATAGAGTTTATTAGGATCTTTCTTATAAACTTTTGATTTTTGTCCCAACCAAGGGCTTGAAACATTTACTTTCTGAATTTTACCTATTGATCAGCTCGTGACATATAACTTAAATAATTACCTTTCTGAATCACTCAATCTTTTTAAAACTCTGTTAGATTTTGTTTTTCAAATTGACAGTTTGTTATTTCTGAACCACATTTCCTTCCTGCTCTTACATTTTATAGAATTTTTCTGAAATCAATATTCTTTTAATCTAGGAGCAGTTTTTATACATTTCAGACTTATTTAATCCATAATTTCTGGGCATGTGCCAAAAAATTAGTTTAACCAATTGCCTTTTCTGAGCCACCTTTTCCTCTGACATGTGTACTCTATGACTAGTTTTTATACATATCAAGATTTAAGTCTTACTTTCTGAGCATGAGCAAAGAAATTAATACCAGAACACATCGTATTCTGAGCATCAAATTATACAGTTTTTCTGAGGTTTTTATCATAATTTTTTGAAATTTGCTCAAGCCAATGACTCAAAGAATTTACTTTTTGAGCTGCATTAATGTTACTTCTTAACTAGAAGATCAGCGGGTGACACATATTTGAAATAAATTAATTTCTGAGTTACTCAAAAATTCTAAAACTCTGATTTATACTATTTTCCTCAGCGGTCTTGTTACGAAATTGTATGGTTTTCAGATTGACAAGTTACTATTTCTGAGACATATTTGAGATCTCTCTTTCAACATTTGAGAATAAGAAATTACCTAACGTAAGAGCCCATCTTTTTCTGAGTCTCAAATAATACAGTTTATTAGGAGCTTTCTTATAAAGTTTTGATTTTTGTCCCATAAAAAGGCTTGAAATATTTACTTTCTGAATTCTACCTATTGATCAGCTCGTGACATATAATTTAAATAATTTGCTTCTGAGTCACTCAATCTTTTTAAAACTCTGTTAAATTTTGTTTTTCAAATTGACAGTTTGTTATTTCTGAACCACATTTCCTTCCTGCTATTACATTTTATAGAATTTTTCTGAAATCAATATTCTTTTAATCTCGGAGCAGTTTTTATACATTTCAGGCTTTATTTAATCCATAATTTCTGAGCATGTGCCAAAAAATTAGCCTAACCAATTGCCCTTTCTGAGCCACATTTTTTGTACATCTTTCCCCCTGACATGTGTACCCTATGACTAGTTTTTATACATATCAAGATTTAAGTCTTACTTTCTGAGCATGAGCAAAGAAATTAATACCAGAACACATCGTATACTGACCATCAAGTTATACAGTTTTTCTGAGGTTTTTATTATGATTTTTTGATATTTGCTCAAGCCAATGACTCAAAGAATTTACTTTTTGAGCTGAATTAACGTTACTGCTTCACTAAATGATCCGCAGGTGACACATATTTGAAATAATTTAATTTCTGAGTCACTCAAAAATTCTAAAACTCTGTTTTATACTGTTTTCCTCAGCGGTCTTGTTACGAAATTGTATGGATTTCAGATTGACAAGTTACTATTTCTGAGCCATATTTTCCTCTCTTACAACATTTGAGAATAAGAAATTACGTAATGTAAAAGTCAATCTTTTTCTGAGACTGAAATAATACAGTTTATTAGGATATTTCTTATGAACTTTTGATTTTTGTCCCAACCAAAGGCTTGAAATATTTACTTTCTGAATTTTACCTATTGATCAGCTCGTGACATATAATTTAAATAACTTGCTTTCTGAGTCACTCAATCTTTTTAAAACTCTGTTAGATTTTGTTTTTCAAATTGACAGTTTGTTATTTCTGAACCACATTTCCTTCCTGCTATCACATTTTAAAGAATTTTTCTGAAATCAATATTCTTTTAATCTAGGAGCAGTTTTTATACATTTCAGGCTTTATTTAATCCATAATTTCTGAGCATGTGCCAAAAAATTAGCCTAACCAATTGCCTTTTCTGAGTCACATTTTTGTATCCACATTTCCCTTGACATGTGTACTCTATGACTAGTTTTTATACATATCAAGATTTAAGTATTACTTTCTGAGCATGAGCAAAGAAATTAATACCAGAACACATCTTATTCTGAGCATTAAATTATACAGTTTTTCTGAGGTTTTTATTATGATTGTCTGATATTTGCTCAAGCCAATGACTCAAAGAAATTACTTTTTGAGCTGCATTAACGTTACTGCTTAACTAAATGATCCGCAGGTGACACATATTTGAAATAATTTAATTTCTGAGTCACTCAAAAGTTCTAAAATTCTGTTTTATACTATTTTCCTCAGCGGTCTTGTTACGAAATTGTATGGTTTTCAGATTGACAAGTTACTATTTCTGAGCCATGTTTTCCTCTCTTACAACATTTGAGAATAAGAAATTACCTAATGTAAGAGTCTATCTTTTTCTGAGCATCAAATAATACAGTTTATTAGGATCTTTGTTATGAACTTTTGATTTTATCCAAACCAAAGACTTGAAACATTTACTTTCTGAATTTTACCTATTGATCAGCTCGTGACATATAATTTAAATAATTTGCTTTCTGAGTCACTCAATCTTTTTAAAACTCTGTTAGATTTTGTTTTTCAAATTGACAGTTCGTTATTTCTGAACCACATTTCCTTCCTGCTATCACATTTTATAGAATGTTTCTGAAATCAATATTCTTTAATCTAGGAGAAATTTTTATACATTTCAGGCTTTATTTAATCCATAATTTCTGAGCATGTCCAAAAAATTAGCTTAAGCAATTGCCTTTTCTGAGCCACATTTTTTATCCACCTTTTCCCCTGACATGTGTAATTTATGACTAGTTTTTATACATATCAAGATTTAAGTCTTACTTTCCGAGCATGAGCAAAGAAATTAATACCAGAACCCATCGTATTCTGAGCATCAAATTATACAGTTTTTCTGAGGTTTTTATTATGATTTTTTGATATTTGCTCAAGCCAATGACTCAAAGAATTAACTATTTGAGCTGCATTAACGATACTGCTTAACTAAATGATCAGCAGGTGACACATATTTGAAATAATTTAATTTCTGAGTCACTAAAAAATTCTAAAACTCTGTTTTATACTATTGTCCTCAGCGGTCTTGTTACGAAATTGTATGGTTCTCAGAGTGACAAGTTACTATTTCTGAGCTATATTTTTCTCTCTTACAACATTTGAGAATAAGAAATTACCTAATGTAAGAGTCAATCTTTTTCTGAGCCTCAAATAATACAGTTAATTAGGATCTTTCTTATGAACTTTTGATTTTTGTCCCAACCAAAGGCTTAAAATATTTACTTTCTGAATTTTACCTATTGATCAGCTCGTGACATATAATTTAAATAATTTGCTTTCTGAGTCACTCAATCTTTTTAAAACTCTGTTAGATTTTGTTTTTCAAATTGACAGTTTGTTATTTCTGAACCACATTTCCTTCCTGCTATCACATTTTATAGAATTTTTCTGAAATCAATGTTCTTTTAATCTAGGAGCAGTTTTTATACATTTCAGGCTTTATTTAATCCATAATTTCTGAGCATGTGCCAAAAAATTTGCCCAACCAATTGCCTTTTCTGAGCCACATTTTTTATCCACTTTTTCCCCTGACATGTGTACTCTATGACTAGTTTTTATACAAATCAAGATTTAAGTCTTACTTTCTGAGCATGAGCAAAGAAATTAATACCAGAACACATCTTATTCTGAGCATCAAATTATACAGTTTTTCTGAGGTTTTCATTATGATTTTTTTGATATTTCCTCAAGCCAATGACTCAAAGAATTTACTTTTTGAGCTGCATTAATGTTACTGCTTAACTAAATGATCAGCGGGTGACACATATTTGAAATAATTTAATTTCTGGGTCACTCAAAAATTCAAAAACTCTGTTTTATACTATTCTCCTCAGCGGTCTTGTTACGAAATTGTATGGTTTCCAGATTGACAAATTACTATTTCTGAGCCATATTTTCCTCTCTTACAACATTTGAGAATAAGAAATTACCTAATGTAAGAGTCAATCTTTTTCTGAGCCTCAAATAATACAGTTTATTAGGATCTTTCTTATGAACTTTTGATTTTTGTCCAAACCAAAGACTTGAAACAATTACTTTCTGAATTTTACCTATTGATCAGCTCGTAACATATAATTTAAATACTTTGCTTTCTGAGTCACTCAATCTTTTTAAAACTCTGTTAGATTTTGTTTTTCAAATTGACAGTTTGTTATTTCTAAACCACATTTCCTTCCTGCTATCACATTTTATAGAATTTTTCCTTAAATCAATATTCTTTTAATCTAGGAGCAGTTTTCATACATTTCAGGCTTTATTTAATCCATAATTTTTGAGCTTGTGCAAAAAAAAATTATCCTAACCAATTGCCTTTCCTGAGCCACATTTTTTATCCAACTTTTCCTCTGACATGTTTTTGTACATATCAAGATTTCTCACTCTATGACTCGTTTTTATACATATCAAGATTTAAGTTTTACATTCTGAGCATGAGCAAGGAAATTAATGCCGGAACACATCTTATTCTAAGCATCAAACTATAGAGTTTTTCTGAGGTTTTTATTATGATTTTTTGATATTTGCTCAAGCCAATGACTCAAAGAATTTACTACTTTACTAAATGAGCAGCAGGTGACACATATGTGAAATAATTTAATGTCTGAGTCACTCAAAAATTCTAAAACTCTGTTGGATACTATTTACCTCAGCGCTCTTGTTACGAAGTTGTATGGTTTTCAGATTGATAAATCACTATTTCTGACCCATATTTTCCTTTCTTACAAAATTTGAGAATAAGAAATTACCTAATGTAAGAACACATTGTATTCTGAGCCTCAAAAAAATACAGTTTTTTAAGATCTTTCTTATAAACTTTTGATTTTTGTCCCAACCAAAGACTCGAGACATTTACTTTCTGAGTTGCTTAATGACCTGACACATATATGTAATAATTTACTTTCTGAGCGACTGACACTTTCTAAAACTCGGTTGGATTTTATTTTCTTCAGCGGGTATTGTTATGAAATTGTACGGTTCTCAGATTGAGAAATTGCTACATCTGAGCCATAGGCTTTATTTTTTCTTGCTCTCCACCCTTTATGGCATTTTATAAAATATTTTTCTGAGAAGATCTGTCTGTGATCTAGAAACAGATTTTTTACTTATAAAATTTCCCGTCTTTCTTTCTGAGTGTCAAAGATGCCAAAACAGACATCTTCTTCTGAATTTTCAATAATATAATTTGTTGAGGACTTGTTTATGACTTTTTCATGAAAAAATGGTCACACCAACAAGGAGGTCACGGTTCTCAAAATTAATTCATTTAAACACACAACATAAATTCTCCTCGGACCAGAAAATTTTTAAGGTTTTAAACATTTTCGTTCCCAATTCTTTAAGTTTTAAGTTTTAAATTGACTGCCTTTGATTCATTTATGAGGTACTTTGGCGCGATGACTCCTCGTCCTTGGATTCCCTTCTTTTGATGAATTTTTGGGCGCTGATGATGGCCTTTGTGCCGAAACCGGTCCGCCAATAAAGGATTTTAAAGAAAATGGCACGAAGAATACACTCTCCCACACCTAATTACTTGTTTGTTATCGTGCACACGGCAGATAAAATTGAATCAAATATTATAGTTTTTTAAGATCTTTTTAATGAAATTTTGATTTTTCTCCCAGCCAAAGGCTTGAAACATTTCTGACCCATAATTGTAATAATTTACTTTCTGAGTCACTCAAACGTTCTAAAACACTGTTGGATTTTATTTTCTTCAGCGGGTATTGTTATGAAATTTTACGGTTATCAGATTGACAAATTGCTAGATCTGAGCCATAGGCTTTATTTCCTCTTGCCCTCTACCCTTTATGGCATTTTATAAAATCTTTCTGAGAATATCTGTTTGTATTCTAGAACCAGATTTTATACATATACAATTTCCCGCATTTCTTCCTGAGTGTCATAGATGTCATAACACATATCTTCTTCTGAGCTTGCAATAACACAATTTGTTGAGGACTTGGTTATGACTTTGTTTAGTGCATTACTTTCTGAGCTGCATTAACATTACTACCTAAATGAGGAGCTGGTGACACATATTTGGAAATTTTGAATTATTAAATTCTCTGATATTTCTCTATCCTTTGCGGCCTTGTTACGAAAATTCATGGTTTTCAAATTTCATGCCTAGTCTAACAGTTGGCTATTTATGAGCCACATTTTCTTTCTCCTATCACATTTCATAAACTCTTTCTGAGATGCATATTTTTGTAATCTAGGACCAATTTGTATACAAATTACTTTCTGAGCATGTCTAAATCAATTAAGGTCAAAATGCCTTTTCTGAACCACTATCCTTTTTTTTTCTCTCTCCCCCTGCCCTATCACATTTCTTACAATTTTTCTGACCTGCTCTGTATAATCTAGCACACCTTTTGTTCATATCTTACTTCAGTCACGTTTTATGTCTTACTTTCTGAGCATGAGCAGTAAAATTAATTATTTTTTTGAGCTTCAAATAATACAGTCTTTGTAGGTCTTTCTCATGACTTTCTGATTTCCCTTAAGCAAAAGTCTCGAAGCTGAGCAGCATTAACGTTACTTTGATTTTTTTCTGAGCATTTTTCTCTGAATTTTCTCAGCAGTTTTGTTACGAAAATTTAAGGATTTTTTTCTGGTATTTTTGTTTGTACTCAATCTAAATCAGGGCAAGTTTTTGAGGGCACTTCTCTGGATATATCTTCATATTAGGCCTTTCCTTTTGACAATAACTCATGGTTTTCTGATCCACCCAATTTCTTTTTTTATTTACAATCACGGTGTGACCTTAATCTAAGTTAAGATAGATTTTGAAGTCATTTAAATTATTCCCATTTTACTTTCCTTAAGCAGAACTGTGTCTTTATAAGCACATAATACCCAAAGTCGTGACAAATTAAATTAGTGGAGCAACCTTTATAAGCGGAGGAACAATTCATCACCACTTTCCGCTGCGGAGATTTGTAATCCAAGAAAATTTACACATTCCACACTTCATCCACATTTACCGCACTAATCTTAGTTCGTTAATTTTCCTTAAGCACCCTCATTTAGGTAGTTATTAAATGACTCACTCATTTGTCGTACCCTCGCGGTTATATGGAATTTACAACTTTCGTCCTAACACCATAATTATGAAATCTCACGGTTTATGTAGATGAAATGTGCACGAGTTAATAGAATGAATGGGACAGCCCCTAAAGTGTAAATTTGCAGTATTTTATATCGAGAGCTTATTAAAGATCTTTTGAGCTTTATTAGCCATTTTCCTGCCAAGTAAATACTCCAATTTAACGCACTGTGGCTCATATAATCACAGTTTTCTTATTTTCTTCTCCTCCAAGTCGCAGCAGGTTATTTACTGTCAGCGACAGCTATAATAAGCTTCTTGTTATTTTATCGGCAAAATGTTAATGGTAGTGTTCCACAGACATCTTTTAGGACAAGACAAACCTACCGATTTGAGCTGCTTTAAAGGTTAACACGTTCCTTGAAACTCCGAAAAAGCCAACGCTTCCATGGAATTAGCTTTTTAATGACGAAAATTCCTGGAAGAACTTGTCAAGTGATATAGGTAAACGTTCATGGGCGTTTGCTGGGAAAATGTCATGGAATGAGAATTTACGTTTCATCGAAGCGAAACCACTTTAGCAGTGGAACTCGCATTCTCTTTTATAGTGGAACAAAACTGGTCTTATTGGGGATTTAGTTCCAAGCAAAATACTACATTCTTCCAATGTACGAACTTGAACTTTTAACTTTAAAGATGTGAGAGTCATAAAGTCTTTCGTTAGCCGCATCGAAATTAAAGCTATAAATACAGGTAGCTTACATAAACCCAGTATATGACCCGTTTTTCTTGTAACAGGGCGCGAAAGTGATTTATGGCGGGTCGGGTAGAGTGAGAGGGAGATGGTTTGTGGTTTTCAGTTAGAAGCCCCCAATTTGTCCAATTTAAATTTGGATATGTAGGAGTTCTGAAGGGCAGTAACTTTTTATTATTTCTGAACAACAGCTAAAATTATGCAATTAAGTCTATTGCTTTTTTTTAGTGTATATTTAGATAGTATTAAAGACCTTCATTTTGAGGTTACTCAATGTGCCCTTTTCTGATTTATCTCCAATTTCCATCCCCAAGTTTTCTATTTCTTGATCTATATTAGTGGTAAATCATCCAAACTTTATTGCGTCGATAGCTCGGTTTTTCTTCGAGCTATAGACTCAATAAAGGTTGGATGAACGCCTTGGTCCCTTTGATCTTCTGTCGATTGAGAACCAATATAAAGTAGACAAACAATTTTTGATCATACTGTCCACATCTCAAATACTTATCTTGTGAGGGGATATTTTCCTGCTTTGTGGAGAACGGCAGTTGTAAATTCCAATTCTTAAAGCTTCTTACCAGTCCTTAGCAGGATACTTGAGAAAAACTCTAGTCCACATATCATTCTTAAATGCTAATTATATAGACCCTCCATCGTACGGGCTTGTTATCAATCTCTATGTCAGCTTCCATCAAATCTATACAACCTATATTGCTTCGATAGCCCGCATTTGTCGAGCTAGAGGCGCAATAGAAGTTGGATGGTCTCCCTGGTCCCATTGTCAAGTCGATTGAGAACCAAAATAATTGTGACAAACAATTTTTTATTATATTATCCACATGTCTCCTGCCCCCTGTTTTTACCTGGAGAGAATTTTTTTCTTGCGGTATGGATAGCCCGGATTTTCTGAGCTGTGAGACGCTACATAAAGGTTGAATGGCTTCCTGATTGCCAATCTTACATTTTCCGGCGTATCTGTTGTTGATGGTGCGTGGTATAGCGAGATGAAGACTTTAAATAAAAAAATTCGTCTTTTCGCATGAATTAGGCCGACGGCTAAGTTTCGACCTTTACTGATGTCTATTAGACGGCTATTCTGCATAATACGCCGTTCAGGTTTTTTAGATTTATTGCGAATTAGACTTATACTCCACATATCGATTTTCCACGTTAGTTTTAAAGAGCTTGCATTGCATGGGCTTCTTCTTCTCAAACCCTATGTCATCAAATTTTTACAACCAATATTGCTTCGATAGCTTGGTTTTCCCAAGGTCTAGACGCAATAAAGGTTGGATGGTCTCATTGGTCCTATTGGTCCTCTGATTGTTGATCCTACATTCGGGTATATTTACTGTTGATGGGGAGTGAAATAGCGGGGTAAGGACAGTACATACATAATTGCTTTTTTTCCTTAAGAATTAGGCTCAATTTGGCCAAGTCTTGGCCCTTATTGACGCCTTTTTGAAGGCGTCAGTAAAGGCCAATGCGGCGTCTGCACAATACGCCATGGAGTTGCTTAAACTTAATGCAAATTTGGCCTCTACCACATATCTTCCAGGGTAGCTATATAGAGCTTGCAGAGTATGGGCTTGTTGTCAGCCACTATGTCAGCTTTCATCAAATTTGTTAATTGCTTCGATAGCTCTGTTGTGCCGAGCTATCGACGCAATAAAGGTTGGATGGTTTCCTTGGTTCTATTGGTTCCATGATTGTCGATATTACATTTTCTGGCATATTTACTGTTGATGGCAAGTGGTATAGCAGGGTGAAGACAGTAAATAAGAAACTTCATCTTTTCTACAAAACATAGGCTCAATGTGGCCAAGTTCTGACTTTTACTAACGTCTCTTTGAAAGTTATTTTGGACAATACGCCGTGCAGCTTATTTTTAGACCTAATGCAAATTGCATTCTAAAGGCTTGTTGTCAACCACTACGTCATTATCCATCAAATTTGTGAAACCAGAGCTATCCACGCTCAGCTTTACCGAGCTATAGACGCAATAAAGGTTGGATGGTTTCACTGGTCATCAGGTTGATGGCAGGTGGTTGAAGCGAAAACATTTTCTTTCCACAGGTATTAGACCGACGGCCAAGTTTCGACCTTTACTGACGTCTTTCTGACGGTTATTCTGCAAAATATACCATGTAGTATTATTTTAGATTTAATTTAAATTAAAGCTTTACTCCATATATCGATCATCCAGTTGCGTTATATGTTTGCATGGTATGGGATTGTCATCAACCACTATGTCAGCTTCTATTAAATTTCTATAACTTATCGATATCTTAGGTTGGCCGAGCTATCGACGCAGTAAAGGTAATGGTGTCATTGGTCCTGTTGGTCGCCTGGTTGTGGATCTTACATATTGTGATGTATTGTGCACAGTGTAATGGGGGCTGCAATGACGTCTTTTTGAAGGCCATTCTGCACAATACGCCTTGTAGTCGTCTCTACTCCACATATCGATCTTCCAGGTTAATTATATAGAGCTTGCATCATATGAACTTATTGTCAACCACTATGTCAGCTTTTATCAAATTGTGCAACTGATATTACTTCGATAGCTCGGTTGCGCAGAGATATCGACGCCATAAAAGTTGGATGATCTCCCTGGTACCATAGGTCCTCTAAATGTCAATTTTACATTTTCTGGTGTATTTATTGTTGAAGTCGAGTAGTACAGCAGGATGAGAAGAGTACACAAAAGTACTACTTCTTCTTTCTTCAAAACTTAGTCCTCAATTTGGCCTGTTTCCACCTTTATTAACGTCTTTTTGAAGGCTATTCTGCACAATACGCCGTGCAGTTTCTTTCTGATTTAAAAGTAGAGCTCTACTACAATACGAATCTTCCAGGTTCGATATATAGAGCTTGCTACTTATGGGATCTTCGTCAACCACTATGTCAACCGCCAACAAATTTGTACCACTTATATTGCTTCGATAGCTCGGTTGCGCCGACCTATCGTCGCAATAAATATTGGATGGGCTCCTTGGTTGCTTCCCTCATTGTCCATCTTACATTTTCCGGTGTGTTTACTATTAATGACGAGTGGTATAGCGAGGTGAGGCAGTAAATAAGAAACTTATTAATTTCACAAACAATAGGCTAAATTTGGCAAAATTTCCACCTTTACTGACGTCTTTTTGAAGGCGTCATTAAAGGCCAATATGGCGTCTGCACAATACACCATGCAGTTTCTTAGATTTAATGCAAATTTGGCCTCTTCCTCATATATCGATCTTCCAGATTATTTATATAGAGCAAGCATAAAGTATGGGCTTGTCGTCAACCGCTATGTCAGCCTTCATCAAATTTGTACAACTGATATTACTTCCATAGCTCGGCTGCGCCAAGCTATTGACGCAATAAAAGTTGGATGGGCTCCTTGGTTCTGTTGGTCCTCTCAATATCGATCTTTCATTTTCTGGTGTATTTACTGTTAAAGGAGAGTACTATGGCGGGGTGAGGACAGTACACAAAAGACTATTTCTTTCCACAGTACTTAGGCTCAACTTGGCCCAGTTTCGATCTTTACTGACGTCTTTTTCAAGGCTATTCTGCACAATACGCCGTGAAATTTTCTTTTAGATTTAATGCAAATTAGAGCGCCACTGAAAAATGAATCTTCCAGGTTCGTTAAATAGAGTTTGCTTCGTATGGGATTATCGTCAATCACTATGTCAGCCGCCATCAAATTTGTGCAACTTATATTGCTTCGATAGCTCGGTTGCGCCGAACAATTGGCGCATTAAAGGTTGGATGGTCTCCTTGGTAGTATTAGGCCCCTGTTTGTCTATCTAATATTTTCTGGTGTATTTGTTGTTAATTACGAGTAGTATAGCGGGGTGATAAGAGTAAATAAGAAACTTATTCATTTCACAAACATTAGGCTAAATTTGTCCAAGTTTCCACCTTTACTGACGTGTTTTTGAAGGCGTCATTAAAGGCCAATATGGCGTCTGCACAATACGCCATGCAGTTTCTTAGATTTAATGCAAATTTGGCCTCTTCCTCATATATCGATCTTCCAGATTAGTTATATAGAGCTAGCATAAAGTATGGGCTTATCGTCAACCGCTATGTCAGCCTTCATCAAATTTGTACGACTTATATTACTTCCATAGCTCGGTTGCGCCAAGCTATTGACGCAATAAAAGTTGGATGGGCTCCTTGGTCCTGTTGGTCCTCTCAATATCGATCTTTCGTTTTCTGGTGTATTTACTGTTGAGGGAGAGTACTATGGCGGGGTGAGGACAGTACATTAAAGACTACTTCTTTCCACAGTAGTTAGGCTCAATTTGGCCAAGTTTCGACCTTTACTGACGTCTTTTTCAAGGCTATTCTGCACAATACGCCATGAAATTTTCTTTTAGATTTAATGCAAATTAGAGCGCCACTGAAAAATGAATCTTCCAGGTTCGTTAAATAGAGTTTGCTTCGTATGGGATTATCGTCAATCACTATGTCAGCCGCCCTCAAATTTGTGCAACTTATATTGCTTCGATAGCTCGGTTGCGCCGAACAATTGGCGCATTAAAGGTTGGATGGTCTCCTTGGTAGTATTAGGCCCCTGTTTGTCTATCTAATATTTTCTGGTGTATTTGTTGTTAATTAGGAGTAGTATAGCGGGGTGATAAGAGTAAATAAGAAACTTATTCATTTCACAAACATTAGGCTAAATTTGTCCAAGTTTCCATCTTTACTGACGTGTTTTTGAAGGCGTCATTAAAGGCTATTGACGCAATAAAAGTTGGATGGGCTCCTTGGTCCTGTTGGTTCTCTCAATATCGATCTTTCGTTTTCTGGTGTATTTACTGTTGAGGGAGAGTACTATGGCGGGGTGAGGACAGTACATTAAAGACTACTTCTTTCCACAGTAGTTAGGCTCAATTTGGCCAAGTTTCGACCTTTACTGACGTCTTTTTCAAGGCTATTCTGCACAATACGCCATGAAATTTTCTTTTAGATTTAATGCAAATTAGAGCGCCACTGAAAAATGAATCTTCCAGGTTCGTTAAATAGAGCTTGCTTCGTATGGGATTATCGTCAATCACTATGTCAGCTGCCGAAATTTGTGCAACTTATATTGCTTCGATAGCTCGGTTGCGCCGAACAATTGGCGCATTAAAGGTTGGATGGTCTCCTTTTTAGTATTAGTCCCGTGTTTGTCTATCTTACATTTTCTGGTGTACTTATTGTTAAGTACGGTATAGCGGGGTGATAACAGTAAATAAGGAACTTATTTATTTCACAAACAACAGGCTCAATTTGGGCAAGTGTCGACCTTTACTGACGTCTTTTTGAAAGGGTCAATAAAGGCCAATACGGATCGCACCACAGTTGCGTAGACTTAAAACAAATTTGACGTCTACTCGATATATCGATCTTCCAGGTTAGTTCAAGTTAGTGTTTAAGTTGTCGTCAACCACTGAGTCAGCCGCCCACAACGTTGTACAACTTATATTAGTTCGATAGCTCTGTTGCGCCGAGCTATCGACGCAATAAAGGTTGGATGGTCTCCTTGGTCCTATTGGTTTTTCATCAAATTTGTACAACTTATATTGCTTCGATAGCTCGGTTGCGCCGGGCTATCTCTCGTATTTACTATTAAGCTAGAGTAGAGTGGCGGGGTGAGGACAGTAGGTACATAAACAACTTCTTCTTTCCACAGTACTTAGGCTGAATTCAGCCAAGTTTCGACCTTTACTGACGTCTTTTTGAAGGCGTCAGTAAAGGCCAATGCGGCGTCTGCACAATACGCCTTGCAGTTGTTTAGATTTAATGCAAATTCTCTTCCTCATGTATCGATCTTCCAGGTTAATTATATAGAGCTAGCATAGTATGAGCTTGTTGTCAACCACTATGTCAGCCTTCATCAAAGGACCCCGCAGTTTTTATAAGGGAAATGGCTCTCGGTCAAAGTGGATGAAACTGGAAGAAAAGGAGAGAGCGCGAAAAAAGAAATGGAGGGGGGGGGCGTAAGAGGGAATGAAAGAGGAGAGGCAAAGACGGAGAGACGAGAGAGGCAGAGTGGTAGAGAGGAATGGGGGGAGTGAGGAAGAGATGGCGGGTGGCGAAGGCGATTGAAGGGACTGAGGGAGAGTTGTAAAGGGGGTAGGATGACATGAGAATTAGAGGGAACTATTGTTAAGAAAAGAAACAAGTAATTAAACTGAATTCAATAGAACGGTCAGATGAATACTAATCTTAACAACACAGGCAGTTAATAAACGGGGAGTTAATATAGGACTTAACCAAAGTCACTTACTCCTACGCCCCCCCCTCCGTCTTTTTTATTTGCCCTCTCCCTCTCTCTCCCTCTCTCTCTGTCTCTGTCTCTCTCTCTCTCTCTCTCTCTCTCGCTCTTTTCCATGTTTCCATATATAGGTCAACGTGTAATATGTGTCATACACACATGTTAATTACCGACATTCGCCTGATTCGCCTATACTTCGACAAACATACACTTGCGTTACTGCAAATGGCCCAAAGTACGTAACATGAAAGGTCGATAACTCGGAGCCATTAGTTTTTTGAGGTCAGTGCTTATGGCGAATTTTGTTCTACAAGTTGCATCCACTTTGAACGAGTGCTATTTCCCATATAAAAACTATGGGGTTTTGTACAACTTATTTTGGTTCTGTAGCTCTGTTGCGCCGAGCTATGGAAGCAATAAAGGTTGGATGTTCTCCTTGGTTTTATTAGTCATCTGATTGTCACTGTTACATTTTATGGTTTATTTTCCACAGGAATTAGGTTGAATTTGGCCGAGTTTCGACCTTTGCTGACGTCTTTTCGAAGGCTATTCTGCACAATATGCCGTGACGTTTTTTTTAAATTCAAAGCAAATTGGATCTCTACTGCACATATCGATCTTCCAGGTTAATATGAGCATCGTATGGGCTTGTTGTTAACCACTATACAGCCCCCACCAAATTAGTAAAACCTATCGATACCAAATATCGACGCAAGTTTGGATGGCCAACTTGGTCCTACTGGTCCCTTTGTTTGTCAATCTTACATTTTCTGGTGTATTTACTGTCGATGGCGAGTGATATATGAGGACAGTAAATAAAAAAACGTCTTCTTTATACAGAAATTAGGCCCGACGATTTTTCTTTTTTTTAACTACTGACGTCTTTTTCATTGGTTTACAGCGCACTGCGTTAAGAGAATAAACCATTTTTACTTATAATTGGTCCTTAATCAAGACAATTATATCCTCTTAGCCTTTATAAGCGTGCCTTTAATTTGCTTAATCCTTAATAAGCGACGAAACAAAATCTATTTTCTTGTTCGAAACTCCGCCAGCACGTTGAGCAAATTAAGGACAGGCAGGTACAAAACAAATTTACATAGCAAATTCTTGTAATGGATTAGGCATGCAGCCCTTTGCTCAAAGTTTGCATAAATGAAAACTTTTAAGGATATTTACATTCAATTACTTAAAGTCTTGAGAAATTTTAATTCGCTTTTTGATGCGTAATATCCACATAGAACGAAACCATTTCCGTAACTAGTAATACCCCTGCTAATAAAATATGCATCGTGTTTCACTGAAGACTACTAATTATTTAAACCGCCCTGACGTTGGTTTGACGTCATTAATCTTCCAGTCTAACAGGAATATAAGGCAAACAACTCAAAATTTTACCGTAACGCAGAACCGTCTTTCTATGCAGGAAACATTAATTTCACAGTTCAAGTTTTTGAGGGATCATTGACGGCTAAGTTATTGATGACTCCAAATTGAGACTCCTCATGGGGCAAAATGCACTGCAGGTGGTTCCAGTTCTAAGTCTTAAAAAATATTATATACGAAGAGCCGTTAAACTTAGTCGTTGGTTACATAAACATGAGAAATAGGCCCTCTTCAAGCGCAGATTCGCAGCAATTTATTTCAAAGGACATAAAACGTATACCCTAAAGTCGGCAAATAAGGCTTCAGCATCTTAAAACTGAATTTGCCTTCTGGAAAGGCAAATTGGAACAAACGTCGCTTTTTATGCGAAAATTTGAGTAAATAGGTGCTATTATATTCGAAATAAACACGCAGGGTATTATGGGATTTAAACCGTATTTTTAAGCATTCTCTGAATGATTTGATCCGGATGCTGAATTTTGTTTGTGCAATTTGCTAGAATTAAACATTCATTACAATAGACTTCTTTAAATACCTCGTTCTAATTACTAATATGTTTTTTTTTAATAATCTAGAACTTCTTGAGGTCCATTAGTTAAAACAACGACAAATTTCAGAAATAAGTTTGTTTTGCTGTGGGCAGACGAAAACTTGTCTAAGAGAGTAATAGTCCAAGGCAGAGGCAGATGGTGCTCTGAGCAAGCATACGAACGAAATTTGGAACTTTCGCAACTTCGATTTTTTAAATAAATTATGGCTGAGCATTCGGTTTTGGAAAACTTCCCTGAGGCCCATAAACAACTTTACGTAATTTGAGTGTCAGGTGCTTTTCTCCCTGGTGACATAAAGACAGCGATAAATGGACTTATTGTTTTTTCTTTCTGAAAGTTACCTGAAAGGCGACCATATCGTCATGAAAAGGTAATTATCCTATAACTGTTCTGAAATAGATTTTGAAAGTTTGAAGTTACCCTCATATTCAACTATGCAATAAGAAGCAAACATTTTTTCCTGCTAAAACCTTGTTTCATCTTTTAAATATTCTCTAGTTTCCTGGCTGTGCAAAATCCAATAAATAGAAACGCTCATGCAGTGCTCTGCATTTTCATTATAAAACTCTAGTTGTCGGTTAGTTAAGTAATGAAAAAGCAGAGAATAATTTAAAAATTCTATTAAAAGCTTAATGTGTTTTGTTTTGCAGCAGGACATAATTTAATTTTCGTCGTTAGAAATTTTTTTTCTGCTGCTTTAGATGGTCGAGTACATAGAAATCTCTAAATTGTAAAAGATTTCGTTGTTCGTAAGGCAGAACACTAATTTGCCTTGTAAAGTTTTAGTGGAACGTTATTAGCGACCGTACGCCCCACAATAAACCTACAGAGACTGGCTATATAGTGCAGTTAAAAAGAGCTTAAACAAATTAATTTAAATAAAGTTCCTGATTTTACGACCGTCTTAGAGCCCAGATTTGCTATAAAGTTAGAGCTAAATAAAACTAGAGTAATTTGTTTTGGTTTGGTAATTAACAAGAAATTGTTAAAACTAAAAGAAAAGTTTGGTTTTTATAACCAAACAAGAATTGTTTCGACATTTTTAGATTTTAAACTGTTCACGGGATGTGGTTTTATAAAACTACGAATAAGAGGAAAAAATTTGCTAATGATTAGAGCTCATGAAATGAGCACCGTCAATAATATTTTTTTTAGCCGTCTTTTGTTATTGAGATTTTTAAACTTACATTTTTCAATGTGGATCGATAAAAGAGTGAAAAAGTCACGTTTTTTAACTACAATCTAAAGTGTTTTCCGTGCTTTGAAGCGGTGGTCCAATGAGATTTCTTCCTGATGTTTCGTCTACAGCTGCATCGTTTGTATCAAAATCCCTGATAATTTCAACAAGAAGGAGGAAATTACGTTTCTAAATGCAGGCTGGACGTGAGTTCTGCGACATTCTACAAGTACGCCGAAGCCCCGCGCTGCCACTACCCCCACCCCAGGATTTCACTGCAGCGCGATGGCGGGGGAATAAATAGTAGAGGCCTCATTTGTTTTGGTTATTGAGGTATTTAAACAGAGGAAAAAAGTATCATTTTATTCCCTTTTCAAAAGGGCAGAAATTTGGTAGAAATTTCAATTTTACATTTTTATAACCAATTCTAATGCCATTTACGTTATTTGTATCAAAATCTACGATAATCAATTTGGTTGCTCTTTCGACGACGAATCCCCTCGATGAGAAATACGGAGTTGATTTCTCTTTTAGACAGTACAGGGTGTGCCAAAAAATTTCCACTCTTTGCCATAATTTAGATAAAAAATTATCAATTCATACAAACCTTAGATCTAGTCTTAATTAACCCGACCGAATATGCTTTGTTTTACTTAGTTTTAGCGAAACCGAGATGTAGAATTCATCTTTTCTTCGCGACATGGCGAGTTGACTTGTTTTTTATCAAACTCTTATCACCATAATTTGCGTACTTGTAGACAATGTAAAAATTTACCAATTCACGCAACCATTGGTTTCAACCTAAGCGATTATTACGCTCTCTCTTTTACTGAGTTTTAATGAAACTGAGATGGAGACTTCATCTCTACCTCGCGACAAGGCGAGTTGACTTGTTTTGTGTTTTAAATAAAACCCTTATTACCCTACTTTACGTGCATGTAGACAATGGAAAAATTGAAAACGCTGTTTTCGACCTTTTAAAACGACTGATACCATCATTTCGCAAGCTCTAAGTGTGTCCATCCACAGACTAGTTTCGCCGTTTACGGCTTATCAGTGAGGCTTTGACACACTTAGAACTTCCGAAATGTCGAAATGGTCAAGACACGCTTCATGGCAGTACCGAGAGAAGGTTCCCGGTGGCGCCATCCGTGTCCGTTTGTTGAACTAATTAATTGTTAAACTGAATAATGTAAAAATTTACCTAATCACACAAACCTTGGATTCCAGTCTAAATTAACTTGAGTGATTATGCTCTAATTTAATTACTTTTAACGAAAACGAGACGGCGAGAGAATTCATTTCTTTCTCGCGACAGGGCGAGTTGACTTGTTTTTTGTTTTAAATAAACCTCATATTACCCTACTTTACGCGAATGTAGACAATGTAAAAAACTACCAAATCACACAAACCTTGGATTCTAGACTAAATTAACCTGAACGATTATGGTCTATTTGTAATTACTTCTAATGAAACCGAGGTGGAGAGAGAATTCATGTCTTTCTCGCGTCAGAGCCAGTTGACTTGTTTTTGTTTTAAATAAAACTATTATTACCCTATTTTACTCGCATGTAGACAATGTAAAAAATTACCTAATCACACAAACCTTGGATTCCAGACTAAATTAACCTGAGCGATTATGCTCTATTTTAATTACTTTTAACGAAACCGAGGTAGAGAGAAAAATCATCTCTTTCTCGCGACAGGGCGAGTTGACATGGTTTTTGTTAAATAAAACTCTTATTACCCTACTTTTCACGCATGTAGACGATGTAATAAAATTACCAAATTACACAAACGTTGGATTCCAGACTAAATTAACCTGAGCGGTTATGCTCTATTTTAATTACTTTTAACGAGACCGAGGGGGAGAGAGAATTCATCTGTTTCTCGCGACAGAGCGAGTGGACTTATTTTTTGTTTTAAATAAAACTCTTATTTCCCTTCTTTACGCGCATGTAGACAATGTAAAAAATTACCAAATCACACAAACCTTGGATTCCAGACTAAATTAACCTGAGCGATTATGCTCCATTTTAATTTCTTTTAACGAAACCGAGGTAGAGAGACAAATCATCTCTTTCTCGCGACAGGGCGAGTTGACATGTTTTTTGTTAAATAAAACTTTTATTACCCTACTTTACACGCATGTAGACAATGTAATAAAATTACCAAATTACACAAACCTTGGATTCCAGACTAAATTAACCTGAGCGATTATGCTCTATTTTAATTTCTTTTAACGAAACCGAGGTGGAGAAAGAATTCATCTGTTTCTCGAGACAGAACGAGTTGAATTGTTTTTTGTTTTAAAAAAAACTCTTATTACCCTACTTTACGCGCATGTAGACAATGTAAAATATTACCAAATTCCACAAACTTTCGATTCCAGACTAAATTAACCTGAGCGATTATGCTGTATTTTAATTACTTTTAACGAAACCGATGTGGAGAGAGAATTCATCTTTCTCGCGACAGGGCGAGTTGAGTTGTCTTTTGTTTTAAATAAAATTCTTTTTACCCTACTTTACACGCATGTAGACAATGTAAAAAATTACCAAATCACATAAAGCTTGGATTCCAGACTAAATTAACCTGAGCGATTATGCTCTATTTTAATTACTTTTAACAAAACCGAGGTAGAGAGACAAATCATCTCTTTCTCGCGACAGGGCGAGTTGACATGTTTTTTGTTAAATAAAACTTTTATTACCCTACTTTACACGCATGTAGACAATGTAATAAAATTACCAAATTACACAAACCTTGGATTCCAGACTAAATTAACCTGAGCGATTATGCTCTATTTTAATTACTTTTAACAAAACCGAGGTAGAGAGACAAATCATCTCTTTCTCGCGACAGGGTGAGTTGACATGTTTTTTGTTAAATAAATCTCTTATTACCCTACTATACACGCATGTATGTACAATGTAATAAAATTACCAAATTACACAAATCTTGGATTCCAGACTAACTTAACCTGAGCGATTATGCTCTATTTTAATTTCTTTTAACGAAAGCGAGGTGGAGAGAGAATTCCATCTGTTTCTCGAGACAGAGCGAGTTGATTTGTTTTTTGTTTTAAAAAAAACTCTTATTACCCTACTTTACACGCATGTAGACAATGTAAAAAATAATCACACAAACATTGGATTCCAGACTAAATTAACCTGAGCGATAATGCTCCATTTTAATTTCTTTTAACGAAACCGAGGTAGAGAGACAAATCATCTCTTTCTCGCGACAGGGCGAGTTGACATGTTTTTTGTTAAATAAAACTTTTATTACCCTACTTTACACGCATGTAGACAATGTAATAAAATTACCAAATTACACAAACCTTGGATTCCAGACTAAATTAACCTGAGCGATTATGCTCTATTTTAATTTCTTTTAACGAAACCGAGGTGGAGAAAGAATTCATCTGTTTCTCGAGACAGAGCGAGTTGAATTGTTTTTTGTTTTAAAAAAAACTCTTATTACCCTACTTTACGCGCATGTAGACAATGTAAAATATTACCAAATCACACAAACTTTCGATTCCAGACTAAATTAACCTGAGCGATTATGCTGTATTTTAATTACTTTTAACGAAACCGATGTGGAGAGAGAATTCATCTTTCTCGCGACAGTGCGAGTTGAGTTGTCTTTTGTTTTAAATAAAACTCTTTTTACCCTACTTTGCACGCATGTAGACAATGTAAAAAATTACCAAATCACATAAACCTTGGATTCCAGACTAAATTAACCTGAGCGGTTATGCTCTATTTTAATTTCTTTTAACGAAACCGAGGTGGAGAGACAATTCATCTCTTTCTCGCGACAGGGTGAGTTGACATGTTTTTTGTTAAAAAAATCTCTTATTACCCTACTATACACGCATGTAGACAATGTAATAAAATTACCAAATTACACAAACCTTGAATTCCAGACTAAATTAACCTGAGCGATTATGCTCTATTTTAATTTCTTTTAACGAAACCGAGGTGGAGAGAGAATTCCATCTGTTTCTCGAGACAGAGCGAGTTGAATTGTTTTTTGTTTTAAAAAAAAACTCTGATTACCCTACTATACACGCATGTAGACAATGTAAAAAAATACCAAATCACACAAACATTGGATTCCAGACTAAAGTAACCTGAGCGATATTGCTCCATTTTAATTTCTTTTAACGAAACCGAGGTAGAGAGACAAATCATCTCTTTCTCGCGACAGGGCGAGTTGACATGTTTTTTGTTAAATAAAACTTTTATTACCCTACTTTACACGCATGTAGACAATGTAATAAAATTACCAAATTACACAAACCTTGGATTCCAGACTAAATTAACCTGAGCGATTATGCTCTATTTTAATTTCTTTTAACGAAACCGAGGTGGAGAAAAAATTCATCTGTTTCTCAAGACAGAGCGAGTTCAATTGTTTTTTGTTTTAAAAAAAACTCTTATTACCCTACTAAACTTGGATTGCATACTAAATTAACCTGAGCGTTTATGCTCTATTTTAATTACTTTTAGCGAAACCGAGGGGAAGAGAGAATTCATGTCTTTGTCGTGACAGAGCGAGTTGACTTGTTTTTTGTTTTAAATAAAACTCTTATTACCCTACTTTACGCGCATGTAGACAATATAAACAATTAACAAATCACACAAACCTTGGGTTCTAGACTAAATTAATCTGAGCGATTATGCTCTATTTTTAATTACTTTTAATGAAACCGAGGTGGAGAGAGAATTCATGTCTTTCTCGCGACTAGGGTAGTTGACTTGTTTTTTGTTTTAAATAAAACTCTTATTAGTCTTAATACCTAACTTTACGTGCATGTAGACAATGTAAAAATTTACCAAATCATACAAACCTTGGATTCCAGTCTAAATTAACTTGAGTGAGTATGCTTGAATTTAATTACTTTTAACGAAAACTACGCGGAGAGGGAAATCATCTCTTTCTCGCGACAGAGCGAGTTGGCATGTTTGTTGTTTTAAATAAAACTCTTATTACCCTACTTTACGTGTATGTAGACAATGTAAAAAATTAGCAATTCTCACAAACCTTGGATTCAAGTCTTAACAATCCAAATAAATTATTCCGCATTGTTAAAATACTATTAGACACAATCATCAACTCTTTTTTCATAATTTTACTGTAGTTTAAGAGAGAAGTAGAGAAAGCTGTCTTAAAAAAAGCTGCCATCTGATATCGTTTACCAATTAGTATTTTGTAAAAAAAAATAAAAAAAAAACAAAAATTCTATAGAGAAGAAAAAGGAAAGTGGAAAATACAAAAACTGACGAAAGAGGGAACTTAAAAATACAAATTTTTAAAAAGTATAACAAAGTGATCAAAAACAAGAAAAATTAAATGACAAAAAAACATACAGATTTTGCGAGACAAAATAAAAAAAAATGGCAAAAAGTTTGAGACTTTCTGCAATAATTGAGATGTTTATTATTAGATTCATAGGGCTAGGAGTATACTGACTTGAGTGGCAAATTGATACATTTGTTGTTAAAAGTGTCTTGGGTACCAAGATTTGTGTGTTAATTAAACCTGCACCTATCAACGGTTTACAATAATTTCCACCAAAGTCGTCCAATAATAACCGTCTGAAATTTGAATAAAAGGATTGACTTTGCCTTATAATAAAGTTGATGCTTTTTTTTTATTAAACACATCTTGGGTTACAGTGCACTACTGTAGTCTGCAACTACCTACAAAACAACTAACTGCAAAGCACTATTAACTTTATTCACAAGACACGTTTTTTTTAAGATCACGGATAAGAGTTTTCTAATGTTTTTATTAATTTAAATAAACTCACCCCAATACTACAGTTTGTTATCCTGACATTTTTTATGAATTACAATGCTGAAGTAGACGGAGAACTCGCAAGTTTATTCAGAAAACACGGTTTGTTATACACTGTGATTTAAAAAATATATAGATATAACAGAGCGATAGGGGTTGGGAGTTTTTTAATTTTGTTTTAAATATTTCTCTATATTCTTTGAAACAAAAAATCCCATAAAATGTTCATCATTAAGTTGATTCACAAGACACGGTTTGCTATACAAAGTGACTCAAAAAATATAGATATAACAGTTTATTTAATGCTAAGAGTTTTCTAATATTTTAATTAATTTTGACAAAATGCACCGCGATACTACAGTTTGGTCCGGTAATACGTCCACTGTTTTCTCTATCTTTTGCTCTAAGTTTTGAATAAACCCCAATTTATTATCTGTATTAGTAGCTGTTAGATCTATCGCCGAACTATTTTACCGATTACATATTCTGTTCTGAATTCTCTTAAAGTTAACTTTATCCTATCAGCTTTTATCCTAATCATATCCTATTAATTAGTTTTATTCCACTTCTAATGGCCAAAGGGTTAAAGTTTCAAACAATTGTTGAAAGCTAAATCTGCTGATAACGTAAATCAACAATATTTTAAACAAAAAAGGCTCAAATGATGTTCTGTTGGTATAAAGACGTTCTCAAGCTCTACCAGTCTTCCAATTATTTTTCTTGCCGTGTATGTGTGATAGGTATTACCGAGTTTATTTAAAGTCATCAAATCGGGCGAAAAAATTCAAATAATTTAAAAGCAAAGGATGAAGTAACAAAGGCCCATTTACTTTGTTTATGTCACACTTTTCTGTCAAAAATTCATATGCTTTTAGATGACGTTTTTTAATGAACACTTCGTATCTTATATTGACTTATGACATTTTATATATATAGGAGTCCCACTCTGATTCTGATAGAAATATTTGTTGCAGATGATAAAAATGATGATAACGGTGGTGCTCGTCTACACTTTGTGCTGGTTACCGTATAATTTATACATGGTAAGTAAAAACGTATTTTCGGTAATAATTTTATTTTTAATTCTAAGCAACTAAAAGGTGTCATAGTTCGTGTTATTTTGTTTAAAAAATTGGGACAAATAATATATAGACTGCGAAGGCTTTCACGGCCGGTCAAAATATAATTTAAAGTGTTTTTCGGGCTTTGAAGTTGTGGTTTACTGGCATTTCTTCCTGACGTTTCGTCTCCAGCTGCGGCAGACATTATCAAAGGCGATGAGGCAACGGGCAATGATCTTCCGTGCTTCCCTCCGTTGACTGATTGTGTTGTGATGAGCTCCGTGGTATTTATTCCCCGTCGGCGTAGTCGCGCTGGTGTGACTGGGGTGAAGGTAATGGGGGCGCAGGGTTTCGGCGCATATGTCGTAAAACTCGCTTTCAGTTTACATTTAGATACGTAATTTCCTCCATCCTGTTGAAATTGTTGTCGTGTTTAAAGATCTCAATGGCCTCTCTCGTTAGTCTCGGAAAGAAATGCTGCAATTGATATAAAATATCCACCACCTCGAAAAGGATGTCGTGACCTTGGGAGAGAGCAGTAGCAGGGTCAGCAGAAGCAAAGCATACTCTCTCTAAGACGGGTTAGATGGAACTCCGGGACAGCCGGGCCAAAGAGGTATTCCGGGGCCTGATGGGTTAATTCTGCTGCCTCCTCGTTCCATGATGATAGCGGAAAAAGGTAACCCGGGAGCCTAGAATTGCCTGGGCTCACGGGTCCCCCCGGAAATTAAGGTCCAGAAGGTTCCCCTGGTGATTTAGGAGCAAAAGGATTTCCTGGTCCCCCTGGCGATTTCGGAATCGATGGCTCACAAGGGCTGGACGGAGAACCGTTGCCGGCTTGGCAGATTAGGTGAAAAAGGCGACCGTCACACATTCCCGAAAGAAATGCTTTGCTGGATCCTGGTTTTCCTGGGTCTAAAGGCAGGAAAGGTAATCGAGGCGCTACGGGAAATCCTGGACGTGACGGCGATGTAGAGATGATGTGCGGATATTAAAGGAGACGTTGGTCCTCGTGGAGCACCAAGACAACGGTTGGCCAGGACTTCCAGGTGATCAGGGACCAGGTGGACTATCCCGACCTGGTCCACCTGGAGTTAAAGGTTACCCAGGCTTAAACGGCGACGAGGGGTCAAGAAGTCCAGGCGGTTTTCCTGGCACCCTGAGAGGTCCTGGATTTAAAGGAGAAAGCGGAGAGCCTGGTCAACGTGTTTTGTATGGAGAAATCAGTCTGCCTGGACCTCCCGGCCAAAAAGGAGAAACAGTTTTTGATGCCCCACCCCGGCTATTCCGGCATCTAGGAACTCCGGGAGTAAAGGGCGGAAAAGGATGTAAGGGAGCACCTGGTTATTCGGGTCTACCAAGGGCGACTGGTATTAAATGCCAAACCGGTATTTACATACTCGGGCCTCCAGGCTTTTCGGGTCTCCCCGGCGATATTGGCAAACCAGGCGAATTAGGTGATTTGGAATGAAAGGAGACGAGGGAGAAAATGGATCTTACGGGTTGCCCGGCGCCAAAGGATATATCGGTGATACAGGATTCCTGGGAATGCCAGGCGAAGATGGGGCCGAAAGTTTACCCGTTCTTAACGGACCCGAAGGTTTACCTCGAGAGTTGGGTAAATTTGGGGGCGGGGATATATCGATTGCCCAGGACAAGCAGGCTACCCCGCGCTTAAAGGGCTAACTGGAGAACGAGGTTTCACGGGAATTCGAAGGGACATAGGGCTAGACGGGCTGCCTGGACTGCAGGGTGAACCAGTAGAACTAGGCCCTATGGGTGAACCAGGCAGACCATGTTTGGACGGTCAAAAAGGAGAATCAACGTGGAGTGGACAGAAGGAAGAACGAGGGCAGGAAGGCTTACGTTTAAATGGGCGGCCAGGTAAACTGGTCTCAAAGGTTTAAGAGGTGACGTAGGGAGTCCAGAGGTCGAACAACCAGTTAAAAGAAGACCAAGGTATTCCAGGTCTGTACGGTGGTTACTGCTTCAAAGGTGAAATTGGAGACATTGCTGAACTTGGCGCTAAAAGGTCTAGAGGGAAAGTGGGATTCCTGGGGCATCAAGGAAGACGAGGCTTTGATGGATTAAAATGTCCGAAGGGCACGGGGGCAGGGTCCGATCGGAGAAACCGATTTCCCTGGGGTTACGGGTCTCAAAAATCTAAGGGGCATGGACGGGGAACCAGGTTATATTGGGTGACCGGACTTACCGGGTCCCTTGGGAGAACCCGAATGGAGAGGACCTGCAGGTCCTAAAAGTTTCAAGTCTGGTCGCGGTTTACCCGGTGTGACGTTGCCGGGATTCACAGTCGAAGTGGAAGTGGGAGAGTTAGGCATGTTTGGATTGAAAGGCCGTGCCAGGGGTTGGCTTGGTTCAACCCAAACCCCTTGATGAGAGGGGAGCCCGATTTTGAATGAGCCCCGGGTCCCCGAGGAGAACCGGGCTTTAACGAAAGGTCAAAATTTCCAGCCTGGTAAACTAGGAATGCCGGGTGAAGATGGAGTCGATGGACTTCCATGAAGAATCGGTCAAAAAGGCGCTTCAGGTGAGTTGTGTCTGGATGGTGCCCCAGGTCTTCGTGGACCACCAGGATTGTCGTTCGCCGGCCCCAAAGGGCTGCCCGGCGATTGTGGTTTTGACGGCAAAGAAGGCACTTTCGGTTTTGAATGTCTGGCCGGACTGTCCGGGACACGAGGGCCCAAAGGAATACCGGGAGATTACGGCTTTGCGGCACTCAGTTTCAAAGGACAGAAGGGAGACGTTGGCTACGTGGGTCCTAGAGGACTAGACGGCGAAAAAAGTAATTTTGGAGAGCCTGGCTGTGATGGATTTCCGGGTGGGAAAGGTTTTCTGGGAGAAATTGGTTTGCCGGCTGACATAGGGCCGCCTGGGTTCCCTGAGCTTCCCGGGTAACGTGGTCAAAAGGGAGATGTGGGAGATTGAGCCTGTTCAACGAGTTTAGTGTGAAGAAATCGGTCTGGTCTGCCTCCCGGCCAAAAAGGAAAAACATGTTTTGATGGCCCCAGCGGCTACTCCGGCATGCCAGGAACTCCGGGGGGTAAAGGGCGGAAAAGGATCTAAAGGAGCACCTGGTTATTCGGATCTACTAGGGGCGATGGGTATTAAATGACAAACCGGTATTTACATACCCGGGCTTCCAGGCCTTCCCGGTTTCCCCGGGCGAACCGGGCAAATGGGGTAATTTTGGATTGAAAGGAGACGAGAAAATGGAGCTTACGGGTTGCCCGGCGTCAAAGGAGATATCGGTGATACACGATTCCTGGGAATACCATGCGAAGATGGGGCCGAAAGTTTACCCGGTTTTAACGGGCTCGAAGGGCTATATCGATTACCCAGGACAAGCAGGCTACCCCGCGCTTAAAGGGCTCACTGGAGAACGAGGTTTCAAGAGAATTCGAGGGACATAGCGCCCAACTGCCTGGACTGCAGGGTGAACCAGGAGAACTAGGCCCTATGGGTGAACCAGGCAGACCAGGTTTGGACGGTCAAAAAGGAGAATCGACGTGGAATGGACAGAAGGAAGAACGAGGGCAGGAAGGCTTACGTTTTAATGGGCAGCCAGGTAAACTGGTCTCAAAGGTTTAAGAGGTGACGTCGGGAGTCCAGAGGTCGAACAACCAGGTAGACCTAGTGAAAAGGAGACCAAGGTATTCCAGGTCTGAACGGTGGTTACAGCTTCAAGGGTGAAATAGGAGACATCAAGGAAGACGAGGCTTTGATGGATTAAATGGTCCGAAGGTCAAGATCGGAGAAACCGGTATTCCTGAGATTATGGGTCTGAAATGTCTAGCAGGCATGTACTTGGAACCAGGTCATATCCGGCGACCGGGTTTATCGGGTCCCTTGGTAGAACCCGGATGGAGAGGACCTTCAGGATCTAAAGGTTTCAAAGGTGGTCGCGGTTTACCCGGTGTGACGTTGCCGGGATTCACAGTCGAAGGAAAATTGGGAGAGTTGGGCATGTTTGGATTGACACGCCGCAAAGGGGCAACAGGCAAACCAGAGGCAAGGGGTTGGCCCGGTCCGGGGTCTCCGAGAAGAACCGGCCCTAAGCGAACCAGGAATGCCGGGCGGAAATGGACTCGATGGTCTTCCAGGAAAAATCAGTCAAAAAGGCGCTCCAGGTCAGTTGGGCCTGGATGGTGCCCGAGGTCTTCATGAACAAGCAGGATTGTCGTTCTCCGGCCCAGCGATATTGGTTTTGACGGCAAAGAAGGACCTTTCGGTTATGAGGGTCCGGCCGGAGCATACGGTCTTCCGGGACCACGAGGACCCAAAGGAATACCGGGAGATTACGGCTTTGCGGCACTCAGTTTCAAAGAACAGACGGGAAACGTTGGCTACGTGGGTCTTAGAGGATTTGACGGCGAAAGAGGTGATTTTGGATAGCCTGGTCTTGATGGATCTCCGAGAGGAAGGTTTTCCCGCAGAAATTGGGTTGCCGGGTGACATAGGGCCGCCTGAGTTTCCCGGGCTTCCCGGGCAACGTGGTCCCAAGGGAGACGTGAGAGATTGGGGATTCGATGGTGTGTTGGGCGAGCCCGGAGAACCAAGATTGCCAGGTTTCGCTGATCCACTAGGAAAACCGGGAAGAGACGGCCTCGGCGGCTTTACTTTAGCCCGGGCCCGAAAGGAATGCTTAATGACGTAGGCGAGCCTGGATTACCTAGTTTTAATGGACCTAAAGACCTCCAGGTCTGCCGGATAGATTAGGTCTTCCAGGACGAGCCGGACCTCCGGGATCAAAGGAAGAACCCGCTAAGCCGGCGCCCCGGCCAAACAGCCGTGGCTTCGCGTTTGCCAGACTCTCGCAATCGGACCGAATTCCAGTTTTTTCCAGGGATACCGTTAAAGTGTGAGAAGGATATTCGTTAATGCACATTCACAGCGAAAAGAGGACGCAAGGACAAGATCTTGGTAAATCGGGAATTTGTGTTCGGAAATTTAACACAATGCCATATGAATGAAACTAGGAAATTGCGTTCCAAGTAAACTGGTTTTGGTGGTCAATTGGCGGATAGGGACTAAAGGCAGCAATTATACAATAATCTCTTCGCCCAGGACGAACGGCGAAGAGATTATTGTATAATGGCTGCCTTTAGTCCCTATCCGCCAATTGACCACCAAAACAATGCCATATCTTTTGTGTAACCTCAACAACGTGTGCGACTACGCCAACACGAACGACTACAGTTTTTTGCTGTCAACGACTGAACCCAAGCCACCCTAAAGATAGAAACTTGCCAGAGCTACAACGGAGAGAAGCAAAGCCGAGGTCCTGGGCAGACGAACCAAAGAGAAGGTGCCTTTACAGTCAAAAACAAAGAGATGCGGAGCTTAATGGTCAACTCATCGATCGGCAGTAGCTCAACTACGCCGCGAGGTAGCAGGCTATATACCAGAATAAAACCGATAGTTCGTACATCATAGATCGTAGATCGTAAATTTAAATAAAAACATCTAAAGGGAGAAAATGGAAAAGAAATGAATATTTGAAAAGATTTCTAAAAACGATCTTAGTGAGTACCCTTAGAGAATGGCCGACTCGATGTGAATATTAGAAATAACCATAATTACACAAATGCAACCAACCGAAAGAAAATAAAAAAATTTGGAGAAGAAAAACCTAAGAAAATTTTCATTTTATTTTTAAAAGTCGCAAAAAATGTAAAGAATTAAAGGAAAGAAACAAAAAAATTTGAATGGGGTTGTTAAAAAAACAGAACACAAAATGAATAATTGTTTCGAATAAATGTATTGATCATCTATAGCAATTTCATAGCCAATAATGGGAACATTAATGCTCGCTTGCTTCAAAGCGTAAAAGCATCGATTTTAATAGAAATCCCAAAATATATATTTAAAGCCTCCAGCGAACAAACACACGCACACGAGATCTCTAAAATTGCCCTCAATGGCCTGTTTGATCATTTATAGAGCGGCGAATATAGAAATTATTTGCTGCTCTGCAAAAATGTGGTTCCCAGAAACAAAAATCACTTTTTATCACAAACAAGTTTATTTTGTATCCTCTGTCAGCATGACGTAATAAAGCAAAAACAATTCGTTGCCAAAAAAAGTTGTTCTTTGTTTTTATTTATCAAAGAGCACGCACCTTTCTTGGGTTCGTTTGTGAGTCCTTTTGGCAATTCTTTTTCTCAGTCAAAGCGACGAAGGTCGAGTTGAATAAATTCTTTTCCTTAAGGGAATTTGTAAAGTTTGGCATTAATCCCTTGAATATTACGTTAAAGATGTCCAACGTATTAAAATTTGGATTTTGATTGTAAATTGGGAAATTATCCTTTTAATCTGCATGCAAATATTTTAATTATTTTTTTGCATTTTATTATAAAAAAAAACTTTGGAAAAAAAACAGATTTGTGTTTCTGCTAGAGAAGTCGGAATATTTATTCGCTTTGACTCAAATATAACTAGAAAATGTTTACTAAACTAATTTCCGGCTGAAATCCTTTTTGGGACAAAGACTGGCATTTTGAATACTTAGCTCGCTTTATCGCAACAGCTCTAAAGCAACATTTTCGACTAAATTGACACTATAAATAAAACCCACCGAAAACCTCAGCTCAATTCGGATTTTCGTGATAGATACTTTCGGGGCCTCTTAATTTTGTGCAGCAGAACGAAATGCCTTCAGTTTTCGATGTCGGGCCTGTCGTAATTAATGATTTAAGCTAGATGGACTATTAAGTTTGTCGGTTAAATGGCTTCTGCTTATTGCCTTAGATCAATCAATATTGAGAAGGCATTATTGGGGAGCTCTATCGAAAGTTTTGAGAGATAATTGACAATAAAAGGCTTGAAGAGTGAAAATAAAATAGTGCGAGCACCGCTAAAGTTTCTGCAATTAATAAAGAGCTTTTGTGGAACTTTTGACTGGCTTAAATCAAATTTTGTTTGAGAAGACGTGGCAAGAATTCTTTCCAATAGTAACAAACTTATTTTTCCAAAAATAGACCACTTATATATTGTGAGTTTTTCAATGGATCGCATTGGTTTCGATTCAAGTTTTATCACTACTACATGATGTGCTCCTTCCTCTCTCTAATTTCTCAATAGTCTCTAAGACTAAGTTGTCGTGTTCCGCTGACTACAGTCGCGTACGCACTTTCTTTTAGTTCAATCTACCAACGGACATTAAAATTTGTAATGAGCATAATCCAAATAATCATTGGTTTCGATGAATTGATGAACATCGCAGTGGGGTCAATAGTTAATTTAAGCGCCATTGTTTCATAATTTCTGCGATAAACCCTTTTAAAAGTCATTTCAAATGGTGCCAAATTTTTAAAAAAGGTTTTTCCGAAGAAATTTATCTTCGTTCGGATATCCTTAGTTCATTTGGCTCTTTACTCCTCTGTCTTGTTGCGTCTGATCGATCAACTTGTCTGGCAGATCGCATTCTAGACTTCTCTCTTTATGTTTCACATTTTCTGCATTTGGGTACACTTTGTTTACGTTTTACTTCTTGGATTTCTTGGATTTCTTGGATTTTTTGGCTTCTCTTTGCGCCATTTTGGTTTGTTTGCCAATTAACTTTTTTGGCAAATCGCATTCTAGAACGCCTACCTTTAGCAGCCGAAACCCAAGCCAATGACAAATAATATTCACACCATGCAAAAAATTTCTTTTGCTGAAGCACTTGACGATGATTTCCTGAAGCAGCTGAAAATGGAAAAAAGTTTCAGAAACTGGTAGCTACTTTCAGAAATACTTAAGGGTTGGAAAGTAACCTCAATTTTTTTGCTGAAGCACTTCACAGGGCAGAAGCAGCTGAAGAAGAGAAAATGTTTCGGGAAATAGTAGCTGTTTTCAGAAATGCTTAAAGGAGTTGATAATTACAAGTTGTGATGCGTGGCTGTGATGGCGGCTGAAACCCAAATCAGCAACAAATACTTTCAAACCATGCAAATTTTTTGTTCATGAAGCACTTGACAATGATTTCCAGAAGCAGCTAAAAATGAAAAAACTTTTAGAAAATAATTGCTGCTTTCAGAAATAATAAAGGGATTGAAAATAACTCCAATTTTTTTTCTGAAGCACTTGACAAGTATTTCCAGAACCAGCTGAAGAAGAAAAAAATTCAGGAAATAGTAGCTGTTTTCAGAAATGCTTAAAGGAGTTAGTAATAACCAGTTGTGATGCGTGACTGTGATGGCAGCTGAAACCTAAGTCAGTAGCAAATATTATTCAAGCCATGCAAAAAAAATTTTTTGCTGAAGCACTTGACGAGGATTTGCAGTAACAGCCGAAGAAGAAAAAATGTTTCTGGAAATAGTACTTGTTTTCAGAAATGCTTAAAGGAATTAATAATAACCAGTTGTGATGCGCGGCTGTGATGGCAGCTAAAACACAAGTCAGTAACCAACCTTATTCAAACCTAGGCAAAAAAAAATTTTACTTTAGCACTTGACAATTGTATCCATAAGCACCTGAAAAATGGAAAAATGTTTCAAAAATTAGTAACTGCTTTCAGAGATATCTAAGGGTTTGTAAATAAATTCAATTTTTTTGCTGAAGCACTTGACAAGTATTTTGAGGAGCTGAAAAAGGAAAAAAATTTCAGGAAACAGTAACTGTTTGCAGAAATGCTTAAAGGAGTTAATAAAAGCCTGAAAAAATAACCTTTTGTGATGTGTGCCTGGGATGGCAGCTGAAACCCAAGTCAGTAACAAATATTAACCAAACTATGCAAAAAATTTCCTTTGCTGAAGCACTTAACACTGACTTCCATAAGCTGCTGAAAATAAAAAAAAAATAGAATATAGTAGCTGTTTTCAGAAATACTGAAGGGGTTGAAAATATCCTAATTTTTTTTGCTGAAGCTTTTGACAAGAATTTCCAGCAGCAGCAGAAGAGAAAAAGTATCAGGAAATAGTAGGTGTTTTCAGAAATGCTTAGAGGAGTTTCCATAAGCAGATGAAAATAGAAAAAAATTTCAGAAACTAGCATCTACTTTCAGAAATACTTAAGGGTTGGAAAGTGACCTCAATTTTTTTGCTGAAGCACTTGACATGGATTTGCAGAAGCAGCTGAAGAAGAGAAAACGTTTCAGGAAATAGTAGCTGTTTTCAGAAATGCTTAGAAGAGTTAGTAATATCCAGTAGTGATGTAAGGCTTTGATGGCAGCTAAAACCTAAGTCAGTAACAAATATTATTCAAACCATGCAAACAAAATTTTTTGCTGAAGCACTTGACAATGAGTTCCATAAGCAACTGAAAATGGAAAAAGTTTTAGAAAATAGTAGCTGCTTTCAGAAATACTTAAGGGGTTGAAAATAACCTCAATTTTTTTGCTGATGTACTTGACAAGGATTTTCAGAAGCAGCTGAATAAGAGAAAAAAACGTTTCAGGAAATAGTAGCTGTTTTCAGAAATGCTTAAAGGAGTTAATAATCACCAGTTGTGATGCGTAGCTGTGATGGCAGCTGAAACCCAAGTCAGTAACAAATATTATTCAAACTATGCAATTTTTTCTTGCTGAAGCACTTGAAAATTATTTCCAGAAGCAGCTGAAAATAGAAAGTAGTTTCAGAAAGTAGTAGGTGCTTTCAAAAATACTTACGGGGTTAAAAATTACCTCAATTTTTTTGATGAAATACTTGACAAGCATTTCCAGAAGAAGGTGAAGAAGAGTCAAAATTTCAGGAAGTAGTAGCTGTTTTCACAAATGCTTAAAGGAGCAAATAATAACCTAAAAAAATAACCTTTTTTGATAGGTGAGTGTGATGGAAGGCGAAATCCATGTCAGTAACAAATATTATTCACACTGTGCAAAAACATGTTTTTGCTGAAGCACTTGACCTTTATTTCCAGAAGGAGCTGACAATGGGAGAAAGTTTCATAAAATAGTAGCTGCTTTCAGAATTACATAAGGGTTTGTAAACAACCTCAATTTTTTTACTGAAGCCCTTGACTAGGATTTGCAGAAAACCGTAGCTGTTTTCAGAAATGCTCAAGGGAGTTAATAATAACCTAAAAAAAATTACCTTTTCTGATGCGTGGCTGTGATGGCAGCTGAAACCCAAGTCAGTAACAAATATTATTCAAATCATGCACAAAAATTTTTTTCCTGAAGCACTTTACAATGATTTCCAGAAACAGCTGAAAATGGAAAAAAAGTTTCAGAAATTAGTAGCTGCTTTCAGAAATACTTAAGGGTTTGTAAATAACCAAAATTTTTTTTGCTGAAGCACTTGACAAGCATTTCCAGAAACACTTGAGGAAGAGAAGAAGTTTAAGGAAATAGTAGCTCTTTCTGGAAATGCTTAAAGAAGTTTATAACAAACTGAGAAAATAACCTTTTGTGATGTGTGGCTGTGATTGCAACTGAAGCCCAAGTCAGTAGGAAATACTATAATGAACACTGCAAATTTTTTTTGCTTAAGCACTTAACAATTATTTCCAGAAGCAGCTCAACTAACCTGAACTAACCTGAAAATGGAAAAAAGTTTCAGAGACTAGGGTTTGAAAATAATCTCTTTTTTTTGCTGCAACAATTGACAAGGATTTGCCGAAGCAGCTGAAGAAGAGAAAAAGTTTCAGGAAATAGTGGCTGTTTTCAGATATGCTTAAAGGATGTAATAATAGCCTGAAAAAATAACCTTTTGTGAAACGTTGCTCTGATGGTAGTTGAAACCGAAGTCAGTAATAAATATTATTGAAACCACGCATTTTTTTTTTGCTGAAGCACTGGACAATGATTTCTATAAGCAGCTGAAAATGGAAAAAAGTTTCATAAAATAGTAGCTGCTTTCAGAAATACTTAAGGGGTTGTAAATATCCTCAATTTTTTTGCTGAAGCACTTGACAATGATTTGCAAAAGCATCTGAAGAAGAGAAAACGTTTCAGGAAACACTAGCTGTTTTTAGAAATGCTTAAAGGAGTTAATAATAACCTGACCAAATAATCTTTTGTTATACGTGGCTGCTGTGGCAGCTGAAACCCAAGTCAATAAAATATATCGTTCAAACCAGGCAAAAAGATTTGTTTGCTGAAGCACTTGACAATGATTTCCAGAAGCAATGGAAAATGAAAAACAGTTTTATAAAATAGTAGCTGCTTTCAGAAATACTTAAGGGTTTGTAAATAACTCCATTTTTTTGCTGAAGCCCTTGACAATGATTCACAGAAGCAGCTGAAGATGAAGAAATGTTTCAGGAAACAGTAGCTTTTCTCAGAAGTTCCTAAAGTAGTTAACGATAACCAGTTGTGATGCGTGGCTGTGGTGGCAGCTGAAACCCAAGTCAGTAACAAATATTATTCAAACCATGCACAAACCTTTTTTTCCTGAAGCACTTGACAATGATTTCCAGAAACAGCTGAAAATGGAAAAAAGTTTCAGAAACTAGTAGGTACTTTCAGAAATACTTAAGATTTCAAAGGTGAAAAAAATGAAGATTTTAAAGGTGACGAGATGACAAAAATAAGTTAATGAGATATATCTTACTTCATAATTACTTATTTACACAACGAGCCATTATATTTATTTTACATATGGAGAGACCCTCTGGTTCACAGTTCTGGCCCATCTTTTCAGCGGATCACAAAAAATGGCCACGATATCCGACGAATGTGACATCTTGCGTCAAATGATGCGCAATCGCGATTCGCCAACTCTTGTGCTCTGACGATGACATTATGGGGTCATACAAATGGGGTCATGGTGGATCAAAAAACGGGACCAACTTTGGAGAAATATCTGGGTTATTTGTTTGGTACCTCCACAAATACCTCCATGAATTTAATTAAGAGAACGACACTTATAATCATAACATAAACTTTTATATCTTCCTGCTGAGAATTGTGTTACACTGTTGAAATCTGCACTGGTATGAGTGTCCATTTAAAGTAAACATTCATACTACTCGTATTTGTTTCACACCGTTTCTGGCTGGTCCTGGCTACAAGATGGTAGCTCATCTAATTTTCAACAAACCCGATTGGTTGACAATCAGTTCGTCTGTCATTTTTATGTCAATCAGAACCAACCAGAAGCAGAAACCTTGCGAAACGAAAATGACATTAATCGATAGTGAAAATGAGATACTTCTATTTATGGGAAAGGGCAAAATAATTGTAGATAAATATCTATGTTAAATCGACCATAAAATAAATGCGTAAACTCTAAAATGCACAATTCCGCGTATATTGATTGCAGATCTAAGGGAATCCCTAAATAATAGAGCTCACGTGGCAAACTTGCCTGAATGCACCTATAAATACTTGTCCGGAAGTTGGCTAATACATTTTAGCCGGCCGATAAAGTTCCTTGGAGGAGTAAGTTTATAACTTGTGACGTTAACCTTTCATGTTAAGGGACGCATTAAGCTAATTGCCCGGTAAACTTGTTTCACTTAAAGGCTTGGCTGGGAAAACTTGTCTGTACATATTTGTACTTCTCCTGAGCGCCGTCAGACTTTTTTCCTAAAGGGGGAGGGGGAGGGGCATATCTTTTAGTTTACACAAAATCTGAAAATGTTGTTTAAATATGAAAGTCGGTACAAAATGTATTAATATAAAACTAAAATAAGGCTCCTGTTACTTTAGCAAAATGTGTTCAAAATTTTGGTGAAAAAAGCTGAGTAAAAGTATATTATAGTATAAAAATCGCGGAGGGGAATCGCGGAGGTATTAAATCCGCCGTTTTAGTATTAAAACGATATCAATTTTACCTATCAATAAAGTTGAGGGACTATCGTGTAATGTGAACTCCCGTTAAGGAGTTCACGTTAACGGCATGTTAATGTAGGAACATGCTTTATCGACAGGTGTTCCATGACCAAATCCCCGACAGCATTAAACCCTACGTCTACATCACGTTCCACGGATTGGCCATGTCTCACGCCTGCTACAACCCCATTATATACTGCTACATGAACACGAGGTTCAGGGATGGATTGTTGCTGATTTTGAGAACGATGCCCTGCTTTAGGGGCTGCTACGTGCGAAAGAACCGAGGGTCACTCTCGTCAGGATTCCATCAAAATGCCTGTAAGTATTTTATTTATAATAACCCAAGAAAGCCAAAATTTGGCTATCGTTTCGTAATCTCTTCCCAAAATTGGTGACCATTTGGTTAAAAAAGCTGCCAAAAAAGCCAGGCTATTACGAAATTTTTCGCGACAAAGGAAACATTTTATTTCATCATTATTCAGACTTTGATTATATTTTACCGCGACTACTAAAAAAATGTAGTGAATTCTAAAAAATAAATTGACAAAAACACAAATTTACCATTTATTACTTGCCATTTATAATTTATTCTCCACTATACTAAATCTCTTTTTCGCTAAACTACCGTGCATTAAGATTGGAAATATTATGCAAAAACACTGGTTTCTGGAATATCTCGAGTAGAGTTTGATTTAGTTTGAGACCAAGTTTTTAAACACTGAATTTGTCATTTGAGCAATGTTAAATTTGCCAATTTATGGCACTTTATAACAATATTTTGTGGCTAAATAAAGTAGCTATGATTTGGGTTCGCTAAGGCAAGTTTTAGCTAAATTTCTGGTAAGGAAAGCCAAAAGTTGACTGCAATAAAGTAGACATTTTATTCGGTAATTCTAGCGAGACACGAAAACGTAATGATTACCAAATCGTTGGCGAAATTTATTTAGACCAAAAAATGGCGAAGTAAATGTATAATCTTGATGTAGTAAATGTATAATCTTGATGAAGTGAATGAAAAAAACTACATTACAAATAAAAATATATGCTTATGGCTACTAACCTTATGGTGCAGAAAATCCATCATTTGGGTAAGTTTTAAATTTTATGACTACTTTATATCAATATTATGTGGCCAAATAAAGTAGCTTTCGTTTAGTAATTATGTAGTCATCTTTGCTGACGCAAGTTCCAGCTATACTAATGGAATGTGGGTCTGTCATGGGCTGTGAAAGGCAGCTGCAGCTGTATAAGCCATTCACGTATTGTTGTCGTCAAGTTATAAATTTGACTTTGACATTTTTATCGTATCTTCTCAACATGTTTTAAAAGGAGATGGGTACAAACAAACTGAAGGTTTCAAAGATGACAAAAATAAGTGCACTAATGTTTTTGCCATAGGTGGCAATGTTCCTTAGTGGCAAGAAGTTTAGCACTGTCTTTGCAGAGGACATTTTGTGTTGTACGCTCTTAATCGCGTTGTAGAGCGTTTAAAACGGCTTGAAACAACTGACCCCTGGTCATCTTCTTATAAGAGATTTTGCTGTTTTTCAGTCGATTTCTTTGTCAAAAGTGAGGCTGGTTAGTTCAGGCGAGAGACTAGCCCTTTCAACCCTCTTACCCCTTAAGGCGCTTACCTTGGGGTGTGCCAGAATTAGTCACAATTTCAAATTCATAGGTTGAGTCCTAAGCAGCAGAGCGTATGTGCGATGTAGACGAATCATTCATTGTGAAACAGGGCAAAATTGAAACAAATTAAAAACAAACATAAATAGGAGCTTTACCAAAATTGAGATATGCGTTTTTATTATTCTCTAAATATTTTCTACAAAGTAACCCCAAAGGTTCTATAGATAATTTAGTTTTTTGTCAAAATTTTTATAAATTTCTGTAAGTTTTTGATAACTATTCTACTCTATGTATACTAAAATTTGCAATTTGTCGAATGAGCCAAAAGTTTGTCTCTCTCGTTGGTACTACTTTCGTTGGGCAAGACTGCTAACTAAGGAGATGTGTAAGAAAGGAACACAAGAAATACCAACTTCCCTCATTTTTCTAATTTTTCCTTTTTAATTTATCCGAAACTAGAGGTAGTAATAAGCAATGGGGGGGCCGAAGTCCGACTAGGCCTTAGACGACCTTTTTACAATACTTTGGTTCACCCATCTCTGCTTCACCAGGGCCCTCATTCCCTTCACGAGTCGACCCGTCCGTGTAATGAAGGAGAGTATCCCGTCCCATTTCAGAGTCGGAAGCTTCTCTCGATGAAGAAAAGCGGCTCCAAGTGCCCACCTATGGCACACTCCCAGAAAGAGGTATGACGACTCTTTCCTTGCCCCACAGTGCATGTGCCTGTTTAGTCTGCAGTGTCCGGTAAGGTTTCGTATAAGGTCTCCCAGGCACTGCCAACTTCTCCCAAGAAGCCACAAGGCCTTGGATCTATCCGGGTTAGAGTAGATTTCCTTGGTCTGTCTGCATATTCCGGACTGTGTCCATTTTGTCCTGGTACTCTCCCATGCCCTCATTCAGAGTGTGAGAGATGTACCTTTTACTTACTCCTAGACATGACTCTGGTCCAGTAAAGCATGTATGGGAACCACGATTCGCCGATTTGTCGGTACGCTCGTTCCTCTCAATGCTCCTAAGTTCAGGAACCCCAGAGTTACCCTTTTTTTGTTTCTGCCAGTGACTCTAGAGCATCTCTGTAGTCCTGAACGAGCTTTGAACTCGTTCCGCTCCTGCAAATGGCTCGCAAAACCGTCTGACTGTAGGAGTAGAAGTAGATGTCCTGCTCTGCTCTCTGTCTGACTTCTGTTCGTGTGGCCACCTCGAGTGTTGCAAACACCTCATCCTGGAAAACCGTCATATGGCTTTCCAAGGCGAAGCCTTCGCCCTCTACATGGCCTGCTTTGTATATTCCTGCTCCTGACGACTGTGTATTAGGCCATCTTGATCCGTCTATATACCATACCTGATTATTCTCAGAAGGTTGCTGAAGCAGCTCTTCCTTGAATTCGTTCCTTGTTGGGATGTTTATCCCAAATGGCTGTTTCAATCTCTGGACGCCCTTCCTGCGACAGGATAGTCGGGATGTCCCGCTGAATGAGACTGGCGATCTGCGTGTGACCCCTCTCATAGCCGTATCCTTCCACTGGCCGCAGCAATCCATCCTCCTGCAGAACGCCATCACCTCCCTCTTGTCCCAGATTGGAAGCTCCGGCAGACCCAACCGTGTTGTTCTGAATGCACCCGAGTTATATTATTGATTTATACTGAGATGTTTTTAAAAAAAGAAGCTTAACTACGAGGACAAGAGTTTAGACTTTATTATACATGTAAAGAATAAAACAAATGACACGATATAATTATTTCAAGTGATATTTATAAACTCTGGTTTGCTGCGGTTGCACTTCTGTCGTCAGCAGTGTAGAATGCTGATGCAGCTGATGATGTGGCTGGATTGATAATATAACTCCTCCGGACGTAGATGAGAACCATGGGGCAAACAGCAACAGGGTTCGATTTTCTAAGAGTCGAAAGTCGCCTGGACTTCCTTGATCCCTTTTCGAATAGTATCGGCTGGTCCTTTGGATGAGGTGCCTTTTTTTGATTTATAAATTTGTAACTTAAATATAGTATCGCTACAATGATAACTAAATAAAGAGCGATTGTCCAAAAACTTATTTTGTTAAAATGGATCACCGCACTTTCACTTTTATTTAATTCTTTTCTTTGGTTTTCGAGAGCACTTAGAATATTTTTTGTTTCGTCCAAATTTATTGAAGATAGCACTAATTGATTATATTTATTTTGTTCAGTCCCCGATTGTATTTTATAATCTAATTCTAGTTTTGGCAACTCAATATTTTTATATTTCGGTTGCAAATTGCAAATCGGTTTGTAAAATTTTAAGATGAATATTTTTTATTAAAACTTCACATTGATTTGATAATTCAATAACGTAACTTCCGTTTAAAAAATATGTTGTCATTAATATTACCACACTTTTGGACTGCCACTACACTGTTGGGTGCAATCAAGATCCATTGATTTTGTTCGACTTTCTGAACTTTCACTTCTGGAACACTGGCTTCGATTTGGAGGCAGTTGGTTATGTTCCTGGAATATCTCAACAGATGAACTTCGCAAGGCACGTTGCCGCTTAGCTGGGATAGCTTGACATAGAAACTCGTTGGCTTTTATTTCTCGGCATTGAGCATCAAATAATGCGTAGCTGTGCTCATTTAGGAGAAAGTATTTGGAATGAGGAATTATGGTTTTATAGGACGTAGGAGGAGAATCGATCGAACCTCTGTGCAGATAAGACGTGTCTAGTGCGAAGTCTTAAAAACATTTTTTTGTCGACTTGAACCTATAAACACCAAAGGAATTCAAAGAATTTAAACACGCTTCGTCGTATACCGCTGACAAATACAGGGGCCGCTCGAAACCAAGATGTTTCTTGGGAGTTCGCAAGTGTCCGAATCGGACCAGAACTCCCAGGAGGAGGCTTTTCTGAAACCAAAAACAAGGAAGAGGGGAAGGAGGCCCAATTCTACACCCACAACTCCTACTACACCAACCAGTGAAACAAAAAGACCAGCAGTGGATTGTCCCACAACTAGTGGCAACAGGGAGGGAACAACAACAAATGCAACAACATCCAAGACAAAACAACATCTTCATCCAACATTTTCCCACACATTTACCATCTTTACAACCAATACAACATCAAGAGTGGAGTTTGCCCTAAAATGGGATGAACTTAACAAGCACAACAAAGACATTATTATAAAACAGGAAAAAAAAATTCTTGTTAAAACAAACGACGAAAACAAAGCCACCGAAACGTTGCAACTGCTCACTAGAAACAAAATAGTAACATCTTTCAAATTGCACCTTAACAACAATACAACAGCACACGGGACAAACTTAAACCGCCAGATATTACCTTCCTACTCTGTTGTTGCTACGGGTGTCGATCTAGAAATAACAGACGACATGTTTTTAAAAAAGTTGGAAAAGTTGGGTCTTCGAGTTAGATTTTGTAAGAGAATTATCTCAAGACAGAGAGGAACACCAACATTGATGATGAGATTAATAACAGGGGACCTGAACACTTATGAAAGACTGATAAACGACCGTACCATCTACTTTCTAGGCATAATATTTAAAATCGTGGAAAGTAAGCCACCGGCTCCTATTTCTGCTCCATGCAACCGATGTAACCTATTCGACCATCGTACAGAAGACTGCAAGAGCCCAACGAAATGCAACAGATGTCAAGGACCACACACAACGTCCTCATGCAAATCACCGCTCCCCATAAATTGTGCCAGCTGCAAATCAGATTGATTGTGACATGATTTGCAGCTCGTTGGGCTCTTGCAGTCTTCTGTACGATGGTCGAATAGGTTACATCGGTTGCATGGAGCAGGAATAGGACGCAGCATGGAGTATGAAGTGCCCCAACAGACCTACCGCTCCAATTGAGGGTATTCCCAATGTTAAAATCAAATGCCTTAACAAGAGATCGACCGACGTGTCAAAATCAATAACGGAGGGAAGTAGAATTCATTTGCCTATAACAACTCACGACTATGTAATAAACAAATACAAGCATCAACTGAACAAAACAAGCAATACAAACAGAGAAGAGCTATTAAAAAAAAATGCGAAAACAATTTATCGATGACTTCAACATTGACACCTCGGTCGTTTTCTTTGGCACTCATATGTATATATTAATGATTGACCTGCTCCTACCAAACACAAACTCCCACACAGAACCCCAAGACCAACTAAAACAAACAATGACAAACGTAGAAAATTCACGTTAAAATTACTTTATGCCAATATCAACGGACTAAACCGCAAAAAAACATCTGATTTACAACTACATAGAACGTAATGACAGTGACTGCTGCATGTTCGTAGAAACTAAAACCAACCTGGGACAGACACAGACATACAGAGACTGGCAGTATATCTGCAAGCACGGCAACACGATAAATAATGCAAGAGGAGGGGCAACGGTCTTACTCAAACCAAAAGCAAAACTAGGCAAAGCAAATCCACCTGCTCTTAACAACCCTTTAAACGACTGCCTTCATTTTACCATTCCATACAGAAATGACACCATTCATGTTTTCCTAGTATACATACATCCATTCTCCAACATAGAACAAAACATACTGACTAAAGCATGCCTCTACAAATACGCAATAATTATCGGAGATCTTAACCTCAACAGACAGAAAACGAGACAGCTAAACACCTTTATAGAAAACTCCGACTTTGTAAAGCAACATACGCCTCCGACATTTTTAATGCCAGAGAATAGAGACTCAACACCAGATGTCTTACTTTACACAAGAAATCTTACTAACAACATAAATAACGTGACTCTGACCAACGAACTGGGGTCAGATCATTTGGCGGTGACATTTGATCTAGACCTTCAGCGGATGCAACCTATGACCTCTACAAACCAAAACGTTGAAAAACTAAACCTGAACAAAACTGACGCGAATAGAGTGAGGGACCAAATTCATAACTACATCCAAACACAGACACATCCCATCTCAATTGAAAAAACCCAACAGCAACTGACACTGGCAATAGAAAAATCTTCACCCCGGACAAGCAGATCCTTTTACCAACACACCTTACCGAAATTCATCCTGAGATTGATTAAACACAAAAGGGAACTCTACAGACTCTACATACACACACAAGACAATGAACTAAAAAGAAAAATCAACCAACTGAATAGAAACATAAAGACGATGATCGACCAATATCGACAAGATAAATGGCTGAAGGCATGACAAGAAATCGAAAAAGACCAAGGAAAAACGTATTGGCAAAAAATAAAGAAAATGTCACGCTACAAAAAAAACAACGCTACTGGTATGATTAACGAAAACGGAACAGAACGATGTACAGACAAAGACAAAGCGGACACCTTTGCCAGACATTTCCAGGGGGCTTTCAGTGCGTCAACAAATCCTAAATTTGATGCAGACAACTGGAATCTTGTAAATAATTGGTACGACAACTACTTTACACAACAATCTGACCACCCATACACACTAATTACAGATACGGAATATGACGAGGCACTGACTAAAATCAAAGATACAGCACCGGGAAAAGACAAAATAAAGGGTAAAATACTTAGAAACCTAACCCCAGAAACCCACGCGTACATACTTAACCAACTGAACGACTGTATTATAAATAACAATATTCCAAGGACATGGAAAAATGGAATAATAATACCCATTCCAAAAAATGGTTTAGATAACACACTAACACAAAACTATAGACCTATTACATTACTCCCAGTGTTAAGTAAATTATTTGAACACATAATTAAATAAAGAATTCAAGAACTGATCGGCAAATATATTCCAATATACCAATTTGGATTTAAGACGAAACACTCGACTATCCACCCACTTTTTGTTCTGACTAACAACATACAAACAACACACCTAAACGGTGGAAAAACAGCAAGTCTATTTATGGATATTAACAAGGCCTTTGACAGCATCTGGCACAGGGGTCTCCTGTACAAACTTCACCAACTTCAAACACCAAAATACTTACTTTATACTATTAAAAGCCTACTTGAAAACAGACAACTAGAAGTGCGAATTGATAACACTCTTTCTTTCCCTTTTTCTCCTGAACAAGGACTCCCTCAGGGTTCGCCGCTTTCACCCTTGCTTTATAACGTGTATTGCCATGATATATACAACTATCATCTTCCCGATAGAGACCACCTAGACAAAACAGCTTATATACTACAATACGCAGACGACACAGCCCTCATTGTACACGACAAGACCACTAATAAGGCAGTTGAAAGACTGCAGACACTAACGAACGACACAATGGCCTGGTTCTACAAATGGAGACTAACACCAAATGCCACAAAAAACCAACTCCTTCTTTCAAACCACCAAATTAAGGCAGACTCCCCAACAATAACAGCAGACGGTCACACGGGGAGAAATACTTGGGAGTAACTATCGACAAAAAATTAAAATTTACTAAACACGTACGAAATACTAGAGTGGAAATTATTAAAAGGGCAAAACACTTTCGATCCCTGACATACAAAAACAAAGGAATTAGCACAAAAACGGCTATAAAAATATACAAATCCATTTGCAGACCACTGTTAGACTATCGACACGTGCTAAGAGCAAATGCGTCAGAGAAAACTAAACAAGATAAGATACCCCGAAAACCCGCTGCACAATCCTTCCAACCAACTACTCTACGAACGCACACACATGACAAAAATAAGTGAAAGACTGATACAACTTCAGACTAAATGGAAAAACAACCCACACAATATGACTCTACTGAACCCACTTTGCTTAACAAGACAAAATAGACAGTCCCGCTTCGTTTTCCCTACAACCACCCTAATGGAACATTTCCAAACGTAGAGAGGCCAAGCTCAGAAATGAGTCGCTTTTCTTCCTTTCCCTAAGTTTGTAATATTTGTATATGGAAAACGATTTGGTTTCCTTTTGAGTAGCTTTTAATTTGAATAACTTTTTCAAATAGTAATATACTATCTAAGGTAACTTCAAAGGGAAATTTCTAGTTATCTATCTCGATATGTTGTTTTATATTTTGTAATTCTAAAAGCAAATCTGTAGGCTCTATTATTGAATTGTGTAAAATATTAAGTTTTGAGAAGGTTATTGCGTTTTCAATGCGTTCGAAAACATCGTATAAAATACGAAAAGTTTCTATTAATTGGGAAATCACTATTTCCAGGGAAACATGTTGATAGGCACGGTCGCTTGTTGTCTGTGCTAAAGTAATGAATTTTTCCATTGCCAAAATTCTGGTTTTCAAGATTTCTTGATTGCAAGATAGTATAAGAGAATCGTTTTGAAATTTATTAATGGAACGTTCCAATAAAGATATTTGATTTTTTAAAATGAATTTTAATTTATTTTGGCTATTTGCTAACGATGTAATTTCTTTATCAAATTTGCGTGCGTCATCTTGATCTAAGTTGCCCGTAATTGATTTAACTATACAGGGTGTCCCAGAAACAATGGGACATATTAGTATAGCGAGTTACGGCATGAAAAAATAGAGCGATTAAGCTTACTATGGCTTATAAAAAAGTAGCTACTTTTTATTCTACAGGGTGAGAAAGTTCTTTTTTTAATTCTCTAAATTGGCAATAAATCTCACAGTTTGGCAGCTATTGATATGAAATTTTTCACGAGGGTGTTTTTGGGTACGACACACCTACCCGCAATGTCAATTTTAAGCTAATTTGTAGGTGGCGCCACTTGTAGGTGGCACCAACTGACCCCCGCAGCTTAAATATGTTTATGATATTAAAAAGACTGGTTACTTCTGCAACAAAAAGGTATACTTGATAAAAGTGCGTACCTCTCACCGTTTTCAAGATATTTTCATTTACATTTTTCAGTGCAAATGCCATGATTTTTTTGTAGTAGTTAATTCGCCGTTTTTATGACAAGTAGGCCATGAAACAATAGGCGGCGACGTGGGGCAGAGGCGGATTAATTTTGAGCGTCGGGGCAGGATTGACAGTTGTTGACCTAACAAGATATTTTCTTTAAGTTTGGCGTTAAAGTTGTTTTCTAGTTCAAATTTATCTTCGGAATCATTAAGAATAGTTGCTAATAGTCATTAAACTCTAAAAAACTAGCTAATAATCATTAAGAAACTGTTAATAGTTTTTGTAAAGTCGTCTAGATATTAATTTAGAATGCCTCGACCCAATGAATTTACCAATCTTGACATGAGGAATATGGTCTGCGTGTATGCTCAAACGAAATATAAAAGTCGTAGAGCTGCTGAAAGGTATTTAGAACTCAATCCAAACAATAGGCAACCTGATCATAAAACTTTTAAACGAATCTACGACAGATTGGGTGAAACTGGCTCTTTTAGTTCTAAACCTGACAACGGAAGACAAAAAACTTGACCGTGGACCAGGAAGAAGAAGTGTTATTTCGTCTAATGGAAGATCCACAGACCAGCAGTAGACGTCTCTCTGCAGCCACAGGGATCAGCAAATCATCAATATCCAGGATAACACGAAATGAAAAGTTATATCCCTATCATTTCACTCCTGTGCAAAATTTTATGCCCGGAGATTATCAACCCAGAATTGAACTAGGCAACATTTACACGGCGGGGAATATTCAATTGGCGAAACAACCATTTTTACGATGTGGCACAGCCTAATTTAGTGAGAGAACATCATTTCTAACATGAATTTTCTATTAATGTTTGGTGTGGTATTTTGGGAGACAGAATTTTGGGACCTGTTGAACTTCCTGCAAGGCTGAATGGAGAAAGGTTACTTAAATTTCTCAAGAAACGAATTACCTATTCTTTTAGAAGATGTTCCATTGGCTTTAAGGAGAGAAATTTGGTTTATGCAAGATGGAGCCCCTGCCCATTATACCAGACAAGTAAAGGAATTTTTAAATAACAATTTTGCCCATCGATGGATTGGTCGGGGTAGTAAATATCGTTGGCCAGCAAGAAGCCCCGACTTAAACCCCTTAGATTTTTTTTTCTGGGGATATGTGAAATCTTTTTTACATACAAAAACGTAGCCAACAACAAGGAAGAACTATGGAATAGACTTCAGGAAGGAGTAAATGTAATTAGAAATAAAAACCAAACTCTGTTCAAGGTGCGGCAAAATTTTGGCTTGAGACTTGCATTGATGTGGGCGGCCAACATTTTCAAAATTTACTTTAGTTCAGCGATTTTTTTAAATTTAAATATTGTAGTTAAATTAGACATTTGATGAAATTTAAGAGAAATTTAAGATGTAATTAATGCCCTAATAGAACGTGTTTATTAAAAAATACATGATTGACTACATACTTTGATTTCCACAGCACTCGCACAGAGTTTTATTATTATACATAGTCTTTTTTTAATGAACACAATTAAATTTTTTTTAATAGGGGTTGGGTCAATAATATATGCATTGTTTTAATACCGTTTGTTCAGAACAATGCCGTTTATAATAATTTGCCGGTCACAAAAGGTCATTCTACGCACCGGAAAATGTAATTGAAAATATCTGGAAAACGGTGAGAGATACGCATTTTTATCAAGTACACCTTTTTGTTGTAGAAGTAACCAGTCTTTTTAAATTCATAAACATATTTAAGCTACGGGGGTCAGTTAAAAAGCTATGCTAGTTTTTTACAAACGCATAGCGTAAGTGGCGCCACCACGTACAAATTAGTTTAAAATTGACATTCCGGGTAGGTTTGTCGTACTCAAAAACACCCTCGTGAAAAATTTCATATCAATAGCTGCCTAACTGTGAGATTTATTGCCAATTTACAGAATTAAAAAAATAACTTTCACAGCCTGTAGAATAAAAAGTAGCTACTTTTTATAAGCCATAGTAAGCTCAATTGCTCTATTTTTTCATGCCGTAACTCGCTATATTAATATGTCCCTATGTTTCTGGGACCCCCTGTAGAACCAAGTCCATTTATTAGACCTCGTCTACGTCGATAGCTCAATAAAGGATTGAATTGAGATATTTGGGTTTTTATTTTGTTTTCCAGATTTTTAATTAAGCTTAGGAAGTTGTATAGTCCGTTGTCATTGTGTCGATTTGTACCGATTGTCTTTTTTATCATTTCGTCGATTTGAAAGTAAAAGTTTTGCATTAAATGAAATTCATTGAGAGAATCTGTTATGTCAAAAACTTGAATGAAGTTCCAACTGTCACTTTGGTATTGAGCATTTCCTAATTTTAGTGGTAAAAGTCCAGGGTTGTCATTTAGGTTTGGTATTTCGGAGTTGGAAAATCTAGTCTTGCCGTTCCGATACATAAGGCGAATCTGTAACAATGGAAGGTTTCTTTAGTTCTTTAATATGAATAATTTCAGTTTTATTGGGTTGGTTTTTCTTCTTAACTTTCACCTTATTATGTTCCAATAATTCAATAATTACATAAGGACCTAAGTGTTTTGGTTTCTATTATTCTGATTTACTTTGTAGACGGTTTGCCCTTTTTTGAAATCAAGATTTTCATTACCTTTACAATTTCTTTTGGCTATTTCTTTCTCTTTTTGAACTTTTAATTTTTTATTTACATTTTCGTAAACATGTTTAAGTCTATCTTTATGAGATTCCACGTACTCTGTAAAATATTGATCTGACAAGAAAAGTTTGTTAGGATTTCTGGTGTTTGTAGGCCGAATATTAGTTCAAAAGGGGTAAAATTAGTAGAGCTGTGTATAGTATTATTGTATCCTATAATGGCATAATCCATGAGGTCAGTATTTGCCTCGTCAGGATACATTTCACCTAGAATACGTAAATGTTCTATTATTGTTGAATGAAAACGTTCCACAATGGAATTTGATTCATGATGCAACGGCGTGGTAAAGTGTACATTTATTTTATGTAATTTAAGCATTTCCTTTAAAACTTTAGAATTGAAATTAGAACCGTTGTCGACAATTATGTTTTCAGGAACGCCGAATGATGAGACATATTTTATTAAAGCTTTACAGACATGAACTGCTGTTTTCCCAGGAATAAAGATTGCTTGCGCGAATTTTGAGAAGACGTCAACAAGTGTGAGATAATCTCGATTACTAAAAGTAAACACGTCTATGTGAATTACTTGGAATGATTTAGAAGGTGTTTCTGTCAGCATTAATGGGACATTTTTGATCTGTTACAAGTTTCACATTCATTTATATAATTGCTTACCGAATCTTTAAGATTTTTCCAGTAGTAATTTCGTTTTAATGATTGAATGGTTTCAATAATGCCTCTGTGATTTGCTTTCCCTTCATGATGATTTTTTAAGAGTATTAATTGTTCTTCTATTTCGCTCACAGTGTTTACTAACTTAGTACACTTTACAAGTTTTGGGCCTGCTTCTGAAAAGTGATTAAGATATTCCCTACAGAAGTCTTTGTATAATTTATCCTTATGAAAATATAGTTAATAAGTTGTTTTAGAGTTGGTATATTCTTTTAGAAAATCGACGATTAATTTTTTGTTATTAACCTCGGGCAGTTTTACTTTTATGATTTTTAAATTTTCGTAATTTTCTTGGTTAACTTGAGCTTTTGGGTATGGATGTGGATAAATTAAAATTTGGTTAGCTTTATTATTGATTATGTCATCTAAAATTTTAATTCCTTCATTACTGTATTCGTTGGCAGTTGAATGCTGAGTAGAGTCAAAATCATCCGGTTTTCTTTTAGTTATGTCAGATAAAATATTAATTTTTGGATAATTTTTTTGATTTAGAAGGACCTGCTATTTGCGGGTCTTGTCTAACGGTTTGTTTTCTTTCTGTATTACCAGGTTGGTTCAATAGTTCATCGATTGATGGTTCAATTGTTTCGATTTCAGGGTTATCATTGTAATTATCTATATATTGTTCTATCTCTTTATCGATTTCACCAGGGTGATTGATAACGGATTCGTTTTCGAGTGCGTTTATTACTATTCTAGAAAGACAGTCAGCATTAGTATTATATTTTCCCCTTTTGTAAATTATTCTATAATCGTACTCCTCAAGTTTCAATCTCCAACGAACTAATTTTGAATTTGGTTCTTTTAAGTTAAACAACCATATTAGAGGACGATGATCTGTATAAATTGTAAACTTTCTACCATACAGATATGGTCTAAAATGTTTACAGGCCCACACAATAGCTAAAAGCTCTTTCTCTATGGTAGAATAATGAGATTCTGTTTCGTTAAGGGTGCGAGATGCGTACGCTACTGGTTTGTCATTCGGAATTGTTCCTTGAGAAAGAACCGCTCCTATAGCTACATTGCTAGCGTCGGTTGTTAAAATAAATTCTTTGGAAAAGTCCGGGTACTGTAACGTTGGGTCGTTCATGAGTATCGATTTTGACGTATTAAATGATTTTACAAACTCTTCGTCGTGTATCACGGACGCTCCCTTTTTTAAACACTTAGTCATAGGTTTGGTTATTTTTGCGAAGTCGCGTATAAATCGTCGGTAATAGCCTAACAAGCCTAAGAAGCTTTTTATGTCTTTTTGGGTTTGCGGTATTGGAAATCTTTTTATTACTGACACTTTTTCAGGATTTGGTCTTACTCCGTCTTTTGTGGTTACATGACCTAAATATTGAACACTTTCTCTAAGAAATTCTGATTTATCGAGTTGTATTTTAAAGTTGCTATCTCTAAGTCGATCAAATACTGACTTTAGTCTAATAAGATGTTCTTCTAGAGACGTACTAAAAATAATTATGTCATCTAGGTATACTGAACAAATTTCGTTCTGTAAACCTCGAAGCACATTATCCATAACACGTTGAAATGTTGACGGTGCATTTTTAAGTCCGAAAGGCATTCTTTTGAACTCAAAATGACCTCCTTGAGTTGAAAAGGCTGGTTTTTCAATATCATTAGAATCTACTTCAATTTCATGAAACCCGCTTGCCAAATCTAGGGTTGTAAAGTAATTAGCTTTTCCTAATTTATCAAGGATATCAGTAATATTAGGCAAAGGGTATTTGTCATCAATACTGCGTTCATTCAGCTTTCTATAATCAATAACTAACCTCCACTTTTTACGACCAGAAGCATCTAATTTCTTGGGAACAACCCAAATTGGACTGGACCCAGGGTGACGTACTGTATCTAATGATGTCTTGATCTAACATTTTAGTAATTTGATCCTTGACTTCCTGTTTATGTATTTCAGGAAAACGATAAAATTTCGTAAAAATTGGCGATTCGTCTTGTAAACGGATTTTATGTGTGATTTTGTTAGTAAAACTTAGGGGGATGCCCTCGCAAAAGAAGATATCACAATATTCAAAGCAGAGTTTTCGAATTGAGTCATTTTCTTCTTTGTTACAGTGATCGAGTCTTAAATTCTTTAAATTTTGTTTAAGAAGGTTGTCATAGTCAGCATTTAAAGGCTGATCGATCTCCATTTTTTCGATGAAATTAATATCTATTTCGTTTAGCGGTTCTATATCAAAAGGCTCGTAAATATCGAGTTTCATTGGGTTTTCGTTACTATTAGTTATTGTCGTACTGCGAAATTATTGTTAATATTCACTACAGCTTTTGGCATCTCTAATCCTTTTCCTAAATTATGAAAATCTAAAACACCAAGGCCGTTATTTTGATTCACTGGAATTTTGACAATCTGTCGAACACGGGGTTGAATCGTAATACTCTAATTGTTTAATGAAATAAAACTATTATGTCCAATATCATTATGTCTATTAGAGATATCTTCCGAATCGAAGTTGATCGGTATCGTTGTATATGGAATCAATAATTCTTTTTGATTAACATTTACATTTGCGTTTAGTTGTCTTAATAGATCAACACCTATAAGTCCATCATATTTATCACTAAAATTAAACAAATAAAACCTGTGCGTACCATTTACGTTGAGAAGGTCAGAAAGTGGTATGTCAGCAGCTTCTCCATGAAAAGATAAGCCGTGAGCTGTTTGAATACAAAAATTCTCTTGGAAAATTCATTTGTTGTAAAATTTGCGGGCTAAATCAGGTTTAATTAAACTTTTAGTGCTACCAGTATCTATTAAGAAATTAGCTTGCAATTTAGGCATAAACACGTAAGGCAAATTTGCTTTCATATGATTAAGATGTATTACGTTGGATTGTTCATTGTGCTGGCTATGTAAAAATTTGCGTTTATGGTATCAGATGTTGTGTGTGGGTAAAGGTCAGGGCATGAAAGACTGTCGGTCGTCATGTCGTTTGTATATCCGTATTGTTGTGTCATTGAACCACAATAATCATATGGACTAGGAGTCATATTAGTGGCGTATAAGTTGTTCTGTTGCAAATCGTACATCTGAATCTGATAATCCGATTCGTAAGAAAATGGAGTTGCCTCATTTAAAGTAGTTGTGTTTTCTTGGGTTTCAAATGGATTTTCGAATTGAAGGTTTTGTTCGGAATCGATATTTTGATTGTACAATTCTGTGGATGTAAATTTGGATTTTGGTTTGGGTTTCATAGATTGACGTGTCCAACCAGAACTTGTATCCATGGGTTCAACTTTTCTTGTGTCGGAAGTATTAGGTTTTTGGAAATTCATCGGCTGGCCAGAATTTGTTGGTCTTTGAATAAATTGATTAGGAATATTTTGATTGAACTGGGGTCGGTAATTTGGTGTATTATTCGATGGCTGAAAAGTTGGGCGAAATTGATTGAAGCCTGTCGAATTTGTGGGAATTCTTGGAGCAAATGATTGGGGATAATTTAGATTGGTTCCAAAGCCGTTTGATCCAAAATTATTGTAATTTGGTTGTTGAATTGGCACTGGCAAAATTTGTGTTATTGGTCTTTTCATTGGTTGGTAATTGATAGGTTTATTGGGAACAATTTTTTGTGATGATTTATAGGTCTGCAAATTTGTGCGTTGGTTAGCATATAAGAAACTTTCCTTTTCTATAACTAAACTCATAGCTTTTTCTAAACTGTCTGGATTTCTTAGGCGAACATTATTCTGTAGTTGTCCAGGTAAACCTCAAAGATAAGTTTTGAGAGCAAGATCATCGTAGCTCAATTCTGACGGTTTTCTCTGCGGCTGACATTACAAAAGAATTTATTTTTGAATCAATTAAAGAACGTGCATCCTGGCAACGCATGCCAAAATTCTATGGACTTTCAGTCTTTAAAGGTCTCAAAGCAATTAAGTCTTGAACTAAGCAATCAAGATTTCGTTGTGGTCACCAAGGTCATCCCAAGTTTTAAATTCGATACGTGAACCTATCAACATAAGAGCCCTACCAGATAATCTGCCAATTATAGCCCTTAAAATAAAATTATTGACGGATGCATTTCCAGCATTGTAAAATGTAGCATAGAGGAAATTGCAGTTATCAATAAAAACATTTAAAGTATGAGGATTTCCATCATAATGAGGAATTGAAACAATGCAGAGACGTAAAAGTTGATAATCAGTGTCACTAGGCATATTGGTGCTGTTTTCGATAGGCCTGTTATTTTCAAGTATTGATAGATTACTGAAAAGTCTATCTAAATCTAAATCGTAAACTTCTGACATAAAATAAAAATAAAAATTAGATAATTAATATTTATTAGTTAAAATTTTTAGTTCTAACTAAATTTAGCAAAAATTGTGTTCGCTTTTTAAAAGCTACAAATAATCATTTTCAAGACAAGAAAATAATAAAAGAAATCGAAGTTTCAATACTACCACAAATATTAGGAGTAATTATTGAAGTGGATTAAAATGGTAAAAGGATAATTGAAGGTAAATGAGCACTTACATTAATCTTCATAGCATACTTCTTAGCATCTAGAGGTTCCTATAGGCTGTATCGATTCTTGACCACCACCCAGGAGTTGGACCATAGAGAGTTGCTTTGGTTCGTCTCGGAATCTTGGAGATGTAACGCTGGAACTATGCGTGTTCCCAGGACGATTTTTGTTCCGTACGTTCACCACCAAAATTACTAGATTCAGCTACCCGATTAATTCGTTAATACGAAAATTGATGTTCGATACACCAATTTCAGGTATCCTACCGACTGCGCCAGTTATATTATTGATTTATACTGAGACGTTTTTAAAAAAGAAGCTCAACTACAAGGGGTTAGGGTTTAGTAGGGGACACGAGTTTAGACTTTATTATACATGTAAAGAATAAAACAAATGACACGATATAATTATTTCAAGTGATATTTATAAACTCTGATTTGCTGCGGTTGCACTTCCGTCGTCAGCAGTGTAGAATGCTGATGCAGCCGATGATGCGGCTGGATTGATAATATAACTCCCGTTGTAGTTAGGCAGATTGTTCTCTGCACTCTGGCCCACCTCAGCACATAGCATGCCCTGTCCACCGCTGGCCACCATACCACACCCCATAGGTTATCCTCGGTCTGATTAACGCAGTTTTGATCCAGTGCAGGACGTTTGGGTTTAGACCCCACTTCCTGCCCACTGCCCTGCGTAGTTGCAAGAAGCTACTTTTAGTTTTGAGATTGGAAATAATTCATTATCCAACAAGCCCATAATGGGGGTCGTTATTTCCGAAGGCGGCTATTACGCCCACAAGCGTTGCTAGTGGCGCGATTCACCGGAGAAAATGATACGTATTACATGCCAGTTAGATATTATACTTTGTCTATAGCATTATCCAAATTTTATACGTAATAATCCATTAAATAATGTGTCGTCAACCGACGTCTTGTTTTGTTGTAAAAGTTGAAATGACTATAACGGCCTTAATGGTTCGAAAATTCTTTTGTTATTGCAAAAAAATGCGGCTTGAATAATAACCATTATTTATACCCTATTATTTACATCCTTTTATGCATCATTTACAACCTGACAAATAATATCAGCATTATTATACAGCTGTAGATAATAGTATATTATTAACCAAGGTTTAGACTAAGACTTCCATTGACCGCACGTCAAGATTAAATCCCGAGGAGCGCAGCGACGAGGAGATAGAGAGAGAGAAGTAGTACTTACTGCTTTAGGCTGCTTTTTACTATATCGTTTACTATAGAGACTTTTGTGTTTACTTGTAACATTTTTGTAATATGATATATGGTTACTATTCGGTTTTGAGTTAATTGCTAATAAACAGAAAATAAATAATTTCAACATTGCATAACCATTATTACATGTGACATCATAACACCTAGACTCTTTCCCTGAATTACTGGTGGAGATCAGTTATTCATCTGCGCTGCGAGGCCTTAGAGTCGTCGGAATTAGCCCGAAGAAGGAGAGGGGCAGAAATTTCTTAGCGAACAAAAAGAGAGTTATGCTCGTGCTAATCCCGAGGACTCTGAGGCCTCACAGATGAATAACCGAATCTAGCTACTGATTTAGTTTATAGCGAATTCCATTGGTAAAATCAGTGCAGAAATAATGTATTCCTATCGTCAAATCCTGTCTCTTTTTGCCGAATATTAATGAAGTAGTACAACAATACACGAGTTCCGCACTAAACGAACTATTGGAATACGTTATTAGACGTTGACGCTATATTCCGGGTTGCCTATATAATTAATTGTAATTACGTGCAAAATACAAACCACCTAGGTTTGCCCATGGTTTTCTATTAATGACCTAGGTCAATAATGCAGATTAATAAAATGCTTCGGTGGCAAAGGGGAAAGAAAATCAATTTCTGAAGTTAGTAATGAGGTCACTAAAATACTATTTTTAAGTTAGTAGTAGAAAACTGCTATTATTATACAGTGAGGTTTTTTTATCTCTGAACATACAAGCAATTTTCCCTATGTTCAATTTTAAAAAAATCATCTCAAAGCATTGGTGTCAGACGTTGATGTTTAGGTAAAGGTAAAACGTCAAAAAATCCTCCAAATATATTTCGTTAATTATTTCAATTTAGATATCGCTTTTAAACATTAAATAACATTGATAAAAAGGTATATAGTCCTAGAAAAATAATTGGTTGATATGGTTGTTGGATTGGGACAAGGCAGCAAATTACAAAACTATCTCTCTCAAAAACAGAGAGGCACAGGCACAGAGATAGTTGTGTAATTTGCTGCTTTGTCCTATTCCGCCAATGATATCCACCAATTAAATAACATTACAACATAATAACAAGAAAACATTTATTAAAAACACTAGAAAATTAAAAGTTCATAACAAATTCTCAAAATGTCCCCCTTCGCGTTCTAAACAATAAGCAAGTCAATCTTGAAAGGCACGAACTGTGTTTCTTAAGTAATTTTGATTAAATTCGTTGCAGGCTGTTCGGATACGTTGTTTTAAAACGTCCACATTCTCAATTTCAATATTGTTATAAATTTTCGACTTTAGATCGATTAGATAACCCCATAAAAAGAAGTCGTTTGGGGAGAGGTCAGGGGACCTTGGTGGCCATGAAATAGGCCCAAACCTTCCTATCCACCTGTCAGGAAATTCTTGATTGAGGAAATTTCTAACTTTGTTCGTGGAATGAGCAGGAGCGCCATCCATTTGAAAACACGTGTTTTCAATATTCAAATTTTCAATTTCTGGCATAATTTGATCACCGAGCAGGTTTAAAAATTTAAGCGAATTTAAAGTCCCTTCAATAAAGAATGGTCCTATAAGTGTATCTCCAATTATGCCTATCCACGCGCTGACTCTTGCATTATATTGGGAGTGAGTTAAATTTTGTAAATGCTGATTTGTTTGAGACTAGTATCTAAAAACAGTAGGTAATTAGGATATTAAAAAACAGAATTCAGGCGGTTGCTATAAAAGTTCTTTACCTATAATTTTGGGAATTACACAACCATTTAATGAAAAAGATGCTTCATCTGTAAATACAATTTTTCGCAAAATGTTGCCATTCCTATGGAGTAAATTTAGGAATCTTTCACAGAAATCTGTTCGTCTCTCTTTGTCGTCGTCATAGAGCACTTGATGATTAGAGTATTTGTAGAATTTGAACTTGAATTCTTTTAGGATCCTTTACACAGAAAATTTTGGAATTGGAAATAATCAGCCACTTGTTTTAAGGTGGATCCAGGATTTTCTTCCATAAAACATAAAATTTCCAGTTTTAATTCCTCTGTGAGAACATGTGGTGGTTTGCTCCTCTTCCTATGAGAGTTAAGTACACATCCTTCTGAATTAAAAATCTTGACGATATTACGTATCGTTCCAATAGAAGGAATGGGACTGTCTGGATGACTAGTTGCAAATAAATCACGCACTCTCCTAAGGCTATTTTCTTTTTTGTAAAGATTAAACAGTTCTATTTTTTCCTGTTTAGAATACATTATCTAGGTGATTGTAAAGAAAATGTCATCTCGATTTTTTCCTTAATTTTGATATCATTAGAAAGCTTATGTTAAGATTAGCAGATTTAAGTAAAAAAATTCTTGGATGGTCGAGTTTTGTAAGAAAAAAATAGAAAAATGAAGGTATGAAAATACATTACTCATAATTGGAAGTTGCCTCAATCTTCTTTTGTAGCCACAATACACATTTCACACACAAAACTCATGGTTTTTCGATTTTTATGATATAATTTAGGTAAGTTTCGAACGTCTCATAAATTCCAATTTTTATTTAACTTACAAATTTTGCATTGTACTGAAGTTGGCAGGTAGCTTATAAAACATAAAGTTTGTTGACGTTTTTAAAGGCAGTGTTGCCAACAACTTAAAACTTAATTTTTTTTTTTTTTTGATCAGGTTAACTTCGGTTGGTTCAGGTTAGGTCTGATCAGTTCAGGTTAGTCCAATTCTAATATTCATTTACACTTTTTACGTAGGCTAGCCTAGTTAGGTCCGTTCTAGTTTTCCTGGTTAGGTTAGTTCAGTTACATTTTACGTTTAGGTTAGGTTTGATCAGGTTAGTTCAGTTCTACCCTTTATGTTAGGGGTAGAGAATAATGTAAAATGCGGTCCCGTGAGGGCCCGCTTTCTGGCAAAACTTTCTGTTACTTCAGGTAAGGTCTGGTTAGTTCAGTTCTAGTTTCCCTGGTTGGGTTAGTTCAGTTACACTTTTTAGGTTTAGCTTAGGTTAGCTCAGACTAGTTCAGTTCCAGTTCTTCTTGTTAGGTTAGTTCAGTTACGCCATTTACGTTTAGGTTACTCTAGCCCAGGTTAGTTCAGTTCTACTCTTTAGCGCTTTTTTTAATTTTTAATCAAGTTAACTTCCTGTTACTTCAGATAAGGTCTGGTTAGTTCAGGTTAGTTCAGTTCTAGTTTTCCTGGTTAGGTTAGTTCAGTTACGCTTTTGACGTTTAGATTAGACTAGCTTAGGTTAGTTCAGTTCTACTCTTTATACCCGAATGTGTCTACCTCCGAAAATATTGCATCCACGAAACTTCCGTTCGTGGGAGGTAGTGGAATGTGAAAGAGGACATCAAGGAGAGGAGAAAACAATTAGACTCAACTCAATCGGTCGAGGAGTTTCAAGTTACAAGCGGTCAAATTTGAGAATTGAGAATAAAGTCGTGATTTCCCCCTTTAGACATTTTCAAAAAATATTTGGGAAACTTTTTTTACTGCTTTTGATCGGTATGGCACGCTTGCAATCCTCTAAATACGTAACAAACTCAATTCGAAGGAAATTACCATCTAAAGTGTTTTTTTTTTAAATGGTCCAAAAACGCGATTCTAAAAGTGCCTTAAAGTCGACCAACGAAGGGGTCTATCTCGAAAAATATTTTGCCTACGGAACTTCTAGGTAGAAGGTGAAAGAAGACATCAAGAAGAGAAAAAAACAGTAGGATTCACTTCAATCGGTCGAAGCGTTCTCAAGTTACAGGCGGTCAAATTTGAGAATTGAGAAAAAAGTCGTAATAGCCGTTCCTATAGACATTTTGAAGAAAAAAATCTGAAATATTTTTAGCTTTTTTTGATCGGACTGGCACGTTTGCAATCCCCTAAGAATGTAACAAACTCAATTCGAAAGAAACTCGAACTCTAAAGATGTTTTTTTTTTAAAAACGGTCAAAGAAACGCAATTTAAGTGCCTGAAAATCGACCCCCGAAGGGGTCTATCTTCTAAAATATATTTTTAGAACAGGTTAACTTTCTGTTATTTCAGGTAAGGTCTCATTAGTTCAGGTTAGTCCAGTTCTAGTTTCCCTTGTTAGTTTAGTTCAGTTACATTTTTTACGTTTATGTTAGGTTAGCTCAGATTAGTTCAGTTCTAGTTTCCCTGGTTGGGTTAGTTCAGCTACACTTTTGAAGTTGAGGTTAGACTAGCTTAGGTTAGTTCAGTTCTACTCTTTATGTTAGGGGCAGAGAATAATATGAAAACTGGACCCGTTTTAATTTTTAAAACAGGTTAATTTTCGGTTAGTTCAGGTTAGCTCAGGTTAGTCCAGTTCTAGTTTTCCTGATTAGGTTGGTTCAGTTACACTTTTGCGTGTAGGTTAGGTAAGCTAAGGTTAGTCCAGTTCTACTAATTATGTCAAAATTAGAGAATTATAAGAACTCACTACACTTTTTACGTAGGCTAGCCTAGTTAGTTCCGTTCTAGTTTTCCTGGTTAGGTTAGTTCAGTTACATTTTACGTTTAGGTTAGGTTAGATCAGGTTAGTTCAGTTCTACCCTTTATGTTAGGGGTAGAGAATAATGTAAAATGCGGTCCCGTGTGGGCCCGCTTTTTGGCAAAACTTTCTGTTACTTCAGGTAAGGTCTGGTTAGTTCAGTTCTAGTTTCTCTGGTTGGGTTAGTTCAGTTACACTTTTTACGTTTAGGTTAGGTTAGCTCAGACTAGTTCAGTTCTAGTTCTTCTTGTTAGGTTAGTTCAGTTACGCCATTTACGTTTAGATTAGGCTAGCTCAGGTTAGTTCAGTTCTACTCTTTAGCGCTTTTTCTAATTTTTAAACAGGTTAACTTCCTGTTACTTCAGATAAGGTCTGGTTAGTTCAGGTTAGTTCAGTTCTAGTTTCCCTGGTTAGGTTAGTTCAGTTACACTTTTGACGTTTAGATTAGGCTAGCTTAGGTTAGTTCAGTTCTACTCTTTATACCCGAATGTGTCTACCTCCGAAAATATTGCATCCACGAAACTTCCGTTCGTGGGAGGTAGTGGAATGTGAAAGAGGACATCAAGGAGAGGCGAAAACAGTTAGATTCAACTCAATCGGTCGAGGAGTTCCCAAGTTACAGGCGGTCAAATTTGAGAATTGAGAATAAAGTCGTGATTCCCCCCTTTAGTCATTTTCAAAAAATATTTGGGAAACTTTTTTTACTGCTTTTGATCCGTATGGCACGCTTGCAATCCTCTAAATACGTAACAAACTCAATTCGAAGGAAATTAACATCTAAAGTGTTTCTTTTTAAATGGTCCAAAAACGCGATTCTAAAAGTGCCTTAAAGTCGACCAACGAAGGAGTCTATCTCGAAAAATATTTTGCCTACGGAACTTCTAGGTAGAAGGTGAAAGAAGACATCAAGAAGAGAAAAAAACAGTAGGATTCACTTCAATCGGTCGAAGCGTTGTCAAGTTACAGGCGGTCAAATTTGAGAATTGAGAAAAAAGTCGTAATAGCCGTTCCTATAGACATTTTGAAAAAAAAATCCTGAAATATTTTTAGCTTTTTTTGATCGGACTGGCACGTTTGCAATCCCCTAAGAATGTAACAAACTCAATTCGAATGAAACTCGAACTCTAAAGAGGTTTTTTTTTTAAAAACGGCCAAAGAAACGCAATTCAACTGCCTGAAAATCGACCCCCGAAGGGGTCTATCTTCTAAAATATATTTTTAGAACAGGTTAACTTTCTGTTACTTCAGGTGAGGTCTCGTTAGTTCAGGTTAGTCCAGTTCTAGTTTCCCTTGTTAGTTTAGTTCAGTTACATTTTTTAAGTTTAGGTTAGGTTAGCTCAAATTAGTTCAGTTCTAGTTTTCCTGGTTAGGTTAGTTCAGTAACACTATTTACGTTTAGGTTAGGCTAGCTCAGGTTAGTTCAGTTCTACTCTTTATGTTAGGGGTAGAGAATAATATAAAAAGCGGGCCCGAAGGGGCCCGCTTTCTTTTATTTTTAGAACAGGTTAACTTTCTGTTACTTCAGGTAAGGTCTGGTTAGTTCAGTCCTAGTTTCCCTGGTTGGGTTAGTTCAGTTACACTTTTGACGTTGAGGTTAGACTAGCTTAGGTTAGTTCAGTTCTACTCTTTCTGTTAGGGGCAGAGAATAATATGAAAACTGGACCCGTTTTAATTTTTAAAACAGGTTAATTTTTGGTTAGTTCAGGTTAGCTCAGGTTAGTCGAGTTCTAGTTTTCCTGATTAGGTTGGTTCAGTTACACTTTTACGTTTAGGTTAGGTAAGCTAAGGTTAGTTCAGTTCTACTCATTATGTCAAAATTAGAGAATTATAAGAACTCACTAGTCGTTGCCGCAATTTCGTTGGGCATATTCGCAAACGTTATGTGTTAAATTAATACCTCTTAAATTTTCCTAATATCAGTTATGCAGTTGTCTTTCTAGATGCGACCACATAATTTTATTGCACTAAATGATTAACTCCGACGTTTGACATCACTGTAAATATATTTCTAACCCTACTGTCAGATTCGAGAGTTTTCGCATCAATTTTGTCAAACAGTTTCAATTTTTATTGTCTTGTTTCTCAGTGAAAAGTGGCTAATCCAAGATTTTTTTTCTTTCAATCTGTTTTATAGACCGTAAGCTAAAATTAAAAAAAGAAAGAATCTTGAAAATCGAGATGACATAAACTTTACAAGCACCCATAATCTAAAGTCTATGAAAAATATTCAGCAAAAAGTTTACTAAAAGCAGCGTTATAAAAAGAAAGTTTGAAGTTTTCGAGCTGTTAAAGTTACCTGTACAGATATCTGAACCTAGAAATTAAGATCTGACAGCAATGCATTGAGATGGTTTTTTTAAAATTGAACATAGGGGAAATAGCGTTATATGTTCAAAGTTAAAAAATCTCACTGTATACTTTTGTGTACTAAAACTACAAAAATGAAACAAAATGAATGATGGTTTTATTTTAAATTATCACTAGGGACAAAAGCAAAAAAAATTATCCCACCGTGACAGTGATCTTAGCACTGCCGTGACCAGGATTCGAACCTGGGTTACTACGGCCACAACGTAGGGTCCTAACCACTAGACGATCACGGCTATCTGGGACTTAATATCACCTAAACCGACACTTGGTCAAAAACTTTTAACTAGGGTAATTGAAATTTCACATCTGATACGCTTCGACAGACATGATTGCCTTCTGGTACCAAGACCATAGTGGGTACCAACACACGATAAATTTTAATATACCAGAGCTTCTTCATATTTTTTCTTTAGCTCTTGCCTTATCCTTTAACCATTTTGTGAGTAATCGGAATAGGTTTTCCCCACTTATTTCAGCGACTTTCAAATGAAATAATTTTGCCAAAACTCGAATGCATTGTTCGGAATTTTGCGATTTCCGGTGTAATAATGGTTTGCACCAACTTTTAGGAAAAAATGGAAATATGCTTCTCTGTAGGGATCGTAATTACCCATCCGGAGCATTGTTCAAACTTAAATGGAGGCACGAAGTTTCCAGTTTGCGCCCTATTCCCTGGGAACGCCGTGAATTTAGTTAAATTTCATGTCGCTCGTTTTAATCGGCTTATGCCCGGTCACAGGCCAACTATTTCCTAGTATGTAGTAGGGCTACCAGCATTCGTCCTAGATATGCCTTATTAAAGCTTTTCGGTACGGGAAATTGAAATATTTGCTTGTTCGAACAGGAGGCGGTTGAATTTGTGGCTTATTGGAATAGTAATAGAATGTAAGGTGCATGAGTTAATTAAATGCCATGTGAAGTATTGTTATGATATATGATGTTATGATTCTGCACCTCGCAGGTTACCGGAACTCAAACATGTAAAGAGTAGGTGGTCGCCAATTTGTCGATCAACCCATCTACATACTAGTTTAGGGGTCTACCCCTCATCATTACAGCTTTGGCTGGTCGATAAATTGGAGACCGTGAGTTCGCAGCTTAAAGCCAAAGCTGTACTGATGAGGGGTAGACCTCGAAACTAGTACGCAGATGGGTTGATGGACAAATTGGTGACCACCTACTCTTTACTCGTATAGGATTGCGTATTATTGAGAGGCGTCTATTGCCGGACCAACTATTTTTATATTGTTACCCTTGTTTATTCGACATAAGGAGACCTGGATGTTTACAGAATAAATAGGTAGTTAGGTTTTTTCGTTTGTTTCACATAGAGTTTTGGTGAAGAACTTTGAATATTTCTTTTTTTTCTAACCCTAACGTGACGAGGATTGCACTGCGGATGGCCTCAAAACCGAAACCACCCTTAAAGAACTTTTGTTTCAATTTGAATCTTTAGTCTGCAAGGTACCTTTTATATTGCTTTTTGTTTATAGCGAGTTAACTCCAATAAGGTATCCTCTAAAACTATATAGTAGATCTGCTCCTATTATAGCTTTAGTCAAGTACTTTGTATATTAAGAACAAAGTGCAATTTGCAACTTGTTAGCAGAACCAATTTAACTATAATATAATATGAAGCAGCTCGTTTCGTTCGTATCAGAACCAGCCCTGTTGAACTGTAAACACATCAATGACCCTTATTATAATTGCCCTCTACAAGAGGGTGGCGACAAACAAAGACCCGTGCCAGACGCATTAGCACTCTCAGAAACACATGCAAGTCATCACCGCTACAACACGCTAATCCCATCTAGCACCATTGTTGTTTTGATCTACTTAATAAATTCCAAATTCAAATAAGGGCTCTATTTGTTGTAACGGAATGAGGTGGAACGTTTCATCAACAATGTTAATTATTGCCGGATTATTAACAGTCTATTAAGGGCCAATCGTATTAAGAACTGCTGAGGATATTGTTGTGGAGATTTCAGAATGGTAAAGAATTTTTTATTTTAAAGTTTGTGTTATTTTATTAGGACCCAGAGTTGTTCCTAGGTCAGATGTCATACTTGACACTATGTCACGCAAGTGTGAGTTTTAGACGCTTGACTGCCAGAAATGTCTAAAATTTTCGTTCTTTTTTAATGTAAAAAAAAGTTAGTCACAAAATCTCATTTATTGCTAAAATTTGGCGTTAAATCAGCTCAATAAAATTATTGCCATTGGGATCATTGTTACCAAAATTTTGGTAATAATTACGGTAAAATTTCCGACTGTTAACTGGATAGTACCTTAACCAAGCTGGCAGTCAAATGTCGAAAATCTCGTTTTCTCTATGCAAGATAAATTTTGGACAGAAAAGTTAGTCACCAAATTTCTTTTATTGCTAAGATTTGGTCATTAAGCAGCGCAATAAAATTATTGCCATCAACATTCTATACTTATTTCGTAATTTCTTGGCTTAAAATAATTTCGCCAAATTTTGGTAATAATTACGTTTTCATGTCTTGCTAAAATTTGCGACTGTTCACTGGACAGTACCTTACACAAGCTGGCAGTCAAATGTCTAAAATCTCCTTTTTTGCTATGTAAGATACATTTTGGACAGAAAAGTTAGTCACAAGAGCTCATTTATTGCTGAGTTTGGTTATTAAGCAGCGCAATAAAATTATTGCCATCAACATTATATATTTATTTCGTCATTTCTTAGCTTAAAATTATTTCGCCAAAATTTTGGTAATAATTACGTTATCATGTCTTGCTAAAATTGCCGACTTTTACTTTTACTTTAATGGAGAGTATCTTAAACAAGCTGGCAGTCAAATGCCTAAAATCTCGTTTTTTCTATGTAAGATAAATTTTGGACAGAAAAGTTAGTCACCAACTTTCTTTTATTGCTAAGATGTGGTCATTAAGCAGCGCAATAAAATTATTGCCATCAACATTATATATTTATTTCGTCATTTCTTAGCTTAAAATTATTTCGCCAAAATTTTGGTAATAATAACGTTTTCATGTCTTGCTAAAATTGCCGACTGTTTAATGGACAGTATCTTAAACAAGCTGGCAGTCAAATGCCTAAAATCTCGTTTTTTCTATGTAAGATAAATTTTGGACAGAAAAGTTAGTCACCAAATTTCTTTTATTGCTAAGATTTGGTTATTAAGCAGCGCAATAAAATTATGGCCATCAACATTCTATATTTATTTCGTCATTTCTTGGCTTAAAATAATTTCGCCAAAATTTTGGTAATAATTACGTTTTCATGTCTTGCTAAAATTTGCGACTGTTCACTGGACAGTATCTTAAACAAGCTGGCAGTCAAATGTCTAAAATCTCCTTTTTTGCTATGTAAGATAAATTTTGGACAGGAAAGTTTGTTACAAGAGCTCATTTATTGCTAAGATTTGGTTATTAAGCAGTGCAATAAAATTATTGCCATCAACATTCTATATTTATTTCGTCATTTCTTGGCTTAAAATAATTTCGCCAAAATTTTGGTAATAATTACGTTTTCATAACTTGCTAAAATTGCCGACTGGTTACTGGACAGTTTCTTAAACCAGCTGGCAGTCGAATGTCTAAGTATTTTGTATATAAGATAAAATTTGGTCAGAAAGTTTGTCACAAAATCTCATTTATGCTAAGATTTGGTTATTAAGCAGCGCAATAAAATTATTGCCATCAACATTATATATTTATTTCGTCATTTCTTGGCTTAAAATAATTTCGCCAAAATTTTGGTAATAATTACGTTTTCATGTCTTGCTAAATTTGCCGACTGTTTAATGGACAGTATCTTAAACAAGCTGGCAGTCAAATGCCTAAAATCTCGTTTTTTCTATGTAAGATAAATTTTGGACAGAAAAGTTAGTCACCAAATATCTTTTATTGCTAAGATGTGGTCATTAAGCAGCGCAATAAAATTATTGCCATCAACATTCTATATTTATTTCGTCATTTCTTGGCTTAAAATAATTTCGCCAAAATTTTGGTAATAATTACGTTTTCATGTCTTGCTAAAATTGCCGACTGTTTAATGGACAGTATCTTAAACAAGCTGGCAGTCAAATGTCTAAAATCTCCTTTTTTGCTATGTAAGATAAATTTTGGACAGGAAAGTTTGTTACAAGAGCTCATTTATTGCTAAGATTTGGTTATTAAGCAGTGCAATAAAATTATTGCCATCAACATTATATATTTATTTCGTCATTTCTTGGCTTAAAATAATTTCGCCAAAATTTTGGTAATAATTACGTTTTCATGTCTTGCTAAATTTGCCGACTGTTTAATGGACAGTATCTTAAACAAGCTGGCAGTCAAATGCCTAAAATCTCGTTTTTTCTATGTAAGATAAATTTTGGACAGAAAAGTTAGTCACCAAATATCTTTTATTGCTAAGATGTGGTCATTAAGCAGCGCAATAAAATTATTGCCATCAACATTCTATATTTATTTCGTCATTTCTTGGCTTAAAATAATTTCGCCAAAATTTTGGTAATAATTACGTTTTCATGTCTTGCTAAAATTGCCGACTGTTTAATGGACAGTATCTTAAACAAGCTGGCAGTCAAATGCCTAAAATATCGTTTTTTCTATGTAAGATAAATTTTGGACAGAAAAGTTAGTCACCAAATTTCTTTTATTGCTAAGATGTGGTCATTAAGCAGCGCAATAAAATTATTGCCATCAACATTCTATATTTATTTCCTCATTTCTTGGCTTAAAATAATTTCGCCAAAATTTTGGTAATAATTACGTTTTCATGTCTTGCTAAAATTGCCGACTGTACACTGGACAGTATCTTAAACAAGCTGGCAGTCAAACATCTAAAATCTCGTTTTTTCTATGTAAGATAAATTTTGGACAGAAAAGTTAGTCACAAAATCTCATTTATGCTAAGATTTGGTTATTAAGCAGCGCAATAAAATTATTGCCATCAACATTATATATTTATTTCGTAATTTCTTGGCTTAAAATAATTTCGCCAAAATTTTGGTAATAATTACGTTTTTATGTCTTGCTAAAATTGCCGACTGTTTAATGGACAGTATCTTAAACAAGCTGGCAGTCAAATGCCTAAAATATCGTTTTTTCTATGTAAGATAAATTTTGGACAGAAAAGTTAGTCACCAAATTTCTTTTATTGCTAAGATGTGGTCATTAAGCAGCGCAATAAAATTATTGCCATCAACATTCTATATTTATTTCCTCATTTCTTGGCTTAAAATAATTTCGCCAAAATTTTGGTAATAATTACGTTTTCATGTCTTGCTAAAATTGCCGACTGTACACTGGACAGTATCTTAAACAAGCTGGCAGTCAAACATCTAAAATCTCGTTTTTTCTATGTAAGATAAATTTTGGACAGAAAAGTTAGTCAGAAAATCTCATTTATGCTAAGATTTCGTTATTAAGCAGCGCAATAAAATTATTGCCATCAACATTATATATTTATTTCGTCATTTCTTGGCTTAAAATAATTTCGCCAAAATTTTGGTAATAATTACGTTTTCATGTCTTGCTAAAATTGCCGACTGTTTAATGGACAGTATCTTAAACAAGCTGGCAGTCAAATGCCTAAAATATCGTTTTTTCTATGTAAGATAAATTTTGGACAGAAAAGTTAGTCACCAAATTTCTTTTATTGCTAAGATGTGGTCATTAAGCAGCGCAATAAAATTATTGCCATCAACATTCTATATTTATTTCATCATTTCTTGGCTTAAAATAATTTCGCCAAAATTTTGGTAATAATTACGTTTTCATGTCTTGCTAAAATTGCCGACTGTACACTGGACAGTATCTTAAACAAGCTGGCAGTCAAACATCTAAAATCTCGTTTTTTCTATGTAAGATAAATTTTGGACAGAAAAGTTAGTCACAAAATCTCATTTATGCTAAGATTTGGTTATTAAGCAGCGCAATAAAATTATTGCCATCAACATTATATATTTATTTCGTCATTTCTTGGCTTAAAATAATTTCGCCAAAATTTTGGTAATAATTACGTTTTCATGTCTTGCTAAAATTGCCGACTGTTTAATGGACAGTATCTTAAACAAGCTGGCAGTCAAATGCCTAAAATATCGTTTTTTCTATGTACGACAAATTTTGGACAGAAAAGTTAGTCACCAATTTTCTTTTATTGCTAAGATGTGGTCATTAAGCAGCGCAATAAAATTATTGCCATCAACATTCTATATTTATTTGGTCATTTCTTGGCTTAAAATAATTTCGCCAAAATTTTGATAATAATTACTTTTTCATAACTTGCTGAAATTGCCGACTAGTTACTGGACAGTTTTTTAAACCAGCTGGCAGTCAAATGTCTAAGTAGTTTGTATATAAGATAAAATTTGGTCAGAAAGTTTGTCACAAATTTTCATTTATGCTAAGATTTGGTTATTAACCAGCGCAATAAAATTATTGCCATCAACATTATATATTTATTTCGTCATTTCTTAGCTTAAAATTATTTCGCCAAAATTTTGGTAATAATTACGTTATCATGTCTTGCTAAAATTGCCGACTGTTTAATGGACAGTATCTTAAACAAGCTGGCAGTCAAATGCCTAAAATCTCGTTTTTTCTATGTAAGATAAATTTTTAACAGAAAAGTTAGTCACCAAATTTCTTTTATTGCTAAGATGTGGTCATTACGCAGCGCAATAAAATTATTGCCATCAACATTCTATATTTATTTCGTCATTTCTTGACTTAAAATAATTTCGCCAAAATTTTGGTAATAATTACGTTTTCATGTCTTGCTAAAATTGCCGACTTTTACTTTTACTTTAATGGACAGTATTTTAAACAAGCTGGCAGTCAAATGCCTAAAATCTCGTTTTTTCTATGTAAGATAAATTTTTAACAGAAAAGTTAGTCACCAAATTTCTTTTATTGCTAAGATTTGGTCATTAAGCAGCGCAATAAAATTATTTCCATCAACATTCTATATTTATTTCGTCATTTCTTGGCTTAAAATAATTTCGCCAAAATTTTGGTAATAATTACGTTTTCATGTCTTGCTAAAATTTGCGACTGTTCACTGGACAGTATCTTAAACAAGCTGGCAGTAAAATGTCTAAAATCTCCTTTTTTGCTATGTAAGATAAATTTTGGACAGAAAAGTTAGTCACAAGAGCTCATTTATTGCTAAGATTTGGTTATTATGCAGTGCAATAAAATTATTGCCATCAACATTCTATATTTATTTCGTCATTTCTTGACTTAAAATAATTTCGCCAAAATTTTGGTAATAATTACGTTTTCATGTCTTGCTAAAATTGCCGACTTTTACTTTTACTTTAATGGACAGTATCTTAAACAAGCTGGCAGTCAAATGCCTAAAATCTCGTTTTTTCTATGTAAGATAAATTTTGGACAGAAAAGTTAGTCACAAACTTTCTTTTATTGCTAAGATATGGTCATTAAGCAACGCAATAAAATTATTGCCATCAACATTATATATTTATTTCGTCATTTCTTAGCTTAAAATTATTTCGCCAAAATTTTGGTAATAATTACGTTTTCATGTCTTGCTAAAATTGCCGACTGTTTAATGGACAGTATCTTAAACAAGCTGGCAGTCAAATGCCTAAAATCTCGTTTTTTCTATGTAAGATCAATTTTGGACAGAAAAGTTAGTCACAAACTTTCTTTTATTGCTAAGATATGGTCATTAAGCAACGCAATAAAATTATTGCCATCAACATTATATATTTATTTCGTCATTTCTTAGCTTAAAATTATTTCGCCAAAATTTTGGTAATAATTACGTTTTCATGTCTTGCTAAAATTTGCGACTGTTCACTGGACAGTATCTTAAACAAGCTGGCAGTAAAATGTCTAAAATCTCCTTTTTTGCTATGTAAGATAAATTTTGGACAGAAAAGTTAGTCACAAGAGCTCATTTATTGCTAAGATTTGGTTATTATGCAGTGCAATAAAATTATTGCCATCAACATTCTATATTTATTTCGTCATTTCTTGGCTTAAAATAATTTCGCCAAAATTTTGGTAATAATTACGTTTTCATGTCTTGCTAAAATTGCCGACTGTTTAATGGACAGTATCTTAAACAAGCTGGCAGTCAAATGTCTAAAATCTGGTTTTTTCTATGTAAGATAAATTTTGGACAGAAAAGTTAGTCACAAGAGCTAATTTATTGCTAATATTTGGTTATTAAGCAGTGCAATAAAATTATTGCCATCAACATTATATATTTATTTCGTCATTTCTTGGCTTAAAATAATTTCGTCAAAATTTTGGTAATAATTACGTTTTCATGTCTTGCTAAAATTGCCGACTGTTTAATGGACAGTATCTTAAACAAGCTGGCAGTCAAATGCCTAAAATCTCGTTTTTTCTATATAAGATAAATTTTGGACAGAAAAGTTAGTCACCAAATTTCTTTTATTGCTAAGATTTGGTCATTAAGCAGCGCAATAAAATTATTGCCATCAACATTCTATACTTATTTCGTCATGTATTGGCTTAAAATAATTTCGCCAAAATTTTGGTAATAATTACGTTTTCATGTCTTGCTAAAATTTGCGACTGTTCACTGGACAGTACCTTACACAAGCTGGCAGTCAAATGTCTAAAATCTCCTTTTTTGCTATGTAAGATACATTTTGGACAGAAAAGTTAGTCACAAGAGCTCATTTATTGCTAAGTTTGGTTATTAAGCAGCGCAATAAAATTATTGCCATCAACATTATATATTTATTTCGTCATTTCTTGGCTTAAAATAATTTCGCCAAAATTTTGGTAATAATTACGTTTTCATGTCTTGCTAAAATTGCCGACTGTTTAATGGACAGTATCTTAAACAAGCTGGCAGTCAAATGCCTAAAATATCGTTTTTTCTATGTAAGATAAATTTTGGACAGAAAAGTTAGTCACCAAATTTCTTTTATTGCTAAGATTTGGTCATTAAGCAGCGCAATAAAATTATTGCCATCAACATTCTATATTTATTTCGTCATTTCTTGGCTTAAAATAATTTCGCCAAAATTTTGGTAATAATTACGTTTTCATGTCTTGCTAAAATTTGCGACTGTTCACTGGACAGTATCTTAAACAAGCTGGCAGTCAAATGTCTAAAATCTCCCTTTTTGCTATGTAAGATAAATTTTTGACAGGAAAGTTTGTTACAAGAGCTCATTTATTGCTAAGATTTGGTTATTAAGCAGTGCAATAAAATTATTGCCATCAACATTCCATATTTATTTCGTCATTTCTTGGCTTAAAATAATTTCGCCAAAATTTTGGTAATAATTACGTTTTCATGTCGTCCTAAAATTGCCGATTGTTTAATGGACAGTATTTTAAACCAGTTGGCAATCAAAGGTCTAATATTTCGCTTTTTCTATGTAAGATAATTTTTGGGCAGAAAAGATAGTCACAAAATCTCATTTATTGCTAAGATTTGGTTTTTATGCAGCGCAATAAAAATTTGCCATCAACATTCTATATTTATTTCATCATTTCCTGGCTTAAAATAATTTCGCCAAAATTTTGGTAATAATTACGTTTTCATAACTTGCTAAAATTGCCGACTGGTTATTGGAGAGTTTCTTAAACCAGCTGGCAGTCAAATGTCTAAGTATTTTCTATGTAAGATAAACTTTGGTCAGAAAGTTTGTCACAAAATCTCATTTATGCTAAGATTTGGTTATTAAGCAGCGCAATAAAATTATTGCCATCAACATTATATATTTATTTCGTCATTTCTTGGCTTAAAATAATTTCGCCAAAATTTTGGTAATAATTACGTTTTCAAGTCTTGGTAAAATTTGCGACTGTTCACTGGACAGTACCTTAAACAAGCTGGCAGTCAAATGTCTAAAATCTCCTTTTTTGCTATGTAAGATAAATTTTGGACAGAAAAGTTAGTCACAAGAGCTCATTTATTGCTAAGATTTGGTTATTAAGCAGTGCAATAAAATTATTGCCATCAACATTCTATATTTATTTCGTCATTTCTTGGCTTAAAATAATTTCGCCAAACTTTTGGTAATAATTACGTTTTCATAACTTGCTAAAATTGCCGACTGGTTACTAGAGAGTTTCTTAAACCAGCTGGCAGTCAAATGTCTAAGTATTTTCTATGTAAGATAAACTTTGGTCAGAAAGTTTGTCACAAAATCTCATTTATGCTAAGATTTGGTTATTAAGCAGCGCAATAAAATTATTGCCATCAACATTCTATATTTATTTCGTCATTTCTTGGCTTAAAATAATTTCGCCAAAATTTTGGTAATAATTACGTTTTCATGTCTTGCTAAAATTGCCGACTGTTTAATGGACAGTATCTTAAACAAGCTGGCAGCCAAATGCCTAAAATCTCGTTTTTTCTATGCAAGATAAATTTTGGACAGAAAAGTTAGTCACCAAATTTCTTTTATTGCTAAGATTTGGTCATTAAGCAGCGCAATAAAATTATTGCCATCAACATTCTATATTTATTTCGTCATTTCTTGGCTTAAAATAATTTCGCCAAAATTTTGGTAATAATTACGTTTTCATAACTTGCTAAAATTGCCGACTGGTTACTGGACAGTTTCTTAAACCAACTGGCAGTCAAATGTCTAAGTATTTTCTATGTAAGATAAAATTTGGTCAAAAAGTTTGTCACAAAATCTCATTTTTTTTCAAGCGGACTAAAAGTACGTCATTTGTTTTCTCCATACGAACACCTAAAGTGGGCTTTCAAATCCTGAGACCAAAAAAGTAGCAAAAAAGTCCTAGGCAGTAAAAGTAAAGTCAAAAGTCACCGCTAGTGTCATGGTGGCGCATATATAAACGATTTTCATTCAAAAAAATTATTTTAATAATAGATGACACCAAATAAACCGATCTGAGTGTATTGTAATCTTTACATTCTTGTTGAAAAAACAAAGGACAGAAATACTCTCAGAGCACTCAAGAGCACCATCTGAAACCGTTATTAGTCGAAATCGCATAGGTTCTCGAATTCTGAATTCGTCTGTTAAATGTCATGCGCGTCATCATATTTATCTGTCAATGTGACATTTATTAATTTAGTATTGAAAATAATGCCACAAATTCTTAGTTTACCATAATCATTGGTTATTAATTAATACATTAAAACCATTGAACATTGAAAACCACCATTCTAACATATTCTATGTATTTTACAAATAATATACACAATTGGGTAAGTACCTAGACCCGCTTAAAGAGGATGAGAGAAAATTGCAAAACTGAACCACTTTGAAATAGATTTCTTATTTCTTGCATGCTTGAAAAAAAAATAGTATATGTTACTCGGAGTAAAAGGTCTTTTTGTGCTTCGCCCAGTTGCAGGCCTCAGCTTCGCTTCGGCCGTCAATCTCTGGGCTCAGCACGAAAAGACCCACTTTTACTCCTAGTGACATAATCTACTATTATGTTATGGTTATTAAGCAGCGCAATAAAATTATTGCCATCAACATTATATATTTATTTCGTCATTTCTTGGCTTAAAATAATTTCGCCAAAATTTTGGTAATAATTACGTTCTCATGTCTTGCTAAAATTGCCGACTGTTTAATGGACAGTATCTTAAACAAGCTGGCAGTCAAATGCCTAAAATCTCGTTTTTTCTATATAAGATAAATTTTGGACAGAAAAGTTAGTCACCAAATTTCTTTTATTGCTAAGATTTGGTCATTAAGCAGCGCAATAAAATTATTGCCATCAACATTCTATATTTATTTCGTCATTTCTTGAATTAAAATAATTTCGCCAAAATTTTGGTAATAATTACATTTTCATGTCTTGCTAAAATTGCCGACTGTTTAATGGACAGTATCTTAAACAAGCTGGCAGTCAAATGCCTAAAATATCGTTTTTTCTATGTAAGATAAATTTTGGACAGAAAAGTTAGTCACCAAATTTCTTTTATTGCTAAGATGTGGTCATTAAGCAGCGCAATAAAATTATTGCCATCAACATTCTATATTTATTTCCTCATTTCTTGGCTTAAAATAATTTCGCCAAAATTTTGGTAATAATTACGTTTTCATGTCTTGCTAAAATTGCCGACTGTACACTGGACAGTATCTTAAACAAGCTGGCAGTCAAACATCTAAAATCTCGTTTTTTCTATGTAAGATAAATTTTGGACAGAAAAGTTAGTCACAAAATCTCATTTATGCTAAGATTTGGTTATTAAGCAGCGCAATAAAATTATTGCCATCAACATTATATATTTATTTCGTAATTTCTTGGCTTAAAATAATTTCGCCAAAATTTTGGTAATAATTACGTTTTTATGTCTTGCTAAAATTGCCGACTGTTTAATGGACAGTATCTTAAACAAGCTGGCAGTCAAATGCCTAAAATATCGTTTTTTCTATGTAAGATAAATTTTGGACAGAAAAGTTAGTCACCAAATTTCTTTTATTGCTAAGATGTGGTCATTAAGCAGCGCAATAAAATTATTGCCATCAACATTCTATATTTATTTCCTCATTTCTTGGCTTAAAATAATTTCGCCAAAATTTTGGTAATAATTACGTTTTCATGTCTTGCTAAAATTGCCGACTGTACACTGGACAGTATCTTAAACAAGCTGGCAGTCAAACATCTAAAATCTCGTTTTTTCTATGTAAGATAAATTTTGGACAGAAAAGTTAGTCAGAAAATCTCATTTATGCTAAGATTTCGTTATTAAGCAGCGCAATAAAATTATTGCCATCAACATTATATATTTATTTCGTCATTTCTTGGCTTAAAATAATTTCGCCAAAATTTTGGTAATAATTACGTTTTCATGTCTTGCTAAAATTGCCGACTGTTTAATGGACAGTATCTTAAACAAGCTGGCAGTCAAATGCCTAAAATATCGTTTTTTCTATGTAAGATAAATTTTGGACAGAAAAGTTAGTCACCAAATTTCTTTTATTGCTAAGATGTGGTCATTAAGCAGCGCAATAAAATTATTGCCATCAACATTCTATATTTATTTCATCATTTCTTGGCTTAAAATAATTTCGCCAAAATTTTGGTAATAATTACGTTTTCATGTCTTGCTAAAATTGCCGACTGTACACTGGACAGTATCTTAAACAAGCTGGCAGTCAAACATCTAAAATCTCGTTTTTTCTATGTAAGATAAATTTTGGACAGAAAAGTTAGTCACAAAATCTCATTTATGCTAAGATTTGGTTATTAAGCAGCGCAATAAAATTATTGCCATCAACATTATATATTTATTTCGTCATTTCTTGGCTTAAAATAATTTCGCCAAAATTTTGGTAATAATTACGTTTTCATGTCTTGCTAAAATTGCCGACTGTTTAATGGACAGTATCTTAAACAAGCTGGCAGTCAAATGCCTAAAATATCGTTTTTTCTATGTACGACAAATTTTGGACAGAAAAGTTAGTCACCAATTTTCTTTTATTGCTAAGATGTGGTCATTAAGCAGCGCAATAAAATTATTGCCATCAACATTCTATATTTATTTGGTCATTTCTTGGCTTAAAATAATTTCGCCAAAATTTTGATAATAATTACTTTTTCATAACTTGCTGAAATTGCCGACTAGTTACTGGACAGTTTTTTAAACCAGCTGGCAGTCAAATGTCTAAGTAGTTTGTATATAAGATAAAATTTGGTCAGAAAGTTTGTCACAAATTTTCATTTATGCTAAGATTTGGTTATTAACCAGCGCAATAAAATTATTGCCATCAACATTATATATTTATTTCGTCATTTCTTAGCTTAAAATTATTTCGCCAAAATTTTGGTAATAATTACGTTATCATGTCTTGCTAAAATTGCCGACTGTTTAATGGACAGTATCTTAAACAAGCTGGCAGTCAAATGCCTAAAATCTCGTTTTTTCTATGTAAGATAAATTTTTAACAGAAAAGTTAGTCACCAAATTTCTTTTATTGCTAAGATGTGGTCATTACGCAGCGCAATAAAATTATTGCCATCAACATTCTATATTTATTTCGTCATTTCTTGACTTAAAATAATTTCGCCAAAATTTTGGTAATAATTACGTTTTCATGTCTTGCTAAAATTGCCGACTTTTACTTTTACTTTAATGGACAGTATCTTAAACAAGCTGGCAGTCAAATGCCTAAAATCTCGTTTTTTCTATGTAAGATAAATTTTTAACAGAAAAGTTAGTCACCAAATTTCTTTTATTGCTAAGATTTGGTCATTAAGCAGCGCAATAAAATTATTTCCATCAACATTCTATATTTATTTCGTCATTTCTTGGCTTAAAATAATTTCGCCAAAATTTTGGTAATAATTACGTTTTCATGTCTTGCTAAAATTTGCGACTGTTCACTGGACAGTATCTTAAACAAGCTGGCAGTAAAATGTCTAAAATCTCCTTTTTTGCTATGTAAGATAAATTTTGGACAGAAAAGTTAGTCACAAGAGCTCATTTATTGCTAAGATTTGGTTATTATGCAGTGCAATAAAATTATTGCCATCAACATTCTATATTTATTTCGTCATTTCTTGACTTAAAATAATTTCGCCAAAATTTTGGTAATAATTACGTTTTCATGTCTTGCTAAAATTGCCGACTTTTACTTTTACTTTAATGGACAGTATCTTAAACAAGCTGGCAGTCAAATGCCTAAAATCTCGTTTTTTCTATGTAAGATAAATTTTGGACAGAAAAGTTAGTCACAAACTTTCTTTTATTGCTAAGATATGGTCATTAAGCAACGCAATAAAATTATTGCCATCAACATTATATATTTATTTCGTCATTTCTTAGCTTAAAATTATTTCGCCAAAATTTTGGTAATAATTACGTTTTCATGTCTTGCTAAAATTGCCGACTGTTTAATGGACAGTATCTTAAACAAGCTGGCAGTCAAATGCCTAAAATCTCGTTTTTTCTATGTAAGATCAATTTTGGACAGAAAAGTTAGTCACAAACTTTCTTTTATTGCTAAGATATGGTCATTAAGCAACGCAATAAAATTATTGCCATCAACATTATATATTTATTTCGTCATTTCTTAGCTTAAAATTATTTCGCCAAAATTTTGGTAATAATTACGTTTTCATGTCTTGCTAAAATTTGCGACTGTTCACTGGACAGTATCTTAAACAAGCTGGCAGTAAAATGTCTAAAATCTCCTTTTTTGCTATGTAAGATAAATTTTGGACAGAAAAGTTAGTCACAAGAGCTCATTTATTGCTAAGATTTGGTTATTATGCAGTGCAATAAAATTATTGCCATCAACATTCTATATTTATTTCGTCATTTCTTGGCTTAAAATAATTTCGCCAAAATTTTGGTAATAATTACGTTTTCATGTCTTGCTAAAATTGCCGACTGTTTAATGGACAGTATCTTAAACAAGCTGGCAGTCAAATGTCTAAAATCTGGTTTTTTCTATGTAAGATAAATTTTGGACAGAAAAGTTAGTCACAAGAGCTAATTTATTGCTAATATTTGGTTATTAAGCAGTGCAATAAAATTATTGCCATCAACATTATATATTTATTTCGTCATTTCTTGGCTTAAAATAATTTCGTCAAAATTTTGGTAATAATTACGTTTTCATGTCTTGCTAAAATTGCCGACTGTTTAATGGACAGTATCTTAAACAAGCTGGCAGTCAAATGCCTAAAATCTCGTTTTTTCTATATAAGATAAATTTTGGACAGAAAAGTTAGTCACCAAATTTCTTTTATTGCTAAGATTTGGTCATTAAGCAGCGCAATAAAATTATTGCCATCAACATTCTATACTTATTTCGTCATGTATTGGCTTAAAATAATTTCGCCAAAATTTTGGTAATAATTACGTTTTCATGTCTTGCTAAAATTTGCGACTGTTCACTGGACAGTACCTTACACAAGCTGGCAGTCAAATGTCTAAAATCTCCTTTTTTGCTATGTAAGATACATTTTGGACAGAAAAGTTAGTCACAAGAGCTCATTTATTGCTAAGTTTGGTTATTAAGCAGCGCAATAAAATTATTGCCATCAACATTATATATTTATTTCGTCATTTCTTGGCTTAAAATAATTTCGCCAAAATTTTGGTAATAATTACGTTTTCATGTCTTGCTAAAATTGCCGACTGTTTAATGGACAGTATCTTAAACAAGCTGGCAGTCAAATGCCTAAAATATCGTTTTTTCTATGTAAGATAAATTTTGGACAGAAAAGTTAGTCACCAAATTTCTTTTATTGCTAAGATTTGGTCATTAAGCAGCGCAATAAAATTATTGCCATCAACATTCTATATTTATTTCGTCATTTCTTGGCTTAAAATAATTTCGCCAAAATTTTGGTAATAATTACGTTTTCATGTCTTGCTAAAATTTGCGACTGTTCACTGGACAGTATCTTAAACAAGCTGGCAGTCAAATGTCTAAAATCTCCCTTTTTGCTATGTAAGATAAATTTTTGACAGGAAAGTTTGTTACAAGAGCTCATTTATTGCTAAGATTTGGTTATTAAGCAGTGCAATAAAATTATTGCCATCAACATTCCATATTTATTTCGTCATTTCTTGGCTTAAAATAATTTCGCCAAAATTTTGGTAATAATTACGTTTTCATGTCGTCCTAAAATTGCCGATTGTTTAATGGACAGTATTTTAAACCAGTTGGCAATCAAAGGTCTAATATTTCGCTTTTTCTATGTAAGATAATTTTTGGGCAGAAAAGATAGTCACAAAATCTCATTTATTGCTAAGATTTGGTTTTTATGCAGCGCAATAAAAATTTGCCATCAACATTCTATATTTATTTCATCATTTCCTGGCTTAAAATAATTTCGCCAAAATTTTGGTAATAATTACGTTTTCATAACTTGCTAAAATTGCCGACTGGTTATTGGAGAGTTTCTTAAACCAGCTGGCAGTCAAATGTCTAAGTATTTTCTATGTAAGATAAACTTTGGTCAGAAAGTTTGTCACAAAATCTCATTTATGCTAAGATTTGGTTATTAAGCAGCGCAATAAAATTATTGCCATCAACATTATATATTTATTTCGTCATTTCTTGGCTTAAAATAATTTCGCCAAAATTTTGGTAATAATTACGTTTTCAAGTCTTGGTAAAATTTGCGACTGTTCACTGGACAGTACCTTAAACAAGCTGGCAGTCAAATGTCTAAAATCTCCTTTTTTGCTATGTAAGATAAATTTTGGACAGAAAAGTTAGTCACAAGAGCTCATTTATTGCTAAGATTTGGTTATTAAGCAGTGCAATAAAATTATTGCCATCAACATTCTATATTTATTTCGTCATTTCTTGGCTTAAAATAATTTCGCCAAACTTTTGGTAATAATTACGTTTTCATAACTTGCTAAAATTGCCGACTGGTTACTAGAGAGTTTCTTAAACCAGCTGGCAGTCAAATGTCTAAGTATTTTCTATGTAAGATAAACTTTGGTCAGAAAGTTTGTCACAAAATCTCATTTATGCTAAGATTTGGTTATTAAGCAGCGCAATAAAATTATTGCCATCAACATTCTATATTTATTTCGTCATTTCTTGGCTTAAAATAATTTCGCCAAAATTTTGGTAATAATTACGTTTTCATGTCTTGCTAAAATTGCCGACTGTTTAATGGACAGTATCTTAAACAAGCTGGCAGCCAAATGCCTAAAATCTCGTTTTTTCTATGCAAGATAAATTTTGGACAGAAAAGTTAGTCACCAAATTTCTTTTATTGCTAAGATTTGGTCATTAAGCAGCGCAATAAAATTATTGCCATCAACATTCTATATTTATTTCGTCATTTCTTGGCTTAAAATAATTTCGCCAAAATTTTGGTAATAATTACGTTTTCATAACTTGCTAAAATTGCCGACTGGTTACTGGACAGTTTCTTAAACCAACTGGCAGTCAAATGTCTAAGTATTTTCTATGTAAGATAAAATTTGGTCAAAAAGTTTGTCACAAAATCTCATTTTTTTTCAAGCGGACTAAAAGTACGTCATTTGTTTTCTCCATACGAACACCTAAAGTGGGCTTTCAAATCCTGAGACCAAAAAAGTAGCAAAAAAGTCCTAGGCAGTAAAAGTAAAGTCAAAAGTCACCGCTAGTGTCATGGTGGCGCATATATAAACGATTTTCATTCAAAAAAATTATTTTAATAATAGATGACACCAAATAAACCGATCTGAGTGTATTGTAATCTTTACATTCTTGTTGAAAAAACAAAGGACAGAAATACTCTCAGAGCACTCAAGAGCACCATCTGAAACCGTTATTAGTCGAAATCGCATAGGTTCTCGAATTCTGAATTCGTCTGTTAAATGTCATGCGCGTCATCATATTTATCTGTCAATGTGACATTTATTAATTTAGTATTGAAAATAATGCCACAAATTCTTAGTTTACCATAATCATTGGTTATTAATTAATACATTAAAACCATTGAACATTGAAAACCACCATTCTAACATATTCTATGTATTTTACAAATAATATACACAATTGGGTAAGTACCTAGACCCGCTTAAAGAGGATGAGAGAAAATTGCAAAACTGAACCACTTTGAAATAGATTTCTTATTTCTTGCATGCTTGAAAAAAAAATAGTATATGTTACTCGGAGTAAAAGGTCTTTTTGTGCTTCGCCCAGTTGCAGGCCTCAGCTTCGCTTCGGCCGTCAATCTCTGGGCTCAGCACGAAAAGACCCACTTTTACTCCTAGTGACATAATCTACTATTATGTTATGGTTATTAAGCAGCGCAATAAAATTATTGCCATCAACATTATATATTTATTTCGTCATTTCTTGGCTTAAAATAATTTCGCCAAAATTTTGGTAATAATTACGTTCTCATGTCTTGCTAAAATTGCCGACTGTTTAATGGACAGTATCTTAAACAAGCTGGCAGTCAAATGCCTAAAATCTCGTTTTTTCTATATAAGATAAATTTTGGACAGAAAAGTTAGTCACCAAATTTCTTTTATTGCTAAGATTTGGTCATTAAGCAGCGCAATAAAATTATTGCCATCAACATTCTATATTTATTTCGTCATTTCTTGAATTAAAATAATTTCGCCAAAATTTTGGTAATAATTACATTTTCATGTCTTGCTAAAATTTGCCACTGTTCACTGGACAGTATCTTAAACAAGCTGGCAGTCAAATGTATAAAATCTCCTTTTTTGCTATGTATGATAAATTTTGGACAGAAAAGTTAGTCACAAGAGCTCATTTATTGGTAAGATTTGGTTATTAAGCAGTGCAATAAAATTATTGCCGTCAACATTCTATATTTATTTCGTCATTTCTTGGCTTAAAATAATTTCGCCAAACTTTTGGTAATAATTACGTTTTCATAACTTGCTAAAATTGCCGACTGGTTACTAGAGAGTTTCTTAAACCAGCTGGCAGTCAAATGTCTACGTATTTTCTATGTAAGATAAACTTTGGTCAGAAAGTTTGTCACAAAATCTCATTTATGCTAAGATTTGGTTATTAAGCAGCGCAATAAAATTATTGCCATCAACATTATATATTTATTTCGTCATTTTTTGGCTTAAAATAATTTCGCCAAAATTTTGGTAATAATTACGTTTTCGTGTCTTGCTAAAATTGCCGACTGTTTAATGGACAGTATTTTAAACAAGCTGGCAGTCAAATGCCTAAAATCTCGTTTTTTCTATGTAAGATAAATTTTGGACAGAAAAGTTAGTCACCAAATTTCTTTTATTCCTAAGATGTGGTCAATAAGCAGCGCAATAAAATTATTGCCATCAACATTCTATATTTATTTCGTCATTTCTTGGCTTAAATAAATTTCGCCAAAATTTTGGTAATAATTACGTTTTCATAACTTGCTAAAATTGCCGACTGGTTACTGGACAGTTTCTTAAACCAGCTGGCAGTCAAATGTCTAAGTATTTTGTATATAAGATAAAATTTGGTCAGAAAGTTTGTCACAAAATCTCATTTATGCTAAGATTTGGTTATTAAGCAGCGCAATAAAATTATTGCCATCAACATTATATATTTATTTCGTCATTTCTTGGCTTAAAATAATTTCGCCAAAATTTTGGTAATAATTACGTTTTCATGTCTTGCTAAAATTGCCGACTGTTTAATGGACAGTGTCTTAAACAAGCTGGCAGTCAAACATCTAAAATCTCGTTTTTTCTATGTAAGATAAATTTTTGACAGAAAAGTTAGTCACAAAATCTCATTTATTGCTAAGATTTGGTCATTAAACAGAGCAATAAAATTGTTGCCATCAACATTATATACGTATTTCATCATTTTTTGGCTTAAAATAATTTCGCTCAAATTTTGGTAATAATTACGTTTGGAAAGCCAATGTGAGGCTTTCCTGACTTCCAATGAGAAAATCCGGGAGATATAAACCTCCACTAAGAAAAATGTTCAGAAAAATCAAATTTTTACGGAAAAGAGCCTTCAAAGTCAAGTACGACCTTCAGGAAATGTAAATCTTTTTTCCAATTCAGAAAACTGTTTTTTTTTCACTAAAGAATAGGAATTGGAGTTTTCAAAAAGGCTTTTTACTAGCAGGCGCAGCTAATATTTACAATTCTATAGAATTTCTAAATACATCTTCGACCAGCACATACTCATTTCATAAAAACTTTTAACTAGAAACTTCTTTCAAAATCCAAAATCTATTAAAAGACTCATCAAACTGGCTAGTACTTATTAATATTAACATCTGACCGGTTTCACTAAAATTGTACAAGGGTCAGAAATTGAAAGATTAGAATCAAATTTTGTGGGCAGAGCTTCATCCAGAATCCATAAGAGGTGGGTACTTTGTAAGGAAGGAGGTTTAGGACCAAGAAAAATTTAACTTGATATTACAAGAATTAAGGTAAAGCAGAAATCAGTTTACAATATACGGTCAATCTACTGTGGTTGGTGGAAATAAAAATCTGCTAAAGAGACAGTAGGTAGCTAGAATTTGCAATTTTTCAGAATCAGCGAAAAGCTATGGTAAAGCTGTAGTTTTCTTTTCAACGTTCAATTGTTTCGAGTTCAAAGCATGTGTCCTTGAGGACACAATTCAAATCAACTTGAGATATATTATTTACTGGCTTGATGAGTCATCAGAGACTTGGACATATTTTGAGTGTAGGTGGGGTATAACAATCTTCTCGCAACATTACAGCTTACAACTGAAGATCAAAGTTATATATATATTAAGAGGAAAGGAGAAATATCCCTCTCCACTTTGCTAATTAAAAAAAAAAGAGTTTTTTTAATTGCGTTTTTCATGGAAATTAGATACTTTCAAACCTCTATAAACGTAGCAAACTGAAGAGGAGTCAGATTAGTCCCATAAGTCAGTTTTTTGTGGTAAAATATTCGATTCTAAAGGACCCTAAAAATTTACCAATAAAGGTGTCTATTTAGTTTGATGATTAGAACGGAAGCATTTTGGAGGAACCAAACATAGAAACTGGGCCCTCTATCACCACAGAAGAGGTTGCAAATGCAATCAGGAAGCTTAAAAACAACAAAGCAGCAGAATCCGATGAAGTTTATGCTGATTTGCTAAAGCTCATAGAACAAAACCATCTGCGCATCATTACAGAGCTATCCAATTATATTTATGAGAGCGGCACAATTCCATAACAATGCCTGTTCTCAATATTTCTTCTCACACCGAAGAAAATCACAGCTAAAAAGTGCGAAGACTACAGATCCATTAGTCTAATAAGTCACGTTCTGCAAACATTCCTAAAAGTCATACATGAATGTATTTATCCCAAACTCGAAGAACATATCGGAGAGACACCATTCGGATTTAGGGACGGACTCGGGATACGGAAAGCATTGTTTAGGCTTAATGTTCTAATGCAAAGAGCACGCGATGTAAACTGCAATGTCTTTGCATGTTTCATCGACTTGAAGAAAGCTTTTGATAGAGTAAATCACACAAAGGTAGTGGAAATGTTCAGATACTTTTTAATAATCTAAGATACGCTGACGACACATTCCTAATTGCAGGCACAGCTGAGGGTCTCCAGAGAATAATAAACAGAGTAACAGAAGTTTACGAAACCTACAACATGTGCCTAAACACAAATAAAACAAAAGTTATGGTAATAGGCAAACAAGATATTGATGCCAGTTTTACGCAAACGGCTCCCAACTAGAAACGGTTACATCGATAAACTACCTGGGCACATTTCTTAACAACAAATAGGAACAAATCAATGAAATTAAGATCCGAATTGAGAAGAATGGAACAGCTTTTAATCTCATAAGACGCGTGCTGTGCAATTTAAATGTAGGCTTGCACCTCAGAGTCAGAGGTCTTAGTTGCTACGTTTTCTCAATACTAACATTGGGGGTGGAAGCTTGGACTCTGACTAACTTTGCATGTAAACTTCTGGAAGCATTTGAGATGTGGTGCTACAGACGCATGCTTAGAATATCATTGATTTACCATGTAACCAACCAAGCCATCATACAGCGTATGAGAAAACAGAAAGAGGTTTTAAACGCCATCGAGGAGCGGAAACTTTCAAATTTGGGACATATTATGCGAAACCTGAAATATAGCTTACTTCAACTTTATTCAGGGCAAGCTTGATGACAAACAAGGTCCTGGAAGACGACGAGTATCGTGGCTGCGAAATCTGAGACCATGGACAGAAATGACATCTATGGATCTGTTTCGGGCTGCAGCAAATAAAATCAGATGGGCCATAGTAATTCGTCTATCACCCAAACTATTGAACCAATGGGACCTCATTGGAGGAGGTGGGAGATTTACTGAAATCGGTCTACTCGTTCTAAAGTTATAGGAAAAGTTGTAAATTGAGAAAAAATGAGGACTGTTGATTGATGAGGATTTTTTTTATGCGGTTTTTGATCGATGTGAGACGAACATAATACAAACTTAATACGAGTTAGGTTAGTCTCAAAAGTGACCTTTTTAAGAGTGGTTTATTCCTCCTTGTGGTTATTGGACCCTAACTATAAGATATGGTGGGGGTTTCATGGATTATGGCCTGTTGAATAAAAAATAATGATAACTTTACAGGTATTTTATATGTCATAACTTAACACTTCCAGCTTTCATCCATCAGCTTTTCATCCACTGTCGAAACCCTCAGACAAGCTTTTTAGCCTCACTCTCTAATCCAGGCTTGGCCTCCCATTCCTCAGACCCATTACTGTCCAGACAAGGTCTGGTTAGATCAGGTTAAGTTTGAGTAATCGTAGGTAATCTTCTTGTTTCTCGGCTTATAAAGCATAGTCGCTCTTTGATTGTTGCCCAGGCTCCCCTCGCTAGATTAAGTAGATACTAATTGTACAAAATACATAGTGACATAAATATTACCCTAAGATTATTTATAGATGATGGAGAAACGGCTTCATTAAGCTCGCTTCTTTGATTGGTCACGCTGGTCGATAATGGTCGGCGTTGGAGTCAATGAATTGTCCGCCGCACACTCCAGATTTGAATACGGTTGATTTTTTTCGTACCGTCACGTATTCGGTAAGCCCTGCTCTTATTTGATTGGAATAGGAAAGTTTTGGTTTAGTTGCGTTGACGGCACGTTGTAGAGACCTGTCATTTTCAAACTTTATAGTGGGGGATACAGATTTATGGTATGACTTACCTTCTCGAGTTGCTGCATCTGATGGGTTAAAGTACTCCTGGCTTTGAGGAATTGAAGACCACCCACTAAAGTTTTGAGTCTACTGTCCATACCAGACACCTTAAATATACTAGCTTACTTAAATAGGTCGATTCCATGGGTGCCTAAAAATTGACTACTGAAGAGTCTATCTCCGAAACTATTCACCCAATTGGGACCTCTGTTAATGGGCATCGAAAAGAATAAAAATCTGTTGGATTCACTCAAATCGATCCACTCGTTCTAAAGTTATACCCCGTCAAAATATAAAATTAAGAAAAATGGAGGATTATCCTATTTGGTAAAAATTGGTAAAAAAAATCCTAACATTTTTTTGTGCTGTTTTTGATCGAAATAAGACCTTTTAAATCCCCCATAAACGTAAAAATCTTAATATGAGTCAGCTTAGTACCGTAAAGAATTTTTTTTGAAGTAGTAAAAAAGTGCTTAAATATTGACCACTGAAGGGTCTATCTCCGAAACCATTCCAATAGGACTTCCGTTGGTATAGGAGGTGAAAGATGACATCGAGAAAAATAAAAGCTGTTGTATTTACCCAAATCGCTGCAACTGTTACAAAGTTATAGCCCGTCCAATTGGTAAATTGAAAAAAAGAAAAAATGTCCCTCTTTGGCCATTAAAAAAAAAATGCATATTTTTTTACGATGTTTTTGACCGAAGTAAGTCCATTTCAATCCCTTTTAAACGGAAAACACTTAATTCGAATGAAATTAGTCCCAATAGTAATTTTTTTAAAAATGACAAAATAATTGATTTTAAAAGTGTCTAAAAGTCGTCCAGCAAAAAGTTCTATCTAGGAAATTATTCAAACAATGGCACTTTCCCTTAGATGAGAGGAAAAAGGACATTAAGTAGAGCATCATGATACTTCGCGTCCTTATAGATATAGGTGTAGAAAGTATTGCGGGTGTAGGACTGGAAAAATGCACTTCACACTTTCGAAATTAACAACGTTTCGATCCTTTATTGGATCTTCATCAGGGCTTTTTCAGTGAGTGAAGACAGTCGAGTTGTAAGGTATAAAATTCTTATCCATTAAAACACGCGTAAAGTCTATGGCTGGTTTAAGAACATGTGGCATTCAAGTAGCCTTAGAGTGAACGAAAAGGATCGAAACGTTGGTAATTTCGAAAGTGTGAAGTGCATTTTTCCAGTCCTACGCCCGCAATACTTTCTACACCTATTAAGTAGAGCATAACAGTGTTGTGTTCACTCAGAACTCTCCACTTTTTCTAAAGTTATAGGTCGTCAAAAATGTAAATTGAGAAATGTCCTGATAACCTACCCTTAAATTTAGAAAAAAAAAAATTTTTTTTATGCTTTTTTTGCTCAGAATTAAGACGACCGCAATCCTTTAAGCACGTAGCAAACTTATTTATTATGATAATATATAATTTGAAATAATACTCATTCTTTCTGTTCAGTTTTTTATTGAAATATTTTTCTTGATTAAACATTTTCTTCCAACCCTTTGTCTTTTTTTTACCTTATTTTAACCTTCACTTACAGTTTTGGTTTCTTCGTTTCTCTCAAAAATTTTATTTTCCTCGTTTACTTTGACATGTTTTTTCGTAATATTCTGTAACTTCTGCTTTATTTCTTCTTTTTGTTATCTCGATTTTCTACTTTAAGTTTTTCTTCACCCCTTCATGTCGATGTTTTATATTCCAACTTTTCGCTCCTACTCATTCCTTCAGTTCAGTTTTTTATTGAAATGTTTTTCTTGACTAAAAATATTCTTCTAACCCTGTGTGTTTTTCTTTACGATTTTTTATTCTTCACTTACCGTTTTGTTTTCTTCGTTCCTCTCAAAAATTTTATTTTCCCCGTTTACTTTGACTTCTTTTTTCTTAATATGCTGTACCTTCCGCTTTATTTCTTCTCTTTACTATCTCGAGCTTCTACTTTAAATTTTTTCTTAGTTTTTCCGGTCTAGCTGATTTTTCCAACTTTCAGCTTCTTCATCCCTTCAGCTCAATCTTTTGTATCTCAAATTTTTGCTCCTACTCATTCTTTCTTTTCAGTTTTTATATAAATTTTTGCTTGACTACAAATTTTCTTCCAACCCTGTGTACTTTCATTTTTCTTCTAGGATTTTTTATGTTTCACTTGCAGTTTTCTCGTACTTTCATTTTTCTTCTAGGATTTTTTATGTTTCACTTGCAGTTTTGTTTTATTTGTTCCTCCAAAAATTGTATTTTCGCCGTTTTCGTTGACTTATCTTTTCCTTAATTATCTTTACCTTCTGCCCTCTTTCTTTTATTCATTATTTTGTGTTTTAATTTTACGTTTTTCTTACTTTTTTCGCTATCTTACTCTTGTCGAATAGTTTAATCTCTCGTGCCGTGTCTTCGTATTTGTTCTGTAGTTTTATAGTTGTTACAGAACTAACAGACACCATAAACACATTTTGCATCATGCAAGCAATTTTTAACTGGCCATTATCATTCGCCAGATTTTTGGCGCTGATGATGGCTTAGAGCCGAAACCGGTCCGCCAAAAAAGGATAATCCTACGTCTACACAAAGTATATGTCTTTCTTGCTCTTCTTGTTTTGACATCCTACATACGGCAGTAACCCGCCGGTTTTTAGTTTTTTTTTAAACAAAAAAAGCCACAGTAATGAAGTAGATGTTCTCTTTTATTTAAAAGAGTAAATTTTCGAAAGTGTTGAATCAATAGACCTTTTCAAGACAAGAATTCACTATGATCGGTTTTTTCGTTCTAAAATTCGGTCAAAGATGGAAATTAATTAACAAAAACGTGATAGACGTGATACTCCAACCTTCAATCGATAAAACAAAATTGAAATAGGTTTTTGATTGTGTTTTTCAGAAGTGGATTACAGTTCTATAAAAGCCCAACAAACTTAATTCGAATAATATTATCCCCTTTTGTGATTTTATCTCTAAAGTTATGAAACCAATGGGACTTTATTTCGTAGGAGAAAAACAAAGACATCAAGAAGAGTAACAGGCAGGCCGGAATCCAAATTGGATAATTTTTTCCAATTCAGAAAAAATATTAAAATATTATTTAAGACTGTGAAGGCTTTCACGGCCGCTCAAAATACAATCTAAAGTGTTTTCCGGGCTTTGAAGCCGTGGTCCAATGGAATTTCTTCCTGATGTTTCGTCTACAGCTGCGGCAGATATTATCAAGTGCGATGAGGCAATCTCCTGTGCTTGCCGACGTTGACTGATTCGACTGTGGTCTCAGTGGTATTTATTCCACTGCCATCGCGCTGCAGTGGAGGGAGTGGTAAATGAAAGCGCAAATGAACTGGTCTACCCTACATTGACAAAGTAACAAGCCACTGCAAAAGCACAATGTTAAAAGTGTCTTTAAACCCACTGGTACAATACAACAGAGCTAGAGATCGGCCAAAGACCGCAGAAATTCCTTATCGGCACCCGAAGTTTAACTAGTTCCATGCAGCAGTTCCAGGTACCACAAAACGCAGTGTCAACACGAGGATTACGAAACACAAGAGGAGTTGCAGGCTAGGACAAACACAAAAGTCAGCAGTAGCAGAGCACGGCTCTTCGAAGGTCTCGACGTGCTTTTCAACGAGGTCGATATCTTATATCAATCGCAGCGTTTCTCTGGGAGACTAACGCGAGAGGCCACTGAGATCTTCAAACACGACAACAATTTCAACAAGAAGGAGGAAATTACGTTTCTAAACGCAGACTGGAAGCGAGTTCTACGACATACTTCAAGTGCGCCGAAACACCGCGCTACCGCTACCCCCACTCCAGTCCCTCCTTCGCAGCGCGACGGCGCGGAATAAATACCACGGAGCTCACCACAGTCGAATCAGTCAACGTCGGGAAGCACGGGAGATCACTTCGCCCTTCGCGTCATCGCTTTTGATGTTTTCCGCAGCTGTAGACGTAAAAATACTTAAATTTTCATCATTGAAAGTTGAGAGGATTATGGAACATTTACAAGGGGGGTAAAAGTTCCATAAAAGTCACACCAAAAAAAATGTTGACCAATTTTAAGTTTAAAATGCCTCTTTTTTTCTTAGAAATTACTAGTGTTTGCAAAATGTTTACTAAATTTTTACAATTTTATTGCAAATTTTAGTTTCACCATTGATAGTTGAAAAAAACAATTGAAAGTTAAAAAAAAAATGTTGACTAATTTGAAGTTTATAGTTCCGGCGGATATCGCCGCCATTTTTTAGGTGCCCACTGCTAAAAAAGTGGGATCAAACTGTAAAATACAGGAAAGTCTTTTCAGATGTAACATTTTTAACCGGCGTTGGTGTAGACAAAACATTTTGAATAAAAAGCTTCAAAGTAAATACTAATAAAATTTGTAATTAAATTTTTGTGATATAGCATCTTCGGTTTGCTGCTCTAGAGCATTTTGCGAACATTTCTAACTTTAAATCTGATTCAGATAGAAGAGAATAGAGATACCCTCGGACTGCTCTAGAACATCAAGCCAACAATGCTATTAATTACGTCATACTGCGCATGCGAATCGCGCGAGTGTTACAGTGCGGATTTTCAATGGAACAAGCGCTCCTTGGGAGCGTTTTTGATTAATTAAATTAACGAATTTAAATTTTCGAGTTGGCAGCACTGGTCGTAAAACTCGATTCCAGTCTGCAATTAGAGACGTAGTTTCGTCTTTACTGTTAAAATTATTGCCGTGTGTAAAGATCTCAATCAATCGCTCGAGAGACCATTCAGATCTTTAAACACGACAACAATTTCAACAGAAACGAGGAAATTACTTTTCTGAATGCAGACTGGAAGCGAGTTCTACGACATACTGCAAGGGCGTCGACACCGCGCGCCTCCGCTACCCCCACGCCAGTCCCTCCACTGCAGCACGATGGCAGGGGATTAAATACCACGAAGCTCACCACAGTCGAATCAGTCAACGTCGAGAAGCGCGGGAGATCACTTCGCTCATTGCTTCATCGCCTTTCATAATGTCTACCGCAGCTGTAGACGAAACGTCAGGAAGGAATTCCATTGGACTACGGCTTCAAAGCTCGGAAAATACTTTAGATTGTAATATATTTTAAATTTGAAATTAAGAAATAATTGCAAAATTTAATGAAATGGGCTCAAAAATTCGTGCTGTTTTTAAGTAAAAAGCTGACGGTAATGGAGTTTCCAAGTGAAAACTTGTAAATGTTTTCAAAATTTAAAAAACTAACAAATGTTTTATTTTCCTGAAGAAAAAAGAAAAGCTGTTTTATAAGTAGTGCAAAAAATTCACTTTTTTCAATGATTTTTAATGCAAAAAGTTCCTCTTTTTGGACTAAAAACCTTCGGTCTGGTTTAACAATTTTCACGTTGCGTGCAGAAAAGATGCGCTTTTTGCACTAAGTAACTATTTTTATTTACGCTAATAATTTCCGGCAGAAACTGTGTACCAATTTTACATTTTTCGTAAATTAGTGGAAAAAATTCGGCAACAGCGTTCTACGCAAACCTGAACTTACCTAAACTAACAGAATTCAAAGGGGGAACTTTTTGGCTAATTTTGCATCGCAAGCTAAAAATGAGAATAAAAAAAAACACCAGTATTCTGACTTTCTGAGTTTATTCTTTGCCAATATTAAGTGTCTTGCAAGTCTCCTTCCACACTTCCTCAACCAACTTAACGTCGATAGAAGAGTAAGGCGGTACCAAGGCGCACTCTTCAAAATGGCCGCCGGATAATCGCTCTAGACCCGGCTCTGTTGCTGCATAAATTATTGTTTGGGCTCCATCTTCGGGGGTCTGAAACAAGCAAATTGAGGTTTTCGTTCATTTTCCACAAGAGATTTGTTTCCACCAACAAACCACTTTCATTAAAATTATAAACTAATTGGAGAAACGCTTCCTGTTGGCGTTTGGGATAACTCCGAAATTGTTTTTATTTTGTTAATCCCAACTGTTCGAACAAACGAAATCCAGACCGAAGCGAACCTAAGCTTGGGTGGGTTGTAATTGAAAAAGTTCTCTTTTTCCCTTTGTTGGTTAATTCCAAATAAATCTTAATATTGTTCTTCACCTTAAAGGTAAAATAAGCCACAAATTCTAGAAGTGCCTTTCGCCATCCCTTTAATCTTCGAAATATGTCGGTTTTTATGGCTCCTGGATGAAGCGAAAACACCCCTATCTGGTCCTCTAGAAACAAAAGCCACTGATATATGAAACTGATATATGTATCAAGGCAAGTTAGGGACCTTTTAGAATGGCAGCTAGCTTAACAGTAAACAAAATGTTGCACAATTTAGAGTTTGCATACGTTCCGTAGCTTCCAGCATATTGGTTTAGGTTACGAGGATCAAATTTACCTACTTTGGCCATCATAGAAGCCACATTTACAATACGGCCGCCCTTGGACCTTCGCATTAAGTCTGAAAATATTTAATATCTGCCCTAGTATTGAGGTGTATAAGCAAGATTACCAAGAAGCAAATGTGTAAATAACGTAGGTCCGAAATAGTTGATTTGCATTAATACTTGTAAGCCATCTGAAGAGGTTTTATCTGCCAAACCAGCAGCCCCCGCATTGTTGACCAGTATATCCAGTCTTTCTTCGGTGCTTAAGATATCTGCTGCGCAAGCCCTGACTGAGGTTAAAGATGCAAAATCGATCTAAAAGTTTCTAATAAGTAAGACGAAAAGTATGCTGTGTGAAGGAAGGTACCAATTTGACCGCAATATTGCTATTTTTAGTGAGTTTTATGATTTCTTCCTTAGCTTTTTCAGCTTTGCTTTTATCTCGACAGGCCAGCATAACTCTGGCTCCTCGTTTAGCAAATTCCAAAGCAGCACAAAACCCTATTCCTACAAACACGAAAAATTAAAAGTGCACCAGAGCTAATAAAGAGGTGTCTACCTGAGTTGCCCCCAGTAACTACTACAGTTTTTCCAACCAAACACCCATGATTTGCACATCTCTTTGTGCTGTGAACAAAGTAAATTTTGACCAAAAAAAGCAGTATGAAAAAGCCCACGATCGCGTTCACAAACATGACCCTGTTTTGATTGTTTTGAGAGTCAGTTTGAAATGGTTGTACGTAAATAAACAATTGGAAATATTTGATTTCAATGGGAGTTTTTGCATGACGGCAAAACTGCCTCGTGTTTCTGACTGAATATAAAAAGTTGTTCCTTTAAATTTAGAATGCAACTCTAACAAACGTCAGGAAGCTGAAACCTAATTTTCCAACTCGTTCTCTTCGTATATTTGACAAGTTTCTTGGATTTTTCGAGGGCACTTTTCTACGTGGGGGCCAAGTTAAATATGCCAGTCTGAATACATTATTTATATTACACTCGGCATGAACCGTGTCACCCTCTATATGACGAGAGTTGGAACGCAAATGTATGTAAATTAAATAAGCGATGTGGCTAAATTATGTTTTCCCATTGCGAAGTTTTGGTACAATAGTCCGGAATTTAGATTACGTACGCTTTAAAACCAACCAGTTACATGTGAAACGTCAAGTACTAAATAACGAACCTTGTAATGATGGTAATTGGTTTGTAACCAATGTTTTTTTTAGGTTTGATGGGTAAGCATTTGTTAAGTAATACTGCCTCCTTTAAGATCTTATCTATGCTATTATGTAATACCTTTTTTAATTAATTTACTTTATGGGAGGCTTTAATAACAAGACGGTCCGGCTTTGGGTTAGAGTAATTAAGACACCTAGGGCATTAGGAAGATAATAACGCTTATAAGGCCGATAGTGTGAACCTCAAAGGCTCTGCATTCTCCCAAGAAGTTATATCCCTTAATTCCGATGGTGCCTGCAACCTTTAATGTCCCACCGATTTTTGATTATTTTTTACATAATACTAATATTTTCACATGTTAGATCCAAATTGGGCTGATTAAAAAAAAATAGAATGAATGACAAATTATTTAATATCAAACCATTTTAAGTCAATCTAAAATGTTTTCCGGGCTTTGAATCCGTGGTCCAATGGAATTTCTTCCTGACGTTTAGTCTACAGCTACGGCAAACATTGTCAAATGTGATGAGGCAATGGGCGAAGTGACCTTCCGTGCTTTCCGACTTTGACTGATTCGACTGTGGTGAGCTCCGTGGTATTTATTTACCCGACTGCTGTCATGGTAACGCAGATGCATTATCACGCAAGAGTAGATAAGGAGAGTGTCGACACTGCCAACGAGTAGAACAAAGAGGACTGAAAAGGATTGACGTCGACGAACATTGGACCGCTGAACAAATGAAGGCCGAACAAACAACCGATAATGCTGTGGGGTTAATACGTCAAAATGGAAGATGGAAAATCAAAGACCTGATTGGAAGGACATAGCAGATAAGAGCCCGGAAGTAAAAGCTATGTGGGCTCAATGGGATTCCTTGGCAATTCAGAATGGTTTACCGAAGAGGACTTCGGGAAAAGTAAAAAGTCTCCGTATGAGACAAAAAAGGAGACTTCACACGTACAATATAGCTCAATTTTTCAAAATGCAAATAAAATCTTTTTTTTGCAGGTACTGTAAAAACGACTGGTTCAAAGCTAGTGTTGTGGCACCTCGTCTAAAAGAAAATCTTGGGAACTCCTAATTTGCTGACCCATAAGAAATCCATTTATTACGGAAAATTTTGCTGACCCGTCAAAAATTGTTGCTGACCGCTATGCAGGGTGATAGATGAGAGTGTCTTACATATAATATATGAATTTAGTAAACAGCGGGCCGCAAATCGCTTAGTTACACCCCTGGAAAACTTTGAAAGTGAGATTTTTTTGCTGACCCTTTACAAATTCTTGGTGACCTGTAAACAGGGAGATAGCTGAGACTGAATTACATATTATGTAACATCGGGCTGAAAATCATTTAGTTACAGCCATGGAAAACTTTGAAAGTGAGGTTTTTTTGCTGACCCGTTAGAAATTCTTGCTGACCGGTATACAGGAAGATAGCTTCGATTGAATTACATATTATGTACGAACTTCATATACATCGGGCTGAAAATCACTTCGTTACGGCCCTGGAAAACTTTGAAAGTGAGATTTCTTTGCTGACCCGTTAGAAATTCTTGCTGACCGCTATACAGGGTGATAGATGAGAGTGTCTTACATATAATATACGAATTTAGTAAACATCGGGCCGAAAATCACCTAGTTACGGCCCTGAAAAACTTTTAAAGTGAGATTTTTTTGCTGACCCGTTAGAAATTCTTGCTAACCGCTATACAGGGTGATAGATGAGAATGTCTTACATATAATACACGAATTTAGTAAACATCGAGCCGAAAATCGCTTAGTTCCACCCCTGGAAAGCTTTGAAAGTGAAATTTTTTTGCTGACCCGTTAGAAATTCTCGCTGACCCCTATGCAGGGTGATAGATGAGAGTGTCTTGCATATAATATACGAATTTAGTAAAAAGCGGGCCGAAAATCGCTTAGTTACACCCCTGGAAAACTTTGAAAGTGAGATTTTTTTGCTGACCCGTTACAAATTCTTGCTGACCGGTATACACGGAGATCGCTGAAACTGAATCACACATTATATACGAATTTCATAAACATCGGGCCGAAAATCACTTAGTTACGGCCCTGAAAATCTTTGAAAGTGAGGTTTCTTTGCTGACCCGTTAGAAATTCTTGCTGAGCGGTACACAGGGTGATACCTGAGAGTGTCCTACATATTATGTACGAACCTAATAAACATCGGGCCGAAAATCACTTAGTTATGGCCCTAGAAAACTTTAAAAGTCAGATTTTTTTGCGGGCCCGTTAGAAATTCTTGCTGACCGCTGTGCAGGGTGATAGATGAGAGTGTCTTACATATAATATTCGAATTTAGTAAACATCGGGCCGAAAATCGCTTAGTTACACCCCTGGAAAACTTTGAAAGTGAGATTTTTTTGCTGGCCCGTTACAAATTCTTGCTGACCCGTATACGGGGAGATAGCTGAGACTGAATTACATATCATGTACGAACTTCATAAACATCGGGCTGAAAATCACTTAGTTACGGCCCTGGAAAACTTTGAAATTGAGATTTTTTTGCCGACCCGTTAGAAATTCTTGCTGACCGCTATGCAGGGTGATACCTGAGAGTGTCCTACATATTATATACGAATTTAGTAGACATCGGGCCGAAAATAACTTAGTTACGTCCCTGGAAAACTTTAAAGAGAGATTTCTTTGCTGACCCGTTACAAATTCTTGCTGACCCGTATACAGGGAGATAGCTGAGACTGAATTACATATTATGTAACATCGGGCTGAAAATCGCTTAGTTACAGCCCTGGAAAACTTTGAAAGTGAGATTTCTTTGCTGACCCGTTAGAAATTCTTGCTGACCGCTATGCAGGGTGATACCTGAGAGTGTCCTACATATTACGACCCGTTAGAAATTCTTGCTAACCGCTAGTCAGGGTAATAGATGAGAGTGTCTTACATATAATATACGAACTTAGTAAACATCGGGTCGAAAATCACTTAGTTACGGCTCTGGAAACTTTCAAAATGAGATTTCTTGGCTGACCCGTTAGAAATTCTTACTGACCGGTATACATGGTGATACCTGAGAGTGTCCTGCATATTACATACGAATTTAGTAAACATCAGGCCGAAAATCACTTAGTTACGGCCCTGGAAAACTTTAAAAGTGAGATTTTTTTGCTGACCCGTTAGAAATTCTTGCTGACCGCTATACAGGGTGATAGATGAGAGTGTCTTACATATAATACACGAATTTAGTAAACATCGGGCCGAAATTCGCTTTGTTACACCCCTGGAAAGATTTGAAAGTGAAATTTTTTTGCTGACCCGTTAGAAATTCTCGCTGACCGCTATGCAGGGTGATAGATGAGAGTGTCTTGCATATAATATACGAATTTAGTAAACAGCGGGCCGAAAATCGCTTAGTTACACCCCTGGAAAACTTTGAAAGTGAGATTTTTTTGCTGACCCGTTACAAATTCTTGCTGACCGGTATACACGGAGATCGCTGAAACTGAATCACACATTATGTACGAATTTCATAAACATCGGGCCAAAAATCACTTAGTTACGGCCCTGAAAATCTTTGAAAGTCAGATTTTTTTGCTGACCCGTTAGAAATTCTTGCTGACCGCTATACAGGGTGATAGATGAGAGTGTCTTACATATAATACACGAATTTAGTAAACATCGGGCCGAAAATCGCTTAGTTACACCCCTGGAAAGATTTGAAAGTGAAATTTTTTTGCTGACCCGTTAGAAATTCTCGCTGACCGCTATGCAGGGTGATAGATGAGAGTGTCTTGCATATAATATACGAATTTAGTAAACAGCGGGCCGAAAATCGCTTAGTTACACCCCTGGAAAACTTTGAAAGTGAGATTTTTTTGCTGACCCGTTACAAATTCTTGCTGACCGGTATACACGGAGATCGCTGAAACTGAATCACACATTATGTACGAATTTCATAAACATCGGGCCGAAAATCACTTAGTTACGGCCCTGAAAATCTTTGAAAGTGAGGTTTCTTTGCTGACCCGTTAGAAATTCTTGCTGACCGGTATACAGAAAGACAGCTGAGATTGAATTACATATCACGTTGGAACTTCATAAACATCGAGCTGAAAATCACTTAGTTACGGCCCTGGAAAACTTGGAAAATGAGATTTCTTTGCTGACCCGTTAGAAATTCTTGCTGACCGGTATACAGGGTGATACCTGAGAGTGTCCTACATATTATATACGAACCTAATAAACATCGGGCCGAAAATCACTTAGTTACGGCCCTAGAAAACTTTAAAAGTCAGATTTCTTTTGCGGACCCGTTAGAAATTCTTGCTGACCGCTGTGCATGGTGACAGATGAGAGTGTCTTACATATAATATTCGAATTTAGTAAACATCGGGCCGAAAATCGCTTAGTTACTCCCCTGGAAAACTTTAAAAGTGAGATTTTTTTGCTGGCCCGTTACAAATTCTTGCTGACCCGTATACAGGGACATAGCTGAGACTGAATTACATATCATGTACGAACTTCATAAACATCGGGCTGAAAATCACTTAGTTACGGCCCTGGAAAACTTTGAAAGTGAGATTTCTTTGCTGACCCGTTAGAAATTCTTGCTGACCGCTATGCAGGGTGATACCTGAGAGTGTCCTACATATAATATACGAATTTAGTAGACATCGGGCCGAAAATAACTTAGTTACGTCCCTGGAAATCTTTAAAGAGAGATTTCTTTGCTGACCCGTTACAAATTCTTGCTGACCCGTATACAGGGAGATAGCTGAGACTGAATTACATATTATGTAAGATCGGGCTGAAAATCGCTTAGTTACAGCCCTGGAAAACTTTGAAAGTGAGATTTCTTTGATGACCCGTTAGAAATTCTTGCTGACCGCTATGCAGGGTGATACCTGAGAGTGTCCTACATATTATATACGAATTTAGTAGACATCGGGCCGAAAATCACTTAGTTACGGCCCTGGAAAACTTTGAAAGTGAAATTTTTTTGCTGACCCGTTCAAATTCTTGCTGACTAGTATGCACGGAGATAGCTGAGACTGGACTACACATTATGTACGAATTTCATAAAAGTCTGGTGGAAAATCACTTACGGCTCTAGAAAACATAACATGTGAGATTTTTTGGTGGGCCGTTAGAAATTCTTGCTGACCGGCATGCAGGGATACTATATAACTAAATGAGTTTCGGCCCGATGTTTATGAAATTCGTACATAATGTGTGATTTAGTTTCAGCTATCTCCCTGTATACCGGTCAGCAAAATTTGTAAAGGGTCTGCAAAAAATCTCACTTTGTATGTTTTCCAGGGCCGTAATTAAGTGATTTTCGGCCCGATGTTTATGAAGTTCGTACATAATACGCGATTCAGTTTCAGCTATCTCCCTGTGTGTACCAGTCAGCAAGAATTTCTAACGGGTCAGCAAAGAAATCTCACTTTCAAAGTTTTCAAGGGCCGTAACTAAGTGATTTTCGGCCCGATGTTTATGAAATTCCTTGACAATATGTGATTCAGTTTCAGCTATCTCCCTGTCTACCGGTTAGCAAGAATTTGTAACGCATCAGCAAAAAAATCTCACTCTCAAAGTTTTCCAGGGGTGCAACTAAGCGATTTTCGGCCCGATGTTTACTAAATTCGTATATTATATGTAAGACACTCTCATCTATCACCCTGCATAGCGGTCAGCAAGAATTTCTAACGGGTCAGCAAAAAAATCTCAATTTTAAAGTTTTCCAGGGCCGTAACTAAGTGATTTTCGGCCCGATGTTTATGAAGTTCGTACATAATGTGTAATTCAGTCTCAGCTATCTCCCTGTATACCGGTCAGCAAGAATTTCTAACGGGCCAGCAAAAAAATCTCACTTTTAAAGTTTTCCGGGGCCGTAACTAAGTGATTTTCGGCTCGATGTTTACTAAATTCGTATATAATATGTAGGACACTCTCAGGTATCACCCTGTATACCGGTCAGCAAGAATTTCTAACGGGTCAGCAAAGAAATCTCACTTTCAAAGTTTTCCGGGGTCGTAACTAAGTGATTTTCGATCCGATGTTTACTAAATTCGTGTATGATATTTAGGACACTCTCGGGTATCACCCTGCATAGCGGTCAGCAAGAATTTCTAACGGGTGAGCAAAGAAATCTCACTTTCAAAGATTTCCAGGGCCGTAACTAAGTGATTTTCGGCCCGATGTTTATGAAATTCGTACATAATATGTGATTCAGTTTCAGCTATCTCCCTGTATACCGGTCAGCAAGAATTTGTAACGGGTCAGCAAAAAAATCTCACTTTCAAAGTTTTCCAGGGTCGTAGCTAAGTGATTTTCGACCCGATGTTTACTAAATTCGTATATGATATGTAGGACACTCTCATCTATCACCCTGCATAGCGGTCAGCAAGAGTTTCTAACGGGTCAGCAAAAAAATCTCACTTTTAAAGTTTTCCAGGGCTGTAACTAAGTGATTTTCGGCCCGATGTTTACTAAATTTGTATATAATATGTAGGACACTCTCAGCTATCACCCAGCATAGCGGTCAGCAACAATTGGGTCAGCAAAATGTTCCGTAATAAATGGATTTCTTATGGGTCAGCAAATTAGGGATATCCGAAAATCTTGTGGTTTAAATGATAGAGCTTAGTGAAAAATAAAATTATGCCACTAGGAAAAACTGGCAACACTAGAGAAGGTTTGCAACCAATAAATTAGTTTACATTTCTTAAAATAAGTAAAAACCTTTTGGTGTAGAAGCACTAAAATCGTAAAAATAAAAGAAACCACTTCACACCTATATCACTGCAATATTTTGAAAAACGTATTCAAAAAGATAATTCTAGTATCTCAAAAACGGCTGCATCATACCTAATGTTGTGACACCTCATCCAAAAGGAAATTTTGTGATCTAAATGATAGAACTTAGAAATAGGGAAAGCCTCGACGGGAAAAGTGCTACGCTCTAGTTTGTCGTACCAGACTAGAGACAAGTAGACGGAAAGATGTCTTGCGAGAAGTGCACAATGGAATGTCTGGAGACCAATTTGGAGTGAATAAGACCCTGGATAGAATTTAGGAAATGTGCTACTTGGTGAATTGCCGGGATGACGTCGAAGAGTGGTGCACCAATTGTGATACCTGCCGCTGCGTAAAAGGACCCCAAAAGAAAGACTAGGGAGCAAATGAAGCAACACAATATTGACGCCTCATTTGAAAGATTGCGATCGACATGGCAGGTCCTTTTCCAGAAACGAACGATGGCAACAAATACATATTAGTTGCCATGGATTATTTAAGTAAATGGCCTGAAGCTTATGCACTCCCAAATCAGGAAATTAACACGGTGGCAAGGGTCTTGGTTGACGAATTCTTCAGTAAATTCAACTTTTCAACAAGATCATGGAACTTCTGGGAATCCGCAAAACAAGGACAATTCCGCTCCATCCACAACCAGATAGCTTCAATCGAACCATGGAACAATATCTCTGCAAAATGATAGCGGACCACCAGAAAGATTGGAACAAATTTCTGCCTCTTCTAATGATGGATTACGGAGGTGCAGTGCATAACACGACAGAACATACCCCTGCCAAGGTTATACTTGGTAAACAACTTCGTCTTCCTGTAGATTTGGTGTAGGGATCACCAGAGAACCGGTGCAAGATGTCCAGAACTATGATGATGACTTTGAGAAAGATTAAAGGAAATCCATCGAAACTTGGGGACAAAGATTAAAATTTCCAGCGATCGGGTGAAAGCCAGATATGACCTAAGGGCGAATTTTGCAGGATTTAAGGCACTTGGTGTGGCTGTACATTACACAGAGGAAGATAGGAAAGTCTCCCAAGGTAACTTTAAGTTGGGATGGTCCATATACAGTCATCAAACGAATCAACGACGTGGTATACAGGATTCAAAGTATAGAGCAAAGATGAAAGTGGTTCATTTTAAACGGTTAAACACTTACAGTCGTGGAGATTTCTTTGATCGGGAAGAACGAAGAGAAGGCAACGTTACGCCCGACCGTCAGTCCACAGAGATTCGGGCCGAAGCGGCAACGCCGGGCGCCGACCGCGACGTCGGGAACTCATCTAGACTAAACGAGAATCGGGAACATTCGCCTCCGTTCTCGAAAGTACAAGAGTGTGTTCAGGCCGCGTATATAAACTAGCGAGCTGCGCGAGATCGAATAGATATTACAGTGTAGTGAATAAGCGGATGAGCGAACAGTGCGAATTGTTAGTAGAGAGTAATTTTGTTTTAATGGTGTTGTAATAGTTAAATATGTAAATAAAAGTGTATAATTAATTGACGATAAATTATTAGAACCCGTATCCCGTATAACTATTACCTCCTGCTATATATATGATTGATTTTTTGGCAAATTTTGGGTCAAAAGATCTGCTAAAAGCATCTTTTTAAGGCATTCTGATTGTATGAGTTTGGTGTCTTTCCTCCAGTATTCTTTAAGTGCATTGTTGCCAATGCCAATTCAGCTTCTTTTACCTCCCATCACAGAAAGTCTCGCAAGTTCATTACATGGGAAAATAGACCCTTTCAGGTCAGTGGTGGATTTTTAGGTTTTTTTAGAATGTGCTTTGGAGGAATGTAGGAAAAAGTTCAGTTATGGGTCTAATTCCACTCTTATTATGTTTGTTACGTTCATAGGGGATAGAACACAATACCTCATTTCGGTCAAAAACAAAAATTACCATCAATTTTTCGAAGTTGACCAAAGGGAGGGTATTGGCTCTTTTTTCTCAATTTTCAAATTTGACATCGTGTAATTTTAGAACGAGTGGAACAATAAGAGTGAATCCAACGTTTTTTTGTTCTCTTTGAGGTCCTCTTCGACCATCTTCGACCAAAGGAAGTCCCGTAGGTTCAATAGTTTGGGAGGTAGCCCCGTTCAGTGGTCGATTTTTAGCTTCCTTTAGAATGTTCTTTGGAAGCACGTAGAAAAAATCCACATATGGATCACACTCTTATTATGTTTGTTACATTCGTAGGGTATTGGAATTTCTTCATTCCGGTCAATAAGAAAATGTACCATTAATTAAACCAGTTGACCAAAAGGTATTGGCTCTTTTGGGCATGAATTCAATGGTTTGTTTGTTCTTTTCGATGTCATCTTCCACCGTCTACCAAAGGAACTTCCGTAGGTTCAGTAGTTTGAAAGATAGTCCCCTTCAGTGGTACCAAAGGAGGACCTGTAGGATTAATAGTTTGGGAGGTAGTCCCCTTCAATGGTCGATTTTTAGGTACTTTTAGAATGTGCTTTTAAGGCTTTAAAAAAAAGTTTACTCACCTATGTTGGCTAAGATCATAGAGGATTGAAATCACCTCATTTATGTCAAAGACAACAAAAAAAAGGACCACCAATTTTTCGAAATTGAGCAAAGGTTACCCTATCTTTGGTCAATTTCTTTCCCTCTTTCTTCTGCATTTCCAACTTTGACCCTCCTGTAGCTTTAGAACGTGTGGACCGATTGAAGTGAGTCCAACTGTTTTTTGTTTTTGTTGATGCCCTCTTCCACCGCCCACAAATGGAAATCCCATTGGTTCAATAGTCTTGGATATAGACCCGTTCGGTTGAATTTGGGCACTTTTAGAATCGATTTTCTTACTACTTTCAAAAACTCACTTACAAGACTGTTTTTAGTCGTATTAAGTTTGCTACGTTGATGGGGCATTGAAATTGTCCAATTTCGATCAAAAACAGCATAAATAAAATAAAATTTCCCAAAACTTTTTTGAAAATAACTAATTGGAGTGAATCTACTAGGTTTATGTTCTTTTTGACGTTCTCTTTTACTTTCCACCAAAGAACCCCCACCAACGAAGTAGAATGAATTTTCTTAACAGCTCAAATACCGACATTAATTTGGGGCTAATCTGATCATGGCCTTCGCTTCCTCTTCTGTTAGATGAATAACTAGAGTCAACAATTATAATTTGACTTAAAAATTCTTTCATTGACTTTAACACCCCAACCTAACTGAAACTATCGGAGTACTAAATTGTCAACTTTGTAGATAGACAACCCCATATATGTATTAATAGTTAATAACTCTTTTTACTTCGCCCCAACCCTTAACTGCTCATCTGCACCCTTTAAATCAATTGTAGCAGAAAATAAGTCGGTCAGTATTTTTCTTATGAACTACCACTGTTAACACTTACCCAATAACAGCAATTCAACCCTCACACCACCACTTTCAAAAACACTATTTCAAGTTTTTATTCAATAAAAAGGGCTTGTCAAATTACTTATAGAAATAATTCCTAATTTATATTTAATTTTACCTTTTATATTTTTTGATGCATGACATATTTGGCCTTTTAAAGATCTTACTGAACTGACGTAATATCTCAGTTTAATTTTTTTTCACCGATTTAAATAACAATTTTAAATAGATCTGGCAAGTCGCAGGATTAGGACAAACAAAAACTCCTTTTTAGTGTGAAAAACGGCCAACGTTTCGACGTTTAATCGACATTTTCTTCAGGGCTATTTTCTAGTTGCTAGCCCGTACCACTGCCAGCAATGGTAGGGTGTGCCTTTAAGTCAGGTTTTGCGTGGATTTGAGTGTTTGTTGTGGATGATGAAGTAATGTAGTGATTTCTACCAGCATTACGCTGATAACCATCCTTTTGACATCATATCTTGTTGATAGAAAATAGGTCTGAAGAAGACGTCGAAACGTTGGCCTTTTCTCAAACAACAAGAGAGTTTTTGTTTGTCCTAATTCTGCGACTTGCCAGATCTATTCATATAAGGAGACGCTACCACTATTGCCATGTTGAAAAAAACTTTTACTTGATTCAGATGAACTGAAAATTGATAAAAACTTCCACTTTTAAACTTTGCGTAGACAAAAACATTCCTCAAAAAGTAAAATTTAAGCAGAAAAAGTAATTCCAACATGTTACACCTAAAATTAGTCTAAAAAACTCTTTTAATTTCTGAGATAGGTAGGCCAAGTGATACCTCATTTTTTGCTGCTTTGAGCTCAGGAATTCAATGGTAAAGCCAGAATTTAGTTACCTAAATTATTTACAGAGAAAATTAGCAAAAATTGATAAAAAACCAATCAAAACTTTTAAAAAATTAGATAAAGACCCTTTTAAACTTTGCGTAGAGAAAAATATTCTTCTGAAAGGGAAATTTAAGTAGAGAACATAATTTCAACATTTTACACCTAAAATTAGAAGAAAAAACTTATTTAATTTCTGAGATAGATGGGCCAAGTGACACCTCATTTTCAGCTGCTTTGAGCTCAGAAATCCAATGATAAAACCAGAATTTACTTATCTAAATTATTTTCAGAGAAAATGAGCAAAAATTGAAAAAAAAAACTAATGAAAACACAAAAATTAGGTAAAAACCCTTTTAAGCTTTGCGTAGACAAAAATATTCTTCTAAAAGTGAAATTTAAGTAGAGAACATAATTTCAACAATTTACACCTAAAATTAGACGAAAAAACTCTTTTAATTTTTGAGATTGTTAGGCCAAGTGGCAGCTCATTTTCAGCTGCTTTGAGCTGAGGAATCCAATGGTGAAGCCAAAATTTAGTTCTCTGGATTTTTTTCGCAGAAAATGGGCAAAAATGCAAAAATTTCACGATTACTCTTGCTCTTACGTTATATTTATTTAAATTGCGTTAAAACATTTTGTTAGTTTAAGGAAGAGTCACTTTGGCAACAACGTTCGTATATTTACGTCAAAGGTATTGTTATAATTGAGTGAATACCAATTTAACACACCAATAGACCAACTCTGTATCTGGATAACCTTATGAAAGTAAAATTTAAACAAAAAACAACAAATTTTGCCTAATTTTAGGACTAAAATCCCAAAATGATGTTTTTTATTTCAATTTAACTTTCATAAAGTTGCATTTTAGAACGCAACATCTGAAACAGTTTGGTATCGATTTTGTCCTCTTTTAATTTGTCTTTATCAATTTTTGCAAATTTTCGCGTAAATGATTTAGGTAACTAAATTCTGCTGCTAAATTAGCAAAAATTGATAAAAACCAATAAAAACTGCACAAAAACTAGACAAAAACATTCTTTTAAAATTGAAATTTAAGCAGAGAACATAATTTCAATATTTCACACCTAAAATTAGAGAAAAAAACTATTTTAATTTCTGAGACAGTAGGGACAAGGGACACCCCATTTTCAGCTGCTTTGAGCTCGGAAATCCAATGATAAAACCAGAATTTACTTATCTAAATTATTTACAGAGAAAATGAGCAAAAATTGAAAAAAAAAACTAATGAAAACACAAAAATTAGGTAAAAACTCTTTTAAGCTTTGCGTAGACAAAAACATTCTTCTAAAAGTGAAATTTAAGTAGAGAACATAATTTCAACAATTTTCACCTAAAATTAGACGAAAAAACTCTTTTAATTTTTGAGATTGTTATGCCAAGTGGCAGCTCATTTTCAGCTGCTTTGAGCTCAGGAATCCAATGGTGAAGCCAAAATTTAGTTTTCTGGATTTTTTTCGCAGAAAATGAGCAAAAATGCAAAAATTTAACGATCACTCTTTCTCTTACGTTATATTTATTTAAATTGCATTAAAACATTTTATTAGTTTAAGGAAGAGTCACTTTGGCAACAACGTTCGTATATTTACGTCAAAGGTATTGTTCTAATTGAGTGAATACCAATTTAACACACCAATAGACCAACTCTGTATCTGGATAACTTTCTGAAAGTATTTAAACTTAAAACATAAAATTTTGCCTAATTTTAGGAGTAAAATCCTAAAATGATGTTTTTTATGTCAATTTAACTTTCATAAAGTCGCATTTTAGAACGCAACATCTGAAACAGTTTTGTATCGATTTTGTCCTCTTTTAATTTGTCTTTATCAATTTTTGCTAATTTTCGCGTAAATGATTTAGGTAACTAAATTGTGCTGCTAAATTAGCAAAAATTGATAAAAACCAATAAAAACTGCACAAAAATTAGTCAAAAACATTCTTTTAAAATTGAAATTTAAGCAGAGAACATAATTTCAATATTTTACACCTAAAATTAGACAAAAAAACTATTTTAATTTCTGAGATAGTAGGGCCAAGGGACACCTCATTTTCAGCTGCTTTGAGCTCAGAAATCCAATGATAAAACCAGAATTTACTTATATAAATTATTTACAGAGAAAATGAGCAAAAATTGAAAAAAAAACTAATGAAAACACAAAAATTAGGTAAAGACCCTTTTAAATGTTGCGTAGACAAAAACATTCTTCTAAAAGTGAAATTTAAGCAGAGAACATAATTTCAACAATTTACACCTAAAATTTGACGAAAAAACTCTTTTAATTTTTGAGATTGTTATGCCAAGTGGCAGCTCATTTTCAGCTGCTTTGAGCTCAGGAATCCAATGGTGAAACCAAAATTTAGTTTTCTGGATTTTTTTCGCAGAAAATGGGCAAAAATGCAAAAATTTCACGATCACTCTTTCTCTTACGTTATATTTATTTAAATTGCATTAAAACATTTTGTTATCAGTTTAAGGAAGAGTCACTCTGGCAACAACGTTCGTATATTTACGTCAAAGGTATTGTTCTAATTGAGTGAATACCAATTTAACACACCAATAGACCAACTCTGTATCTGGATAACTTTCTGAAAGTATTTAAACTTAAAACATAAAATTTTGCCTAATTTTAGGAGTAAAATCCTAAAATGATGTTTTTTATTTCAATTTAACTTTCATAAAGTCGCATTTTAGAAGGCAATATCTGAAACAGTTTGGTATCGATTTTGTCCTCTTTTAATTTGTCTTTATCAATTTTTGCTAATTTTCGCGTAAATGATTTAGGTAACTAAATTCTGCTGCTAAATTAGCAAAAATTGATAAAAACCAATGAAAACTGCAAAAAATAGACAAAAACATTCTTTTAAAATTGAAATTTAAGCAGAGAACCTAATTTCAATATTTTACACCTAAAATTAGACAAAAAAACTATTTTAATTTCTGAGGTAGTAGGGCCAAGGGACACCTCATTTTCAGCTGCTTTGAGCTCAGAAATCCAATGATAAAACCAGAATTTACTTATCTAAATTATTTACAGAGAAAATGAGCAAAAATTGAAAAAAAAAACTAATGAAAACACAAAAATTAGGTAAAGACCCTTTTAAATGTTGCGTAGACAAAAACATTCTTCTAAAAGTGAAATTTAAGCAGAGAACATGATTTCAACAATTTACACCTAAAATTAGACGAAAAAACTCTTTTAATTTTTGAGATTGTTATGCCAAGTGGCAGCTCATTTTCAGCTGCTTTGAGCTCAGGAATCCAATGGTGAAACCAAAATTTAGTTTTCTGGATTTTTTTCGCAGAAAATGGGCAAAAATGCAAAAATTTCACGATCACTCTTTCTCTTACGTTATATTTATTTAAATTGCATTAAAACATTTTGTTATCAGTTTAAGGAAGAGTCACTCTGGCAACAACGTTCGTATATTTACGTCAAAGGTATTGTTCTAATTGAGTGAATACCAATTTAACACACCAATAGACCAACTCTGTATCTGGATAACTTTCTGAAAGTATTTAAACTTAAAACATAAAATTTTGCCTAATTTTAGGAGTAAAATCCTAAAATGATGTTTTTTATGTCAATTTAACTTTCATAAAGTCGCATTTTAGAAGGCAACATCTGAAACAGTTTGTCCACTTTTAATTTGTCTTTATCAATTTTTGCTAATTTTCGCGTAAATGATTTAGGTAACTAAATTCTGCTGCTAAATTAGCAAAAATTGATAAAAACCAATAAAAACTGCACAAAAATTAGACAAAAACATTCTTTTAAAATTGAAATTTAAGCAGAGAACATAATTTCAATATTTTACACCTAAAATTAGACAAAAAAACTATTTTAATTTCTGAGATAGTAGGGCCAAGGGACACCCCATTTTCAGCTGCTTTGAGCTCAGAAATCAATTGGTAAAACCAGAATTTACTTATCTAAATTATTTACAGAGAAAATAGGCAAAAATTGAAAAAAAACTAATGAAAACACAAAAATTAGGTAAAAACACTTTTAAGCTTTGTGTAGACAAAAACATTCTTCTAAAAGTAAAATTTAAGTAGAGAACATAATTTCAACAATTTACACCTAAAATTAGACGAAAAAACTCTTTTAATTCTTGAGATTGTTAGGCCAAGTGGCAGCTCATTTTCAGCTGCTTTGAGCTCAGGAATCCAATGGTGAAGCCAAAATTTAGTTTTCTGGATTTTTTCGCAGAAAATGGGCAAAAATGCAAAAATTTCACGATCACTCTTTCTCTTACGTTATATTTATTTAAATTGCATTAAAACATTTTGTTATCAGTTTAAGGAAGAGTCACTTTGGCAACAACGTTCGTATATTTACGTCAAAGGTATTGTTCTAATTGAGTGAATACCAATTTAACACACCAATAGACCAACTCTGTATCTGGATAACTTTCTGAAAGTATTTAAACTTAAAACATAAAATTTTGCCTAATTTTAGGAGTAAAATCCTAAAATGATGTTTTTTATGTCAATTTAACTTTCATAAAGTCGCATTTTAGAAGGCAACATCTGAAACAGTTTGGTATCGATTTTGTCCTCTTTTAATTTGTCTTTATCAATTTTTGCTAATTTTCGCGTAAATGATTTAGGTAACTAAATTCTGCTGCTAAATTAGCAAAAATTGATAAAAACCAATGAAAACTGCAAAAAATAGACAAAAACATTCTTTTAAAATTGAAATTTAAGCAGAGAACATAATTTCAATATTTTACACCTAAAATTAGACAAAAAAACTATTTTAATTTCTGAGATAGTAGGGCCAAGGGACACCTCATTTTCAGCTGCTTTGAGCTCAGAAATCCAATGATAAAACCAGAATTTACTTATATAAATTATTTACAGAGAAAATGAGCAAAAATTGAAAAAAAAACTAATGAAACCACAAAAATTAGGTAAAAACCCTTTTAAGCTTTGCGTAGACAAAAACATTCTTCTAAAAGTGAAATTTAAGTAGAAAACATAATTTCAACAATTTACACCTAAAATTAGACGAAAAAACTCTTTTAATTTTTGAGATTGTTAGGCCAAGTGGCAGCTCATTTTCAGCTGCTTTGAGCTCAGGAATCCAATGGTGAAGCCAAAATTTAGTTTTCTGGATTTTTTTCGCAGAAAATGGGCAAAAATGCAAAAATTTCACGATCACTCTTTCTCTTACGTTATATTTAGTTAAATTGCATTAAAACATTTAGTTAGTTTAAGGAAGAGTCACTTTGGCAACAACGTTCGTATATTTACGTCAAAGGTATTGTTCTAATTGAGTGAATACCAATTTAACACACCAATAGACCAACTCTGTATCTGGATAACCTTCTGAAAGTAAAATTTAAACAAAAAACGTAAAATTTTGCCTAATTTTAGGAGTAAAATCCTAAAATGATGTTTTTTATTTCAATTTAACTTTCATAAAGTTGCATTTTAGAACGCAACATCTGAAACAGTTTGGTATCGATTTTACCGTCTTTTAATTTGTTTTTATCAATTTTTGCTAATTTTCGCGTGAATGATTTAGGTAACTAAATTCTGCTGCTAAATTAGCAAAAATTGATAAAAACCAATGAAAACTGCACAAAAATTAGACAAAAACATTCTTTTAAAATTGAAATTTAAGCAGAGAACATAATTTCAATATTTTACACCTAAAATTAGACAAAAAAACTATTTTAATTGCTGAGATAGTAGGGCCAAGGGACACTTCATTTTCAGCTGCTTTGAGCTCAGAAATCCAATGATAAAACCAGAATTTACTTATCTAAATTATTTACAGAGAAAATGAGCAAAAATTGAAAAAAAAAACTAATGAAAACACAAAAATTAGGTAAAAACTCTTTTAAGCTTTGCGTAGACAAAAACATTCTCCTAAAAGTGAAATTTAAGTAGAGAACGTAATTTCAACAATTTACACCTAAAATTAGACGAAAAAACTCGTTTAATTTTTGAGACTGTTAGGTTAAGTGGCAGCTCATTTTCAGCTGCTTTGAGCTCAGGAATCCAATGGTGAAGCCAAAATTTAGTTTTCTGGATTTTTTCGCAGAAAATGGGCAAAAATTGCAAAAATTTCACGATCACTCTTCTCTTACGTTATATTTATTTAAATTGCATTAAAACATTTTGTTATCAGTTTAAGGAAGAGTCACTTTGGCAACAACGTTCGTATATTTACGTCAAAGGTATTGTTCTAATTGAGTGAATACCAATTTAACACACCAATAGACCAACTCTGTATCTAGATAACCTTCTGAAAGTAAAATTTAAACAAAAAACAACAAATTTTGCCTAATTTTAGGAGTAAAATCCTAAAATGATGTTTTTTATTTCAATTTAACTTTCATAAAGTTGCATTTTAGAACGCAACATCTGAAACAGTTTGGTATCGATTTTGTCCTCTTTTAATTTGTCTTTATCAATTTTTGCAAATTTTCGCGTAAATGATTTAGGTAACTAAATTCTGCTGCTAAATTAGCAAAAATTGATAAAAATCAATAAAAACTGCACAAAAATTAGACAAAAACATTCTTTTAAAATTGAAATTTAAGCAGAGAACATAATTTCAATATTTCACACCTAAAATTAGAGAAAAAAACTATTTTAATTTCTGAGATAGTAGGGACAAGGGACACCCCATTTTCAGCTGCTTTGAGCTCAGAAATCCAATGATAAAACCAGAATTTACTTATCTAAATTATTTACAGAGAAAATGAGCAAAAATTGAAAAAGAAAACTAATGAAAACACAAAAATTAGGTAAAAACTCTTTTAAGCTTTGCGTAGACAAAAACATTCTTCTAAAAGTAAAATTTAAGTAGAGAACATAATTTCAACAATTTACACCTAAAATTAGACGAAAAAACTCTTTTAATTTTTGAGAATGTTAGGCCAAGTGGCAGCTCATTTTCAGCTGCTTTGAGCTCAGGAATCCAAGGGTGAAGCCAAAATTTAGTTTCCTGGATTTTTTTCGCAGAAAATGGGCAAAAATGCAAAAAAATTTCACGATCACTCTTTCTCTTACGTTATATTTATTTAAATTGCATTAAAACATTTTGTTATCAGTTTAAGGAAGAGTCACTTTGGCAACAACGTTTGTATATTTACGTCAAAGGTATTGTTCTAATTGAGTGAATACCAATTTAACACACCAATAGACCAACTCTGTATCTGGATAACCTTCTGAAAGTAGAATTTAAACAAAAAACATAAAATTTTGCCTAATTTTAGTAGTAAAATCCTAAAATGATGTTTTTTATTTCAATTTAACTTTCATAAAGTCGCATTTTAGAAGGCAACATCTGAAACAGTTTGGTATCGATTTTGTCCTCTTTTAATTTGTCTTTATCAATTTTTGCTAATTTTCGCGTAAATGATTTAGGTAACTAAATTCTGCTGCTAAATTAGCAAAAATTGATAAAAACCAATAAAAACTGCAAAAAATAGACAAAAACATTCTTTTAACATTGAAATTTAAGCAGAGAACATAATTTCAATATTTTACACCTAAAACTAGACAAAAAAACTATTTTAATTTCTGAGATAGTAGGGCCAAGGGACACCCCATTTTCAGCTGCTTTGAGCTCAGAAATCCAATGATGAAACCAAAATTTACTTATCTAAATTATTTACAGAGAAAATGAGCAAAAATTGAAAAAAAAACTAATGAAAACACAAAAATTAGGTAAAGACCCTTTTTAACTTTGCGTAGACAAAAACATTCTTATAAAAGTGAAATTTAAGTAGAAAACATAATTTCAACAATTTACACCTAAAATTAGACGAAAAAACTCTTTTAATTTTTGAGATTGTTAGGCCAAGTGGCAGCTCATTTTCAGCTGCTTTGAGCTCAGGAATCCAATGGTGAAGCCAAAATTTAGTTTTCTGGATTTTTTTCGCAGAAAATGGGCAAAAATGCAAAAATTTCACGATCACTCTTTCTCTTACGTTATATTTAGTTAAATTGCATTAAAACATTTAGTTAGTTTAAGGAAGAGTCACTTTGGCAACAACGTTCGTATATTTACGTCAAAGGTATTGTTCTAATTGAGTGAATACCAATTTAACACACCAATAGACCAACTCTGTATCTGGATAACCTTCTGAAAGTAAAATTTAAACAAAAAACGTAAAATTTTGCCTAATTTTAGGAGTAAAATCCTAAAATGATGTTTTTTATTTCAATTTAACTTTCATAAAGTTGCATTTTAGAACGCAACATCTGAAACAGTTTGGTATCGATTTTACCCTCTTTTAATTTGTTTTTATCAATTTTTGCTAATTTTCGCGTGAATGATTTAGGTAACTAAATTCTGCTGCTAAATTAGCAAAAATTGATAAAAACCAATGAAAACTGCACAAAAATTAGACAAAAACATTCTTTTAAAATTGAAATTTAAGCAGAGAACATAATTTCAATATTTTACACCTAAAATTAGACAAAAAAACTATTTTAATTTCTGAGATAGTAGGGCCAAGGGACACCTCATTTTCAGCTGCTTTGAGCTCAGAAATCCAATGATAAAACCAGAATTTACTTATCTAAATTATTTACAGAGAAAATGAGCAAAAATTGAAAAAAAAAACTAATGAAAACACAAAAATTAGGTAAAAACTCTTTTAAGCTTTGCGTAGACAAAAACATTCTCCTAAAAGTGAAATTTAAGTAGAGAACGTAATTTCAACAATTTACACCTAAAATTAGACGAAAAAACTCGTTTAATTTTTGAGATTGTTAGGTTAAGTGGCAGCTCATTTTCAGCTGCTTTGAGCTCAGGAATCCAATGGTGAAGCCAAAATTTAGTTTTCTGGATTTTTTCGCAGAAAATGGGCAAAAATGCAAAAATTTCACGATCACTCTTCTCTTACGTTATATTTATTTAAATTGCATTAAAACATTTTGTTATCAGTTTAAGGAAGAGTCACTTTGGCAACAACGTTCGTATATTTACGTCAAAGGTATTGTTCTAATTGAGTGAATACCAATTTAACACACCAATAGACCAACTCTGTATCTAGATAACCTTCTGAAAGTAAAATTTAAACAAAAAACAACAAATTTTGCCTAATTTTAGGAGTAAAATCCTAAAATGATGTTTTTTATTTCAATTTAACTTTCATAAAGTTGCATTTTAGAACGCAACATCTGAAACAGTTTGGTATCGATTTTGTCCTCTTTTAATTTGTCTTTATCAATTTTTGCAAATTTTCGCGTAAATGATTTAGGTAACTAAATTCTGCTGCTAAATTAGCAAAAATTGATAAAAATCAATAAAAACTGCACAAAAATTAGACAAAAACATTCTTTTAAAATTGAAATTTAAGCAGAGAACATAATTTCAATATTTCACACCTAAAATTAGAGAAAAAAACTATTTTAATTTCTGAGATAGTAGGGACAAGGGACACCCCATTTTCAGCTGCTTTGAGCTCAGAAATCCAATGATAAAACCAGAATTTACTTATCTAAATTATTTACAGAGAAAATGAGCAAAAATTGAAAAAGAAAACTAATGAAAACACAAAAATTAGGTAAAAACTCTTTTAAGCTTTGCGTAGACAAAAACATTCTTCTAAAAGTAAAATTTAAGTAGAGAACATAATTTCAACAATTTACACCTAAAATTAGACGAAAAAACTCTTTTAATTTTTGAGAATGTTAGGCCAAGTGGCAGCTCATTTTCAGCTGCTTTGAGCTCAGGAATCCAAGGGTGAAGCCAAAATTTAGTTTTCTGGATTTTTTTCGCAGAAAATGGGCAAAAATGCAAAAAAATTTCACGATCACTCTTTCTCTTACGTTATATTTATTTAAATTGCATTAAAACATTTTGTTATCAGTTTAAGGAAGAGTCACTTTGGCAACAACGTTTGTATATTTACGTCAAAGGTATTGTTCTAATTGAGTGAATACCAATTTAACACACCAATAGACCAACTCTGTATCTGGATAACCTTCTGAAAGTAGAATTTAAACAAAAAACATAAAATTTTGCCTAATTTTAGTAGTAAAATCCTAAAATGATGTTTTTTATTTCAATTTAACTTTCATAAAGTCGCATTTTAGAAGGCAACATCTGAAACAGTTTGGTATCGATTTTGTCCTCTTTTAATTTGTCTTTATCAATTTTTGCTAATTTTCGCGTAAATGATTTAGGTAACTAAATTCTGCTGCTAAATTAGCAAGAATTGATAAAAACCAATGAAAACTGCAAAAAATAGACAAAAACATTCTTTTAAAACTGAAATTTAAGCAGAGAACCTAATTTCAATATTTTACACCTAAAATTAGACAAAAAAACTATTTTAATTTCTGAGATAGTAGGGCCAAGGGACACCTCATTTTCAGCTGCTTTGAGCTCAGGAATCCAATGGTGAAACCAAAATTTAGTTTCCTGGACTTTTTTCGCAGAAAATGGGCAAAAATGTAAAAATTTCACTATCACTCTTTCTCTTACGTTATATTTATTTAAATTGCATTAAAACATTTTGTTAGTTTAAGGAAGAGTCACTTTGGCAACAACGTTCGTATATTTACGTCAAAGGTATTGTTCTAATTGAGTGAATACCAATTTAACACACCAATAGACCAACTCTGTATCTGGATAACCTTCTGAAAGTAAAATTTAAACAAAAAACATAAAATTTTGCCTAATTTTAGGAGTAAAATCCTAAAATGATGTTTTTTATTTCAATTTAACTTTCATAAAGTTGCATTTTAGAACGCAACATCTGAAACAGTTTGGTATCGATTTTATCCTCTTTTAATTTGTTTTTATCAATTTTTGCTAATTTTCGCGTGAATGATTTAGGTAACTAAATTCTGCTGCTAAATTAGCAAAAATTGATAAAAACCAATGAAAACTGCACAAAAATTAGACAAAAACATTCTTTTAAAATTGAAATTTAAGCAGAGAACCTAATTTCAATATTTTACACCTAAAATTAGACAAAAAAACTATTTTAATTTCTGAGATAGTAGGGCCAAGGGACACCTCATTTTCAGCTGCTTTGAGCTCAGAAATCCAATGATAAAACCAGAATTTACTTATCTAAATTATTTACAGAGAAAATGAGCAAAAATTGAAAAAAAAAACTAATGAAAACACAAAAATTAGGTAAAAACTCTTTTAAGCTTTGCGTAGACAAAAACATTCTCCTAAAAGTGAAATTTAAGTAGAGAACATAATTTCAACAATTTACACCTAAAATTAGACGATAAAACTCTTTTAATTTTTGAGATTGTTATGCCAAGTGGCAGCTCATTTTCAGCTGCTTTGAGCTCAGGAATCCAATGGTGAAACCAAAATTTAGTTTTCTGGATTTTTTTCGCAGAAAATGGGCAAAAATGCAAAAATTTCACGATCACTCTTTCTCTTACGTTATATTTATTTAAATTGCATTAAAACATTTTGTTATCAGTTTAAGGAAGAGTCACTCTGGCAACAACGTTCGTATATTTACGTCAAAGGTATTGTTCTAATTGAGTGAATACCAATTTAACACACCAATAGACCAACTCTGTATCTGGATAACCTTCTGAAAGTAAAATTTAAACAAAAAACATAAAATTTTGCCTAATTTTAGGAGTAAAATCCTAAAATGATGTTTTTTATTTCAATTTAACTTTCATAAAGTTGCATTTTAGAACGCAACATCTCAAACAGTTTGGTATCGATTTTGTCCTCTTTAAATTTGTCTTTATCAATTTTTGCTAATTTTCGCGTAAATGATTTAGGTAACTAAATTCTGCTGCTAAATTAGCAACAATTAATAAAAACCAATAAAAACTGCACAAAAATTAGACAAAAACATTCTTTTAAAATTGAAATTTAAGCAGAGAACATAATTTCAATATTTTACACCTAAAATTAGACAAAAAAACTATTTTAATTTCTGAGATAGTAGGGCCAAGGGACACCTCATTTTCAGCTGCTTTGAGCTCAGAAATCCATTGATAAAACCAGAATTTCCTTATCTAAATTATTTACAGAGAAAATGAGCAAAAATTGAAAAAAAAACTAATGAAAACACAAAAATTAGGTAAAGACCCTTTTAAACTTTGCGTAGACAAAAACATTCTTCTAAAAGTGAAATTTAAGTAGAGAACATAATTTCAACAATTTACACCTAAAATTAGACGAAAAAACTCTTTTAATTTTTGAGATTGTTAGGCCAAGTGGCAGCTCATTTTCAGCTGCTTTGAGCTCAGGAATCCAATGGTGAAGCCAAAATTTAGTTTTCTGGATTTTTTTCGCAGAAAATGGGCAAAATTGCAAAAATTTCACGATCACTCTTTCTCTTACGTTATATTTATTTAAATTGCATTAAAATATTTTGTTTTCAGTTTAAGTAAGAGTCACTTTGGCAACAACGTTCGTATATTTACGTCAAAGGTATTGTTCTAATTGAGTGAATACCAATTTAACACACCAATAGACCAACTCTGTATCTGGATAAACTTCTGAAAGTAAAATTTAAACAAAAAACATAAAATTTTGCCTAATTTTAGGAGTAAAATCCTAAAATGATGTTTTTTATTTCAATTTAACTTTCATAAAGTTGCATTTTAGAACGCAACATCTCAAACAGTTTGGTATCGATTTTGTCTTCTTTTAATTTGTCTTTATCAATTTTTGCTAATTTTCGCGTAAATGATTTAGGTAACTAAATTCTGCTGCTAAATTAGCAAAAATTGATAAAAACCAATAAAAACCACAAAAATTAGACAAAAACATTCTTTTAAAATTGAAATTTAAGCAGAGAACATAATTTCAATATTTTACACCTAAAATTAGACAAAAAAACTATTTTAATTTCTGAGATAGTAGGGCCAAGGGACACCTCATTTTCAGCTGCTTTGAGCTCAGAAATCTAATGATAAAACCAGAATTTACTTATCTAAATTATTTACAGAGAAAATGAGCAAAAATTGAAAAAAAAACTAATGAAAACACAAAAATTAGGTAAAGACCCTTTTTAACTTTGCGTAGACAAAAACATTCTTCTAAAAGTGAAATTTAAGTAGAGAACATAATTTCAACAATTTACACCTAAAATTAGACGAAAAAACTCTTTTAATTTTTGAGATTGTCAGGCCAAGTGGCAGCTCATTTTCAGCTGCTTTGAGCTCAGGAATCCAAGGGTGAAGCCAAAACTTAGTTTTCTGGTTTTTTTTCGCAGAAAATGGGCAAAAATGCAAGAATTTCACGATCACTCTTTCTCTTACGTTATATTTATTTAAATTGCATTAAAACATTTTGTTATCAGTTTAAGGAAGAGTCACTTTGGCAACAACGTTCTTATATTTACGTCATAGGTATTGTTCTAATTGAGTGAATACCAATTTAACACACCAATAGACCAACTCTGTATCTGGATAACCTTCTGAAAGTAAAATTTAAACAAAAAAAAACATAAAATTTTGCCTAATTTTAGGAGTAAAATCTTAAAATGATGTTTTTTATGTCAATTTAACTTTCATAAAGTCGTATTTTAGAAGGCAACATCTGAAACAGTGTGGTATCGATTTTGTCCTCTTTTAATTTGTCTTTATCAATTTTTGCTAATTTTCGCGTAAATGATTTAGGTAACTAAATTCTGCTGTTAAATTAGCAAAAATTGATAAAAACCAATGAAAACTGCAAAAAATAGACAAAAACATTCTTTTAAAATTGAAATTTAAGCAGAGAACATAATTTCAATATTTTACACCTAAAATTAGACAAAAAAACTATTTTAATTTCTGAGATAGTAGGGCCAAGGGACACCTCATTTTCAGCTGCTTTGAGCTCAGAAATCCAATGATAAAACCAGAATTTACTTATATAAATTATTTACAGAGAAAATGAGCAAAAATTGAAAAAAAAACTAATGAAACCACAAAAATTAGGTAAAAACCCTTTTAAGCTTTGCGTAGACAAAAACATTCTTCTAAAAGTGAAATTTAAGTAGAGAACACAATTTCAACAATTTACACCTAAAATTAGACGAAAAAACTCTTTTAATTTTTGAGATTGTTAGGCCAAGTGGCAGCTCATTTTCAGCTGCTTTGAGCTCAGGAATCCAATGGTGAAGCCAAAATAATTTTTTCTGGATTTTTTTCGCAGAAAAAGAGCAAAAATGCAAAAATTTAACGATCACTCTTTCTCCTACGTTATATTTATTTAAATTGCATTAAAACATTTTGTTAGTTTAAGAAAGAGTCACTTTGGCAACAACGTTCGTATATTTACGTCAAAGGTAGTGTTCTAATTGAGTGAATACCAATTTAACACACCAATAGACCAACTCTGTATCTGGATAACCTTCTGAAAGTAGAATTTAAACAAAAAACATAAAATTTTGCCTAATTTTAGGAGTAAAATCCTAAAATGATGTTTTTTATTTCAATTTAACTTTCATAAAGTTACATTTTAGAACGCCACATCTGAAACAGTTTGGTATCGATTTTGTCCTCTTTTAATTTGTCTTTATCAATTTTTGCACATTTTCGCGTAAATGATTTAGGTAACTAAATTCTGCTGCTAAATTAGCAAAAATTGATAAAAATCAATAAAAACTGCACAAAAATTATACAAAAACATTCTTTTAACATTGAAATTTAAGCAGAGAACATAATTTCAATATTTTACACCTAAAACTAGACAAAAAAACTATTTTAATTTCTGAGATAGTAGGGCCAAGGGACACCCCATTTTCAGCTGCTTTGAGCTCAGAAATCCAATGATGAAACCAGAATTTACTTATCTAAATTATTTACAGAGAAAATGAACAAAAATTGAAAAAAAAACTAATAAAAACACAAAAATTAGGTAAAAACTCTTTTAAGCTTTGCGTAGACAAAAACATTCTTCTAAAAGTGAAATTTAAGTAGAGAACATAATTTCAACAATTTACACCTAAAGTTAGACGAAAAAACTCTCTTAATTTTTGAGATTGTTAGGCCAAGTGGCAGCTCATTTTCAGCTGCTTTGAGCTCAGGAATCCAATGGTGAAGCCAAAATTTAGTTTTCTGGATTTTTTTCGCAGAAAATGGGAAAAAATGCAAAAATTTCACGATCACTCTTTCTCTTACGTAATATTTATTTAAATTGCATTAAAACATTTTGTTAGTTTAAGGAAGAGTCCCTTTGGCAACAACGTTCGTATATTTACGTCGAAGGTATGTTTCTAATTGAGTGAATACCAATTTAACACACCAATAGACCAACTCTGTATCTGGATAACCTTCTGAAAGTAAAATTTAAACAAAAAACATAAAATTTTGCCTAATTTTAGGAGTAAAATCCTAAAATGATGTTTTTATTTCAATTTAACTTCCATAAAGTTTCATTTTAGAACGCAACATCTGAAACAGTTTGGTATCGATTTTATCCTCTTTTAATTTGTTTTTATCAATTTTTGCTAATTTTCGCGTGAATGATTTAGGTAACTAAATTCTGCTGCTAAATTAGCAAAAATTGATAAAAACCAATGAAAACTGCACAAAAATTAGACAAAAACATTCTTTTAAAATTGAAATTTAAGCAAAGAACATAATTTCAATATTTTACACCTAAAATTAGACAAAAAAACTATTTCAATTTCTGAGATAGTAGGGCCAAGGGACACCTCATTTTCAGCTACTTTGAGCTCAGGAATCCAATGATAAAACCAGAATTTACTTATCTAAATTATTTACAGAGAAAATGAGCAAAAATTGAAAAAAAAACTAATGAAAACACAAAAATTAGGTAAAGATAAAAACCCTTTTAAACTTTGCGTAGACAAAAACATTCTTCTAAGAGTGAAATTTAAGTAGAGAATATAATTTCAACAATTTACACCTAAAATTTGACGAAAAAACTCTTTTAATTTTTGACATTGTTAGGCCAAGTGGAAGCTCATTTTCAGCTGCTTTGAGCTCAGGAATCCAATGGTGAAGCCAAAATTTACTTATCTAAATTATTTACAGAGAAAATGAGCAAAAATTTAAAAAAAAAACTAATACAAACACAAAAATTAGGTAAAAACTCTTTTAAGCTTTGCGTAGACAAAAACATTCTTCTAAAAGTTAAATTTAAGTAGAGAACATAATTTCAACAATTTACACCTAAAATTAGACGAAAAAACTCTTTTAATTTTTGAGATTGTTATGCCAAGTGGCAGCTCATTTTCAGCTGCTTTGAGCTCAGGAATCCAATGGTGAAACCAAAATTTAGTTTCCTGGACTTTTTTCGCAGAAAATGGGCAAAAATGTAAAAATTTCACGATCACTCTTTCTCTTACGTTATATTTATTTAAATTGCATTAAAACATTTTGTTATCAGTTTAAGGAAGAGTCACTCTGGCAACAACGTTCGTATATTTACGTCAAAGGTATTGTTCTAATTGCGTGAATACCAATTTAACACACCAATAGACCAACTCTGTATCAGGATAACCTTCTGAAAGTAAAATTTAAACAAAAAAAAACATAAAATTTTGCCTAATTTTAGGAGTATAATCCTAAAATGGTGTTTTTTACTTCAATTTAACTTTCATAAAGTTGCATTTTAGAACGCAACATCTGAAACAGTTTGGTATCGATTTTGTCCTCTTTTAATTTGTCTTTATCAATTTTTGCTAATTTTCGCGTAAATGATTTAGGTAACTAAATTCTGCTGCTAAATTAGCAAAAATTGATAAAAACCAATAAAAACTGCACAAAAATTAGACAAAAACATTCTTTTAAAATTGAAATTTAAGCAGAGAACATAATTTTAATATTTTAAACCTAAAATTAGACAAAAAAATTATTTTAATTTCTGAGATAGTAGGGCCAAGGGACACCTCATTTTCAGCTGCTTTGAGCTCAGGAATCCAATGGTAAAACCAGAATTTAGTTTTCTGGATTCTTACACAAAATGAGCAAAAAATGGACAAAAAAAATTTAAAGTTACCCATAGAAGAACATTCAAAATTTTTTCTTTACAATCTAAAGTGTTTTTCGGGCTTTGAAGCGGCGGTCCAATGGAATATCTTCTTGGGTTCCAATGGGCGAAATGATCTCCCGTGCTTCCCGACGTTGACTGAATCGACTGTCGTGAGCTTCGCGGTATTTATTCCCCCGCCGTCGCGCTGCAGTGGTGGGACTGGGGTGGGGGTAGTGGTGGCGCCCGTTTTCTGCTCACTTAAAGTATGTCGTAGAACTGCCATCCAGTGAAATTTGGTCTTTGTTCGTATGTTATAGGGGCCAAGATGAAGTGTTAGTTTTTTTAAGCAGAACCTTTATCTTTAACATTTGAGGTCCCAGAAGACTATAAATTAAATTAGCCTGAGGTAAGATTCTCAAAAGTTTAATTCTCTCGATTTTATTGTCCCTTAAAATTCAATAGGCTTTTTCTTCTCGGGACAGCCGCATTTTATACGTCATTTAGACTCCGGATATAATTAGGGTAATTATAAACTGATTCAACCCGCATTACGCCCACAGAAATGAAAGGAAATTGTTTCTTTTGATTTTACGACCGGGGACCCTAATAGCTAATAAAGCAAATTAGTAAAGCTGATGGTATTTTGAACAAAGCTAATTAACTACAAATTATCTTTGAAGTTTGATCGATAAGTTTTTGTTATTAAAACTATAAAGGGCTTAAAGAAAATTGTATAAAAGTTCACGGAAAATCTACTGAATGGGCCTAGGTATTTATTTCTACGAACGAGGGACACATTTGCAATTCCTTTTGTCGTCCGCTCAGTAAATCAGAGTCATAACAAGCCCTCTCTCTGTGTTTATATATTCTCCTCTTGTTTCCGAAAAAAGGTTTTGCGACAAACCCTTTAAGCGCTAAAATGTCCGACTTAGGACTAATTCTTAAACAAGGGCCCCGGAACGTTAGCATACATTGTTAGAGGAGTTGGGAAGCTAGAATTTAGAATGGAGTACTATTTCCCAGAGAAATGTAGTGTTCCCTCCGGGTTCTGCACAATAACGGGATGAGCATTAATGTAAACACAAACAAGAATTAAAGCCCCTTTCTACAGATTTCGGTCTGAAATTACAGATCTCGTTTGGATTGTTTGCAGCCAGTGATTCGTAACTGCACAAATTATTGTTGCACTTTGACTTGTTTTTCGATTATTAATAACTTTTATTTACATACTTAACGTCTGCATAAGAACTAAAATTAATATTTTTACTTTTTAGTGGCGTTTCATAGTTAATTATTTATACTAAAATAAAAAAAGAAGCTTTTGCTGGGAAACCAATCCACTTGCCTAATCACTGAGCAGCAATTCCCAGCAGAAGCTTTGTTTTATTATAAATTATTATGTCCAAAACGCCATTAAAAATATCAAGTGCAATTATTAATGACTTGTTGTGCTCCATAAAGACATATTAATCGAATTTACCTTGAGGCTGATAACATAATTTTCGCTTAGACTGAAAATGCCGACCAATTAAGCAATTTTCCAGTAGATTTGGTTTGGCTTCGGCTAACACAAAGCGAAACTTTTGGAAAAGAGCGTAATAATTTCTTTGAGTTGATTCTTTTGCGAACATGAAGCTATCTGAGATTGATTTCTGTTCAGCCAAGTCAAGTGAAAATGAAAATCTCTTTAGTAAAGTAGTGCGAGAGAGATTAGAGCAAAAATTCTTAAAATACTATCTCGGAAAATATTGCACCTACGAAACTTCCAGGGGAAGGAGAAAGAGAAGATCAAGAAGAGGAAAAAACAGTTCGATTCACTCCAATCGTTCTCAAGTTACAGGCGGTGAAAGTTGAGAATTGGGAAAAAAGTCGTAATACCCCCCCCCCCCCGGACACTTTCAAAAAAATGTCTTTAAGGTTTTTTTTGCTGAATTCTAATGAAATGAACCTCTAAAATGGATTTATTTAAAATGGTGAAAAAACGCGATTCTAATGTGCCTAAAAATTGACAACTGAGGTGTCTATCTGCGGAAATATTGCACAAACGGAATTTCCGGTGGTAGGAAGTGAAAAGGAACATCATGAAGAGGAAGAAACAGTTCGATTTTACTTCAATCGGTCGAGGCGTTCTCATTCCCCCCCCCCACATTTGGATATTTTCAAAAAAACATCGGGATAATTTTTTTGATGTTTTTGATCGCAATGGCACGTTTGCAATTCGCTAAGAAAGTAACAAACTTAAAAGAGGTTTTTTTCTAAAATGGTCAAAAAAGGTGATTCTAAATTTGCCTAAAAATCGACCAGCGAAGGGGTCTGTCTGCGGAAATATTGCACCTACGGAATTTCTGGTGATGGGAGGTAAAAGAGGGCATCAAGAAGAGGAAGAAACAGTTGGATTCACTCCAATCGGTCGAGGCGTTCTCAAGTTACAGGCGGTCAAATTTGAAAATTGAGAAAAAATTCCCCCCCTTTAGACTCCCCCTTTGGACATTTTCAAGAAAAATTCAGGGATTTTTTCTTGCTGTTTTTGATCGGAATGGCATGTTTGCAATCCGTTAAGAACGTAACAAATTCAATTTGAATAAAATTAAAATTAAATAACTTCCGGTTGTGGGAGGTAATAATCATAGTAATAATAGTATTTATTTAGCCAAAAATGCTACATACAAATACAAAATGCAATACATACGGGGTGTTCATTATAAAACTTCATCTAGTTGACTGTGAAATACCAAAAGAAAAGGTTGGAGAAACAAAAGTCCTTTTATTTTTATTATGTCATTCTTTTCTGTCAAAATTTCATAGCCTGCTAGATGAAGTTTTATAATGAACACCCCGTACATTCATCAATATTTCCATTTCCCAACATATTAAATACTCTGAATGTGCTGTCGCAAAACCACTTTGAATGTTTTTTTACATTACTACACTCTTTAATGTTGTGTGGCAATTCATTCAACCCTGACCAAGTCCTCTAAACAATATTTAGTTTAGGGTCTGGTTTGTTTTACTTTTTTTTTTCAACAATGTAATCGTTACAGTTCCTTGTATTATATGTATGTACGTCCGAGAAAAACCTCATTTTTATAAACATATTCAGGCAGTAACTTTTGTTTAGCTTAAACAGAAACAAATGGGCTTCAAACGTTAACTTCTGCTGTACATCTAGCATATTCAAATTTGTTTGCATCCTGCTTATAGGCATATACCTATTCTACTATAAAATGGTTCTCATAGCTCTGCTTCAAATTATTAGAAATTTTTGGATTTTAAAATTTAGGAGAACTGTATATAGACTTAGAAATGACACAAAGCATATACAGGGTGTCCCGAAATTAGGTGGCCAAACTTAAACAGGAGATTCCTGAGGCCAAAATAATACTGATTTGTCAGATAAACATATATCGATAAATGCCCCCCTAACGGAGCCCTAAAGAGAGGAGCAGAACTAAAGTTTTCCTTAATTCATTCTCTTACTGTTGATATTAGAATCACAGTTGTTTCTTAAATGTAATAATGTTTGTGTGGTAAATCTAACCCGAAAAACAAAGTTGTGAAAATTTTATCACAGGCGTAACATTTCGGTAAGAACTAGAACACAATTTGCCGTAACTTTTTTTGGGTTACTATTTTCCCTTTTTCCTTCATTAATTTCCAAAATATGAACCATTCTTTTAAGAAAAGGTACTCTTTCCTTTCTCGCATTAATAATTTTAAAAACATTTTGCGGGAAAATGGTGGGTCTGAGCTACATAAACGAAGAGTACCTTTTCTTAAAAGAATAGTCCATAATTTCAAAATTGAACATCATTACATTAGAGAAACAACTGTAATTGTAATATCAACCATATGAAGATAAATTAAAGAAACTATAGTTCTGTTCCTCTCTTTAGGGAGGCAAAGCTAGAGTTAGGGGGCATTTTTCGATATATGTTTACATGTATCTAATGTAACGAAACATATGTATTTGACAAATCAGTATTATTTTCGCCTCAAGGATCTCCTGTTTAAGTTTGGTCACCTAATTTCGGGATATCCTGTATATAATTTGGGAGACCGCAAAAAAGTTGCGGATGCTGCGCTGCAATACTCTTATACAGTAAAAGTTTCGTATGCAAGCCCACTCTTAAGTGGGTCAACTCTTGACTCTAACCACTCTTGACTCTAAAGTTAACCTTTTTTGAATACTTTCTCATTACGTAATCAGCATGTGCACGAAAATCTAAATGCGGATCGAAAAGTACCCCAAGGTACTTTATGTGTTTTTCATACGATAAGCGATTACTATTTATTTCCAGATTGATACTGTCAATATCTTCATCGTAAAGTTTATTTTACGTAAAGTTATGTTTGCATCCAAAGATACAAAACTTAATTTTAGTTGTATTTATACTTAAGTTGTTCGAACATAGCAAATTAAATAAATTTTTTAATCTTGATTTGCATCTCTGCTGCATTTGCATTAGATCATTTCCAGTTATTGACAACAACTCTGATTATGTTGTTAGTGTAAATCAATAACAACAGCGGGTCCAATACAGTACCCTGTGGAACCTCATATTCAACCGGCAAAGAAACAGATACAACATCTCTAAACTTAACGCTTTGCCGTCTGCCAGTCAAGTACGATTCACATTATTCTTGATTCTTCAACTTCAACACATTTCTTGATGCCCATAGTGCTCATTTTCTGCAATAAAATAACTCTTTCAATATCAATACTGTCAGTAAAATTATCACAAACACTGACAACTACAGTCTCACAAGAATGATTTTCTCTAAAACCTGAGTGATTCGATATTAAAATACCATTTATGTCACAGTGAGCTTGCAATGCATTTTTACTACTATTTTTAATACTTTTTCATACACCTCTACAGTGTTTATAGGCCTGAACTCACTATGCAGCTTCGAATTTGGAACTTTCGGGACAGGCACCACACTTGATTTCTTCCACGATTTTGGAAACATGCCGGTTAAACAACAGGCGAATGCCAACTACATCACACACATCACACAGTGCGTCCTTGATCCATCTACACTACCTCCAACATGAAACATACTTTTTTTTAAATCACATATACTTAGATAATTGCCTGAAATGCGAGAATACTTGTTCCCTGGAATATGGCCGTCAAATTATCACTCTGGAGAGAACACTTAGGCACAGGGATGCCAGCAATAATATCTACGATACTATTTATGAAATCGTTGTTTAGTTGGCGATGGTTAAGTTTTTGGTTATTATGACATTGTCAAATTGGAGGTCTTCAGGAGCAGAACAATTTTTTTCGGGTAGCAATGATTTTAAATGTTTCCACAACTCACGCGGGTTATTTTTGTTATCGTCGATAATTTCTTTATAGAAAATATCCTTTTCAAATTTGATTAACCCAACAATACAGTTTCGTATCCTTTTGTATTCTCCTAGACAATACAATTCTTTCCCTGTACCTAACATACAAATTATCCCCCTGACGCATTTTTTGTTTTATATCATCAGTAATCCATTCTTGTCCGCATACTTCTGTTTATACTGTTATGATGAGCAGTGGCTGGGAGGCGGAGCAACATTGGAGGTTGGACCTTCGCGGCTCGCGGCCTATCCGTGCGTAGCGGCATGGGACTGTCTCGAGTGATTTATTGTTCTGTTTATTTAGAACGCAGTTATTCACGACTTTTTTTGATGAGTCTCTTATCAATTATTTTTCTTCTAAGAACGTTCTAGCCTTTTTTATATTTTTAGGATTTTATATAAAAAGCGAATAGCGCCGCCGTTAGCAGAAGTCTTATTTAATCGAGCTATAGGTAAGCTAAAGAACCAAACGATAATAGAAGGCTATAAAGTGTTAAGTAGTGAGTTATTTAGTAGTCGAATTGTACTTGTGGGATAAATAAATAGTGTTTTTGTGTTAAATCGTTACACTGGAATTATTGAACCCTGAGTTCGCAACAATTGGTGTCAGAAGTGCGATTCCAATAGGAGTTTGAAGACTAATATTGCTGAACTGTAAGCGACTGCTTCATTGCCGGACATTACGTGTTTATGCCAGCGCGAGCGATGGAGGATCAACTTGCCACCCTGCTCTCGTTTATGCAACAGCAGAAGGAAGAGCAAGAAAAACGTTATAACGAACAAAAAGAGGAACAAGAAAAACGTGATCAAGTACAGAAGCGACGTCATCAACAATTCAAAGAAGAATTAGTGATACATCTCGCAGCTAGGGAGAAACAAGTGGAAGAAAGAATAATGCAATCCGTTAACGAAGGACTCGAAGCTGTCAACCAGAAAGTTTCCACCTGTTGCACGTTTTTTCAAGGCGTGTCGTATTTCTAACCCTTCTAGGAGTCAAGAGGGATGATGTGCGTTCCCAGAAAAATACCACTGTTGTTCCCAAATTTATTGGGATTAGAATGGTGCTTTTGCGGTTGGTTGCCACCCGTATAGGTTTGCCACAAAAAAATAAAGTTTCCACCTGTTGCACGTATTTTTTTATGGGAAACCAATAGGGGTGGCAATCAACGCAATAGCACCATTGTATTCCGAACACACTTGGGAACACCACTAGTATTTTTCTGAGAACGCACATCATTCCTCTTGACACCCAAGAGGGTATGAAATACGACATGCCTGAAAACCTATGGCGGTTGCGATCAACCGCAATAGCACCATTGTATTCCTAACATATTTGGGAATACCACTGCTATTTTTCTGAGAACGCACATCATCCCTTTTGACACCTAGAAGGGTTAAAATTGAGACCTGCCTTGAAAGAAACGTGCAACAGATGGAAACTTTATTTTTGTATTGACAACCTGTAGGGGTGTCAATCAACCGAAATAGCACCGTTGTATTCCCAACATATTTAAGAGGGTATGAAGTTCGACATGCCTTGAAAAAACGAGCAACAGGTGAAAACTTTATTTTTTTGTGGAAAACCTATGGCGGTTTCGATCAACCGCAATAGTACCGTTGTATTCCCAACATATTTGGGAACACCACTGGTATTTCTCTGAGAACGCACATCATTCCCCTTGACACCTAAGAGGGTATGAAATTGAGACATGCCTTGAAAGAAACGAGCAACAGGTGGAAACTTTATTTTTTTGTAGAAAACCTATAGAGGTGGCAATCAACCGCAAGAGCACCGTTCTATTACCAACATATTTGGGAAGACCACTGGTATTTTTCTGAGAACGCACATCATCCCTCTTGACACCCAGGAGGGTTAGAAATACGACACGCCTTGAAAAAACGTGCAACAGGTGGAAACTTTATTTTTTTGTGGAAAACTTATAGGGGTTCCAATCAACGCAATAGCACCGTTGTATTCCCAACATATTTGGGAACACCACTGGTATTTCTCTGAAAACGCACATCATTCCCCTTGACACCCAGAAGAGTTAAAATTGAGACCTGCCTTGAAAGAAACGTGCAAAAGATGGAAACTTTATTTTTGTATTGAAAACCTGTAGGGGTGTCAATCCACCGCAATAGCACCATTGTATTCCCAACATATCTGGGAACACCACTGGTATTTTTCTGAGAACGCACATCACATCTTTTGACACCTAGAAGGGTTAAAATTGAGAGCTGTCTTGAAAGAAACGTGCAACAGATGGAAACTTTATTTTTGTATTGACAACCTGTAGGGGTGTCAATCAACCGAAATAGCACCATTGTATTCCCAACACATTTGGGAACACCACTGGTATTTTTCTGAGAACGCACATCATTCCTCTTGACACCTAAGAGGGTATGAAATTGAGACATGCCTTGAAAGAAACGTGCAACAGGTGGAAACTTTATTTTTTTGTTGCAATCACGTAGGGGTGGAAATCAACCGCAATAGCACCGTTGCATTCACAACACATTTGGGAACACCACTGGTATTTCTCTGAGAACGCACATCATTCCCCTTGACACCTAAGAGGGTATGAAATTGAGACATGCCTTGAAAGAAACGTGCAACAGGTAGAAACTTTATTTTTTTGTGGAAAACCTATAGGGGTGGCAATCAACCGCAAGAGCACCGTTCTATTACCAACATATTTGGGAACACCACTGGTATTTTTCTGAGAACGCACATCATCCCTTTTGACACCTAGAAGGGTTAAAATTGAGACATGTCTTGAAAGAAACGTGCAACAGATGGAAACTTTATTTTTTTGTGGAAAACCTATATGGGTTCCAATCAACGCAATAGCACCGTTGTATTCCCAACATATTTGGGAACACCACTGGAATTTTTCTGAGAACGCACATCATTCCTCTTGACACCTAAGACGGTATGAAATTCGACATGCCTTGAAAAAGCGAGCAACAGGTGGAAACTTTATTTTTTTTGTGGAAAACCTATGGCGGTTTCGATCAACCGCAATAGCACCGTTGTATTCCCAACATATTTGGGCACACCACTGGTATTTCTCTGAGAACGCACATCATACCTCTTGACACCTAGGAGGGTTCGAATGACGACACGCCTTGAAAAAACGTGCAACAGGCGGAAACTTTATTTTTTTGTGGGAAACCAATAGGGGTGGTAATCAACGCAATAGCACCATTGTATTCCGAACACACTTGGGAACCCCATTAGTATTTTTCTGAGAACGCACATCATTCCTCTTGACACCCAAGAGGGTATGAAATACGACATGCCTGAAAACCTATGGCGGTTACGATCAACCGCAATAGCACCATTGCATTCCTAGCATATTTGGGAATACCACTGCTATTTTTCTGAGAACGCACATCATCCTTTTTGACACCTAGAAGGGTTAAAATTGAGACCTGCCTTGAAAGAAACGTGCAAAAGATGGAAACTTTATTTTTGTATTGAAAACCTGTAGGGGTGTCAATCCACCGCAATAGCACCATTGTATTCCCAACATATCTGGGAACACCACTGGTATTTTTCTGAGAACGTACATCATCCCTTTTGACACCTAGAAGGGTTAAAATTGAGAGCTGCCTTGAAAGAAACGTGCAACAGATGGAAACTTTATTTTTGTATTGACAACCTGTTGGGGTGTCAATCAACCGAAATAGCACCATTGTATTCCCAACACATTTGGGAACACCACTGGAATTCTTCTGAGAACGCACATCATTCCCCTTGACACCTAAGAGGGTATGAAATTGAGACATGCCTTGAAAGAAACGTGCAACAGGTGGAAACTTTATTTTTTTGTGGAAAACCTATAGGGGTTCCAATCAACGCAATTGCACCGTTGTATTCCCAACACATTTGGGAACACCACTGGAATTTTTCTGAGAACGCAGATCATTCCTCTTGACACCTAAGAGGGTATGAATTTCGGCATGCCTTGAAAAAACGAGCAACAGGTGGAAACTTAATTTGTTTCTGGGAAACCAGTAGGGGTGCCAATCAACGTAATAGCACATTTGTATTCCCAACATATTTGGGAACACCACTGGTATTTTTCTGAGAACGCACATCATACCTCTTGACACCTAGAAGGGTTCGAATGACGACATGCCTTGAAAAAACGTGCAACAGGCGGAAACTTAATTTTTTTGTGGGAAACCAATAGGGGTGCCAATCAACGTAATAGCACCTTTGTATTCCCAACATATTTGGGAACACCACTGGTATTTTTCTGAGAACGCTCATCATCCCTTTTGACACCTAGAAGGGTTAAAATTGAAACATGCCTTGAAAGAAACGTGCAACAGGTGGAAACTTTATTTTTGTATTGAAACCCTATAGGGGTGTCAATCAACCGCAATAGCACCATTGTATTTCCATCACACTTGGAAACACCACTGGTATTTTTCTGAGAACGCACATCATTCCCCTTGACACCTAAGGGGGTATGAAATTCGACATGCCTTGAAAAAACGAGCAACAGGTGGAAACTTTATTTTTTTTTGGAAAACCTATGGCGGTTGCGATCAACCGCAATAGCACCACTGTATTGCTAACATATTTGAGAACACCACTGGTATTTTTCTGAGAACGCACATCATCCCTTTTGACACCTAGAAGGGTTAAAATTGAGACATGCCTTGAAAGAAACGTGCAACAGATGGAAACTTTATTTTTTTGTTGCAAACATGTAGGGGTGGAAATCAACCGCAATAGCACCATTGTATTCCCAACACATTTGGGAACACCACTGGTATTTTTCTGAGAACGCACATCATACCTCTTGACACCTAGGAGGGTTCGAAATAGGACACGCCTTGAAAAGACGTGCAACAGGCGGAAACTTTATTTTTTTGTGGGAAACCAATAGGGGTGCCAATCAACGCAACAGCACCGTTGTATTCCCAACGTATTTGGGAACACCACTGGTATTTTCCTGAGAACGCACATCATACCTCTTGACACCTAGGAAGGTTAAAATTGAGACATGCCTTGACAGAAACGTGCAACAGCCGGAAACTTTATTTTTGTATTGAAAACCTGTAGGGGTGTCAATCAACCGCAATAGCACCATTGTATTCCCAACACACTTGGGAACACCACTGGTATTTTTCTGAGAAAGCACATCTAAGAGGGTATGAAATTCGACATGCCTTGAAAAAACGAGCAACAGGTGGAAACTTTATTTTTTTTTGGAAAACCTGTGGCCGTTGCGATCAACCGCAATAGCACCGTTGTATTGCTAACATATTTGAGAACACCATTGGTATTTTTCTGAGAACGCACATCATCCCTTTTGACACCTAGAAGGGTTAAAATTGAGACATGCCTTGAAAGAAACGTGCAACAGATGGAAACTTTATTTTTTTGTTGCAAACATGTAGGGGTGAAAATCAACCGCAATAGCACCATTGTATTCCCAACACATTTGGGAACACCACTGTTATTTTTTCTGAGAACACACATCATACCTCTTGACACCTAGGAGGGTTCGAAATACGACATGCCTTGAAAAGACGTGCAACAGGCGGAAACTTTATTTTTTTTGTGGGAAACCAATAGGGGTGCCAATCAACGCAATAGCACCGTTGTATTCCCAACATATTTGGGAACACCACTGGTATTTTTCTGAGTACGCTCATCATCGGTTTTGACACCTAGAAGGGTTAAAATTGAGACATGCCTTGAAAGAAACGTGCAACAGGTGGAAACTTTATTTTTTTGTGGAAAATCTATAGTGGTAGCAATCAACCGCAAGACCACCGTTATATTACCAACATATTTGGGAACACCACTGGTATTTTTCTGAGAACCACATCATTCCTCTTGACACCTAAGAGGGTATGAAATTCGACATGCCTTGAAAAGACGAGCAACAGGTGGAAACTGTATTTTTTTGTGGAAAACCTATGGCGGTTGCGATCAACCGCAATAGCACCATTGTATTCCTAACATATTTGGGAACACCACTGATATTTTTCTGAGAACGCACATCATCCCTTTTGACACCTAGAAGGGTTAAAATTGAGACATACCTTGAAAGAAACGTGCAACAGATGAAAACTCAAATTTTTGTTGAAAATCTGTAGGGGTAGCGATCAACCGCTATAGCACCATTGTATTCCTAACATATTTGGGAACACCACTGGTATTTTTCTGAGAACGCACATCATCCCTTTTGACACCTAGAAGGGTTAAAATTGAGACCTGCCTTGAAAGAAACGTGCAACAGATGGAAACTTTATTTTTTTGTTGCAAACATGTAGGGGTGGCAATCATGAGCAATAGCACCATTGTATTCCCAACACATTTGGGAACACCACTGGTATTTTTCTGAGAACGCACATCATAACTCTTGACACCTAGGAGGGTTACAATTACGACACGCCTTGAAAAAACGTGCAACAGGCGGAAACTTTATTTTTTTGTAGAAAACCTATAGGGGTGGCAATCAACCGCAATAGCACCGTTGTATTCCAACATATTTGGAAACACCACTGGTATTTTTCTGAGAACGCACATCATCCCACTTGACACCTAGAAGGGTTAGAATTGAGACATGCCTTGAAAAAACGGTGGAAAAGGTGGAAACTTTATTTTTTTGTGAAAAACCTACGGAGGTGGCAATCAACACCAATGGTATCGTACCTTTAATTCAAAATCTACCTCTCTAAATGATTAATAGTAAATATAAATGTTTACATGTACCTAACTAATACCTAAGTCTTAACTGCACGAAGTAAGCACTACTGGGTAACGCATTTTACAACTTCAAGTCATCTAAATAGCTGAAATAATATAATTTTGTATTAAATATTGTCTGTACAAGAGGCTAGAAAAAAGTCGGGAGGCGGCCTGTAACTCTGTAGGCCACGCCGTAGCTTCGCACATCTTCGGAAATTTTATGGCTGGCATTTTATGGATAACTTCACACCAAGCTCTGTGCTGCATGTTTTTATTGCTTGTCATTATATAGTCAATCAACGTTTGTCTTCTATCTGTAATGCGGATTGAAGAATCTACAATTTGAGTAAAACCATTCAAGTATACACTTACACAACTGAGTTTCAGAGAGGAAGACAATTTCTGGCTGGCACTGATTGATAAAAGATTGCATGCTATCTTTGTTCAAAATCCCTGACAATTATTATAGACGAGGCTAAAACTACATGCGACCTCTGACTCTAGTTGCTACTTATGATATTTATGCATTTGAAGTTTTTCAATCCTCTTTGTGGTTTTGCATTTACGTCTATCCTTCTATATGTACGCTCAACATCAAGCGACATTCTAAACTTTTTATTAGACAAAAGACAATCAGAACACTTTATGACCAACCACACTCATTTACATCATGTTCTCCACTGCATTTGGGACAAACTATATTCTCCTTGCAGTCCCTGCTAAAATGGCCATATTTACAACAATTATAACATCTAATAACATCATACTCATTATATACCGGGCAGCGGTTCCACCCGATATTAATTTCTTCTTTGCTTATCACTGTGTTATAAGTTTCAGAATACAATTCAGTAACTAGACTAAATTTTTTACCAACAACTTTGGTTCTAGAAATTACTTTCATGTTAAAACTGGTGACCTTTGTAGGTATATCATTTTGTTTAACTACTTTTGCTATTATGTTACCACCACTGCTGCCAATGTCCCTCTCATCCACCCCTACTATTTTTTTTCGATGCTGTAGTGTTTGAAGCTTCTCTATATCGTAGCTGTCACCAAGTTTATTTTGGATTTCTGACTGTATACATGATATTTCCTTATTGGTATTGCTGTTTAGAATGAGGTCTCCTTTTTTGTGCCACACATCTCATTGTGACACCTACTCCCATGTCTGTTGAGTCTACTTTGTTAAATCTACTTTATTAGATTTCCTTCCACTTCCTTAATATCTTTCTGAGTTCCTTTTTGTTTCATTACAAATACTTTGTTGACTGTTTTAGCAGCCGTCGAATAAGGCAATTTTGGTTCATAATTTCTTTGTGTCTGGGGTTGATATCCTTTGAGATTAGCAATCTCCAACTTGAGAAGTCGTTTTCTTCTAGACATGTATCAATTTTTTTTTTCAAATCCTTAGAATTGTTGCCTAAAAAATCCAAATGTGAAAATAATCGTGTCACTAGTGGTTTCTTGATCAATATATCTTTCGTCAACACGGCTTCTCTTTCTCGAGCTGTCAGTCTTAGTTGCTTCAGTTTGTCTTTCCTAACAGGTCTTGCATTTTTAGAGAGATTTTTTCATATGGAACCCTCTTAAGTCCACATTTTCACACTTTCCTTGGTAGTATTTTTACATGTTGTGCATTGTATAACCGTAATAGAGATCATCAAGAAGAGGAAAAAACAGTCGGATTCACTCCAACCTGTCGAGGCGTTCTCAAGTTATAGGTGGTCAAAGTTGAGAATTGAGAAAAAAGTCGTAATACCCCCCCCCTCCTTTGGACATTTTGCAAAAAGTTACGGAAACATATTTTGCTGTTTTTGATGGGAATGGCACGTTTGCAATCCCCTAGGTATGTAACTAACTGAATTCTAATCAAAGTAACCCCTAAAGGGTATTTTTTTGAAAATGGTCAACAAATGCGATTCTAGAAATGTCTGAAAATCGACCACCAAAGGGGTCTATCTCCGAAAATATTGCACCAACGAAATTTCCGTAGTGGGAGGTGAAAGAGGACATGAAGAGGCGGAAAAAAAACAGTTGGATTCACTCCAATCGGTTGAGTCGGTCTCAGTTACAGGCGGTCAAAGTTGAGAATTGAGAAAAAAGTCGTGTTCTGAAAAAAGGGGGGTACCCTTTTGAACACTTTCAAACAAAACGGGAAAAATGTTTTGCTGTTTTTGATCGGAATGGCACGTTTGCAATCTCTTAGGAACGTAACAAACTGAATTCCAATGAAAGTAACCCCTAATGTGTTCTTTTTTTCTTTGAAAATGGTCAAAAAACGCTGTTCTAGATAGAAGTGCCTCAAAATCGACCACCAAAGGTTTCTTTCTTCGAAAATATTGCACCTCCGGAACTTCCTATGGTGGGAGGTGAAAGAGGACATCAAGAAGAGAAAAAAACAGTTGGATTCACTCCAATAAGTCGAGGTGTTCTCAAGTTACAGGCGGTCAAAGTTGAGAATTGCGCAAAACTCGCTCCCACCCTTTTGGACACTGAAAAAAATTTCGGAAAATTTGCTGTTTTTGATCGGAATGGCACGTTTGCAATCCCCTAGGAACGCAACAAACTCAATTCGAATGAAATTAACTTCTAAAGAGGATTTTTAAAAAATGGTCAAACAACGCGATTCTAAAAGTGCCTCAAAAACGACCACCGAAAGGTTCTTGCAATCCCCTAAGGACGTAATTCTCTCTCCTCAAACGTCGCAGAATTAGATTCTATGACTAGGTATATATAGGCAATGGTGCCAACAATATTAAATAATAAAAATTTCAGCTCAAACAATAACTTTACGCTGGCTTTTGAAAACTCTTGATTTTACTCCTACATGAAATAATCGCCGTCACTGATATTCGATTGCTCAAAGGCATGAAAACCACTTTTAGTAAAATGTTCACGTCCAGCTCAGCCCAAATAATGGCCCACAATTTCATAACTATCATGTCGTGCCTTAAACGTGCAATTCCACAGTAGTTTCACCCTTTCTTCGTCACCTTATCCTCTTGGATCAAGCGATTGAAGTTCGATTCAAAGGGCTTAAATGCGTGTGGGATTGATGTGAAATTATGTATGGGACGTGAATTAGAAGTGCCTGGAACAGTACAAGTCAATGTGAGTAGAATGGCATTAGCTTAACGTTTTAATCGACTCGTTTAACTCTGCATAATTGCACAGGGCCGTATGGCTCTATAATTGAAAATTGAGATAATTACGTTAGTTTGCAATGTTCTCCACTATATAAACGCTGGTGCAAAGTGGACCTCTATGCGTTTATTTTAAATTAGATAACTCTATTAGATTGCTTTAAGCTTAAATTAATTTTATAGATCTGCAGGCGGATAAACCTAAGAGGAATTTAATTTCCTCTCAACTACTTGACGACATCCGCGATCTTTTGATAACTCGTTAAGATAACCAAGCCAAACAAACTATCTCGTAACGTTTTTCCGGAAAACGAAAAACGCGCTCTGCATTTAAGAATCGGTTTAAAGGACAAATAAGGGGCGAAAATCCCTTTTGAAACATTCCATTTATGTTAAGATATTTTCCAAAGCCACCCTTTAAATTACCCTCAAGATGTTTTATTGTTCGCTACCAGTTAGCCACGAGGCAAAAAAAAATCTAATAACTACACGAATGCAATAAATGGGGTATTAAAAGATCACGTGGCATTATGGGACACTCTTTCTGGAGTCTTTAAAAAGCAATACAAATTTACAGCTCTTTTATTGAATCCCTTATATTTTCTCCGTGTACTAAGTGCGCACTTCCTTTGTTTTATAAGTTGTATATTAAAATTCAAATTAATACCGTCTGGTAGCGAAATTCAATTAATGTTTCGTTTACTTTTCAACATCGCCGAACGTCTGAGAATAAATTGTCAATTTCGATCGTTTCTTGCCTCTGATAAAGATTTTATTTTCTTTTCCAGGTCTGGAGCGTACAGATAGCACCAGTCTTCATCGCAACAACACTTTTACGACCTACATAACCCTAAACAGGAAGAACCGACATTCAACTTACCAGAACGTACCTCGAGCTGGATCTATGGTGTGCCGGAACCAGAGCAGCTCCAACGGCACCAAGAACAGCGCAAGGAAAAAATATGTTAAGGAGACAGTGGCGGATGAACCTATTTAAGTTTATTTCGCTCCATCCCATAATACTGAGTTCATTTAAAATGTTAACTTATTAAAGACTGATTTAGTTTTATTCCAGTTTTATTATTAGGTAAGAGTTGATGACGTGTATTATACATACTATGATCTGGATAGTTATGTAAGTTAGTAATTTAAGAACCAGGGGAAAAATACTATTATTGATCTAGATAATCATAATAAGTGGTACTGTATTCCATGGTTTACTTGTGTGTTTGATGGTGAAAGACTTCTGTAGATTTGTACAGTGGTAGAGCTAATTCGATAAATAATAATATAGTAATAATAATAACCCAATACTTTCAATATTACTACCCAGTGCCCAGGAACCAATAATTTGTTTTATTCAATCAATAACTAAATGTGTGATAACTTTTATGATGCAGCCATCCTCTGAAGTCTTTCCTGATAGTGCATCTGATCCAATTCTTTTGGCCTCATTTGCATGAAGATTGTTTTCTCCCCAAAAACGATTCTACAGAACGTTCTGAAACCCAGATTAAAAAAAAATCATCGAAGTGTACTTTTTTCAAACTCTAGAAGAGCCCTAGAACGTGCACCCTAGCAAATTTAGAATTTTAAAGAGGCCATATGTCTAATACTTAGGATCAGGCAATAGGGGGTACTTAGGCTGTTTAGCAAGTGTGAATCGAGGCTTAGTTTGCAGTGCTTGAAAACTGGACTTGAACCCCTTTGATCGAATTAACTTTTAGCTTAGATTAACCAGTTATGACTATGAGGCAAGTTTTTATTGTGTTTAGTTTAGAATGGTTATCTGTGCACTGGTGGTCTAGTATATAATGTAATATGACAAAATGCTATACTAACCAAGCATATAAGACAAATAGAAGTGATGCAAGAATGGAGTCTTGGGGTGGATTATCACAGGAATGAAGAAGGTTGACTGGTTGTTAGTAGGTACTAATGAAAACTCTTTGTTTTCTATTAATAATGATGAGGTCAAATGAAGAACCTTTTATGCGATGGTTGACGTATTGGGATGTTATGACCAAAGCAATTGCCACGCCTTTTCTACAGGATGAAGTCCTCTTTATAGAGAAACAGACAAATTAGAACGCCCAAGTTCAGATAATTCGGAGAGTGGGGTAGGCTAGCGCCACTGTCTTTGACAGTAAAGCCAGAAACCTCCAATGGTGGAATATTGGAACTCTACACCAAACCAATATGTAAGGACAAAAAAAAATCAACCTGGTCCCAGTAAACAGTTGAACGTTGATTCAACGTTAAAAAAAACGTGTAAAAAAACGTTATTTCAACGTAGTTATATCCGGTGAATCAACGTTTTTATCAACCTTTTTTAAAACGTTTCATCAACGTTTGCTTAAGACGTTTAATCTACGTTTGGTTAAAACGTTTAATCGACCTTGCTTAAAACGTTTATTCAACGTATCTATCAACCTTATATAAAACGTTAAATCAACGTTTTCATCTATTTTTTTTCCATTTACATGAATATAATTTATGTCAAATGAGTTTTACCAGGGTTTGAACTTTGAACCCAGTTAAAACTTATTCGATAAAAATGAGTGAACCTGAGTGACCTTTTAATTTTAGTTTAAGACAAAAACTGTAAACCAAAAATTCTGTTAAACATATACAGAACGTTAGTTTTTAATTAAAAAGCACATACAAAATAGTGTTTGACTCCAGGTAGCACACTACGTCGTCACATGTCACATCCACAAGACGTCCATTTGTTGACGTCTCTACGTGTATAATATATCAAACTTTGCATTTTATCATACAAAAATCATAATATATTTTAAACATGTTTTATTGGAAATATAATGCTTGTGCTAATTACAATAATTAGTAAAATAGTTATATTTTATACATTCGTTTTTGATGATATATATGTTAAAAATTAAAACCAAACGAAGGACAGCACTTAGGGGTTGACTGGGGTTGACTGTAAACTAGGAATAATTTTAAACAAGAATTAAATTTTTTAGTACTTACTTTTGGGTAACATCTACCTCATGCACCTTTTTCGACGATATTGGATTGTTGGAAAAGGAATTTTCCACAATTCACTGAGAAAAGGCTCGGACGAATCCACTTAGTTAATGTTTCGGCAACTTCTCTGTTGCCTTCATCAGAACTACCTAAAGTGAAAAAACTTTAGAAATGATGAAATACAAAAATTATACTTATTTGTGTGTCTGTTTATGAGTACCTATTTATGTTCGAGATTCTGAAAATTACTTTGCTCAAAAAAAGACATTTTGATATCAAAACGTTTAGTGGAGCTCAAGGCAAATTAGGTATATAGGATTTAAAAGAATTTTCTTGGAAATTGAATGGTAGGTATACACTTTGTAGGAAGTGATTTTCTCCTGGGGTGAGAGCAAGGCAAAAATCACCGCTAAATTTTGGTGTACACACATTTTCACTTGTTGTATTTAACGGATTGGAATGCTTTGATTGTCAAGCATTAATTTCTGTTGTGATGCATAGATAAATAATTTATATAAGCCTTAATATGCCTATATGTACCTAATTTAGTACAGGTTAATTTAACCATATCTACTTAAATTAGTTGGCCTGCAAAATAGTATAGCCACACTCATCAAAACCAATGGTTGTGGTGAGATTCCGGCCATCTTGTCTCTAATCTTAAAAAACAGTAAAATCTCAACCCATAGTACTCACCTTTTAAGCGATTTGAAACTTTTCACCCTAAAAGAACGGTAAACAAACAAACCAAAACGAACAACAACAATAAACGTCGTGTCATGGCCGACAATACCATCTCAAGTCTCAAGCAGCCGACAGTGCCGACGCCCGACACACATGAGAAAGATAAACACCGGGGATCGTGGCAATACGTCCTACCCCTCTAGGCCTCGTTATAAGAATCTGGGTCATCCGCCGTTTATGTCAACGCAACCTAGCGCTCAGAGTATGAGACATGTAAACCTATTTTCAACGTTTAATCAACGTTATAAATTCAACCAATATTTAAACCTATTCAACACACGTTTTAACAACGTTGATATAACGTCAAAAAGCATGGTTGTTCATTTTCAAAAAAAAATCAACCAAAAATCAACAGCTCAAAATTAAAGAGACAACTATAAATCAACCGAACAAATGATGATAAGTTTTAAAAGACATTTCGCAACCGCGCATTCGTGACGGTTTAACTACTGTCACCCATTTGCAATGTTTAATCAACAGGATAAATTCAACCAATATCAAAACACATCCAAAACACGTTTCAACAACGTTGATTTAACGTCGAAAATCATGATTGTGCACTATCGCTTATATCAACCTGAAATCAACACGTTAAACTCAACGTGACAACTGTAAATCAACGGACCAAACGATGATTCTACGTTGAAACAACGTTCGACTGTTTACTGGGCCAATCCAGTAAACAGAGAAACCTGTTATACAAACCTGTTATACAAACAATTTTCCCTTAAAGCAGGTGATTACTTTCTTAAAGATTAAAAGAGAGAGATGTAAGCATTAATGAATAAAGGCAAATATTAAGACACCAAAACCATATTTACAGATAAAAAGATTATGTGAAAATCGAATTATGTGAAATTTCAATTAGCAAACTCAAATTTTATTAAGGGGGGTAACTTACTAGATAAAAAAATGAAAAACAATAAAAATTCAATAAATTCTCCACTGAGGGTTTCTCTTTTCAAAAAAACGTTCTTCCTCCTATGAGGCTTAACCATAGGGGTGGTACCGGTGGTAGATACGAAGGTACGGCCGCTGGTGCTTCAACCCCGAACTGTAAAACGTGCCAGACCCAGTGTTGCCAAAACTTAAGAAACTAAATTCCCAGCACCAAAACCAGAAATTTCCAAATTTCCCACATCCCAAGACCTTACATTACTAGATACAGACATGGGCATACGGCGTAGAAACACCTCTGTTTCCAAAATAATGCACATGCGTGATCATCGCTTTTTCTAACCATCATTTATAGTCGGGATTTCTCTTTTCCTTATTTCTTTTAATTTCTTTATCTTTTAGATGTTTTCCTTCTTTTCCTCCAATTGGTGTCTTATCCGGTGCATTCCATCCTTCTGATGTAGGTACTTATTTCCTATTCTTCAAAACTTCGTTTGTTTTGGCGATTTTACTACTGTTATTGCCTTTCTGGAATCCTGAAATAATATTTCAAATACCGTTTTATCGTATTCTTTTTTAGCTGAATATTTTGAACTTAAATAGTTTTTTTTTAAATTTGTTGTTTATTGTTTTGGTTAGTTAAAGTAATATTTAACTCAAGTTTTGATGTTATTTTTGCTTCCCCTTTTCCACTTCTTCAAAATTAAATGTTTCTGCCCTTCGAAAACAAATTTCTTGTTTTTGTTTTCGATTTGAGTTGTTTTTTTTATTCTTCCCCTTGCGTCTTTTATTAGTCTATTGGCAACACCTTTCTCCAGATACTAATAGCTCCAAACAGAACTTTTTTTTTCTTGTCTTTTTGTTGTATTTTTATCTTTTAATATCAATTTAATATTAAAAACAAAATTTTTTCAATCGATCTTACAAATTGGTTGGCTACGCTGAGAACTTGAGTTTTAAGTTTTTGCTTATTTTTAAATGTTGAAAAGGTGTTTTCTCTAGTGAGCCGCCAATTGTCCCTCCCCCTCTTCTGCCCTCTCTTGTTTTCTCTATCTTTTTCTCTATCTCTTACGTCTTTAATGTTTACCTACGTATTGTTCATTGTAGTGTTTCCTTCGTTTTGTGCACTGTCTGCAATTGTTTATTAAAAAAAACTATTTTTCCATTATTTCTTTTTTCCTTATATCTTTTAATTTCTTCATCTTTCAGATGTTTTCCTCCTTTTTTCCAATTTGTGTCTTCTTCTGTGCATTCCATTTTTCTGATGTAGGTACTTGGTTTCCTTAGTCTTTATAACTTTTCTCTTGACGATTTTATCGCTGTTATTGCCATTTTTGAATCCTGAAATTATTTTTTAAATAGTGTTTTATCGTCTTATATTTTTTTTAACTAAACATTTCTAAAAAATAAAAAACTTAAAGAAAGTTTTTGTTACTTAAAGTGTTTCTTTACTCAAGTTTTGGTATTTTTATTGCTTTTCCATCTCTTCAAAATTAATTCTTTTTAGGTTTCAAAAACAAATTTCTTGATCCGAGTTAGTTTCTCTTTTTATATTTTTTAATCTACCCCTTGTGTCTTTTACATATATTTGTCTATTAGCAACCCTTTTCTTCAGATATTGATTACTCCAAACAGAACTACCTTCATTCAGTAATTTCTTCAATCCATTTCCATTTTACTCTTTGCTTTTTGTTGGTTGTTTATTTTTTAATATTAAAATGACTTTTTGACTCATAATTTTATCTTTCTTAAAAATAGTTTTCTGTCGAATTTACAATTTGGTTGGCAAATTTGAGAATTTTAGCTTGAAGTTTCTGATGATTTTTAAACATTTTCTCTAGTTACACGCCACTTTCTCCACCCACATTTTCCCACCTTTTGTCCTTTTTCTCTATCTCCTGCGTCTTTGATATCTATGTGTTGTTGATTGCAGTTTTTTTCTTCATTTTGTTCACTTCTTCCAATTTTTTATTCTAAAGACTATTTTGCCATATGAATCTTTTTTTTTTCAAAAATGTTCATATTTTCTCTTTTCTCCTGTCATATTTATTTTTTTATTGTCTTTACCTATCAGATGCTTTTTTCTTCTTTTCCTCCAATTTGCATCTTTTCCTGTGCATTCCCTCTTTCTGATGTAGGTTCTTGGTTTCCTTACTCTTTATAACTTTTCTTTTCACGATTTTATCGCTATTATTGCCTTTTTTGAATCCTGAAATTATTTTTTAAATATTGTTTTATCGTATTACTTTTTTTTTAACTAAATAATTCTAAAAAAGAAAAAGCTTAAAGAAAGTTCTTGCTAGTTAAAGTGTTTCTTTACTCAAGTTTTTGTATTTTTATTGCTTTTCCATCTCTTCAAAATTAATTCTTTTTAGGTTTCAAAAACAAATTTCTTGATCCGTGTTAGTTTTTTTTACATTTTTTATTCTTCCCCTTGTGTCTTTTACATATATTTGCCTATTAGAAACACCTTTCTTCAGATATTGATTACTCCAAACAGAACTATCTTCATTCAGTAATTTCTTCAATCCATTTCCATTTTACTCTTTGTTTTTTGGTTTTTTGTAGGTTGTTTATTTTTTAATATTTATTTAATATTAGATAAACTCTTTGAGTCATAATTTTATCTTTCATAAACCCACCCCCCTTTTCGCACTTTTTGTTCTTTCTCTCTCTCTCCTGCGTCTTTGATATCTACGGGTTATTGATTGCAGTTTTTTTTTTTCATTTTGTACACTTCTTGCCATTTTTATTATAAAAACTATTTTGCCATATGTATCTCTTTTTATCAAAAATTTTCATATTTTCTCTTTTCTCCTGTCATATTTATTTTTTTATATTGGTTTACCTTTCAGATGTTTTTTTCTTCTCTTCCTCCAATTTGCATCTTTTCCTGTGCATTTAATCTTTCTGATGTAGGTATTTGGTTTCCTTAGTCTTTATAATTTTTCTCTTGACGATTTTATCTCTGTTATTGCCTTTTTTGAATCTTGAAATTATTTTTTGAAAACTGTTTTATCGTATTATTTTCTTAACTAAATTTTTCTAAAAAATAAAAAACCTTAAAGAAAGTTGTTTTCCAACATTTTTTGTTTATTGTTTTTGTTAGTTAAAGCGTTTCTTTACTCAAGTTTTGGTATTTTTTTTGCTTTTCCATCTCTTCAAAATTAATTCTTTTTAGGTTTCAAAAACAAATTTCTTGGTCCGAGTTAGTTTTTCTTTTTCCATTTGTTATTCTTCTCCTTGTATCTTTTACATATATTTGCCTATTAACAACACCATTCTTCAGATATTGATTACTCCAAACAGAACTATTTTCATTCAGTAATTTCTTCAATTCAATTCCATTTTACTCTTTGCTTTTTGTTTTTTGTTGGTTGTTTATTTTTTAATATTAAAAAAACTTTTTGAGTCATAATTTTATCTTTCTTAAAATTAGTTTTCTGTCGATTTTACAATTTGGTTGGCAACTCTGAGAATTTTAGGTTGAAGTTTCTGATGATTCTTAAACGTTTTCTCTAGTTACACGCCACTTTCTCCACCCACATTTTCCCACCTTTTGTCTTTTTTTCTCTATCTCCTGCGTCTTTGATATCTACGTGTTGTTGAGTACGTGCATCTACGTGCAGCTTTTCTCTTCATTTTGTACACTTCTTGCGATTTTTTTATTCTAAAGACTATTTTGCCATATGTATCTTCTTTTATCAAAAATTTTCATATTTTCTCTTTTCTCCTGTCATATTTATTTTTTTATTGTCTTTACCTTTCAGATGTTTTTTTCTTCTTTTCCTCTAATTTGCGTCTTTTCCTGTGCATTCCATCTTTCTGATGTAGGTACTTGGTTTCCTTAGTCTTTATAATTTTTCTTTTGACGATTTTATCGCTGTTATTGCCTTTTTTGAATCCTGAAATTATTTTTTGAATATTGTTTTATCGTATTATTTTCTTAACTAAATTTTTCTAAAAAGTAAAAACCTTAAAGGAAGTTTTTTTCCAACATTTTTTGTTTATTGTTTTTGTTAGTTAAAGCATTTCTTTACTAAAGTTTTGGTATTTTTATTGCTTTTCCATCTTTTCAAAATTAATTCCTTTTAGGTTTCAAAAACAAATTTCTTGATCCGAGTTAGTTTTTCTTTTTCCATTTGTTATTCTTCCCCTTGTGTCTTTTACATATATTTGCCTATTAGCAACACCTTTCTTCAGATATTGATTAATCCAAACAGAACTATTTTCATTCAGTAATTTCTTCAATCCATTTCCATTTTACTCTTTGCTTTTTGTTTTGTGTTGGTTGTTTATTTTTAAATATTAAAAAAACTCTTTGAGTCATAATTTTATCTTTCATAAACCCACCGCCCTTTTCGCACTTTTTTTTCTTTCTCTCTCTCTCCTGCGTCTTTGATATCTACGTGTTATTGATTGCAGTTTTTCTTTTCATTTTGTACACTTCTTGCCATTTTTAATTATAAAAACTATTTTGCCATATGTATCTCTTTTTATCAAAAATTTTCATATTTTCTCTTTTCTCCTGTCATATTTATTTTTTTATATTGGTTTACCTTTCAGATGTTTTTTTCTTCTCTTCCTCCAATTTACATCTTTTCCTGTGCATTTAATCTTTCTGATGTAGGTACTTGGTTTCCTTAGTCTCTATAATTTTTCTTTTGACGATTTTATCGCTGTTATTGCCTCTTTTGAATTCTGAAATTATTTTTTAAATATTGTTTTATCGTATAATTTTTTTAACTAAATTTTTCTAAAAGATAAAAAACCTTAAAGAAAGTTTTTTTCCAACATTTTTTGTTTATTGTTTTTGTTAGTTAAAGCATTTCTTTACTAAAGTTTTGGTATTTTTATTGCTTTTCCATCTTTTCAAAATTAATTCCTTTTAGGTTTCAAAAACAAATTTCTTGATCCGAGTTAGTTTTTCTTTTTACATTTTTTATTCTTCCCCTTGTGTCTTTTACATATGTATTCATACCTATTAGAAACACCTTTCTTCAGATATTGATTACTCCAAACAGAACTATCTTCATTCAGTAATTTCTTCAATCCATTTCCATTTTACTATTTGCTTTTTGTTTTTTGTTGGTTGTTTATTTTTTAATATTTATTTAATATTAGAAAAACTCTTTGAGTCATAATTTTATCTTTCATAAACCCACCCCCCTTTTCGCACTTTTTGTTCTTTCTCTCTCTCTCCTGCGTCTTTGATATCTACGTGTTATTGATTGCAGTTTTTCTTTTCATTTTGTACACTTCTTGCCATTTTTTACTATAAAAACTATTTTGCCATATGTATCTCTTTTTATCAAACATTTTCATATTTTCTCTTTTCTCCTGCCATATTTATTTTTTTATTGTCTTTACCTTTCAGATGTTTTTCTTCTTTTCCTCCAATTTGCATCTTTTCCTGTGCATTCCATCTTTCTGATGTAGGTACTTGGTTTCCTTAGTCTTCATAATTTTTCTTTTGACGATTTTATCGCTGTTATTGCCTTTTTTGAATCCTGAAATTATTTTTTAAATATTGTTTTATCGTATTATTTTTTTAACTAAATTTTTCTAAAAAATAAAAAACCTTAAAGAAAGTTTTTTCCGACATTTTTTGTTTATTGTTTTTGTTAGTCAAAGCGTTTCTTTACTCAAGTTTTGGTATTTTTATTGCTTTTCCACCTCTTCAAAATTAATTCTTTTTAGGTTTCAAAAAAAAATTCTTCATTCGAGTTAGTTTATTTTTTTATATTTTTTATTCTTCCCCTTGCATGTTTTACATATATTTGTCTATTAGCAACATCTAGCATTTTTTGGTATTTTTATTGCTTTTCCATCTCTTCAAAACTAATTCTTTTTAAGTTTTAAAAACAAATTTTTTGATCCGAGTTAGTTTTTCTTTTTATATTTTTTATTCTTCCCTTTGTGCTTTTCACATATGCTTGTCTATTAGCAACCCCTTTCTTCAGATAATGATTACTCCAAACAGAACTATCTTCATTCAGTAATTTCTTCAATCCAATTGCATGTCACTCTTTGCTATTTGTTTTGTTGGGTGTTTTGTTTGTAATTTTTAATATTTATTTAATATTAAAAAAACTTTCTGAGTTATACTTTTATCTTTTTTAAAATTAGTTTTCTGTCGATCTTGCAATTTGGTTGGCAACTCTGAGAACTTTAGCTTGAAGTTTCTGAAGCTTCTTAAACGTTTTCTCTAGTTACAGGCCGCTTGCCCCCCCCCCCTTATCCCCCTCTCTATCTCTTACGTATTTGATTTTTACCTGTTGTTGATTGCAGTTTTTTTCTTCATTTTGTACACTTCTTGCAATTTTTTTGTTTTGCTTTATAACAAATAAATTGCCACAGGTATCTTTTTGATCAAAAATTTTCATATTTTCTTTTTTTGCTCATCCTGCCATATTTATTTTTTTTAATGTCTTTATTCTTTTCCTCCAATTTTGCGTCTTGCTCTCGTGTGCATATCATTCTTTGGATGTAGGTACTTAGTTTTGCTACTCTTTATAACTTTTCTTTAGGCGGTTTTATCGATATTTTTGTCTTTTTGGAATCCTGAAGTAATTTTCTAAATTCCCTTTTATAGTATATTTTTTGATATAAATGTTTTTGGAGTTAAATAAAAGAACATAAAAAAAAATTGTTTTTAACATTTTTTTGTTTATTGTAGTGCTTAGTTACGAAGACACGTTACCCAAGTTTTTGTGTTACTTTTGGCTTTGAGAAGGCTTTGACAACAAACTACTTGATCCAAGTTAATTTTTCATTATTAATTTTTTATTCTGCCTTCTTCCTCTTCTGACTTTTACTCATGTTTGTCTACAGACAACACCTTTCTTCATATACTGATAACTCAAAAGAGTCATTTTCATTCGATTATTACTGCTTAAATCCTTTCTATTTTGCCACTCAGATTCAATCCGACAATATCTAATTATACCAACCAAAAACCGTTAGTTAAATTACTCAAAATAGACGGGATCAAACATTAAGTATTATACATTGGCGACGACAAAAACCCTTTGTAGCATTTTTTGGCATCGGACCACGTCTAATTACGGGTTGCCACTATTGCAGTCATATTGGATTTCTCATCGCGGGATTTTTATAGAAAAATAGGGCTCTAATTAAAAAGGCGACCTACTATCTGATTGGCAGGCCTAAGTACCCGTTTACAAGGCATTTTTCCATTGGAAGCCAGTGTAGTAGGCATCGAAGGAGTATTCCTAAAATAAATTTCTTGTACTAAGCCTAAACTTTTAAATAAAAATTTCCTAAAGAAAATACAGGTTATAGGGACATCAGAAAAACATGGAAGTTAAGAACAGAAATAAGAAAGGCAAACTGAAAACAGAAAATTCATTTGATTGAGTAATAATTTTAATTGATGCAAGCAGCAACTTAGATAGAGCCCAACAGCTTATCGAAACTTGTTGCTTACTACGCCCTGTATATATTCCAATCAGGCAGCGACATGCCAGCTATGTAAGTTATCTACACTTAGGTTTTAAATTAGCCTTTGGTCTATATAAAACCTGTATGTATCGATATCCAGGCCTCTCTTTAAAGTTCATTTGTGCGTGAAAGTGGACCGGAGAGGACCGGGATCTTATCAACCATGGTAAGCGAACTATTTTCATTCAATTTATTTTTTGAATTAGAAAATCCTTGCAAGGACAGATACTTATCCCTTTTTTGTGGTTTTCTTGCAGGCGGATACTCTAAAGCCCAAGGAGATGGAATGTAAGTTTTACTTTGTATATCACTAGACAAGGTTCAAACAGTAATGACTAGGTCTGGAATTTGCCATGGAGGTTTACGGCGGAAAAGAGATGGTAATTGATTCTACGGATTTGGGTCACGTGTGTAGGGCCATGAACTGCAACCCTAGCCTTGAAACTTTGGAAAAACTGGGAGCTTCGAAGAAACCAGGTTTGAATAGACCAATTATTATTATTTGTTGATTTTATACACTATAATATAGGAGAAAAACAATTGAAGCTGGAAGACGTGCTTCCAGTGGTAATCCAACTGAAGAAAGAAAAGAAAGACGAGGGATGTTATGAAGATTTCGTTGAGTGCTTGAAGCTCTACGATAAAAACGAAGATGGCCACATGATGCTGGCGGAGTTGTCGCACATGCTGCTAACTTTAGGTCAGTTTTTTTTACACTATATCTAGTGAAACAGATAAAATTGCTACTAATAATTACAGGAGAAAAATTAACCGAAGACCAAGTTGACGAATTGTTCGAAGACTGCCTGGGTGAAGAGGACGACGAAGGCCAAATCGAATATGACCGTAAGAAATCTAAAGTATTAATGTAACTTAAATGTGAGATTGGATTTTTAGCGTTTCTGAGGAGGGCGTGTGAATTGGACCCTCCTCTGAAAAAGAAGAAGTAGTAGGAGAGTGGTTTGCGGCCATTTGATGCAACAACTTTAATTTAAGGACTTATTGAATAATAGCTCGGGGAAAACGAAAACTTTACAATAATTAAGAAAATGTTGAGGGTTTGCGTGTCACATAAGACAATGTGTTGAAGTAAATCGTAAAAAGCTTTTATTGAGTTTTTTTTTTCGTAAATAACTGCAAGAGTTTTCATATTTTAGAAGAAATTTATTTTAAAGAGGAATCTCAAAAATTCCTCTGAAGAAGTGGCACCATAAATTAAAGAAATCACTTTATATGCTGGTAACTATATCTTGTAGCGTGTCATAACCATGAAGAATATTACCTTAGTGCTTTTTCATCTCATGTGAGAATGCTCTAATCGAATCTCAAGACAGGACTAATTTTACGTGGAGATAAGGTTGAAGAAACGTCAAAGTTGTAAATTAAGAAAAAAAACAGAAACTAGAAAACACCCCTTTTTTGTTCAAAAATTTTCGCAATTTTTACGCTGTTTTTGGTAGAAATTACACCATTTTGAGTGGCCTATAACTGTGACAAATGTAACAAGATTCAGATTGAACCCATAAATTCTAAAATTGGCTAAAAATTGACAACTTAAAGGAGTCTAGTTCCGAAATCATTAAACCAGTGGGACTCTCTCGACAGTCAACAGGGGGAAGGGGTGAAAGAGAACATCGAAAAGAATAAAAATCTTGTAAATTCACTCAAGGAAGTCCACTCGTTGTAAAGTTATAGCCCGTCAAAATTGTAAATTAGGGAAAAAAACAGAAACTAGAAAACACCCCTTTTTGTTCAAAAATTTGCGCACTTTTTACGCTGTTTTTGGTCGAAATTACACCATTTTGACTGGCCTATAACCGTGACAAATTTAACAAGACTCAGGTTGTTCCCATAATTTCAAAAATTGGCTAAAATTTGACAACCTAAAGGAGTCTAGTTCCGAAATCACTAAACCAGTGGGACCCTCTCGACAGTCAACAGGGGGAAGGGGTGAAAGAGAACATCGAAAAGAATAAAAAACTTGTAAATTCACTCAAGGCGGTCCACTCGTTGTAAAGTTATAGCCCATCAAATTTGTAAATTAAGAAAAAAAACAGAAACTAGAAAACACCTTTTTTTGTTCAAAATTTTGCGCACTTTTTACGCTGTTTTTGGTCAAAATTACACCATTTTGACTGGCCTATAACCGTGACAAATTTAACAAGGGTCAGATTGAACCCATAAATTCGAAAATTGGCCAAAAATTGACAACTTAAAGCAGTCTAGTTCCGAAATCATTAAACCAGTGGGACCCTCTCGACAGTCGACAGGGAGAAGGAGTGAAAAAGAACATCAAAACGAATAAAAAACTTGTAAATTCACTCAAGGCGGTCCACTCGTTGTAAAGTTATAGCCCGTCAAAGTTATAAATTAAGAAAAAAAAACAGAAACTAGAAAACACCCCTTTTTGTTCAAAAATTTTCGCACTTTTTACGCTGTTTTTGGTCGAAATTACACCATTCTGAGTTGCCTATAACCGTGACAAATTTAACACGAGTCAGATTGTTCCCATAATTTCAAAAATTGGCTAAAAATTTACAACTTAAAGGAGTCTAGTTCCGAAATCATTAAACCAGTGGGACCCTCTCGACAGTCGACAGGGGGAAGGGGTGGAAGAGAACATCAAAAAGAATAAAAAACTTGTAAATTCACTCAAGTCAGTCCACTCGTTCTAAAACTATAGCCCGTCAAATTTGTAAATAAAAAAAAAACAGAAGCTACAAAACACCCCTCTTTGGTCAAAAATTTGGGGATTTTTTCACGCTGTTTTTGATCGAGGGTACAAGAGGACATCAAGAAATATCAAAAACTTGTAGATTCACTCAAATTGGTCCACTCGTTCCGGAGTTACAGGCCATCAATGTTGGAAATGATGTTGGAAATGAGGAAGAATAGGGTGAAAACAAAAACAATGGTCAAAAGACCTGGTCTTTTTCACAAAAATGTTTCTATTTTTTTTTGTGTTTTTGATCGAAATAGGAGAGTTTTAATCTTTTGGATTGACTTCAATCGATCCACTCGTTCCAAAGTTATGTCATCAAATTTGAAAATTGAGAAAAAAAAGCAAACCCCTCTGGGTCTTTTTCAAAAAGCTTTTCAATTTTTTTACGCTGTTTTTTTATCGTTGATACCATTTGAATCCCCTATAAACGGAACAAACTTTGTTTTATAGTGGCAAAAATTCAATTCTAAAAACTGACCAGTGAAGGGGTTTATCTCCCAACATTTCTTGTATAGTGAAAGGTGAAAGAGGACGTCGAGGAAAATAAAAAGCTGTTGGATTCACTAGAACTGGAATACTTATTCTAAAGTTCTAAAGAAAATTGTAACCATTACAGTAGATTAAACTAAACGAAAATGCGTACGTGACTTCAGTCAGCAGGACACGAAAATAATAACAACACATATCGTGTTATCGACTTTTTGGAAAGGTGTTTATTTTTTAGTGCATTAGAAACTAAACCAGCAATTGATTGATTGGTTGTGAATTTTATTGTCTGACAATTCTGTTGATTAATTAGTCCATTTTTTTTAGATATTTTTGTAGAAAGATTTATACCTAAATTACGAACTGCTATTTTTTTAAAAGATATTTCTTATGATTTAGGCTCTTCTATCGCTTCTTTCTTGGAAAATGTTAAGATCTTTAATCGATTAAGCTAAACAAAAATACATACGCGACTCTCCTGGTGAATTTAAAAATAGTATTTTTTTTATACTGTTTATGTAAAGATTTATAACTCTGGTATGAATTGCTATTTAAAAGGTTTTTTTTATTTGATTTAATTTAGGCTCTTCTATCACTCCTTTTTGAGAAATTTTAAAATCTTTCATCTATTGAGTTAAACGTAAATACGGACATAACTGCAGTCAGCACAGCATGAAGAGAGCTTTAAAACAATGTTTTAGTGTAATAAAAACTAAAACACCATTTGATTGATGAATTGATTTGGAAATTTTATGTTAATAGGCAAATTTAGACTGAAAAAGTGGCGCCTCGAAAGATCAATCGGGATAGAAATTTCAATAACGAAGACACTTACACTAGTCAAGTAGTTGAAACTCAAGGGGCCCACCTCGATGCTCACTCGTACGATGAAACTCACGGTTATTTTGATGATTTTTATCACAAATTTTACGAGCATTGGGAGATTGAACTATACAAAATTGCATACGTGACTTCAGTCAGCAGGCCAGGAAAATAATAACAAAGGGTATTGATTTTTTTTTTAGTTTACGAAAAACTAAATCATCAATTGACTGGAACTGAAATTTATTTCAAATTTTACGACTGTTGATAGATTGAACTCAACGAAAGCGCGTACGTGACCTCACTCAGCAGGACACCAAAATAGTAATAAAACATATCGTGTTATCAACTTTATGGAAAGGTGTTTATTTTCTATAGTACTAGAAACTAAACCATCAATTGATTGACTGTTGATTAAGTCATCTTGTTTTTTAGATATTTGAGCAGGAAGATTTATACCTAAGTTACGAATTGCTATTTTTTAAAACGTTTTTTATTTCTTTTGATTTAGACTCTTTTCTCATTTCTTTCTTGAGAAGTTTCACAAACTTTGATCGATTGAGCTAAACGAAAATACATACGACTCATTTTTTAGTGCAATAAAATCTAAAACGCCATTTGAATAACGGATTGATTTTTAAATTTTACGTTTACGACTCAAAAAACGGGCTTCTCGAAGGACCAATCAGGGCAGTAATTTCAATATCGAAGACACTTATACTAGTCAAGTAGTTGAATATCATAGAGCCCACCACGTTGCTCACTAGTACGACCAAACGCCTGATTATTTTGACAATAATTTTGCGACTTTTGCTAGATTGAACTAAACGAAAGTGCGTACGTGACTCTAGTCAACAGGACACATTTTAGCAAAAAGATTTATGCCTAAATTACGAACTGCTATTTATCAAAAGGTTTTTTATGTCTTTTGATTTAGATTCTTTTGTCGTTTCTTTCTTAAGAAATTTTAAGATCTTTGATCGATTGAGCTAAACGAAAATACCTACGACTCATTTTTTAGTGTAATAAAAACTATAACACCATTTAAAAGATGGTTTGATTTTGAAAATTTACGTTTACGACTCAAAAAACGGGCGTTTCGAAGAACCAATCAGCGTAGTAATTTTAATATCGAAGGCACTTATACTAGTCAAGTAGTTAAATCGGATAGAGCCCACCACGATGCTTACTAGTGCGACCAATCGCACGATTATTTTGACAAAAATTCTACGACATTTGCTACATAGAACTAAACGAAACAGCGTACGTGACTTCAGTCAGCAAACCAAAAGGTCGTTGTTGGTTTGAATACAATTGTGCTTTTTCTGACATGAAAGTTGTATATTCAAAATCTTAGAAGCTATAAATCCATTAAAAACCTCCTTCATGGAAGTTTATACATAAAAACACAGGCTTTTAAAAAAACACAAGCACATTAATAAAAAATACACCAAAATTATCTTTTAAACAGTGATTTTCTGAGCCATGTCTGCGTGGGTGTAAGCTCGCTCTTCTCTCCTTCATCTTTCTGCACGTCACCGTTTCTGTTGATATCGGCATCCCCAATAGCTCTAGAATTGCTGTTTTCGTCTTGTTCGTTGTTTATGTCCACGACAAGGCTTTGACGACATAACGTGGCCACCACTTTCTTATCTTTGTCCTTGCCCTTTCTCATTTTGACCTTGCGAAACTTCGAAGCTATAGACGAAAATGTCGACTTGTGCTCTTTGGGTTTATTTGTTTGACGTGGTAGAGATACGTAGCCCTCTAAAAAAATATTTATTTAAAAACTTTTCTAGCAGGAGGTTGAGTTTGTTATACCTGCATGATATTCAGAATTAATCCTGCTATATGCATCAGATTCGACGTTGATCATCCCTGCTGACACGGATTTTGAAAGTCTACAAGGACTAGGCTCCGTGTTAGAGTCACTATCCACGCTTATTTGGCTTAGCCTAGTAGAATGTTAATGAAACCGTATCGATTTAGGTGGTAACTTACCTATTGCGTTGAGGGTATTGTAATCCCCCTTCTCCCAAAGCACAAGGGGCGGAGACAGGGGTTTTTAAAAATTCTTCTTTGGCTTTTTGCAGTCGCCTCATACGGACTTCTGGAGAAACTTCTTGTTCTTTTTTCTCACTTTTTTGTGCCAGAGATATATCGAGACTAAGACTTGGCTTGCGATCGCCACCCTGGGAATCGTTAGGGGTAGTAAGAGAAGATTTCCTCACAGGAATTGTGACTTGTTTCGATATGAGACTGGCGCTCGATGACTTCTGTACAGGATTCCTGTCACCTGATGTGAAGCAAACGTTGGTTAATGGAAATTGTCTTGTTGGTGCTTACTTACCCAGCAAGGGTGAGAGTTTACAGACTTTCTTTTCGAAAACCGGCGATCTCCATGCAACAGGCGAATTAGAGCCACTGGATCCACCTGATTTGAGTCCAACCGCCTGGTCCAGGTTTTGATTATATTTCGCAATGATCATTTTGATATTTGGGGCCACATCTTTGAATACCTACACATACCACTCTTCTTTACTTGTTTTGTTAATATTGTTTGTTATAACATTAACCTTTCTCTGAGGCACTGGCGATGGTGGTAAGGGAGGCAGTGTTCTGACAGTCGCAGCCTCAGATTCAGGTCCTTCTTTAACAGTCCCTCCAAAGTCGAAAGGGTTGCTAATCTCCGTTGACCTACTTTTCCCTAAAGAAGCCTGCACAAACGGCGTAAACAACTTGGTGGTGGTCTTCACAAACAAAGTCACTGGAGACTCCATATTAGGGAGTAAAGGTTCTCCCCAAACCTGCTCGCTGGTGGGAGCGGTCAGTCTGGGGTCCAACTTGAGCGACGAGTCTACGTCAGTTTTAGACTTCGTCCGGGTGAGCTTCCTGTGGCACCTCACACCACCTTTGGAGGAATCCGTCTCGTAGTCCGTGACTTCGTCGTCGTCCGTATCCGTGACCTGGATGGGCCGGTTGGTGCTTTTTTGACGATGGTAGATTCGTTTTTTGACAGCTCCAGTGCTCATTGATAAGTTAGTGGTTCCTGGTTTAAGAAATAAATACTAGTGACTAGTAACTTTTATTGCTAGAAGTCACTGGTTCGTAGATTGGAGTAAACGAAAGTTCGTACGTGACTTCAGTCAGCAGAAAAAGGGCCGGGTCTATTTGCGGAATTATTGAACCCAAAAAACTTTCGAATTTGGGAGGAGAAAGAGGACATCAAGAAGAAAAATAAACGGTAGATTCACCCTGATTGGTCCATTCGTTCTAAAGTTATATATAAGAGGTTCAATTTGGAAATTGAGAAAAAAATTCATCTTCTTTCCCTCTGATAAATTACAAAGAAAAACTGAAACTTTCGTATTTTTTTTGATCGAATTAAAATGATCTTTTTGCCCTGTGAACGCAACAAACTTGATTTGAGTAAAACTGAACCCATAAATAAGATTTTTACAAATGGCAAAAACTTGATTTTAAAAGTCTTAAAAACCAACCACCGAAGGGGATTACCTCCGAAATTATTGAACCAATAGTACTTAAATTATTTATTGATCCAAAATACACTACGATGCTCGCCAATATGATCAAACTCACGATTGTTTTGATGCTTCGGATTAAAAATCGACTTACGACCGTTGATAGGTTCAAGTAAGCGAAAGTGCGTACGTGACTTCAGTCAGCAGGAGACAAAAAATAATAATAAAATTATCGAGGCATCGACTTTGTGGAAAGTTGATTATTTTTGTAGTCTGTAGATTGATCTATTTATATATACATCTTATGTTCCTAAAATCGTTGTTTGCAAATTTGGAAAAATCACAAAGAGTTTTTAAAATCAACAATCCCGAATAGGGGGTAAAAATAAAGAAAAAAAAAGCAGTAATAACTAGATCAAAAAATAAAGAAAAGCTAAAATACTACACAAAGAGGCTTTTAATAATAATTAATTCTTCAAAATCTGAATTTTTGTTTAGTTTATTTAACACAATTACCCTCCATCTTCAGATATCTCCTCTCCCTTCCTCGTTCAGAGCCCTTTCTCGAAGCCTCACTACCGTACCCATCATTCTCCCTTGAATCACTAGAAAGCGTCTTCTTGACCTGCGTTTTTGACACTTCAGATCCTGTACTTGACTGTTTGCTTTGATCCGAAGAAGATAACAGGCACATGTGTCTTCGAAGCTCTGAAATTTTGTACCGAATTTTTTTGATTTGTTCAAAGATTGTGCTCCGGTAGTTGGAGCTGTCGCCTGTGGTGCGCGAAGAGACGATGCTGCTCATTTGTTCAGCCTGCAAAATACCAAAACTATATTTAAATCCAACTAGTTGCCACCTGTAGGTACCATTTCAAGCATTAGCCCAGAGCCCTCCACAACCGACTCTAAAGTCTGAGCCAAGTTCGAATGAACTTCTTTTTCTTCTTTTCGTAAATTCTTGGTCAAGAGTTTGTTAGCTTCGTCCAGTTTCACTATTGATTCTGCTAGGTTCTTCAGAGACTGGTTCTGAAGCTCGTTAAGAAACTACAATAGATCACTTATTTAACTTAACGTCACATTCCTCTCTCACAGGCGGCTCTAACCTTAAAAGTCTTGGCGCTTGCTTCTTCTTGTAAACCCTTACCTTCAGCTAAAGCTCTAAAAGGCAATATTACTACTCTAAACCAGAAAACCCTTTATGTCAACTCACCTAATCTCATCTTCCGTTACTTGCAACTCAGTCAGGACCTTTGCAATATTCTCCATTAAGTCATAGCTTATCTGAGCTTTTGTCGATTCTGATCGTCGTATCTTTGGCACCACAAGAGTTTGACTCTCACTGCAGCCAAAAAAAATCATTACCCACTCCTTCGATATCACCTACAGTTTTAAATACCATAGAGGCTTGAACTCCTCCCTTTGATAAACGGGCAGCTGCTGCCTCTCTGCACAACAAGAAATATGCAGGGGCTCGGTGGTTTCTTCCTCGTAATCTTCGACTTCAACCAGCACCGCTTCCGGCTCATCGGTCCCAAAGTTCTCGTCATCTATTATCTCCTCCAGATCCAAATCCTCCAAAGATGAGTCTTTCGAGTCCACCAAACACTCTTTTTCTAACTCATCCATGTCGTTCAAGGACAAAGAGGATGGATGGCCTGAGAGCAGAGGACGGGCCAAGTTCAAGCTGGAAATCGCTATGCTGTCCGCTGATTTGGAGCGGCATATTGCTGCCGAATTTTCTGCACTGACTGTTACTACTAGTTGTAATGTTGAAATAGAGAAATTAAGAAATATTTCTTACCTTTTGTATTTATAGTTTCAGTCGGTGCTGCTACTTGAGCTGAGCTTGAGAGAAGAGCAAAAGTGGACGCCTCAGGAGCAATACCTTGTGACTTTTCCCATTCATAAAGCTTCTGGGTGAACTTCCTGGAAATACCTTCAAACCTGTGGTAACCTGAGGGTGTGCAAACTAAAATCTCCCTCTTGTGATGGCTACCACGTAATGAGCGACGCAATTTTGATAACCTAAACGTCACTGTTAGTCATAATGTTCAAGAGCTTGTTCAGTTACCTACTACCTTTCTTCCCTTTCTATAAATTTGTCTTTCTCTCTCTCCAGTCTTTCTTTCTCTTTCTCAATTTTACCAAGTTCTTTGTCGAACCAGTGCAGTTCTTTGTGATGTTCTTTGCGTTTTTTGCTTTGTTTTTGTGAGGAGTTTTTCCTAGCAGAGATTAGCGTGAGTATTGGTCAGGTAAACCTGAGGAAAATGACCTACCTGCTAAGTTTTGGGCTTGGAGTTTTTTCTTTGCCCTTTTTGTGTTCCGCATAGGCCAGCGGACCGCCTGCCGCCTTAATCTGCTTCCATTCTTCCATTTTCTTGCGAAAATCGTCGGAGATTTGCGGGTATTCGAAAACTGGAGAGTGATCCGAAGACCTGCTTCATGTAGAAAGATTGAAGTTAGTAGCTGTCCCAGTTTCAAGGTGCGATATTACCTTGGACCTCCTAAACTTTTCCATTTAGTAATTTCCCCTAATTTCTTCCTGTTACCCCTGCTGGTGTCTCTGATGGTGCTTCTCTTTTTGATCTTCTCCCACTCCTGCAGTTTCTTCTTGAAATCTTCAGGAAGGTCGTTCTCTTTTGTTACGGGAACGTATCGCCTGCTGGGAAAGTTCTTTTTGATACAAAGAAAAACCAATCAGTTTTACCGGTACCTATAACTGCCTTGGAGAGGATCTTCGTTATAACCATAAGCGGCACTGGATGAAGGAGTAACTGGAGAGGCCTGTAAATTATTGGTTCAGATAAAAACAAAATGCATTCACCCTAATCGGTAAATTCGTTCTAAAGTTACAGGCGGTCAAAGTTGAGAATTAAGATAAACAGGTTTTACCCCCCCCCCCCCCCCCTCCCGTTTGGTCAATTTCCGGAAAGGAGGACATAGAAAAAAAACGAAAAACAAAAGTTGGATTCACCCCAATTGGATCACTAGTAAAGAAGTTAAAGGCGGTCAAATTTGGAAATTGACAGAAAAGAGGGAAAATAGGGGGGGGGGGGTACCCCCCCCTATTTTGGTCAATTTCGAAAAAATTATGGACATTTTATTTTGTTTGCAGTTTTTGATCGGAATGAGGCGACACCAATCCCCTATGAACGTAACAAGCATAATAAGATGGAAATTATTGGTCAAAAATAAACAAAGAAACATCAGAAAAGCCTGAAAGTGAATAATGAAAAATTGATACAAAATGGAGGTAACTCTGAGGTGAAATGAGAAATTAAATAAAGTAACAAATGAAAAGTTAAACTAAGCCGTAACTGTAAATTAAATTTACTCAAAGAAAGGAGTCCTAAGGGAGAATGAAAAAGATTGAGATATACAAACATTAGCGTGAGACAAAACAGACGAGATTTTGAGAATAAATTCTGAAATAAAATAAATTAACAAATGAAAAGTTAAAAAGGAAAATGGGTGGTAAACATAATTAAATAAATTCAAGAGCATAAAGGAACTACAAAGATAATTGAAGTCGACCGAGGAAAAACTGACTCCTAATAGAAGAAGCAATAAAAAAGTGCAAAAGTACTGAGGAGGAGAGGCAAATTCCAGGAAAAAAAGCAAATACTAGAAATGCACCAAGTGATTGAGGAAAATTTGGTAGAAACATTGGATTAAAACTCCAATCGGTAAACTCGTTCTAAAGTTGCAAGCGGTCAAAGTTAAAAATTGAGAAAAAAAAAGGATCGGAATGAGGCGATTTCAATCCTCTAAGAAGGTAACATAATAAGAGTGAAATTAGTCCCATAAGTGGAGTTTGTACTAAATGCCTGCAAAACACCTTCTAAAATCTACTTGCAACGGGGTCTACCTCCCAAACTAATGAACTTAAAGGACATTCTTTGGTGGGAGGTAAAAGTAAACATCGACAAGGACCAAAAAACCATGGGATTAACTCCAATCGAATCACTCATTCTACAGTTACCGGCGGTCAAATTTGGAAAATAAGAGAAAAGAAGGGATACCACCACACACCACACAAAGCAAATTCTGAATGTGCTGGAAAATCAACTTGCAAAGGGGTCTATCTCCCAAACTTTTGACTTTACGAGACTTTTTTGAACAAAAAACCGTTGGATTCAACTCAATCGGTTCACTCGTCCTAAAGTTATAGGCGGTCAAGATTAGAAATTGAGGAAAAAAAGAAGGAATATAATCTTTGGTCAATTTTGAAAAATTTTGAATTTTCGCTGTTTTTGATTGAAATGATGCGATTTCAATCCCCTATGAACGCAACAAACAAAATAAGAGTGAAATTATTCCCATAAGTGGAGTTTTTTCTAAATTCCTCCCAAGCTCGTTCTAAAGGTGCTTGAAAATCAACTTGCGAAGGGGTCTATCTACCAAACTGTTGAATTTACGAGACTTTTTTTGATGGAAAGTAAAAGTGGAAATTGAAAAGAACAAAAAAACCGTTGAATTCGCCTCAATCGGTTCACTCGTTCTAAAGTTACAGGCGGTCAAATTTAGAAATTGAGAAAAAGTGGAAAATTTTTTTTTTGCTGCTTTTGACTGGAATGATGCGGCTGCAATCCCCTATGAACAAACGTAATAAGTGTGAAATTAGTCCCATAAGTGGAGATTTTTCTAAATGACTCCAAAGCACGTTCTAAAGGTGCATAAAAATCGATTTGCAACGTGTATCTCCCAAACTATTGAATTTACGTGACTTTCTCTGATATGAGGATAAAAGTGGACATCCAAAAGAACAAAAAACCGTTTGGTTCACCTTAATCGGTTCACTCGTTCTAAAGTTACAGGCGGTCAAATTTAGAAATTGAGAAAAAGAGGGAATACTCAAATCCCCCTTTGGTCAATTTCGAAGAAATCTTGAAATTTTTTTTCGCTTCTTTTGATTGGAGTGATGCGATTTCAATCTCTTTGAACAAACATAATAAATGAGAAATTAGTCCCATAAGTGGAGTTTTTTCTAAATGCCTCCAAAGCACGTTTTAAAGGTGCTTAAAAATCAACTTGCGAAGGGGTCTATCTCCCAAGCTGTTGAATCTACGGGACTTTTGTGATGGAGAGTAAAAGCGGAACTCCAAAAGAACAAAAAACTGTTGGACTCACTCCAATCGGTTCGACCATTCTAGTGCGGTCAAATTTAGAAATTGAGAAAAAAGAAGGAATACCACACTATTTGATCAATTTCGAAAAAAAATTAATTTTTTTTTTGCTGTTTTTGATTGGAATGATGCGATTTCAATCCCCCATGAACGTAACAAACATAATAAGAGTGAACATAGTCCAATAAGTGAAGTTTTTTCTAAATAGCTCCAAAGCACGTTCTAAAGGTTCTTGAAAATCAAATAGCGCAGGGGTCTATATCCCAAACTATTAAATCTACTTGGCTTTTTTTGATAGTAGATAAAAGTGGAACTCGAAAAGAACAAAAAACCGTTGGATTCACTCCAATCCGTTTACTCGTTTTAAAGTTACAGGCGGTCAAATTTAGAAATTGAGAAAAAAAACGGAATACCACCCACTTTGGTCAATTTCGAAAAAAATGTGAATGTTTTTTTCGCTGTTCTTGATTGGAATGATGCAATTTCAATCCCTGTGAACAAACATAATAAGTGTGAAGTTAGTTTTATAAGTGGAGCTTTTTCTAAATGCCTCCAAAACATGTTCTAAAGGTGCCTAAAAATGGACTTGCGAAGAGGTCTATCTCCCAAACTATTGAATATATGCGACTTTTTTTGATGGGAGGTAAAAGTAGCATTCGAAAAAAACAAAAAACCGTTGGAATTCACTCCCATCAGTTCACTCGTTCTAAAGCTACAAGCGTTTAAATTTAGAAATTGAGAAAAAAAAAGGAATGCCACTCTCCCAAATTTGAATGTTTTTTTCGCTGTTTTTGATTGGAATGATGCGATTTTAATCCCCTATGAACAAACATAATAGGTGTTAAATTGTTACTTTGGAGTACAAACATAAGGAGTATTAATGCTTCATGTAGGTATTGATTACTTATAGGTACGACTTATGACCTGTGACACATTATGTTCTAGCTATGATTAAAAAAGTAGAGTTGTGACTTGGATGCGAGCAGGGTGTTTTAATTCATTAGGGTTCATCGCTATTACTTCTGGATTTCACTTTTACCAGTAGGTTTTGGGCTCAGAACCTACAGTAAGCTCTGGGTATTCCCTACAGGAAAGTTAAACCGTTTTTTGCAAACTAAAATTCATCGAACAGGGCTCGATTACATCAGCCAAAGAAAAGGGCAGTCAACTACTTAAATAGAGTCCCGAAACTTCTCGGAAGAGAAAACTATGACGAGTGGTGTTTTGCTATCGAAAATTTTTTGTGCTAGAAGGCCTAACGAAATGTCTGGATAGCACAGAGGTAGACACTGTCTCGATAGCAAAGGCGAAGGCTAAGCTAGTCCTTACCATAGATTCATCAATGTACGTACATGTAAAAGAAGCTAAAACTTGCAATGAAGCTTTTGACAAGATTAAGAATCTTGGTATGAAGATACCGGTGTGACAAGGAGTCTCGTTACGTCCAATAACCATCAACATTAAGCCCAATGTTGATGGCCATTGAGCATGCAGGGATCAATATTAGGTACCGCCGACTCCATAAAAGTTAAATGGTGACAGTAAAAGTGCAGGAGCCTTTGCTTTCAGGCGAGGTAATTTTAGATTCCCAAATAATGGCCTTGGTAGTCATAAGAAGGAAGAAGGAAAACCTCCCAAATTGCTAAAAGAACAATAAACAAGCTGTTTTTTAAGTGACAAGTTTAGTAAAAATTATGTTACTTAAACTCCAGGGCAAGTATGCCTGACCCCAAATGAGAGATGGATAAATGACAGAACGAAATCATGCATTAATGAAATAATTGTTGCCAATCACTAGAGCCTTCCAGTAGTGTCTTCAGGCAATTTTAACATAGAGGCAAATTGCAAGGATAAGGCTGTTAATATCGAGGTGAAGAACGTATTGTGTCTGCCAGAATTGACTACAAATTTATTGTCAATTAGTCAGTTAATTGATAAAAGGAACCGCGTTTGTTTCAACTCCCAAGAATGTTTAATTTTTAATCAAAATATTGACCTTATTACTACAGCAGGCTTACATAACGGCGTTTATCGTTTGAATCTGAGGCAGGAATCATGCATGCTAGAAGCATCCATGGAAACTTGGCTTAGGCTACTGAGGCATATTAACATTAAAGACCTTAACAAGATGAAGAAATGGGTTGGAGGTTTGGCACTTAATGACAAGACTGTCATTAAGTTGGATTGTGTCGTGTGCTGTGAAGGCAAACAATCAAAATTGCTCTTTACTCACACAGCCACAAGAAGCAATCAAACAGGTACTGGAAATTATCCATGGAGATTTATGTGGACTATATGGAGAACATTTCTATTGGAATGACTATAGACTATGGAAAACACTAATATTGGAGGTTGAAGGTACTATTTTGTACCAGTTGACGATTTTTCACGAATGTCCTTTGTTTATTTTCTAAAAACTAAGCATAAAGCTCTAAAGTATTTTAATGAGTTTGTTGCCATGGTAGAAAAGGGGAAAGAATTAAAGTTTTTAAAAGTGACCAATCAGGTATTATACATCAAAAAACAAATCCTTATACACCACAACAGAATGACCTTGCAGAGAGGTTCATTCGTACTTCAGTCGAAAAAGAAAGATGTCTTCTATTTGAGGCTAACCTGAAAAATAAATTCTGGGCAGAAGCAGTAAGTACAGAGAGTTACGGGGTGTTCATTATAAAACTTCATCTAGCAGGCTATGAAATTTTGACAGAAAAGGATGACATAATCAAAATAAATGGACTTTTGTTTCTCCATCCTTTTCTTTTGACATTTCACAGCCAACTAGATGAAGTTTTATAATGAACACCCCGTACTTAAGGAACTGCTCTGTTGCTAGTGGCTTAAACAACAAAACTCCATGCGAGTTGTGGAATGGTGTAAAGCCTGACTTATCTACATTAAAAATTTTTGGTAGTGCTGTGATGGTGCACGTGCCTAAAGAAAGAGACACAAATTCGATAAAAAGGCCACAAAGCAAATATTGGTTGGCTATTCCGATATTATTAAAGGATACTGTATTTATAATCCAGCAACAAATGATGTCAATACCAGTCGAGATGTAATCATTTATACAAAATTGAAATCTAAGCGTCTAGAAGTGATGGGGATTGAAGAGAACTTGGAAAGTCCAGTTTCAATGGGGGACCAACAGGAGATACCAGAAAAATAGCCTGTTGCCGAGGTTTCTGTTTCGCACATGTGTGAAAAAGAAGCATCTGCATATCAAGACATTAGTCCTGAGAGTCCAGAAGTTTTCCTTCACCTGACATTGACGATAGTTCGAGTGATTACATTAAAAATCGAAGAAGCTCAATTTTGCAAAATGTGTCTTCCTCATCTGATGATCCAAGGCGCTCTAGCAGAGGCACAGAAAGAAGATTTGATGATTATGTGACATACCTTAGTGCTGCACATGACTCCGTACCTAGTGGTGATGGCTACTCACCGCCGCGAAGAGTCTTTAACAGTGACGGAAGCGTTGTCCCGGTCGGAAGAATTTGGCAGGGGGCGATGAATGAAGAGGTGAGCAGTTTAGTAAAAAACAATACTTGGACTTATGAGGACTTACCTGAAGGGCCACCTTTGGTAAAATGTAAGTGGGTCTTTAAAGAAAAAATTAACAGTGAAAATAATAAATATTACCGTGCTAGATTAGTTGGGAATAGATGATAATGAAACTTTCTCCCCAGTAGTAAAGCATTCAACATTACGGTTAGTAGTTTGCGTCCCGAATGTTGCAAAGTGGTCTTGCAGTGTAGCGTGTTTGGGCCAGGGTAGAATGAAACACCTTTAATATTTCAAATCGCCGACGTTTCGGCCATATATTTGGTCTTTTTCAAGGCTATAAAAAAACACATATCCAGAAGATCAGCCAAAACTTTTTAACGAAGTATGGGACTGGTGACAAATTAAAGAGAATCTTTATGAAGCCCTTTAGGTCCAAACATGTACGCCTTTACTTATGTTTATTATAGTTCAGTGTTTATGTTTCTGTACGAGTTTTTTTCAATTTTAATTTTTGCTTGGTGAAACTATAAATCATTGCCATTTTAATATTTTAATTTTAACATTGTTGTTTACCGCCAATCTGTGTTTGTAATATGTGATCCCAATGTGAATTTGATGGGTGGTTTCACAAAATAATTGTCAATTTAATCATTTTAATATCTTAATTTCAATATTGTGTTTTACCGTCAATCCGTGTTTGTAATATATGATCTTAATGTGATGCATAATGATGCAAAATGAGTTTTGAAGGATATTTAAGTGTTTAAGTTATATGTATGTGAGTCTGGTTACCGTTTTTATAAGGTTCCCTTTAATTTGTAACCAGTCCCATACTTCGTGAAAAAGTTTTGGCTGATTTTCTGGATATGTGTTTTGTTATAGCCTTGAAAAAGACCAAATATATGGTCGAAACTTCTACCCTGTCCCAAACCCGCTACACTGCAAGACCAAATTCAACATTACGTTTATTAATCGCCCTGAGTGTTAATTTATTTCTTGAAATAACACATTTAGATGTAACTACTGCTTTCTTACATGGAGTGAAACTGTTTATATGCAACTGCCCGAAGGCTTTATAGAAGTAGGCAAAGAAAACAAAGTTTTGAAATTAAATAAAGCCATCTAAGGTTTGAAGCAATCTTCGAGGGTTTGGTATAAAAAAGTTGAATCCTTATTAATTGATTTGGGGTTTGCAAAACCTCAATATGAACCCTGTGTATTTATGCAGTGCAAGGCTAGTTCTTATACAATAATTGCTCTGTATGTCGACGATTTTTTTATTTTTTCAAATAACTCTGATGAGACAATTAGATTAAAGCAGGACTTAGTAATTTTCAGCTAAAAGATCTCGGAGAGGCAAAGCAAATTTTAGGAATGCGAGTTTTAATGGCCATTTTCGAGTAGCCATGGTAATAAGGAAAGCCTGAGAGAATGTTTCTCTCACGGTGTCCTGCCTTCCCTTCATAAAACAGTTAGCAGTAACTATACCATTGTACAGTTTTTGTAGTTCGCTCTGATATACTCATAACGTCTTTGTAGCCCTGAGGAAGAAATTAAAAAATATCGAAAGCTTGATAGCTGAATAGTTTTATTTCACATTGCCTAGACCGAATGTCCAAGAACACTCTCACCTGATTACATATTGTGTCAGTTATTCAAGTCAATTCAATACGAGTCATGTTAAAACTCATTACCAGGAACTTCTGAGGGTCCTAAGATATCTTAGAAGAACGAAAGATTATTGCCTCAAGTTTGAGGCAAATTTTAATAATTTATTTGGTTATGTGGATAGTTGGTTATGTAGGTCATATACTGGCTACTGTTTTGTGCTGTCAGGTGCCTCAATATTGTGGGAAAGTAAGAAGCAAAAGACAGTTGCATTATCCAGTAATGAAGCCGAATATTTGGATTATGGATACAATATATCTGGGTAACTGTTTGCGAGAGCTAACTGGCTTGTTTAATTTTATATTGCTCTATTGTGACGTTTAAAGTACTTTAAAGCTTAGTTCAAATTCAGTTTACCACAAACGCTCTTAGCCTATTGATGTGCGACACCATTTTATTCGAGAAGTTGGAGTTTTATTGAGGAGTGGTTTGGTACCTACAGATTATCTACAATCAAATGAAATGCCGGCTGATATCTTAACAGAAACCTCTTGGCTCAAACAAGCACTATAAGTTTTTAAATATTTTGTGTCTTGGGCCTATATTGTAAATGCTGGATAAGAATTATATACCGTGAGATCAAAAATTAAATGGCCAGAGTTGGCTAAGGAACCAAAAACTTATCTCTTAGCTTATGCCATCTTTTTAGTCAGCCACAATTTTAATTAGACTGTTTGTCATTTTTTACGTCTTAATGGTATAAGCTAAGGGATACGTTTTCGGTTTCATAGCCAACTCTGGCCTTTTAATTTTTGATCTCACTGTATAGTACACCAGCTATTTATGTTGTAGTTGATATTTTTTTGAACTAGTGGGGGTGTTAGTTTGGAGTTCAAAAATAAGTAGTATTAATGCGTCATTTAGGTATTGATTACTTATAGGTATGACATGTGACATATGTTTTAGTTGTCAGTTGTGAATAAAAAAGTAGAGTTGTCACTTGGATGCGAGAAGGGCGTCTTATTTCATTACGGTTCATCGCTAGTACTTCTGAATTTCACTTTTACCAATATGGAAAAGTGCAGTTTTTTCTAAATGCCTTCAAAGCTCGATAAAGGTGCCTAGAAATCGATTTGCGAAGAGGTGTATCACCCAAACTATTGAACTTACGTGACCTTTTTACATCGAAAATAATAAAAAACCTTTGGATTTACTCCAATCGGTTCACTCGTTCTAAAGTTAGAGGCTCTCAAATTTGGAAATTGAGAAAAAAGAATAAAGCCCCCTTTGGCGGGCGGAAGTTCGCCAACGCTCCCTTTAGTCAATTTCTGAAATATTTTGGAAATTTTTGTTTTGCTGTTTTTGATTGGAATAATGCGATTTCAGTAGCCTATGAACACAAAGCACATTCTAAAAATACCTAAAAATCGACCATCAAAGGTGGAATACAGTCGAATGTTATTCGAGACAAACTTCGCATGACAGATTTCGCTTATTGAAAGAGCCCTGAGAAAGACCTCAATAAAGTTCGAAACGTTGGCAATTTTACAAAAGTGGTGCGGTTTGTGTCCTATACCCGCTATCCATTTCAGAGAGAATACCATCCGCTTTGGTCAATTTCGAAAAAATGTTAATTAATTTTTTTTTGCTGGGTTGATTGGAATGAGGCGATTTTAATCCCCTATGAACGTAGCAAACATAATAAGAGTAAAATTAGTCCCATAAGTGGAGTTTTTTCTAAATGCCTCCAAAGATGCTTGAAAATCAACTTGCGAATATTCTACCTTCTAATGTTCTTCTTGCGAATGTTTGCGAAGGGTCTACCTCCCAAACTATTGAATCTACGGGATTTTTTTTAATGGGAGGTGAAAGTAGAACTCGAAGAGAACAAAAAACCGTTGGACTCACTCCAATCGGTTCACTCGTTCTAAATTTACAAGCGGTCAAATTTAGAAATTGAGAACAAAAAGGAATACCACCCTCTTTGGTCAATTTCGAAAAAAAATATTTTTTTTTCGCTGGTTTTGATTGGAATGATGCGATTTCAATGCCCCATGAACATAATAACATAATAATGAAAAATAAATAAACTTAAATATAATAAGAGTGAAATTGGACGAATAAGTGAAGTTTTTTCTAAACGCCCCCAAAGCACGTTCTAAAGGTGTCTAAAACTATTAATTCTGCGGGATTTTTTTTGATGGGAGGTAAAAGTGGAACTCGTTTTTTGTTCGTTGCTGGTTCGAATCAAAAACCGTTGGATTCACATTCACTCCAATGGGTTCACTCATTCTAAAGTTGCAAGCGGTCCATTTAGAGATTGAGAAAAAAAGAAACACCATCCCTTTAGGACAATTTAAAAAAAAATTTTTTTTTTTGCTGTTTTTGATTGAAATTATGCGATTTCAATCCCATATGAACTTAACAAACATGGTAAGAGTGAATTTAGTCCCATAAGTGGAGTTTTTTTCTAAATGCCTCCAAAGCACGTTGTAAAGGTGCCTGAAAATCAACTTGCAAAAGGGATCTATCGTCTATCTCCCAAACTATTGAATCTGCGGAACATTTTTTGATGGGAAGTAAAAGTGGAATTTGAAAAGAACAAAAGACCGTTAAATTCACTCCAATCGGTTCACTCGTTCTAAAGATACAAGCGGACAAATTTAGAAATTGAGAAAAAAGAGAGAATACCACCCCCTTTGGTCAATTTCGACGAAATTTTGATTTTTTTTCGCTGTTTTTGACTGGATTGACGCGATTTTAATCCCCTATGAACGTAGCAAACATAATAAGAGTAAAATTAGTCCCATAAGTGGAGTTTTTTCTAAATGCCTCCAAAGATGCTTGAAAATCAACTTGCGAATGTTCTACATTCTAATGTTCTTCTTGCGAAGGGTCTACCTCCCAAACTATTGAGTCTACGGGATTTTTTTTATGGGAGGTAAAAGTAGAACTGGAAAAGAACAAAAAACCGTGGATTCACTCCAATCGGTTCACTCGTTCTAAATTTACAAGCGGTCAAATTTAGAAATTGAGAAAAAAAAGGAATACCACCCTCTTTGGTCAATTTCGAAAAAAAAACCTTTTTTTTTTCGCTGGTTTTGTTTGGAATGATGCGATTTCAATGCCCTATGAACATAATAACATAATAATGAAAAATAAATTAAATGAAACACAATAAGAGTGAAATTGGACGAATAGCTGAAGTTTTTTTCTAAACGCCCCCAAAGCACGTTCTAAAAGTGTCTAAAACTATTAAATCTGCGGGATTTTTTTTTTATGGGAGGTAAAAGTGGAACTCGTTTTTTGTTCGTTGTTGGTTCGAATCAAAAACCGTTGAATTCACATTCACTCCAATGGGTTCACTCATTCTAAAGTTACAAGCGGTCCAATTTAGAGATTGAGAAAAAAGAGGGAACACCATCCCTTTTGGACAATTTCAAAAACATTTTTTTTTTTACTGTTTTTGATTGAAATTATGCGATTTCAATCCCCTACGAACTTAACAAACATGGTAAGAGTGAATTTAGTCCCATAAGTGGAGTTTTTTCTAAATGCCTCCAAAGCACGTTCTAAAGGTGCCTTGAAATCAACTTGCCAAGGGGTCTATCGTCTATCTCCCAAATTATTGAATCTACGGAACATTTTTTGATGGGAAGTAAAAGTGGAATTCGAAAAGAACAAAAGACCGTTAAATTCACTCCAATCGGTTCACTCGTTCTAAAGATACAAGCGGACAAATTTAGAAATTGAGAAAAAAGAGAGAATACCACCCCCTTTGGTCAATTTCGACGAAATTTTGATTTTTTTTCGCTGTTTTTGACAGGATTGATGCGATTTAAATAGCCTATGAACACAAAGCACATTCTAAAAATACCTAAAAATCGACCATCAAAGGTGGAATACAGTCGAATGTTATTCGAGACAAACTTCGCATGACAGATTTCGCTTATTGAAAGAGCCCTGAAGAAGACCTCAATAAAGGTCGAAACGTTGGCAATTTTACAAAAGTGGTGCGGTTTGTGTCCTATACCCGCGATCCACCTCTTTCAGAGGGAATACCATCCGCTTTGGTCAATTTCGAAAAAATGTTAATACATTTTTTTTTGCTGGTTTTGATTGGAATGATGCGATTTTAATCCCCTATGAACATAGCAAACATAATAAGAGTAAAATTAGTCCCATAAGTGGAGTTTTTTCTAAATGCCTCCAAAGATGCTTGAAAATCAACTTGCAAATGTTCTACCTTCTAATGTTCTTCTTGCGAATGTTTGCGAAGGGTCTACCTCCCAAACTATTGAATCTACGGGATTTTTTTTAATGGGAGGTAAAAGTAGAACTCGAAAAGAACAAAAAACCGTTGGATTCACTCCAATCGGTTCACTCGTTCTAAATTTACAAGCGGTCAAATTTAGAAATTGAGAAAAAAAAGGAATACCACCCTCTTTGGTCAATTTCGAAAAAAAAAATTTTTTTTTCGCTGGTTTTGATTGGAATGATGCGGTTTCAATGCCCTATGAACACAATAACATAATAATGAAAAATAAATTAAATGAAACATAATAAGAGTGAAATTGGACGAATACGTGAAGTTTTTTCTAAACGCCCCCAAAGCACGTTCTAAAAGTGAGAAAAAAGAGGGAACACCATCCCTTTTGGACAATTTCGAAAAACATTTTTTTTGCTGTTTTTGATTGAAATTATGCTATTTCAATCCCCTATGAACTTAACAAACATGGTAAAAGTGAATTTAGTCCCATAAGTGGAGTTTTTTCTAAATGTCCCCAAAGTACGTTGTAAAAGTGCTTGAAAATCAACTTACGAAGGGGTCGATCTCCGAAACTGTTGAATCTACGGGACTTTGTTTTGATGGGAGGTAAAAGTGGAACTCGAAAAGGACACAAAACCGTTGGATTCACTCCAATCGGTTCTCTCGATCTAAAGTTACAGGCGGACAAATTTAGAAATTGAGAAAAAATAGTGAAAAAATATTAAAAAAATGTTTTTTGCTGTTTTTAATTGGATTGGAATGATGCCATTTTAATCCTCTATGAACGTAACAAAGATAATAAGAGTGAAATTAGTCCCATAAGTAGAGTTTCTTCTAAATGCCTCCAAAGCACGTTCTCCTAAAAGTCGACTTGCGAAGGGGTGTATCTCCCAATCTATTGAACCTACTTGACTTTCTTTGGTGGGAGGGTAAATGTGGACATTGAAGAGAACAAAAAATCTTTGGATTTACTCTAATCAGTTCACTTGTTCTAAAGTTAGAAACGCTCAAATTTGGAAATTGAGAAAAAAAAACAATAAAGCCCCCTTTGCCGGGAGGAAATTAGCCAAAGTACCCTTTGGCTAATTACTAAAAAATTTTGAAAATATTTGTTTTGCTGTTTTTTGATTGCAATAATGCAATTTCAATCACACCACGAACACAAACCATATTCTAAAAGTAGCTAAAAATCGAGCACCGAAGATGGAATACAGTGGAATTTTCTCGCAATAAGACACTTCGCTTACTGAAAGAGCCCTGAGGAAGACCTCAATAAAGGCGAAACGTTGGCAATTTCACAAAAGTGGTGCTGTTTGTGTCCTACACCCGCTTTTCAATCAACTTGCGAAAGGGTCTATCGTCTATCTCCAAAATTGTTAAATCTACGGAACATTTTTTAAAGGGAAGTAAAAGTGGAATTCGAAAAGAACAAAAGACCGTTAAATTCACTGCAATCGGTTCACTCGTTCTAAAGATACAAGCGGACAAATTTAGAAATTTAGAAAAAAGAGAGAATACCCTTTGGTCAATTTTCTGTTTTTTTTCTAAGCATACTAATAAAATACTTAATTTCTATTACTATAGGAATATTCCAAGTAAATATTCCTGCAATAATTTTAATTTATCTATAATATTTATAAAATAATATTCCCTATGGAACGTTTGTAAGAATACCACTATTCTAGTTATATGGGTACCTGCTTCAATCGTTCCCATTCAGAAATTTTTTCCCTAAATTCCAGGCTCAACTTCTTTTGAAGTTCCTTATAATTCCTGCGAATCTCCTCATGGTCGCTGGCCTTCTGCGGTGTTGTTTGGGAGGGGTTTGGTGGATGGCGAGTTAAAAAGGCCTTTCGAATTCGTGCCCACCTTGCCGCTGATTTGCTGACTTCTAAATCGGACTAAAAAAATTTAAGAAATTTACAAAACGTTTTGAATATATTATACATCTGGCTTACAGTACTGTCCTCCATGAGTACCCGCTGATACCTTTCAACAATATCCAGAGGAATTTCGCTTGCGCTGGAGACGCTGCTGTGGACATTTGGAGAGGGAGACAAAGAGATGTTGGTGCCTGAAAGTTACTCGTCAGTTGCTGACTGAAAACTTTTGCTCCACTTTACTTTTATTTCCAGTATCATCGGTTTCAAAAACATCGTCATTGTCACTGCACAGCTCTACGTCGATCTGTATATCATCACTTGCAGCTGAAAGCCGGTGCTTTTTCTTCAGACTCTGTCTTGGGTGAATGATGTCTTTCATTTTTGCCCAGGGTGTCCGATGGTACTTTTGGCTGTGCGACTTCTGCCTTCGATACTTCTGCAAGATTTTGAGAGATGCTGCATTATCAGCGAAAGAATTGTTGGGTGATCATGGTACCTTTGAGTGCTGGGGTAAAGAGTAGGGGGAGTGCTCATCATCGGAGCTCCGCAAATCCTCACATGCCAATCGCCCTATAAGTCATAACGATTATGCATAAACCCTTAAAGGAAGAGGGGATTTGGTACTACTACAATACATCATTATACTGTATATTTTCTATTTAGCTTTTAGTTCAACAATTATAATGCTAGAAAATCAACATTCTTTCTCGGCTTTCTTCATCTCCTCGTAGCAGTTGTGTAGCTCTGGCTGAGGTATAAACCTTTGATATACAGTCACATACTTCCTATTAACAGGATGGATCAACAGGTCAGTCAGTTCTCCCTGTGTTTTGCTTTTGAATCCGTTTCGAGAGAGAACGACATTCGACTGGGTCAAAGTGCTAATGGTGCAGAAGGCCATCCAGCAACAATCCAAGATTGCCAAAGCACATATAGGGAGAACTGCAAAGTTTTTAAAGTAGAATCCTGGTTTGAAGAAGTTGTTCTGGAAAGTTTTTACGGTTAGATTCAAGTTAGATTTGCAATTCTGAGAGAACACTCACCGGTGTGTCCCACTCTCTGCTCAGCTGAGCAAAGGTTTTTAATTTAACGGGATGAAGCCTCATTTTTTTGTTTCAGTCAAATCACTTTTAATTTAGAGGAATTTTATACTAATTTGGCGTGATGTGAGTGACTGTAAGTGACGGTGACAAATTGACATTTGGTGTGAGTACTAGAGGGCGAGGTGTTGTTCAAGACCCTGATAGGTGTTATAGAGAAACAAAGCCCAATCCAATACCCTCTTACTCAATAATCCAATAAAGAAACACATCACGAAGTAGGTAACCCTACTCTGGCCCATTTCATAAAAGCATGTTATATCGCTTTTCTTAGAAATATTTATTTTACATTTTAAAATTTCCCGGTCTAAATTTAAACTGGAACAACCATCTCCAAACATCTAGGAAAGTCTTGTTTACATAGCCGTAGTTTACAATATTAAACGATTTCTATTAACAGAAAAATATGAATTGGTTTTTGGGTGTGTGTGGTAAACATGGAGGTGCGACTTTGAACTGGCCTTTCATCGCACCTGGTATGTTTTCGTACCGGTGTCGAGTGATGGTGACGTATACCTGGACTATTGCACGATCCAGATTTACTATCTAGGAAAAAAACCGGAGTGTACCGCTTGAATTGAAAGGTTTACTTTGCGGTTAACTATTATAAGGAGGCAGTAAAGTTACGCACAATAAAATCTGTTTTATGGGTCCTGGATTGTGGACCGGGGGCCCACGTTTCGGCTATTTGTTTGAAAAGGAAAACGTGTGGCTTTGTGAGATTATTTGCTTTGGTATATTACGATAAAACGTTAGATAATTTTGCATTAGATTATATGACAGAGCAGCATCATTTAAACTAAAAGTGTAGTAGGAAGCTAACTAAAAGAGAAGTAAGGGACAACTCAAGTCTAGTCAAAATGTGAATGAGAAACTTGTTTGAAAAAACAACAAGAATAAGAGTGCCAACCACTCAAAAATTCCGCAAAGAAAAAGGGAAAATGAGATATCAAATATAAAAAATAATTTGACTTAAAAAAGTTTTTGTTGATAAGAAGAAAGAAGGAAGAAGACATGAAAGAGATAAAAAAGGTTCAAACATCGAAGATCTAGACGCAGTCTAGAAATATAAAATCGGAAATAGACTACAACACAGTTGGAGAAAAGAAGAGTAAAGAATTGACAAAAAAAAATATGCAGCATGAGTTTTTTCATTTAGTGAAGAGATTTTGGGAACTATCAAAGGTATAAAGTCGGTTAAGAGTCACCCTTACAACTCAAGTTCAAACACCAACTAAGGAAAAAAAACCTAAAATAGAAGAAAAAATGAGGAGTAAAACACCACTGTTTTTTTTTTAATTCAGAATTCCGTTTGTGCTGTTTTTAATCAAAATCAGACCAATTAAACTCACTCCAATCGGTCCACTTGTTCTAGAATGATAGACCGTCAAACTTGGAATTTGAGTTAAATATAGGCATATACCTCTTTTGATCTTTCTCAACAAAATTTTAGATTTTTTTTATTCTGTTTTTGATCGAAATTAAACTGTTAAAATCTCCTATAAATGTAACAAAGTAAATACGAGAAAGAAGTCCCTTAAGTGATTTTTTTTTAAATGTTAAACCAGTCGATTCTGAAAGTGTCCAAAAATTTAACACTAAAGGGGCCTATCCTGCAAACTATTGAACCAGTTGGATCTCCGTTGATGAAATAGACATAGAATAGAATGAAAAACTGTTGGACTTGCTCAAATCGGTCCACTCGTTCTACAATTATAGATCGCAAAACTTGGAATTTGAGTTAAAACTAGGCATATAATTCTATTGGTTTTTCAACAAAATTTTTGATTTTTTATTATTCTGTTTTTGATCAAAATGAAACTGTTTGAATCCCCTATAAATGTAACAAAGTAAATTTGTAGATTAGTTCCTTAAGTGATTTAAAAAAAAAAGATAAAAAAGTCGATTCTAAAAGTGTCCAAAAATTGACAGCTAAAGGGGTCTATCTTGCAAACTATTGAACCAATGGGATTTCCGTTGGTGAGAGGTGAAAATAGACATAGAATAGAAAGGAATGAAAAACTGTTGGACTCACTCAAATCGGTGCACTCGTTCTAAAATTATAACCGCCAAACTTGGAATTTGAGGTGAAAGTAGGCATATAATTCTATTGGTCTTTTTCAACAAAATTTTTGATTTTTTGTTATTCTGTTTTTGTTCGAAAGAAACTGTTTGGATTCCCTATAAATGTAACAAAGTAAATTTGTAGATTAGTCCCTTAAGTGATTTTTTTTAAGGTAAAAAGTTGATTCTAAAAGTGTCCAAAAACTGACAGCTAAAGGGGTCTATCTTGCAAACTATTGAACCAATGGGATTTCCGTTGGTGAGAGGTGAAAATAGACATAGAATAGAAAAGAATGAAGAACTGTTGGACTCACTCAAATCGGTGCACTCGTTCTAAAATTATAACCGCCAAACTTGGAATTTGAGGTGAAAGTAGGCATATAATTCTATTGGTCTTTTTCAACAAAATTTTTGATTTTTTGTTATTTTGTTTTTGATCGAAATGAAACTGTTTGAATCCCCTAAAAATGTAACAAAGTAAATTTGTAGATTAGTCCCTTAAGTGATTTTTTTTTAAGGTAAAAAAGTTGATTTTAAAAGTGTCCAAAAACTGACAGCTAAAGGGGTCTATCTTGCAAACTATTGCACCAATGGGATTTCCGTTGTTGAGAGATGAAAACAGACATAGAATAGAAAAAAATGAAAAACTGTTGGACACACTGAAATCGGTGCACTCGTTCTAAAATTATAACCGCCAAACTTGGAATTTTAGGTAAAACTTGGCATATACCTCTAGTGGTCTTTTTCAACAAAATTTTTGATTTTTTGTTATTCTGTTTTTGATCGAAATAAAACTGTTTCAATCCCCTATAAATGTAACAAAGTAAATTTGTAGATTAGTCCCTTAAGTGATTTTTTTTTAAATGGTAAAAAAGTTGATTTTAAAAGTGTCCAAAAACTGACAGCTAAAAGGGCCTATCTTGCAAACTATTGAACCAATGGGATTTCCGTTGGTGAGAGGTGAAAATAGACATAGAATAGAAAAGAATGAAAAACTGTTGGACTCACTCAAATCGGTGCACTCGTTCTAAAATTATAACCGCCAAACTTGGAATTTGAGGTGAAAGTAGGCATATAATTCTATTGGTCTTTTTCAACAAAATTTTTGATTTTTTGTTATTCTGTTTTGGATCACAATGAAACTGTTTGAATCCCCTATAAATGCAACAAAGTAAATTTGTAGATTAGTGCCTTAAATGATTTTTTTTAAATAGTAAAAAAGTTGATTTTAAAAGTGTCCAAAAATTGACCACTAAAGGGGTCTATCTCGCAAAATATTGAACCAATGAGATTTCCGTTGGTGAGAGGTAAAAAATAGACATAGAAAATAATGAAAAACTGCTGGAATTGCTCAAATCGGTCCACTCGTTCTACAATTATAGATCGCCAAACTTTGTATTTGAGGTAAAATTAGGCATATACCTCTTTTCGTCTTTTTGAACAAAATTTTAGATTTTTTTTATTCTCTTTTTGATCGAAATGAAACTGTTTGCATGCCCTATAAATGTGACAAAGTAAATACGAATAAGATTAGTCCCTTAAGTGATTCTTTTAAAAAATAATGTTAAAAAAATCGATTCTAAAAGTGTCCAAAAACTGACAGCTAAAGGGGTCTATCTTGCAAACTATTGAACCAATGGGATCTCCGTTGGTGAGAGGTGAAAATAGACATAGAATAGAAAGGAATGAAAAACTGTTGGACTCACTTAAATCGGTGCACTCGTTCTAAAATTATAACCGCCAAACTTGGAATTTGAGGTAAAAGTAGGCATATACCTCTATTGGTCTTTTTCAACAAAATTTTTAATTTTTTGTTATTCTGTTTTTGATCGAAATGAAACTGTTTGAATCCCCTATAAATGTAACAAGGTAAATTTGTAGATTAGTCCCTTAAGTGATTTTTTTTTAAATGGTAAAGAAGTTGATTTTAAAAGTGTCCAAAAACTGACAGCTAAAGGGGTCTATCTTGCAAACTATTGAACCAATGGGATTTCCGTTGGTGAGAGGTGAAAATAGACATAGAATTGAAAAGAATGAATAACTGTTGGACTCACTCAAATCGGTGCACTGGTTCTAAAATTATAACCGCCAAACTTGGAATTTGAGGTAAAACTAGGCATATACCTCTATTGGTCTTTTTCAACAAAATTTTTGATTTTTTGTTATTCTGTTTTTGATCTGAATGAAACTGTTTGAATCCCCTATAAATGTAACAAAGTAAATTTGTAGATTAGTGCCTTAAATGTTTTTTTTTTAAATAGTAAAAAAGTTGATTTTAAAAGTGTCCAAAAATTGACCAGTAAAGGGGTCTATCTCGCAAACTATTGAACCAATGACATTTCCGTTGGTGAGAGATGAAAAATAGACATAGAAAGGAATTAAAAGCTGGTGGACTTGCTCAAATCGGTCCACTCGTTCTACAATTATAGATCGCCAAACTTTGTATTTGAGGTAAAAGTAGGCATATACCTCTTTTGGTCTTTTTGAACAAAATTTTAGATTTTTTTTTATTCTCTTTTTGATCGAAATGAAACTGTTTGCATGCCCTATAAATGTGACAAAGTAAATACGAATAAGATTAGTCCCTTAAGTGATTCTTTTAAAAAATAATGTTAAAAAAGTCGATTCTAAAAGTGTCCAAAAACTGACAGCTAAAGGGGTCTATCTTGCAAACTATTGTACCAATGGGATTTCCGTTGGTGAGAGGTGAAAATAGACATAGAATAGAAAGGAATGAAAAACTGTTGGACTCACTCAAATCGGTGCACTCGTTCTAAAATTATAACCGCCAAACTTGGAATTTGAGGTAAAAGTAGGCATATACCTCTATTGGTCTTTTTCAACAAAATTTTTAATTTTTTGTTATACTGTTTTTGATCGAAATGAAACTGTTTGAATCCCCTATAAATGTAACAAGGTAAATTTGTAGATTAGTCCCTTAAGTGATTTTTTTTTAAATGGTAAAGAAGTTGATTTTAAAAGTGTCCAAAAACTGACAGCTAAAGGGGTCTATCTTGCAAACTATTGAACCAATGGGATTTCCGTTGGTGAGAGGTGAAAATAGACATAGAATAGAAAAGAATGAAAAACTGTTGGACTGACTCAAATCGGTGCACTCGTTCTAAAATTATAACGGCCAAACTTGGAATTTGAGGTAAAAGTAGGCATATAGCTCTATTGGTTTTTTTCAAAAAAATTTTAGATTTTTTGTTATTCTGTTTTTGATCGAAATGAAACTGTTTGAATCCCCTATAAATGTAGCAAAGTAAATTTGTAGATTAGTGCCTTAAGTGATTTTTTTTAAATGGTAAAAAAGTTGATTTTAAAAGTGTCTAAAAATTGACCACTAAAGGGGTCTATCTCGCAAACTATTGAACCAATGGGATTTCCGTTGGTGAGAGGTGAAAATAGACATAGAATAGAAAGGAATGAAAAACTGTTGGACTCACTCAAATCGGTGCACTCGTTCTAAAATTATAACCGCCAAACTTGGAATTTGAGGTAAAAGTAGGCATATACCCCTTTTGGTCTTTTTGAACCAAAATTTTAAATTTCTTTTATGCTCTTTTTGATCGAAATGAAACTGTTTGCATCCTCTGTAAATGTAACAAAGTAAATACGATTAAGATAAGTCCCATAAGTGATTTTTTTTAAAAATAATTTTAAAGTCGATTCTAAAAGTGTCCAAAAACTGACAACTAAAGGGGTCTCTCTTGCAAACTATTGAACCAATGGGATTTCCGTTGGTGTGAGGTGAAAACAGACATAGAATAGAAAAGAATGAAAAACTGTTGGACTCACTCAAATCGGTGCACTCGTTCTAAAATTATAACCGCCAAACTTGGAATTTGAGGTGAAAGTAGGCATATAATTCTATTGGTCTTTTTCAACCAAATTTTTTATTTTTTGTTATTCTGTTTTTGATCGAAATGAAACTGTTTGAATCCCCTATAAATGTAACAAAGTAAATTTGTAGATTAGTGCCTTAAGTGATTTTTTTTAAATGGTAAAAAAGTTGATTTTAAAAGTGTCTAAAAATTGACCACTAAAGGGGTCTATCTCGCAAACTATTGAACCAATGGGATTTCCGTTGGTGAGAGGTGAAAATAGACATAGAATAGAAAAGAATGAAAAACTGTTGGATTCACTCAAATCGGTGCACTCGTTCTAAAATTATAACCGCCCAACTTGGAATTTGAGGTAAAAGTAGGCATATACCTCTATTGGTCTTTTTCAACAAAATTTTTGATTTTTTGTTATTCTGTTTTTGATCCAAATGAAACTGTTTGAAGCCCCTATAAATGTAACAAAGTAAATTTGTAGATTAGTGCCTTAAGGGATTTTTTTTAAATGGTAAAAAAGTTGATTTTAAAAGTGTCCAAAAATTGACCACTAAAGGGGTCTATCTCGCAAACTATTGAACCAATGGGATTTCTGTTGGTGAGCGGTGAAAATAGACATAGAATAGAAAAGAATGAAAAACTGTTGGATTCACTCAAATCGGCACTCGTTCTAAAATTATAACCGCCCAACTTGGAATTTGAGGTAAAAGTAGGCATATACCTCTATTGGTCTTTTTCAACAAAATTTTTGATTTTTTGTTATTCTGTTTTTGATCCAAATGAAACTGTTTGAATCCCCTATAAATGTAACAAAATAAATTTGTAGATTAGTGCCTTAAGTGATTTTTTTTAAATGGTAAAAAAGTTGATTTTAAAAGTGTCCAAAAATTGACCACTAAAGGGATCTATCTCGCAAACTATTGAACCAATGGGATTTCCGTTGGTGAGCTGTGAAAATAGACATAGAATAGAAAAGAATGAAAAACTGTTGGATTCAGTCAAATCGGTGCACTCGTTCTAAAATTATAACCGCCAAACTTGGAATTTGAGGTAGAAGTAGGCATATTAGTCTTTTTCAACAAAATTTTTGATTTTTGTTATTCTGTTTTTGATCCAAATGAACCAATGAGATTTCCGTTGGTGAGAAGTGAAAAATAGACATAGAAAAGAATGAAAAGCTGTTGGACTTGCTCAAATCGGTTCACTCGTTCTACAATTATAGATCGCCAAACTTGGAACTTGAGGTAAAAGTAGGCATATACCTCTATTGGTCTTTTTACAAAAAAATTTTTGATTTTTTGTTATTTTGTTTTGGATCGAAATGAAACTGTTTGAATCCCCTATAAATGTAACAAAGTAAATTTGTAGATTAGTCCCTTAAGTGATTTTTTTTAAATGGTAAAAAAGTTGATTTTAAAAGTGTCCAAAAACTGACAGCTAAAGGGGTCTATCTTGCAAACTATTGAACCAATGGGATTTCCGTTGGTTAGCGGTGAAAATAGACATAGAATAGAAAAGAATGAAAAACTGTTGGACTCACTCAAATCAGTGCACTCGTTCTAAAATTATAACCGCCAAACTTGGAATTTGATGTAAAAATAGGCATATACCTTTATTGGTCTTTTTCAACAAAATTTTTGATTTTTTGTTATTCTGTTTTTGATCCAAATGAAACTGTTTGAATCCCCTATAAATGTAACAAAATAAATTTGTAGATTAGTCCCTTAAGTGATTTTCTTTTTTAAATGGTATAAAAGTTGATATTAAAAGTCTCCAAAAATTGACCACTAAGGGGGTCTATCTCGCAAACTATTGAACCAATGGGATTTCCGTTTGTGAGAGGTGAAAATAGACATACAAAAGAATGAAAAATTGTTAGACTCGCTCAAATCGGTGCACTCTTGAGCAACTTGAGGTAAAAGTAGGCATATACCTCTTTTGGTCTTTTTCAACAAAATTTTTAATTTTTTTTATTCTGTTTTTGATCAAAATGAAACTGTTTGAATCCCCTATAGAAGTAACAAAGTAAATACGAGAAAGATTATTCCCTTATGTGATTTTTTTAAAAATGGTAAAAAAGTCTAAAAGTGTCAAATAATTGCTCACTTAAGGGGTCTATATCCGATACTACCGAACCAATAGGACTTTTATTGATGGAAAATGAAAGAAGACTCATCAAGAATGTTAAATCATCAAGAATAATAAAAAAATGTTGGACTCACCCAGACCAGTCCACTCGTTCTAAAGTTATAGCCAGTCAAATCTGTATATTGCGAAAAAAGGAGGAATAACCCACATAATCTTTTTTTTTAATTTTAGAATTTTTTATGTTGTTTTTGATGTCATAGGTGATTGAAATGAGACCATTTCAATATAGTAAACGTGACAAAATTAGTACCAGAAAGATTTGTCCCAAAAATGAGTTTTTTTTTTAAATGGTAAAATAGTTCTATAGATGTGCAGCACTTCTGAGAGTTGTAGAGAATTTGTGACTAACAGGATAGGCCAACAGGATTTTACTGTCATCTATACATTTTGAAGACGTGATAATATTCCCGTTGCTATAACGGAAAGCAGAACCAAAAAATATTTAGAAAGAATTTTCTCTAAGCCTAATGATCATACCCAGTACTAAACAGTTATTTTTCAAAATGGTCGTTTTAACTCTCTATTTTCACTTTAAAGTTAAACGATTAAAACAGGAACAATTGTATACTTAAAACTTAGAAATGCACTATTCTATTTAAGTTTGTTCAGTTGAAACAATACATTTGTTATAACAAAACGAAACAAAATGAAGAAGGCACAGAAAAAGAAATTTATCACATACTCAAGTGCTAGTAGTTAGTATCTGAGTCTAGTTCTGGTAAACACTTCTTCAGAAATATGGTTGGTATTTGGAACTAGTGGAATGAAAGAAAAAGTCATAGTGAGTCTTCGAAATATCCCCTTCAAGTAACTAAACTTCCTTATCAATTTATTTAAAACAGACAGACTAAAGCTAATAACTTCAAATTAAAGATTGCTTGAAGAGTCTTCAGTAAGATTAACATAATAATTAAGAAATATTATTCACCAAATCAAAAAACCAAATGATTTGACAAAAAATGTAAAAATAAAGTGACTATTAAGGGCGACTTTTACAAGTTCAAGTAAAACTTCAGATTAAAGATAAAACACCAGACTTGATGTACATTGCATTGTTTACCTCACCATGGTGTTTTATCTTCAATCTTAAGTTTTACTTGAACTTGTAAAAGTCACCCTAAGTCCTTTTATGAGAAGACTAATGGAAGACAATTTTAAAGGTCACTGGAGAAGAAAGCAGAGTTCCTATGCCACAGAAAAATAAGAGATGCTTGATCGTTTTCAAAACTTTTGTCCAACTTTAGCTGGTGGGCTAAAGTATTCATAGCTCAAACCAAGAACACCAAGAACCTCTCAATGTTCTAGCTAGTCAGAATGAGTTGGCTAATAAGGGACTTAATGGAGAACGATGATGAAGAAGGTCACAGAAAAGCAAAAACAACAAAAAGAAGAGTTGAAATGTCTTGCAACAATCTTATCCACCTTGAATTAGTAGGTTAAAACATTTATGGCAAAAAACCTCAATTGTGGCAGGGATAATTGATTTGCAAGGAAATAGTGTGTTCTTACTAGTAAAAATAAATTAGCTATTAAATGCTTTAAAGCAAGGCTAATGGAGGAAGTTTATAAAGAGGATCACTTGAGAAAACAATTTTATATGCCATGAAAAATAGAAATAATAATAGGAGTAATTGAAGCACTTTTTACCCTTATCCAACCGTAATTAATTTCAGTAATATCTCAATTGAATTGCAAGCATCATTTCTAGTCAAAATAAGTGGGCTATTACGTGTCTTAAGGAAAAACTAATGGAGTGGGATAATAAAGGGAGAAAAAAACTAATTCACAGAAAAATTAAAAATCAATGAGAGGAATTGAAATGCTGTTCACCATCCTTATCTAATCAGAATTAATTTCAGAAATATCCCAAATAATTTCCAGCTAAATAGCCGGTTCTAACTAGTAATAATAAATGGGTGGTTAAGTGCCTTTAGGGAAGGAAATGGCGAAGGATTCTGTTGTTTTTCGCTAATTCATTTTTCCTTTCAGATATTAATTTTAAGAAGAACTTAAATTTTCCTTACAGCCTTAATTAAATAGTTTCTTAAACTTCCATTTTTTCAGCTTCAAGGGTGGAGAAAAAGCGGCAACAAGGTGCAGATCCTTAAGCAATTATTGAAGCCATGGCAAAAGAGCAATTTCTAGCAAACCTGATGGAAGTGTGTAAGCGAATATGTTGCTTAAGTTACCTGCATGAGCAAAACAAGATGGTCGTCGAGAAACTAATTTGGGACTTGCCGCGAAGATAAATAGTCTACAAGAAGGGCAGAGACAATATTCCAGGAGGTTGCTAGGAAGCATTCAGTAAGAACTGCATCAAAATAAATGAAAAAAAAGAAAAAAAGGCTAGAAGGAAAGAGACTAAACTAACTAAAACCAGCCTCTGGAGCAAGAAGAGAAATGGAGGCGAAGGAAATAACATCAGCAACGAGGAAATGGAAACACCGAATCTAGACAATATTCAAAAATAAGAGGAAAGGAAAGGATCTACACTATGCTGCACGTTTAGCATTATGCTGAAATGCTCAATATTATAATTTTAGCTATAATTAAAAACTTAAGGTTAAGAGAGGAGAAATAGCAAGTTCGGAACAGTTCTCTAAGGGTGGAGTATTATAGCGATCTCCAGGTGAAAAGCACGGTCGATACTAAGACACTACGTGCCTCCGAAGTTCCAAAACGGTGGCAATTCGCGAAAAAAACGTCACACTCAATTACTAGTGGTTGCAAACCGGTGGTTCTAAAACATATCCTAAGGAAGCATCTGAAAATCAACAGAAAAAAAATACCTGCAGAAGTAGAAGACAGAGCCAAGTTGTGGCAGTGATAGCCTCCATTTCAATGAAGAAGCTGCGTTCTCGATCACTTGGAGAATCGGGATTTCGAAATCACTGACAGTAGTACTGCAAAACGCAGGCGACTGACAAGTTACCTCCAACCGAACCAAAGCCAAGAAGTTCGGGTACAATAAAGCAAAGATGACAAAACTGTCAGGAGCAGCTTTAAGTTAAAGGAGTAGCAACCATTGTGACAAACCAAGACATCGAAATGGATGTTAAAAGCCTCTTTCAGAAGGAAGAGCTTCAGGGACAAGAAGAGGCTTAAGAGGTGTTGCGGCCTAGGCGTCACTGTGGAACCCCAGAAGGAACAACACATACTCCTTGCCAGACGACAAGACTGCCAGGGGCAGTTTTAAAAGGAGTAGGAAGAAGTGTGCCATACCCAGACATCGAAATGGATCATAAAAGCCTATTTATTTACATACAAGGATGTGCTTCGGGGACAGGAAGATGCTTAAGAGGTGCTGCGATCTAGGCGCCACTGTGAAAACCCCAGAAGGAACAAAAAATACTCCTTGCCAGACGACAAGACTGTCATGGGCAGCATTAAAAGGAGTAGCAACAATTGTGACAAACCAAGTTGATCTTAAAAGCCTCTTTCTTTACACAGAAGAAAATGCTTCAGGGACAGGAAGATGCTTAAGAGGTGTTGCGGTCTAGGCGTCACTGTGGAACCCCAGAAGGAACAACACGTACTCCTTGCTAGACGACAAAACTGTCAGGTGCAGTTTTAAAAGGAGTAGTAGCAATTGTGACAAATCAAGACATCGAAATGGATCCTAAAGGCATCTTTTTTACACAGAAGGAAGAGCTTCAGGGACAGGAAGGTGCTTAAGAGGTGTTACGACCTAGACGTCAGAGTGGAACCCCAGAAAGAACAAAATACACTCCTTGCCAGAGGACAAGACTGTCAGGGGCAGTTTAAAAGGAGTAGCAACAATTGTGACAAACCAAGACATCGAAATGGATCCTTAAAGCGTGTTTTTTACACAGAAGGAAGAGCTTCAGGGACAGGAAGATGCTTAAGAGGTGTTGCGGCCTAGGCGTCACTGTGGAACCCCAGAAGGAACAACACGTACTCCTTGCTAGACGACAAGACTGTCAGGTGCAGTTTTAAAAGGAGTAGTAGCAATTGTGACAAACCAAGACATCGAAATGGATCTTAAAAGCGTCTTTTTTACACAGAAGGAAGAGCTTCAGGGACAGGAAGGTGCTTAAGAGGTGTTACGACCTAGGCGTCAGTGTAGAACCCCAGAAGGAACAACACGTACTCCTTGCCAGAGGACAAGACTGTCAGGAGCAGTTGTAAAAGGAGTTGCAATAATTGTGACAAACCAAGACATCGAGATGGATCCTTAAAGCGTGTTTTATACACAGAAGGAAGAGCTTCAGGGACAGGAAGATACTTAAGAGGTGTTGCGGCCTAGGCGTCACTGTGGAATCCCAGAGAGAACAACACGTACTCCTTGCTAGACGACAAGACTATCAGGTGCAGTTTTAAAAGGAGTAGTAGCAATTGTGACAAACCAAAACATCGAAATGGATCCTAAAAGCGTCTTTTTTACACAGAAGGAAGAGCCTCAGGCACAGGAAGGTGCTTAAGAGGTGTTACGACCTAGGCGTCAGTGTGGAACCTCAGAAAGAACAACACATACTCCTTGCCAGACGACAAGACTGTCATGGCCAGCTTTAAAAGGAGTAGCAACAATTGTGACAAACCAAGTTGATCTTAAAAGCCTCTTTCTTTACACAGAAGAAAATGCTTCAGGGACAGGAAGATGCTTAAAAGGTGTTGCGACCTAGGCATCACTGTGGAACCCCAGAAGGAACAACGCGTACTCCTTGCCAGAGGACAAGACTGTCAGGTGCAGTTTTAAAAGGAGTAGCAACAATTGTGACAAACCAAGACATCGAAATGGATCCTTAAAGTGTGTTTTTTACACAGAAGGAAGAGCTTCAGGGGACATGAAGGTGCTTAAGAGGTGTTGCGGCCTAGGCGTCACTGTGGAACCCCAGAAGGAACAACACGTACTCCTTGCCAGAGGACAAGAGTGTCAGGTGCAGTTTTAAAAGGAGTAGTAGCCATTGTGACAAACCAAGACATCAAAATGGATCCTAAAAGCGTGTTTTTTACACAGAAGGAAGAGCTTCAGGGACAGGAAGATGCTTAAGAGGTGTTACGACCTAGACGTCAGTGTGGAACCCCAGAAAGAACAACATATACGCCTTGCCAAAGGACAAGACAGTCAGGGGCAGTTTTAAAAGGAGTAGCAACAATTGTGACAAACCAAGACATCGAAATGGATCCTTAAAGCGTGTTTTATACACAGAAAGAAGAGCTTCAGGGACAGGAAGATGCTTAAGAGGTGTTGCGGTCTAGGCGTGACTGTGGAACCCCAGAAGCAACAACACGTACTCCTTGCCAGAGGACAAGACTGTCAGGAGCAGTTTTAAAAGGAGTAGTAGCAATTGTGACAAACCAAGACATCGAAATGGATCCTAAGAGCGTGTTTTTTACACAGAAGGAAGAGCTTCAGGGACAGGAAGGTGCTTAAGAGGTGTTGCGGTCTAGACGTCACTGTGGAAACCCAGAAGGAACAACACGGACCCCTTGTTAGACGACAAGACTGTCAGAGGCAGTTTTAGAAGGAGTAGCAACAATTGTGACAAACCAAGACATCGAAATGGATCTTAAACGCCTCTTTCTTTACACAAGAAGAAGTGCTTCAAGGACAGGAAGATGCTTAAAAGGTGTTGCGACCTAGGGGCCACTGTGGAACCCCTTAAGGCCCCAGCAATGCCAAAGGTTCGAACACCAGAGTAGTTGCGCTTAGGAGAGTGACGAAAAGCAAGGAATATACCAGCTAAGTGAACAAACTGTGGGGTGAGGAGGGAGGAGAGTAGTGCAACCAACAAGTTACAGGAAATGTTTCAAATACAGGAATAAGAAACAGACCCCTCCTGACTGAGGCACATTTCTTCTAGATCGAAGCAGGAGGGTGTCATCCTATTTTCACATGGCTGGAGATCATCTCTTTCCACAGAATTGCAGACCTATTAACCTGCTGTCAACCATGTGGAAGGAATCATCCCGAAATGAACAAAGAACATAGAAACAAAAAACAAACATAACGAGAAGTTTGGCTTCAGTGACCAACGCAAAGCTCGAGGGGCCATTTGGGGGGAAGATGTTAGATACTCTGCGTACAGAAGGATGAAAGCAGAAATACCGGTTATTTCCTCTTCCTTTATATGCTTCCCACTTTCTCTACAACCTATTTCACGAAACCTACTTCAATCTGACATAAATCAGAGTATTTGGAATACCCTTCGAAACCTTTATCCTAATTAACCTGAGTCAAAACCTCAATGATCAGGTAATCAAGAACACCAACAATATTCCAATTGTTGGTAAAAAATCCTGCATAAACGAAATGATCTGACTTAGCTAAGGATTTTGTCAATAATTGAACTTTGAATTGGCTTTCCTTAGATACGAGGTAAGCCTGTGGGGTATGGGCAATGCGAACATAAGACTTTCTTTGGCTGCTAAGTCACATTCAGTGGTTTTCGGCGCCACCTTTGTGAACCTCTTTGCTAAACAAGAGGCGCATGGCTTTGTCTATACTTTCTATGTCATAGGTTAAAACGGATTTAAAAAGAATTTCTACACCTTAGCTCATAATCCAAATTATACCTTGAATCACCAAATTCCAAAGCAAAATAGTCGAAAAACAAATTCCAGAAAGGAAGTCATCTTGAATATTTTATTAGTTACAAGTAATTTGCTCAATATTACGCAGGCAAAACCTCGCAATCTCTTAAACAATCCTAACGCTCGGATTTTCCAAATCTAGTTATACTTATTGACTGTGCAAAATTACTCCCTCTGAAAAAATTCACTAAAAGCCCCCTACATATCAATTTCTCATGCACAACATTTACTTTAACAATGTTTACTCAACTATTTTTCGCAGCTATCAAATTGAACTAATAAAACCGACTTGCGGCCCATGTGCAAGTACGTGTTTTCATAATAATGTAGTAAGGTCAGTTATTCTTCTTCTAAAATTAGACTTTTGAAAATTACCAGCTCTTAGATCGTCGTTTGAAGAGGCCGAGCTGACGGATCCAGGTGTGGATACGCCCGCTCCGGAGTCTCCGGGACTGTGCCCCATGTCGTCGCTCGTAGATGGTACTCGCAGATAACGGGTCACTTCGTAGCTGACTGGTACATGAATTCCGCTGTCTTGGGATTTGGTGTCTCCAACAACGTTGGAGGCTTTTTCCCATCTGTGTACGTGTTCAATCAATCAAATGGAGATTAAACTCAAGGTGACGTATTTACCTGAAAGCTGCCTTGACTTTAGTCCATTTGGAAACTTTCGCTTGTTTACAATTATTATTTTTGGAGACAGTTTCTTCCTGACTTCTAAAATTTGAAGAGGGTGCGCTGCCACGTCTTTGCGGAAAGTCATACCCCACTTTGGTCTGAAACTATAGCAAATTTCTCACTCAAGTCGAATACCTTTAGACTCTCTAAATTACCCTAGATGGAAAGCTTTGCTCCGCGCACAGGCTGTTCAGCTGCTCATCAGAGTTTGGTTTTGAAACTTCGTGGAGGTACTCCAAGTCGCGAATTCTACAATGTACTTTTCCTGAATGAATTCTAAATACTTAAGAGAGAAATTTACCTTCTTTGCAGCTTAAAGTTTTCCTGCCTCAACTCAACCACCCGCTCCATTAATTTGTAAACTTGTTCTAGGTGGTCGTAAGCCCTCTCTGCAGATACTGTGGCACATTCTGCAGCCGATTTTGAGCATAGTTCCTTTTGCAAATTTTCGATGTATTGGAAGATTTCTCTATCCTTTTCACTAACACCACTAATCGACCTTTCGGTCTTTCTGTATCTCGTTGCCTCAGGTTCTCCAAAGTTTATTTCGTTTTCATTTCGGTAGGGAGTTTTAGGAAAGGATGGGTGAACTTGGTCGCTTTGGTCGGGAAGCTGGAGGTTCTTTTCAAATTTGGGCCTTTTTAGGGTTTTTTTCGTTGGGTCACCACTATCCTCGTTCATTTTCGTTTAGTCATTTACTACTGCAAAATTTAGGTCAAGCATTGTTTCGTTTTTCGCTGCTCACACGCCCACATGAAACTTCTGGCTTCCTGCATCTTATATGCGACTCTACCGAAAATTTACTTAATCAATGCGTCTACAATACTTTTTTTTATATCAGAATCGGAAATTTTCAAAAGTGGTCTATTTTTACCAGTTTGTTTTTATAAGCCAAAGTGCTTCGGAATTTACATCTTGAACGACCTGTATCAAAATATACGGCGTCGCGGCGCGCGTCTAACCAGTGACTAACCGACGTCCAGCGTCGGTTTTACCACACTGCCGCGCGGCGCTAGACATGTGTCGGCTTTAATTAGCAACTGTACTTAAGGCAGATTTGTGGCCGGCGAGGCAGTACCTACTAGAAGTGGACATTAGGTGCATGCAAGAACCAAATCAGATGTAAAATTAGTCCCAGAAGTGGGTTTTTAAAGAGCATTTTAAAAGTTTTTAAAAATGGCCAATCGAATGGGTCTGTCTCCAAAACTATTGAGCCAATGGGAGTTTTGTTCGAGGAAGGTGAAAAAGGACATCGAGAGGAATTAGAAATTGTTAGCTTCATTCCAATCGGTTGAGTCCCTCTAAAGTTATAGGCCGACAAATTTGGAAATTGAGGAAAAAAAAGTGAGAATACATCCTCCTTTTGATTTTTTAAATTTTTTTGCTGTCTTTGATCGAAATGAAACTACTTCAATCCCCTATGAACGTGGTAAAGTTACAACGAGTAAAATGAAACCCAAAACTGTTTTTTTTTAAATGTCTCAAAATCGCCTTTTAAAAGTGCCAAAAAATGGCCCATTTGGATTGAGTCTATCTCTGAAACTAATGAACCGATAGGGTTTAGGGAATGTGGAAGAGGACGTCGAGAAGAATAAAAAAACTATTGGTTTCACTCCAATCGGTTGACTCGCTCTAAAGTTATAAACCGACAAATTTGGAAATTGATCGAAAAAAAAAAGGGGAAATACATACCCTTTTTGGTCGTTTTAAAATACTTTTTTGCCGTCTTTGATCGAAATGAAACTACTTCAATCCTCTATGAAAGTGGTCTAGTTCCAACGAGTGCAATAAACCTCAAAATTGTGTTTAAAACCACCATTTAAAAGTGTCTAAAAATGGCCCTTTGGATTTCAGAAACTCTTGAACCGATAGGACTTTGGTTTAAGGGAGGTGAAAGAGGACATCGAGAGAAATAAAAAGTTGTTGGTTTCACTCCAATCGGTTGACTCGTTCTAAAGTTATAGGCCGTCAAATTTAGAAATTGATTTAAAAAAAATAGAAAAAACACATTCCTTTTGGTTGTTTTAAAAATTTTTGCCGATTTTGATCGAAATGAAACTACTGCAATACCCTATGAACATCGTAAAGTTACAACGAATAAAATAAGCCTCAAAATTGTTTTTTCTAAATGTCTCAAAACCGCCTTTTAAAAATGCCTAAAAATGTCCCATTGGATTGAGTTTATCTCCGAAACTATTGAACCGATAGTACTACGGTTTGAGGAATGTGAAAGAGGACATCGAGAGGACTAAAAAATTGTTGGTCCAACTCCAATTGGTTGACTCGCTCTGAAGTTATAGACCGACAAATTTGGAAATTGATTGAAAAAGAAGAGAGATTACACCCTCCTTTTGGTCGTTTTAATTTTTTTTTGCCGTCTTTGATCGAAATGAAACTACTTCAATACCCTATGAAGGTGGTAAAGTTACTACGAGTAAAATAAGCCCCAAAATTGTTATTTCCTAAATATCTTAACACGCTCCTCTTAGAAGTTTCTAAAAATGGCTCATTGGAGGGATTATCTCCAAAACTATTGAACAGATAGGATTTCTTTGAGGGGACTAGTTTGAGGTGAAAGAAGACATAAAAAATTATAGGTTTCACTCCAATCGGTCCACTCGCTCTAAAGTTATAGCGTCTGATTGGGAAATTGAGAAAAAAGTAAAAATATCACCCCTTTTGGTCATTTTCGAAAAATGTTGGATCTTTTTATGCCGTTTTTGATCGAAACGAGACGCTTTCAATCCGCGATAAACGTGGCAAACTTACTACAAGTAAAATTCATTCCTCAAAACTGTTTTTGGAGGGGTCGCACGTTTTAATCATTTTCAAAAAAATGTTAAAACTTTTTTTTATTTGATAATTTGAAAAAATTGTAAAAGGTCTCAAAAAATATTTTACTTTATAAACCAGTTTGAAATTTCTTTTGTCATTTTTAATCAGACTTTTTAAAATGGGTTTTATCCGGTTTATGTCTAATGTTTTGCATATTAGAGTTTACTGTGAAAACAAATCTCATAACTGATTTTTTGCTTCCTAGTTTTTCTCCCATGACTTATTTTGTTTTATAGTAATGATTGATAGAATGAGGGTAGATCTTGTCCAAAATGTCCTTGTTTTTTCTGCAATTTTTTGCAACTGCTTCTTTAATATGTTTTCTGTTTTTCTTAGTTTTCTACTTTAATTTGCCACTGTTTGCAACATTTTTCATATTTTTCGTTTTCATCTTTAATGCTCACGTCATGTGCTATAATACGTATTTTTCCTTGCTTTAGTTTTACAGTTTCTATACGCCACATTTTGAAACTTTTTAAACATTTTTTGTTTTTTTTTAAAGTTGACATAAACTACAAATAAAAACAAGGGCCAATGTATCTATTTTTAAAAAACTTTTTGGTTTAAAAACTTTATGGTGAAAAGTTCCTGAATATCTTGTATTTGGAACGTTTTTATTATTTTTTTGACAGCCTCAATAGACAATAACAACAAGAAAAAAACAGAGTTTGAATTCTTCAAAGGACTTTTTGGTCGGTTTACCGGGCCTTGAATTGTTTTATAAGCTTTTTTTAACGCTCTTACTTTTAAAGGTTATTTTTTCAACTCTTTAACACTTTTTGTTTCTCAAAGTTGAAACCAGAAATTCAAAATAGAGTTTATGTATCTATGTTGACCGGGCCTTGAATAGCTTTTTTTAGTTTTTTTAACGTTATCCTTTTATATGCTATCTTTTGCTAAAGGGGCTAACGGGAATAACGAACAAATAAGTTATATACATATACTGTAAGGAATTTTTATCCAGTTTTTTTTAAATTTCCTGTTTTTTATCTATTGATTTTTTTCTTGATTTTTTTTTAAGGAATTTTACCAGATTTCAAACTTTTTTAATAAAACATGAAGGTGATTTAAAATAAAAAAATAAAAAATGCGAAAAAATAGTTTAAATTTGTTGTTAGTTTCAATCTGAATCAGGTTTTACTGAATTTGTTTTTGTTATGGCTGGAACAGGCATATTTATAATAAAAGTTATGGATTTTTACTTAACATTTTTCAGGTTAGTTCAGGTTAGCTTTACTTAACATTTTTCAGGTTTTCTACACGATTTTTTTCACTTTTTGTAAATTATAAGCTTTATTCAGGTTAAAACGAATCTAAACTCTCATATTAATAATTAATTAGTTATAAAGAGTTGTAACTAAGACTTATTTTTTTGCTCAATATAGCATAAACCAGAAATCCAAAAAGAGTTTATTAAAAACGATATAATAAAGTCTTGTCAAGGTGGCAGTGGTGTCTGAATCAGATAAACCAACCTATATCTAAAAATTCGAATTACCAGAACAATAAATTTAAAAAAGTTTATTTATATAAAAAAAAAATTTGTTCATTTTTGATTTGTTGTTAAACCTGCCAGGTTTAAATAAATAAATTGCCTGCTTTTTACCTGTAATTTTTTATTATTTTCTAGATTTTTTAGGCATTATACCTTACTAAGTGTTACATTACTTCTATAAAACATACATTCTGTAGTGTAAAGCAAAACAAAACAATTTAAACATTTTGAAGTGGAAGAAAAGGTTCGTATACTTCGTGCAAGTTTGATTAAAATCCTTTTGGCGGACAGGTTTCGGCTCTAAGACATCCTTAGCGCCCAAAATTCGCCAGATCGGGGTTGTCTTTGTGGAGAAAAGACCCTCGCCATGATACCGACATCTTGGTTAAGTTCACAGTTTTAAAACAAATAAATTAAAACAAAATTTTTTTCGTTTTTTCGATCTTAATGAAGCTGAAATAAAAAAAAAATATTTATGTCTACTTTTGCAAACAAAAATGACTAATGGGATTTTTGGTGACATCGGGAAGAAGAAAACATTTTTGGATTTACTCCAATCGGTCTACTCTTTCTAATGTTACAGGCTGTCAAATTTGGAAATTGATTGAAAAAAAGCGACATCACACACTCCTTTGATCGTTTTAATTTTTTTTTTGTTATAAGATCGAAATGAAACGCTGTCAATCTGTATCGTGGTGAAGTTATTAAAAGTGAAATATGGACGTGGTAAAGTTACTACAAGTGAAATAATCCCCAAAATTGTTTTTTTCTAAATTTCTCAAAACCGCCTTTTAAAAAGGACCTAAAAATGGTCCATTGGAGGCGTCAACCTCCGAAACTATTGAACCGAGAAGACTTTGGTTTGAGGGAGGTGAAAAAGGACATCGAGAGGAGTAAAAGTTGTTGGTTTCCCTCCAATCGGTTGACTCGCTCTAAAGTTATAAACCGACAAATTTGGAAATTGATCAAAAAAAAAAAGGGGGAAATAGACACCCTTTTTGGTCGTTTTAAAATATTTTTTTGCCGTCTTTGATCGAAATGAAACTACTTCAATCCTCTATGAAAGTGGTCTAGTTCCAACGAGTGAAATAAACCTCAAAATTGTGCTTTCTAAATGTCTCAAAACCGCCATTTAAAAGTGTCAAAAAATGGCCCTTTGGATCTCCGAAACTGTTGAACCGAAGGGACTTCGGTTTAAAGGAGGTGAAAGAGGACATCGAGAGGAATAAAAAATTGTTGGTTTCACTCCAATCGGTGGACTCGTTCTAAAGTTATAGGCCGTCAACTTTAGAAATTGATTAAAAAAAAATAGAAAAAACACATTTCTTTTGGTTGTTTTAAAAAATTTTGCCGACTTTGATCGAAATGACACTACTGCAATACCCTATGGACGTCGTAAAGTTACAACGAGTAAAATAAGCTCCAAAATTGTTTTTTCTAAATGTGTCAAAACCGCCTTTTAAAAATGGCTAAAAATGTCTCATTGGATTGAGTTTATCTCCGAAACTATTGAACCGATAGGACTACGGTTTGAGAAATGTGAAAGAGAACATCGAGACGACTAAAAATTTGTTGGTCTCACTCCAATCGGTTGACTCGCTCTAAAGTTATAGGCCGACAAATTTGGAAAATGATTGAAAAAAAAAGAGAGATTACACCCTCCTTTTGGTCGTTTTAATTTTTTTTTGGCGTCTTTGATCGAAATGAAACTACTTCAATACCCTATGAACGTGGTAAAGTTACAACGAGTAAAATAAGCCCCAAAATTGTTATTTTCTAAATATCTTAACACGCTCCTCTTAAAAGTTTCTAAAAATGGCTCATTGGAGGGATTATCTCCAAAACTATTGAACAGATAGGATTTCTTTGAGGGGACTAGTTTGAGGTGAAAGAAGACATCGAAAGAGGAATAAAAAATTATAGGTTTCACTCCAATCGGTCCACTCGCTCTAATGTTATAGCGTCTGATTGGGAAATTGAGAAAAAAGTAAAGATATCTCCCCTTTTGGTTATTTTCGAAAAATTTTAGATCTTTTTATGCCGTTTTTGATCGAAATGAGACTGCCGCGATAAACGTGGCAAACTTACTACAAGTAAAATTCATTCCTCATAACTGTTTTTGGAGGGGTCGCACCATTCAATCATTTTCAAAAAAATTTTAAAACATTTTTTTATTTGATAATTTGAAAAAATTGTAAAAGGCCTCAAAAAATATTTTACTTTATAAACCAGTTTGAAATTTCTTTTGTCATTTTTAATCAGACTTTTTAAAATGGTTTTTATCTGGTTTATGTCTAATGTTTTGCATTTTAGAGTTTACCGTGAAAACAACTCTCCGAACTGATTTCTTGCTTCCTAGTTTTTCTACCCTGACTTATTTTGTTTTATAGTAATGATTAATAGAATCAGGGTAGATCTTGTATACAATTTCCTTGTATTTTCTGCAATTTTTTGCAACTGCTTCTTTAATATGTTTTCTGTTCTTCTTAGTTTTCTACTTTTATTTGCAACTGTTTGCAACATTTTTCATATTTTTCGTTTTCAAACTTTAATGCTCATGTCGTGTCCTATAATACGTATTTTTCCTTGCTTTAGTTTTACAGTTTCTATACGCCACATTTTGAAACTTTTTAAACATTTTTTTTTTTAAAGTTGACATAAACTACAAATAAAAATAAGGGCCAATGTATCTATTTTTAAAAGACTTTATGGTCTAAAAACTTTATGGTGAAAGGTTCCTGAGTATCTCGTATTTGGAACGTTTTTATTATTTTTTAGACAGCATCAATAGACAATAACAACAAGAAAAAACCAGAAAAAAAAGTTTGAATTCTTTAAAGGACCTTTTGGTCGGTTAACCGGGCCTTGAATTGTTTTATTGCTTTTTTTAACGTTCTTAATTTTAAAGGTCATTTTTTCATCTTTTCAACATTTTTTGTTTCTGAAATTTGAAAGCAGAAATTCAAAATATAGTTTATGTATCTATAGTTTAAAGGACTTTTTGGTTCGTTGACCGGGTCTTGGATAGCTTTTTTTTAGTTTTTTTAACGTTTTCCTTTTATATGCTATCTTTTGCTAACGGGGTAACGAACGAATAAGTTTTATATATTGTAAGGAGTTTTTGTCCAGTTTTTTTTAAATTTCCTGCTTTTCACCTATTGAATTTTCTTGATTTTTTTGAGGCACTTTACCAGGTTTCAGACTTTTCTAATAGAATATGAAGGTGTTTTCAAATAAAAAATAAAAAATGTGAAAAATAATGTAAAGTTGTTGTTAATTTCAATCTGAATCGTGCTTTACTGAATTAATTTTTCTATGGATGGAACAGGCATATTTATAATAAAAGTTATGGATTTCTACTTAGCATTTTTCAGGTTTTCTACAAGATTTTTTTCGCTTTTTGTAAATTATAAGCTTTATCCAGGTTAAAGCAAATCTAAACTCTCATATTAATAATTAATTAGTTATAAAGAGTTGTAATTAAGACTTGTCAAGGTGGCAGTGGTGTCTGAATCAGATAAAGCAACCTATGTCTAAAAATTCCAATTACCAGAACAATAAATTTAAAAAAGTTTATTTACATTAAAAAAAAATTGTTTATTTTTGATTTGTTGTTAAACCTGCCAGGTTTAAATAAATAAATTGCCTGCTTTTTACCTGTAATTTTTTATTATTTTCTAAATTTTTTAGGCATTATACCTTACTAAGTGTTACATTACTTCTATAAAACATACATTCTGTAGTGTAAAGCAAAATAAAACAATTTAAACATTTTGAAGTGGAAGAAAAGGTTCGTATACTTCGTGCAAGTTTGATTAAAATCCTTTTGGCGGACAGGTTTCGGCTCTAAGACATCCTCAGCGCCCAAAATTCGCCAGATCGAGGTTGTCTTTGTGGAGAAAAGACCCTCGCCATAACACCGACATCCTGGTTAACTTCACAGTTTTAAAAGAAATAACATAAAACAAAAATTTTTCGTTTTTTTGATCTTAATGAGGCTGAAATTAAAAAAAAAATATTTATGTCTACTTTTGCAAACAAAAATGACTAATGGGATTTTTGTTGACATCGGGAAGATGAAAACATTTTTGGGTTTACTCCAATCGGTCCTCTTTCTAGTGTTAAAGGCCGTCAAATTTGGAAATTGATTGAAAAAAAAAAGCGAGAATACACACTCCTTTGGTCGTTTTAATTTTTTTTGTTATATAATCGAAATGAAATGCTGTCAATCTGTAGCGTGGTAAAGTTATTAAGAGTGAAATATGAACGTGGTAAAGTTACTACAAGTGAAATAATCCCCAAAATTGTTTTGCTCTAAATTTCTCAAAACCGCCTTATAAAAAGTGCCTAAAAATGGCCCATTGGAGGGGTCTATCTCCGAAACTATTGAACCGTTAAGACTTTGGTTTGAGGGAGGTGAAAAAGGACATCGAGAGGAATAAAAAATTGTTGGTCTCATTTCAATCGGTTGACTCGTTCGAAAGTTATAGGCCGACAAATTTGGAAATTGATTAAAAAAAAAGAGAGAATACACACTCTATTTGGTCGTTTTAAAAATGTTATTGCCTTTCTTTGATCGAAATAATGACGATAACTATGTCAATCCCTGTGAATGTTATAAAGTTACTAAGAGTCAAATAAGCCCCAAAGTTGTTATTTTCTAAATATCGTAATACCGCCTCTTAAAAGTTTCTAAAAATGGCTCATTGGTGGGATTATCTCCGAAACTATTGAACAGATAGGATTTCTTTGAGGGGACTAGTTTGAGGGAGGTGAAAGAAGACATCGAAAGAGGAATAAAAAATTATAGGTTTCACTCCAATCGATCCACTCGCTCTAAAGTTATAGCGTCTGATTTGGGAATTGAGAAATTGAGAAAGTAAAAATATCTCCCCTTTTGGTCATTTTCGAAAAATTTTAGATCTTTTTATGCCGTTTTTGATCGAAATGAGACGATTTCAATCCGCGATAAACGTGGCAAACTTACTACAAGTAAAATTAATTCCTCATAACTGTTTTTGGAGGGGTCGCACCCTTCAATCATTTTAAAAAAAATTTAAAAACATTTTTTATTTGATAATTTGTAAAAATTGTAAAATGCCTTAAAAAATAATTGACTATATAAAACAGATTGAAATTCCTTTTGTCATTTTTAATCAGACTTTTTAAAATGGACTTTATCTGGTTTATGTCTAATGTTTTGCATATTAGAGTTTACTGTGAAAACAAATCTCATAACTGATTTTTTGCTTCCTAGTTTTTCTACCATGACTTATTTTGTTTTATAGTAATGATTGATAGAATAAGGGTAGATCTTGTCTAAAATGTCCTTGTTTTTTCTGCAATTTTTTGCAACTGCTTCTTTAATATGTTTTCTGTTTTTCTTAGTTTTCTACTTTAATTTGCCACTGTTTGCAACATTTTTCATATTTTTCGTTTTCAAACTTTAATGCTCATGTCGTGTCCTATAATACGTAATTTTCCTTGCTTTAGTTTTACAGTTTTTATACGCCACATTTTGAAACTTTTTAAACATTTTTTGTTTTTTTTTTAAGTTGACATAAACTACAAATAAAAACAAGGGCCAATGTATCTATTTTTAAAAAACTTTTTGGTTTAAAAACTTTATGGTGAAAAGTTCCTGAATATCTTGTATTTGGAACGTTTTTATTATTTTTTTGACAGCCTCAATAGACAATAACAACAAGAAAAAAACAGAGTTTGAATTCTTTAAAGGACTTTTTGGTCGGTTTACCGGGCGTTGAATTGTTTTATTGCTTTATTTAAGTGTTTTACAGTTTTATTTAAATTTCCTGCTTTTTATCTATTGATTTTTTTCTTGAATTTTTTCAGGCATTTTACTAGATTTCAAATTTTTTTAATAAAACATGAAGGTGATTTAAAATGAAAAAATAAAAAATGCGAAAAAATAGTGTAAATTTGTTGTTAGTTTCAATCTGAATCAGGTTTTACTGAATTTATTTTTGTTATGGCTGGAACAGGCATATTTATAATAAAAGTTATGGATATTTACTTAACATTTTTCAGGTTAGTTCAGGTTAGCTTTACTACGTACTACTTTTCAGGTTTTCTACACGATTTTTTTCATTTTTTGTAAATTATAAGCTTTATTCAGGTTAAAACAAATCTAAACTCTCATATTAATAATTAATTAGTTATAAAGAGTTGTAACTAAGACTTCTTTTTCCAAATATGACGTAAACCAGAAATCCAAAAAGAATTTAATAAAAACGATATAATAAATTCTTGTCAAGGTGGCAGTGGTGTCTGAATCAGATAAAGATGTCTAAAAATTTGAGTTACCGGATCAATAAATTCAAAAAAGTTTATTTATATTTTAAAAAACTTTTTGTTTATTTTTGTTTTGTTGTTAAACCAGCCAGGTTTAAATAAATAAATTGCCTGCTTTTTACCTGTAATTTTTTATTATTTTCTAGATCTTTTAAGCATTATACCTTACTAGGTGTTACATTACTTCTATAAAACATAAATTCTGTAGTGTAAAGCAAAACAAAACAATTTAAAAATTTTGAAGTGGAAGAAAAGATTAAAATCCTTTTGGCGGACAGGTTTCGGCTCTAAGACATCTTCAGCGCCCAAAATTCGCCAGATCGAGGTTGTCTTTGTGGAGAAAAGATCCTCGCAATGATACCGACATCTTGGTTAAGTTCACAGTTTTAAAGAAATAAATTAAAACAAAAATGTTTCGTTTTTTCGATCTTAAAGAGGCTGAAAATAAAAAAAATATATATTTATACCCACTTTTGCAAACAAAAATTACTAATGGGATTTTTGTTGACATCAGGAAGAAGAAAATATTTTTGGATTTACTCCAATCGGTCTACTCTTTCTAATGTTACAGGCCGTCAAATTTGGAAATTAATTGAAAAAAAAGCGAGAATACACACTCCTTTGGTCGTTTTAATTTTTTTTTATTATATGATCGAAATGAAATGCTGTCAATCTGTAGCGTGGTAAAGTTATTAAGAGTGAAATATGAACGTGGTAAAGTTACTACAAGTGAAATAATCCCCAAAATTGTTTTTTTCTAAATTTCTCAAAACCGCGCTAAAAATTGCCCATTGAAGGGGTCTATCTCCGAAACTATTAAACTGATAAGACTTTGGTTTGAGGGAGGTGAAAAAGGACATCGAGAGGAATAAAAGTTGTTGGTTTCGCTCCAATCGGTTGACTCGCTTTAAAGTTATAGGGCATGCAATTTGGAAACTGAGAAAGAAGTAAAAATATCTCCCCCCTTTGGTCATTTTCGAAAAATGTTGGATCTTTTTATGCCATTTTTTGATCCAAATAAGACAATTTCCATCCACTATGAACGTAACAAACTTACAATGAGTGAAATTAGTCACATAATGTTTTTTTTTGTTTTGAAAACGCGTTTTAAAAGTACCTAAAATTGACCCATTGAAGGTGTCTTTCTCCGAAACTATTGAACTGACGAAACTCGAGGGAGGTGAAAGAACAAAAAACACATCGAGAGTAATAAAAAATTGTTGGTCTCACTCCAATCGATCTATTTGTTCTAAAGTTATAGGCCGTCAAATTTGTATATTGAGAAAAAAGGAGCGATACCTCCCCTTTGATCATCTTAACAGATTTTTTTTTTTGTAAAAAATGTAAAAGGCCCTAAAAAATAATTTGCTCTACAAGGAATTTTTAAATTGTTTTGTAATCCTCTACTAATTTTAGGTCATGTTAAAATTAATTTAAAGAAGTTTCCTTAAAAGCTGGAAATTTCTTCCATTCTGTGTTTAACATTACTCTCTCAAAACTCATTGTTTGCTTCTCACTTTTCGTACCAAGAACCATTTTGTTTTATAATAGTGGGAAGAAAAAGACAGGTCTTGTATAAAATTTACTTTTTTATCTGCAATTTGTTGCAACTGCTTCTATAATACTTTTTAATCTTTTTTTTATTTCTGTTTTTATATGCTATTCGTTGTGGCATATTGAATATTTTTTGTTTTTCAAATTTGAAAAAACTAGGAATTATAAAAATAGGCTCTTGTCTTGTCCTAAAATAGCTTTTTTTCGTTTTTCAAGTTTAACTGTAAACAAATAAGGGCCTACATGTCATAGTCATGCCTATGTGTGTTTTGGTCACAACACAGTCAACAGGGAGTTAAACATTTTTGTTCTTTAAACGTCAAGAAAAAAAAACAAAAAAAAGTTAAGCTTCAGGTGTATATTCTTTACAAGACGCTCTTATTTCCATATGCAATTTTTGCAACTTTTCAATATTTCTTGTCTTTTTGGTTCGTTGACTAGGCTTTGGATAGGTTTTTCCAACGTTTTCTCAGGCTAACGGATGAATACATTTAAAAAAAAAGTTATTTATATTGTAAGGCATATTTGTCCACTGCTTTTTATCTATTGATTTTTCTGATTTTTTCAGGTATTTTACCAGATTTTAAACTCTTTTAATGGAACATGAAGGTGATTTAGAAAAAAATAACGTGAAATTGTTATTAGTTTCAATCTGAAAGGCAATAAAAATAAAATAATTGTTCATTTATACTTTAAGAAACTATTTTTATATCATGTTTTACTGGATGTACTTTTTTATGGCATATTTATAATAAAAGTTATGGATTTTTACTTCATATTCTTCATCGATTTTTCAGGTTTTCTACACGATTTTAATTACTTTTTGGAAATTATAAGCTTTATTCAGGTTAAAAGAAAACTAAAGTGTTGTAATAATAAATAATTAAGCATCAATATATAACATAAGCCAAAAAGAGTTATAAAACGATATAAAAGACGAAAAGTCTTGCAGACACCACTGCATCACTTGATGCTGTGGTGTCTGCATCAGACAAACCAACCAATATCTAAAAGGAACGAGTTATCGGATCAATAAATAAAAAAAAAGTTTATTTATATTGTAAGAAACTTTTTGTTCATTTTTATGTTCTTGTTAAACTTGCCAGGTTCTTAATAAAATTGCTTTTTTTTTATCTGTAATTTTTTCTTGTTTTCTTAATTTTTTTTGGGCATTTTGCTGTACCAGGTTGCCAAAACAGTTTGAAAATTGTCCGTCTTTTCAATCTGAAAGAATCTGAGAATAAAAAAAATACTTATGTGTACTGTAAGACTAATTTTAAACCAATTTTTAGTGCCATTTCTTGCTGGAATTTGAATGAAGCAGATTGAAGATTGCTATGGTCTGTATGTACATCGGGCAAACCAGCTAATACCTTAAAAATCGAAATTAACAATCAGTTTGTTTATGTTTTTAGGGACACTTTGCCAGTTTTTTAATGTTAAATCGCCAGATTTTGAACAAAATTTCCTGCTTTGTGCCTATCTGATTTTTCAGGTATCTTACCGGATATTAAGCTCTTTTTATTTGATAAAATATGATTTTGGTATCCAAAATAGTGGTATAAAAAATGGTGTCCCTTTGCAATCTAAACAAAGCAAAACAAAACAAAATTTGTAATTTTTTGGGGCTTATTCAAAATTTTAATTTTCTTTTATCAAAAACTAACTTGATCCAACTCTAAAATAAAGAAGATTTCAAAAAGGATTCGTTCAAAGCTATATATTACATTGTGTCTTGGGAGGAGAGGGACAGAAAATTAATAAATTTATTTTAATCGGGCCCCTCGTTATAAAGTTACAGGGCGTCAAAGTTAGAAACTGAAAGAAAAAGAAGCGAAGAATTAATTTTTGGTCATTTTCAAAAAATCTTGGATTTTTTTATGCCGTTTTTTTTATTGGAATAAGACGATTTCAATCCCCTATGAACGCAATAAAATTGCTACGAGTGAAACTAGTCCCTTAACTTTTTTTTAAGTCTAAAAAGTCTAAAAGAGCGCATTTTAAAAGTGCTTAAAAATGAACTGCTGAAATATCTATCTCCGAAACTATTGAACTCAAGGCACCTCATCGGTTCAATAATTCAGTTTAAAAAAAAATAAAAGAGATATGTTTCAAAAAATCAATGTCACTACAAATAAACCACAACAGAGGAATTTATTTGTGGTGATTTTGTACGTGTATGTGGGGCAAATTCAGGCCTGTAACTCTAAAGAGAACGTAAGTTTGCCTTTTTCTTATTTTCCAATTGAAATTAAAAAATGTTTTAGATTGATATTTTCAGCATCAAATACCCATCCTTCAAGTCAAAACCTTCGGTGACATTCCCAACATCCCTGGCAACAGGATTATTGGTGGAACCGTGGTTGCTTGCAACTCCATTCCCTACCAGGCTGCCTTAATCATGAACAATTTTGATCTAGATTCTAGTGGTTCAAGTTACGTAACTCACTGTTAGCCTTTGAGGCGAAAAGTGAATTTCTATTGGCTATGAAGTTGGTTGTGACAATAACCATGCTGTTAAGCTCTGTCAAAAGCGCCATGTTTATAGGGTCGTCCAATAGAACTCATGATTATTTTAAGCCAACGAGGAAAATCCGTTAGTATTTTTCAAACCCAATAAATAAGTATTGTAGCCGTTCTGGTCTCTGACGTCTAGATTGATATGACAAAAAATACAATAATCACACAAACAAAATTATAAAAAAGGAGAGCAACATCGAATAGACCTAAAGCCCAATAGATTAATGTTCTGGCAACTTACCAAAAGGAACATTTAAGATAATTTGTATCGAAACAGGTTTTCTTTCATATATATATTTTTTTTTTTTGGATTTCTAAATTTTTAATTGCTAGTTAATTTCCATGCATTTCTGCAAAAACTAACAGCAGGACATTGAACTGGGTCAAAGAAGGTTCAATAAATGTGAGCCTGCAACTCACTAGTAGCCTTTGAGGCGAGGAGTGGACTTCAATTGGCTACGGAGTCTGTCACTATGGTAACAGTTCTCTCAAGGTTTACTAAACCGCAATAAATGTAGGTTTGTCCAATAGAATTCATGACTACCTTTATCCAACGAGAAATCCTGTAATATGCTCCCAACGTTATTGATAAGTGCTGTGGATGCGCTGACGTATAGATTGACATAAAAAATTACAGTAACCACACGAATTGCTGAAAAATCACCAATCATTTCTAGCAAAATTATTACATTTTTAGCAAAATTTAGAACCAACAAATTAATATTCTGGGAACTTATCAGAAGGATTTAGGATAATTTGAATCGAAACAGGTTTTAGATTTTTTTAGTTTTTTTACCTTTTAATTCTTCTTTCATCCTTTTTTTATTTGGATTTTCTAAGTTTTCAATTCTTAGTCCCGCCATTTCCATGTATTTCTGCAAAAACTATCAGGACATTGAAATGGATCAAAGAAGGTTTAATAAATGTGAGCCTGCAACTCACCAGTAGCCTTTGAGGCGAGGAGTGGACTTTTATTGGCTACGCAGTCTGTCACTATGGCAACCGTTCTGTCAAGCCCTGTCAAAGTTCACTAAACCGCAATAATTGTAGGGTTGTCCAATAGAATTCATGGCTATCTTAAGCCAACGAGGAAAATCCTTTAATGCGCACCAAACGTTATTGATAAGTGCTGTGGCTGCTCTGACGTATAGATTGACATAAAAATTACAGTAATCACACGAATTGCTGAAGAATTACCAATAATTTCCAGCAAAATTATTGGTGGTTAGAAAAATTATAAAAAACAAGTGCAACATTGAATGGAGCTTAAGAATCAACAAATTAATATTTTGGGAACTTATCAAAAGCAAGATTTAGTATAATTTGAATCGAAACAGGTTTTAGATTTTCAATTTTTTTCACCTTTTAATTCTCTTTTCCCAGCTGCGGATGATCTTTGATCTCCACCACCACCGTTCCCTACTGCTGCTCATTGTGTTGACAGGTAGCTTTAAGTGGTACCATCGATGCTCTTGAATAATTGCTCTATTCCAGCTCCACTCAAACTCAAGTTATTCTGGGCGCACACAGCCCACTCACCACTTAGGCTACTCAACGTGTCGAGGTATTCACCAACCATTTCGTCCACTTCGGCTGGATCAGGCATCTTCCGCAAAATGACATTGCTTTGGTGAGGCTCTTGCGGACCCCCCCCCAAACATACGCAGGATCTCTTGCTGATCTTTCTGTATGGGTTATGATTATGACTATATGCAATGGTTTATGTATATTATAATGGGATAAATATGTAGCACCAGTGACGCTGCCACCACTATCGCTTCGGAACTCAAACGCGTTCACTTGCAAGTCATCACCAATCACGTGTGCATAAATAACTTCAGCATCATTGTTCAACCTCAACATATTTGCATCTCCGGTGGATGCAACGGAGTCTCCGGTGGCTCATTGACCGTTGGAGGTATCCAAGTTGGTATCGTGTCCTTTAGAGCCTTCGCCAGGGTTCGAAACCCTGGCGGTTCACCTCTTATATTACGGTAAAGAAACCATAGAGTTTCAATTAGAAACAAATTAATTTTATTATTTCTGAGCACTACATAAAAGCTTCGTTATATATAACTATAAAAATCACAATACTCTGTCTACTCCACCATGGGCTTTTTCCTCGTTTCAGGCAGAAAACATGTAAATATTGCCAGACCTGCAAAAGTCCATTTTTAGTCCAACAGTACTGATTCCATGAAAAACGTACAAAAGTACAATATTCCCAGTATAATTGTAAATATCTGCCGGTCTATGACTATCAAGTTTACAAAGAATATAGACAATAGAAGTCCAGGGATGCTGGTCAAAGCACTTGTGGTTCCCCTAATAAAAAATAAAAATGGTAAATATTGCATTATCCAGTAGGGGCGTGTTCATTTGAAGACGTCATCTAGTAGGCTGTGAAATGTCAAAAGAAAATTATTTATGTCATCCTTTTCTGTCACAGCCTTCTAAATGCCTTTTTTTAATGAACACGGGGCACATACCTAATAGCAGTGGGGAAAACCTCCATATTGACCAGAGTTATGGTGGAAATTACGGTGCCAATTGAAGCCACCGTGAAACACATAGCTATCAGCTGGACTAATTTCTTCGGAACGAAGCCCATAATCAGGAGAGAACAACTGGAAATCACTAAACCTGAAACTAATTTTCCTCGCACTATAGATATAGTTTTCCTTAGTACAAAACACCTTACAGCAGATACATTTCCTGCCTAGTGTATCTACGATCAACAGGCCCATCACTTGACCAGGAACCAAGCACGCACCCAGGAGGCCCATACTTCCATAAAATATTACATTTCTATCATGTTCCTGACACATTCTTGAGATAGAAACATTGTTACTTTCCTCTGAAAGGTCCAGTCGTGGTTCTAATATTGGAAATATGAAATCCAATCCCCGATACTTTTCCAAAAATTGATCAGCAGGACTGGCCATCAGCTTGGATAGGCAAATATTTAACTGAAAAATGCTGCAAAGGGAAAAGTGCTGGATGCAAGGGTGAGGTGAGGAGGTAGAACTAACCCAATAACAATCAGGGGTGTCTTGAGTAAAATAAACAGGGCCGTCAACTTGCAAAACCGTTTGGAAAATGCTAATTTGACACCATTATAAAATCTACGTAAGAAGAATTTTCCTTTTTCCCAGTAGGGTCCGGGTTCCACATAGTTAAGGCCGTAAGAGTGGATTAAATTGTTAACCTGTTCTTCTTTGATCTTGATTAAGATATCGAAGTTTATGTACCTAATTAAATATATTCGTATAATAGCACTCACCTGAAAGTTTTCGGCAAATTTAGAATTGTTAATGGCAAATAATTGTTTTAATAAAAGGTAGGCCAAATAGTTTCGACCTATAAGCAAGTAGTATCGAGGGCTCTCCTCCATTAGAGCAGAAGCACAGGCTGCTATAAGGCTGACGCCTCCGCAAACAGCAAACATGGTTCTCCAGCTGGTTAGTTGCTTGGGGGTTGATAAATCCAGGGTAAAAACCGTTTGGGTTTCAAAAAGTATCACTAAAACTGTTATTCAGGTTAGAGCGCTCTGAGAATTAGGTGCAACTTACCAATTGTCACCACGTAGCCAATCACGTAGAACATGCTACAAAACAGCACCCAAAATCCCCTATGCTCTTTCTCCAAGACTTCCGTCACGAGTAGTTTGGTCTGTGTGGCGTTGATTTCCAATCTAATAAACAGAAATTCGAGCAGGTGCTTTAGGAACTATCAACCATTTTCACCCTACTCCCAATATTAGGGTCGCCCCAACCACCACGTATACATTATAAGCAAAGGCTGCCACGAAGCAAGAAGCAAAGATTGCAATCAAGCTGTAGATCATGTACCGCTTTCTGCCGTACCTGTCCGATAGGGAGTTACCTATCATACCCCCAATTGAGGATCCTACAATTAAAAATTCAGTTCTAGGTTTTAAAAAAAGAAATCTGTCAGTACCAATAAGGAAGCAGGTAAAGATCCTAGAAGCGTTTCCTTCGGGAATCTGGAGCTGATCGCAACTGGAGAGGGAAACAGCGAAGCTCATCGTGATGAACGTTAAGCCTTGGATGAGGTGGCAGGTGGACACCAAACCAATGATGAACTTGCAGTATAAACCCCAACCTGGAAAATAATATTATAGGTACTTTAATCCTCAGAGTTCAGATTAGAGTTAGGACCTACCTGAGTGCTTCAAACAATCTTCGAGATAACGCTCTTGCGTTTCAGTTTGAACTTCCATCTTGAAGTTTGTAACGTAAAATTTTTCAACAGATTGGTTTAGGTTGACATATCACGTCACTATAGGTTTTAGATCGAATTCACACAATGGAATTTGCAAATCTATCCTTCAGGTGCCTACTGCCTAAGTAGGTACCTAACCGCTAATTATATTTTTTAATGAAGAACCAACAATTATTTGTTAGTTATTAGGTACCTAAAGTTATTTAATTTTATTAATTTTGTGAAATGTCTTCCACTTCTTAATTTCAAGTGAAAATAAATGTGTCTTTTATAAATAAGTCTTTTGCGGAATTAACCCTAGGAGATTTTCCTTCACCATAATATCAAGATGTTAATGAAGAATTCGTCTATAGACCATGGAGGTGTAATGGACATGGCAAATATTTGCCGACATTTTTCTAAAATTGGTTTGGTTTTTCAATTAACGTAATTCAGAGACAGAGAGAGAAAAAGAGACAGTCCAAGAATATTAATTGGCGAATCCAAGTTTTGTATGATGATTTTTATGTATAATAGCTATTTATGTAACCAGTTACGAAAAACCCGATTTTGTGTAACGAATGAATGTTTAAATTTGAATAAGATACACAAAAAAGGCTTTTCGTCACGTGTATCATACAAGATTTTTTCTAATTTTGACTACAAATACCTACTTAGAGAGAGAGTTATTATTATTGAACTGCAATATTTACTTTTAAACCACTTGCCGCCGAAACCTGCAACTGGTGGTGAAACGAACTTTTCATCACCAGTTACGAAAGATTTTACTTTTCGTAACTAGTTACGAAAAGTAGGACGTTACGTCCCTGTCATCAGTATTGAAAAGTGCCACTTTATATATCAAATAAATTAGAAAAACAAAGTCATTTAAGTGCCCCAAAAAAAGGTCACACAATAGATTTTCTCCGTATATGCCAGCTTATTGCTGTGGCCAAGGTAATTTACTGACACTATAGCTTTAATAATGAATCTAGAGCATGTAAATAATACAGTATATATACTTGCCTTATATCTGTCTTTTTTTCTACTTGACCTAGCCCCACATACTCGACGTAGTTACGTACGAAGTTAATGTAATTAATATGGGCTACTCTCCTTATCTATCTATCTACTTTTATTTATATATTATAGGTATAGTAATACTGTGTTTATTACTAATAATGTACTTTCGATAAGTTTTGTTGTAGTTGTTGATGTAGGCGAAACAATCAGAAAGTCGTAAATCTAGTAACAGTTAGTAATACTAACTTAGTCATTCACCATAATATCCAGATATTAACACAAATGTGTCTATAACCATTATCTTTACTTACTGCAACCTGACATTGAATCCAGTACATATGAATAATACATACATGCGATCTTTTTTCTGACGTCTACTTATAAAGATGTTTTCAGTGAATTTTGTTGTTATAGAGATAACAATCAGAAGAATTACACTGTTAATGTATTTAAACGTAACAACCGCCGTTCTTTTGTATGGTTAACACTAAACTAAATTTCACTTCATTGAATATAAGACGTCTAAACAGTACAATTATGAACATCCGTTAACTGTGTTTTAATAAATTGGCCCACTGTTTTGTTTGTAACACCTTGTTTGTTAAAAAACAGCTTTTAATAGTTTTTTGATAGTAGTTATTACAAAAGAAAGGTGTGAGAACGCAGGTGTAGGACAAATAGCCAATTCACTTTCTCGAAATCGCCAACCTTTAGACTTTTATTTTTAGGTCTTCCTCAGGGCTACAATAACAACATACGTATGACAAAAAAATAGGCACAATGAACTTTAAATATACAGGAAAATTAACAGGAGAAAAGCATCACCCAATTGGTGCATCTTATAAATTTTTTTCCCCTCCATAAAAACTGTGCCTTATAATATATTAAAAATAAATAAATAAGTATGATTAGCAATAAAAATAAAAATGACATGGACAATTTCCACAGTATTCAACACATTTCCACAATTTCCACAGTAGTTATTATAATAAGAAGAAACACTTAAGTCTGGCAACTGAAAATGGTCTTTTGCGGACTTACCACTAACAACTTTTCCTTCACCATCATATCAAGATTTTCATAAAAGAGTTGACCTAAGTACCATGTACGCTACTGACCAATTTGTATAAAATTTATGACTGTAACATCAGTGTAGCGTCAGAAAAATGTTGCTAAAAAACTTCTGTTAAATTAAATATGTGAAATTCTTTTGTGTGTGGTTCTTCATACCGTACGAATGTTTGTATAGTTAAATAAATTTTCTTATTTTTTTTTGTTTATTAGAACCTCATATTCATTACACCCTTTTAATGAAAATTCTATTTCCAATAGGTGCTTTGCCGAGTTAATACCAACTACATTTCCTTCACCAAAACATAAAAAAAAAACAGCCTTAATTGAGCTCAGGAAACAAAATTTTTAAAAAGAGTCTCCATAAACAGTTAAGTATCTAATTTAGTAGAAACTTAAGGGAAATTGGAGCTTCTGAGTTCCTGTTGGTAGTCATCATGGTTATTTTGTTATTTATATCATGGTTACTTTGGACCGGAGTGATTAAACCAACAACGAAGAGAAGAATAATTGTTTACAATTCATAATAAAGATATTCCAAAATGAATTCTGAGTTTATTTGGCATCTTATTGATAATATGGTTAGGGCTGAAAGACCACAGTATTGATGACAGAGGAATTATAATGAAGACGTGTAAGGAAAAAGTGGAGATTGGGAACCATTAGAGACTACATAGCTGACAATCTCACGATGAAAATTCAACAAGGGATGCTAAGGAACCCTCAAGGGAAAACCTGGAAATTGAGGAGTTTGCTTAAAGAAATTATTTTGAAATTACCAAGTAAGGCCTTCAAGTGCTTGAAGTGCGCTCTTTTCTATTTCTGGTAGGGACTTGTAAAGGAAAGTGGATAATCCATACCATTAAAGACTACATGGCCGAGGATCTCTCAAGAAACGATAACCTTGAAGTGCAATGCGCTCTTTCCTTTTTTAGATCATCGATGACAGTACTAGGTACTTGTAAGGAAAAGTGGAGAATCCATACCATTAAAGACTGTATGGCCGACGATCTCACAAGAAGAACTTGAAGTCAGCGCGCTCCTTTCTATATTAGATCGTCGATGACACTATGACACTACTAGGAAATAGTGGAGAATCCGTACTATTAAAGACTATATTGCCAAGGATCTCACAAGAAACGATGACCTTGAAGTGCAATGCGCTCTTTTCTAATTCAAGTCGTCGATGTCACACTATTAGGGACTTGTAACGAAAAACTAGAGAATCAGTACAATTAGAAACTACATGGTCGAAAATCTCTCAAGAGACGATAACCTTGAATTGCAGTGCGGTCCTTTCTATTTTACGTCGTCGATGACAGTACTAGGGCTCAGGGTGGGGATTAAAAACTACATGGCCGCGGATCTCACAAGAAAACCTTGAAGTGCAGTGCACTCCTTTTTATATTAGGTCGTTGATGACACTACTAGGAAAAAGTGGAGAATCCGTACCATTAGAGACTACCTACATGGCCGAGGAGCTCACCAGAAACGAAGACTTTGAAGTGCAGTATGCTTTTTTTCTATTTCAAGTCGTCGATGTCATTATTAGGAACTTCTAATTAAAAAATGGATAATCAGTAAAAAGTGGGGAATCAGAACCATTAAAGACTACATGGCCGAGAATCTTACAAAAAACAGAGACCATGATGTGCAGTGCGCTCTTTTCTATTTTAAGTCGTCGATGACAGTACTATAGGGACTTGTAAGGAAAAGTGAAGAGTCCGCACCATTAAAAACTTTATAGCCGAGAATCTCGCAAGAAGACATTGAAGTACAGTACGCTTTTTTCTAGAGCTTCACGAGACCACGAGAGAAGTCTCGGTCTTGGTCTCGGTCTCGTACGAGACCGAGACCGAGATCGAGATCGAGACCGAGACTTTAATATCGACTTCGAGACCGAGACTCTCGAGAGTCTCGGTCTCGAACCACATCATTCGTTTGCAAGATATTATGTATTATACATGGTGATTCAAAATTCAGTACAAAGATTTTAAGGACATGTTTTTGGGGTCAAAATAAGAAGTTTTTTTCCTATAAACATGGGTCCTAAAATGAACTCCCTTCCCCTACAGGCGCTCAAAGTTGGAAAAAAATTGTTTTTAATTGTAGTCGTAATTATTCATAAAATTTTTTGAAAATTTGTTTATCCACGTTTGTCAACTAGTTTTTTTGCTTCTTTTTTCATTTATTTTTTCAGAAATGGCAAAATTTTAGTTCTTTACAGTTTTTAAATACTTCCGTCATTATGGTGACGAATGTTTCCCGGGAATTTTGTTAAATTCATCGTGACTATCTAGTAGTCCAAACCAATATCTTTTATTCTACAAAATTGATATTAACAATTTGACACCATAAATAAAAAACAACAGTTATCATAATTACAAAGTCCCAGCCTTCTATGGTTTTCCTTATTATGATGATGATACTGCAGCCGTTCAGTCAAAGGAGCTTTTCTCGAAAACAGTTAGTTTAATCAAGAAACTTAAAGAAATTAAAATTAAATATATTTGTTTGGCTTACTAGATAGTGATGATAAATTTAACAAAACTCCCGGAAAACAAAATGTTCGACATCGTAATGACAGTAAGTCCTTAAGAGCTGCAAAGAAGTAAAATTTTACCATTTCTGAGAAAATAAATGAAAAAAGCTACTTGTTGAGAAACGGGGATGTACAAATTTTCAAGAATGTCCATGAATAATTACGGCCACAATTAAAAAAAAAATCCAATTTTTTGCATTCCTAGGGGGAAAGGGGTTCATTTTAGGACCCATGTTTATAGGAAAAAACTCTTATTTTGAATCCACAAATATGCCCTTAAAATCTTTGTACTGAATTTTGAATCACCCTGTATGCTCAGCAGACGAGCAGGCCCTTATAATAGTGCGTTGTATATAGTTCTTCTTAGTACGAAAAAACACTTTAATAGAAGTACTCTAGGACATACTGGAGTTTTCTGTTTTCCTCATTTTATAGAAAAACGAGATTTCGTTTGTTTACAAAGGATGCGTTTTTATCACGAACGAAATCGACTTAAAGCGAATAAGAACCAAAGACGTGTGTCTGAAACAAATAGACCTAAAAAATAGGAATTTTTCCATTGGCCGTATTGTCACTTTTTCGAAATGCATATTCAAATTCATAATATAAAACCTGATTTGAAATATTTCCATATTTTCAATGAAATTTGGTAGATGTGTCGATAACTAAGTATACAGGACGCATGTTTTTTATAAAAAAATATGTTCAGTAGCATCAGTGGTGAATCTACGATCATGCCTAATGCAGTTTTACATTAAGCTAACCTGAACTAACCTGATTCTACAATCGAAATTAAAACTCTCAATAATTTCAAATTTTGATTTTAAGTAAACATTCATACACAAAAACGGAAAGAAAATTGAATCTGCAATTAAAACAATAAGATTTTTCGAGAAACTACCTATTTTTCGAGACCGAGACCGAGACTCGAGTTGCTACTACGAGACCAAGACGCGCAATGCGCTCTTTTTTCTTTTAGGGCGTCGATGTCGCTGCTAAGGAAAAGTGGAGAATCCGTACCATTAGAGACTACAAAGCCTACGATCTCACGAGAAATGAAGACCTTGAAGTGCACAGCGTTCTTTTCTATTGTAGGCGTCCATGTCACTATTAGAGACTTGTAAGGAAAAAATAGAGACTCAGTACAATTAGAAACTACATGGCCGAGAAACTCACAAGAAATGATAACCTTGAAGTGCAGTGCACTCTTTTTTATTTTTATGTCGTCGATGACAGTACTAGGGACTTGTAAGGACAAGTGGAGAATTCATACCATTAAAGACTACATGGCCGAGGATATCGTAAGAAGGTCTTGAAGTGCAATGAGCTTTTTTCTATTTTACTATTAGAGACTGGAAAAGAAAAAAAATAGAGAATCAGTACAATTAGAAACTACATGACAGAGAATCTCAAAAGAAACGATAACCTTGAAGTGCAGTCGGTCTTTTGTATTTTAGGTCGTCGATGGCAGTACTAGGGACTTCTAATAATGGAGAATCAGTACACTTACTGACTACATGGCCGAGAGTCTGACAAGAAACGATAACCTTGAGGTACAGTGCACTCTTCTAATTTAGGACGTTGATGACAGTACTAGAGACTTGCAAGGAAAACTGGAGAATTAGAACCATTAAAGAAGAGACAAGAGACCTTGAAGTGCAGTGCGCTCTTTTCTGTTTTAGGTGGTCGTTGGTATCTAGGGCCTTGTAAGGAAAAGTGGAGAATCTGTACCATTAAAGACTACATGGCCGTGGATCTCGCAAGAAGACCTTGAAGTGCAGTGCGTTTTTTTTCTATTTTAGGTCGGCGATGTCACTATTAGGAACTTGTAATATAAAAATTGAGAATCATTACAATTAGTGAATACATGGCCCAGAAACTCACAAGAAACGACGACCTTGAAGTGCAGTGTGCTCTTTTCTAATTTAGGTCGTCGATGACAGTATTAGAGACTCGTAAGGAAAAGTGGAAAATCAGTATCATTAAAGACTACATGGCCGAGGATCCCGCAAAAAGACCTTGAAATGCAGAGCGCTTTTTTCTATTTTAGGTCTTCGATAAAATTGTTAGGAACTTGTAAGGCACATTGGAGAACCAGAACCATTAAAAACTACATGTCCGAAAATCTTACAAAATAAAGACTTTGAAGTGCAGTGTGCTCTTTTCTATTTTAGGTCTTCGATGTCACTATTAGGGACTTGTAAGGAAAAAATAGGGAATTGGTATAATTAAAAACTACAAGGCCGAGAATCGCACAAGAAACGATAACCTTGAAGTCCAGTCCGCTCTTTTCTAATTTAGGACGTCGATGAGGGTACTAAGGACTTGCAAGACAAAATAGAGAATCCGTACCATTAAAGACTACGTGGCCGAAAATTTTGCAAGAAGACCTTGAAGTTCAGTCCGCTTTTTTTCTATTTTAGGTGGTCGTTGGGATCTAGGGACTTGTAAGGAAAAGTGGAGAATCTGTGCCATTAAAGACTACATGGCCGTGGATCTCGCAAGAAGACCTTGAAGTGCAGTGCGTTTTTTTTTCTATTTTATGTCGACGATGACAGTACTAGGGACTTGTAAGGACAAGTGGAGAATTCATACCATTAAAGACTACATGGCCGAGGATATCGTAAGAAGGTCTTGAAGTGCAGTGAGCTTTTTTCTATTTTACTATTAGAGACTGGAAAGGAAAAAAAATAGAGAATCAGTACAATTAGAAACTACATGACAGAGAATCTCAAAAGAAACGATAACCTTGAAGTGCAGTCGGTCTTTTGTATTTTAGGTCGTCGATGGCAGTACTAGGGACTTCTAATAATGGAGAATCAGTACAATTACTGACTACATGGCCGAGAGTATGAAAAGAAACGATAACCTTGAGGTACAGTGCACTCTTTTCTGTTTTAGGTGGTCGTTGGGATCTAGGGACTTGTAAGGAAAAGTGGAGAATCGGTACCATTAAAGACTACATGGCCGTGGATCTCGCAAGAAGACCTTGAAATGCAGTGCGTTTTTTTTCTATTTTAGATCGGCGATGTCACTATTAGGAACTTGTAATAAAAAAATTGAGAATCATTACAATTACAGAATACATGGCCCAGAAACTCATAAGAAACGACGACCTTGAAGTGCAGTGCGCTCTTTTCTAATTTAGGTCGTCGATGACAGTATTAGAGACTCGTGAGGAAAAGTGGAAAATCAGTATCATTAAAGACTACATGGCCGAGAATCCCGCAAAAAGACCTTGAAATGCAGTGCGCTTTTTTCTATTTTAGGTCGTCGATAAAATTGTTAGGGACTTGTAAGGCACAGTGGAGAACCAGAACCATTAAAGACTACATGGCCGAGAATCTTACAAAATAAAGACTTTGAAGTGCACTGTGCTCTTTTCTATTTTAGGTCTTCGATGTCACTATTAGGCACTTGTAAGGAGAAAATAGAGAATTGGTATAATTAAAAACTACAAGGCCGAGAATCGCACAAGAAACGATAACCTTGAAGTCCAGTCCGCTCTTTTCTAATTTAGGACGTCGATGAGGGTACTAAGGACTTGTAAGACAAAATAGAGAATCCGTACCATTAAAGACTACGTGGCCGAAACTTTTGCAAGAAGACCTTGAAGTTCAGTCCGCTTTTTTCTATTTTAGGTGGTCGTTGGGATCTAGGGACTTGTAAGGAAAAGTGGAGAATCTGTGCCATTAAAGACTACATGGCCGTGGATCTCGCAAGAAGACCTTGAAGTGCAGTGCGTTTTTTTTTCTATTTTATGTCGACAATGACAGTACTAGGGACTTGTAAGGACAAGTGGAGAATTCATACCATTAAAGACTACATGGCCGAGGATATCGTAAGAAGGTCTTGAAGTGCAGTGAGCTTTTTTCTATTTTACTATTAGATACTGGAAAGGAAAAAAAAATAGAGAATCAGTACAATTAGAAACTACATGACCGAGAATCTCAAAAGAAACGATAACCTTGAAGTGCAGTCGGTCTTTTGTATTTTAGGTCGTCGATGGCAGTACTAGGGACTGCTAATAATGGAGAATCAGTACACTTACTGACTACATGGCCGAGAGTCTGACAAGAAACGATAACCTTGAGGTACAGTGCACTCTTTTCTAATTTAGGACGTTGATGACAGTACTAGAGACTTGCAAGGAAAAGTGGAGAATTAGAACCATTAAAGAAGAGACAAGAGACCTTGAAGTGCAGTGCGCTCTTTTCTGTTTTAGGTGGTCGTTGGGATCTAGGGACTTGTAAGGAAAAGTGGAGAATCTGTACCATTAAAGACTACATGGCCGTGGATCTCGCAAGAAGACCTTGAAGTGCAGTGCGTTTTTTTTTTCTATTTTATGTCGACGATGACAGTACTAGGGACTTGTAATGACAAGTGGAGAATTCATACCATTAAAGACTACATGGCCGAGGATATCGTAAGAAGGTCTTGAAGTGCAGTGGGCTTTTTTCTATTTTATTATTAGAGACTGGAAAGGAACAAAAATAGAGAATCAGTACAATTAGAAACTACATGACCGAGAATCTCAAAAGAAACGATAACCTTGAAGTGCAGTCGGTCTTTTGTATTTTAGGTCGTCGATGGCAGTACTAGGGACTGCTAATAATGGAGAATCAGTACACTTACTGACTACATGGCCGAGAGTCTGACAAGAAACGATAACCTTGAGGTACAGTGCACTCTTTTCTAATTTAGGACGTTGATGACAGTACTAGAGACTTGCAAGGAAAAGTGGAGAATTAGAACCATTAAAGAAGAGACAAGGGACCTTGAAGTGCAGTGCGCTCTTTTCTGTTTTAGGTGGTCGTTGGGATCTAGGGACTTGTAAGGAAAAGTGGAGAATCTGTGCCATTAAAGACTACATGGGCGTGGATCTCGCAAGAAGACCTTGAAGTGCAGTGCGTTTTTTTTTCTATTTTATGTCGACGATGACAGTACTAGGGACTTGTAAGGACAAGTGGAGAATTCATACCATTAAAGACTACATGGCCGAGGATATCGTAAGAAGGTCTTGAAGTGCAGTGAGCTTTTTTCTATTTTACTATTAGAGACTGGAAAGGAAAAAAAATAGAGAATCAGTACAATTAGAAACTACATGACAGAGAATCTCAAAAGAAACGATAACCTTGAAGTGCAGTCGGTCTTTTGTATTTTAGGTCGTCGATGGCAGTACTAGGGACTTCTAATAATGGAGAATCAGTACAATTACTGACTACATGGCCGAGAGTATGAAAAGAAACGATAACCTTGAGGTACAGTGCACTCTTTTCTGTTTTAGGTGGTCGTTGGGATCTAGGGACTTGTAAGGAAAAGTGGAGAATCGGTACCATTAAAGACTACATGGCCGTGGATCTCGCAAGAAGACCTTGAAATGCAGTGCGTTTTTTTTCTATTTTAGATCGGCGATGTCACTATTAGGAACTTGTAATAAAAAAATTGAGAATCATTACAATTACAGAATACATGGCCCAGAAACTCATAAGAAACGACGACCTTGAAGTGCAGTGCGCTCTTTTCTAATTTAGGTCGTCGATGACAGTATTAGAGACTCGTGAGGAAAAGTGGAAAATCAGTATCATTAAAGACTACATGGCCGAGAATCCCGCAAAAAGACCTTGAAATGCAGTGCGCTTTTTTCTATTTTAGGTCGTCGATAAAATTGTTAGGGACTTGTAAGGCACAGTGGAGAACCAGAACCATTAAAGACTACATGGCCGAGAATCTTACAAAATAAAGACTTTGAAGTGCACTGTGCTCTTTTCTATTTTAGGTCTTCGATGTCACTATTAGGCACTTGTAAGGAGAAAATAGAGAATTGGTATAATTAAAAACTACAAGGCCGAGAATCGCACAAGAAACGATAACCTTGAAGTCCAGTCCGCTCTTTTCTAATTTAGGACGTCGATGAGGGTACTAAGGACTTGTAAGACAAAATAGAGAATCCGTACCATTAAAGACTACGTGGCCGAAACTTTTGCAAGAAGACCTTGAAGTTCAGTCCGCTTTTTTCTATTTTAGGTGGTCGTTGGGATCTAGGGACTTGTAAGGAAAAGTGGAGAATCTGTGCCATTAAAGACTACATGGCCGTGGATCTCGCAAGAAGACCTTGAAGTGCAGTGCGTTTTTTTTTCTATTTTATGTCGACAATGACAGTACTAGGGACTTGTAAGGACAAGTGGAGAATTCATACCATTAAAGACTACATGGCCGAGGATATCGTAAGAAGGTCTTGAAGTGCAGTGAGCTTTTTTCTATTTTACTATTAGATACTGGAAAGGAAAAAAAAATAGAGAATCAGTACAATTAGAAACTACATGACCGAGAATCTCAAAAGAAACGATAACCTTGAAGTGCAGTCGGTCTTTTGTATTTTAGGTCGTCGATGGCAGTACTAGGGACTGCTAATAATGGAGAATCAGTACACTTACTGACTACATGGCCGAGAGTCTGACAAGAAACGATAACCTTGAGGTACAGTGCACTCTTTTCTAATTTAGGACGTTGATGACAGTACTAGAGACTTGCAAGGAAAAGTGGAGAATTAGAACCATTAAAGAAGAGACAAGAGACCTTGAAGTGCAGTGCGCTCTTTTCTGTTTTAGGTGGTCGTTGGGATCTAGGGACTTGTAAGGAAAAGTGGAGAATCTGTACCATTAAAGACTACATGGCCGTGGATCTCGCAAGAAGACCTTGAAGTGCAGTGCGTTTTTTTTTTCTATTTTATGTCGACGATGACAGTACTAGGGACTTGTAATGACAAGTGGAGAATTCATACCATTAAAGACTACATGGCCGAGGATATCGTAAGAAGGTCTTGAAGTGCAGTGGGCTTTTTTCTATTTTATTATTAGAGACTGGAAAGGAACAAAAATAGAGAATCAGTACAATTAGAAACTACATGACCGAGAATCTCAAAAGAAACGATAACCTTGAAGTGCAGTCGGTCTTTTGTATTTTAGGTCGTCGATGGCAGTACTAGGGACTGCTAATAATGGAGAATCAGTACACTTACTGACTACATGGCCGAGAGTCTGACAAGAAACGATAACCTTGAGGTACAGTGCACTCTTTTCTAATTTAGGACGTTGATGACAGTACTAGAGACTTGCAAGGAAAAGTGGAGAATTAGAACCATTAAAGAAGAGACAAGGGACCTTGAAGTGCAGTGCGCTCTTTTCTGTTTTAGGTGGTCGTTGGGATCTAGGGACTTGTAAGGAAAAGTGGAGAATCTGTACCATTAAAGACTACATGGGCGTGGATCTCGCAAGAAGACCTTGAAGTGCAGTGCGTTTTTTTTATTTTATGTCGACGATGACAGTACTAGGGACTTGTAAGGACAAGTGGAGAATTCATACCATTAAAGACTACATGGCCGAGGAGATCGTAAGAAGGTCTTGAAATGCAGTGGGCTTTTTTCTATTTTATTATTAGAGACTGGAAAGGAACAAAAATAGAGAATCAGTACAATTAGAAACTCCATGACCGAGAATCTCAAAAGAAACGATAACCTTGAAGTGCAGGCGGTCTTTTGTATTTTAGGTCGTCGATGGCAGTACTAGGGACTTCTAATAATGGAGAATCAGTACACTTACTGACTACATGGCCGAGAGTCTGACAAGAAACGATAACTTTGAGGTACAGTGCACTCTTTTCAAATTTAGGACGTTGATGACAGTACTAGAGACTTGCAAGGAAAACTGGAGAATTAGAACCATTAAAGAAGAGACAAGAGACCTTGAAGTGCAGTGCGCTCTTTTCTGTTTTAGGTGGTTGTTGGTATCTAGGGCCTTGTAAGGAAAAGTGGAGAATCTGTACCATTAAAGACTACATGGCCGTGGATCTCGCAAGAAGACCTTGAAGTTCAGTCCGCTTTTTTCTATTTTAGGTGGTCGATGTCACAATTAGGGACATGTAATACAAAAATGGAGAATTAGTGTAATTAGAGACTATATAGCCGAGAATCTCAAAAGAAACGATAACCTTGAAGTGCAGGCGATGTCACTATTAGGAACTTGTAATAAAAAAAATGAGATTCATTACAATTAGAGAATACATGGCCCAGAAACTCACAAGAAACGACGACCTTGAAGTTCAGTGCGCTCTTTTCTAATTTAGGACGTCAATGACTCTACTAGGGACTTGTAAGGAAAAATGGAGAATCCGTACCATTATAGACTATGTGGCCAAAGATTTTGCAAGAAGACACTGAGGTGCAGTGGGCTTTTTTCTATTTTAGGTCGTTGATGTGACTATTAGGAACCTTATTAGAAAAAATAGAGAATCAGTACAATTAGAAACTACTGGCCGAGACTCTTACAAGGAACGATAACTTTGAAGTGCAGTGCGCTCTTTTCTATTAAGGTCGTCGATGACAGTACTAGGGACTTGTAAGGAAAAGTGTAGAATACGTACTATAAAAGACTATATGGCCGAGGATTTCGCAAGAAGACCTTGAAGTGCGGTGCCCTTTTTTTCTATTTTAGGTCGTCGATGTCACTATTAGGGACTTGTAATTAAAAAATGGAGAATCAGTACACTTAGAGAATACATGGCTAAGGATCTCACAAGAAACAAAGACCTCGAAGTACAGGGCGCTCTTTTTTCTTTTAAGGCGTCTATAACGCTACTAAGGAATAGTGGAGAATCTGTACTTTTAGATTCTACATGGCCGAAGATCTCATAAGAAACGAAGACCTTGAAGTGCAATGCGCACTTTTCTATTCTAGGTCGTCGATGTCATCATTATGGACTTCTAAGGAAAAAATAGGGAATCAGAACAATTAGAAACTACATGGCCGAGAATCTCATAAGAAACGATAACCTTGAAGTGTAGTGTGCTTTTTTCTATTTTATGTCGTCAATGTTACTATTAGGGATTTGTAATAAAAAAATGGAGAGTCAGTACAATTAGAGGCTACACGGCCGAGGATCTCACAACAAACGATAACCTTGAAGTGCAGTGCGCTTTTTTCTATTTTAGATCGTTGATCTCACTATTAGAGACTTGTAATAAAAAATGGAGAATCAATACAATTAGAGACTACATGGCCGAGAATCTCACAAGAAACGATGACTCTCGCAAGAAACGATGATTTTCTATTTTAGGTCGTCGATGGCAGTACTAGGGAAGTGACGGAAACGTGAAGAATCCGTCCCATTGAAGACTACATGGCCGAGAATCTCACAAAAAACAAAGACCTTGAAGTGCACTACGCTTCTTTCTATTTTAGGTCGTCGATGATGCTACTAGGGAAAAGTGGAGAATCAGTACCATTAGAGACTACTCGGCCAACAAACTCACGAAGAAAATTCAACAACGAATGCTAAGGAACCCTCAAGGTGAATCAGTATCAAGAAAACTGAACCCAACTGATAAAATGGGATGCTAAGGAACCTTCAAGAGGAAACCTGGAAACGAAGGACTTGACGTATCATGTTCGTATAAACCATTCTCTTATTATTGACATCAAGTAGTTAGAAATCTGACTTTGAAATTTTTATCGTATCTTCTCAACATGTATTGAAAGAAGATAGGTATAAAAAAATGAAGATTTTAAAGGTAACGAGATCCCAAAAATAAGTTATTGAGTAATATGTACCATTAACATCACTAGATCACATCCTGGTGACACACACTACGGCTTATAAAGTTAGTAGCTTGTAGCATCTAGCTATCGAGTAAGGATATCGAATTGGATTACATAAACTTGAAGAAGAATACTCTAAGTATGTTCTGAGGATATCCGAAATTGAATATATTAGTGATATAGATGTGATGGATGGTTTCTTGTTTATTGGTGTGACAGTTGGGTGGTATGGTTTTCATATGATGCAGTGACTTTTGCTTAACGAGAGCATTTTTCTCCTGCTTTAAGCAATAGGACTTTCTTGAACCCTTGCAAGGATCCAACATGGAGGCTTCAATCTTTGACTTGAAACATACTTAGTAATATTTACTAAGTATGTTTCAAGTCTAATAAATTTTGACAAAATCCTTGTCCGTTTGAACTTAGTGCCTAGACCGCAGTTAGGAGTCAAGAATAACAGTTGGAAATCAATAAAGCTTAAATTTCTTCCTACTAAGAAAATACAAAACCTTGAACTTGAGTATTAACTATTTAAACTTCTAGTTGCTATGTATACTAAAATGTAATAAGGTAGTAAGCTTACTGCTACCTTATTGGCATCAAGAGCAACTGGTTCTTTTTTTATTATTGCATGAAGTTATTCTGCCTATGCAGTTAAAACCTGAACTTGATTTGACCTCAAAAAACTCAACAAAATAGATTCCAGATCCAGATTTTATACTATTTTCTTTTCTGGATATGCACCAGCAGCGTTTGGCTGTCGAGATATCGTACAGGCAATAGATTTAAAACGTGCAACCTGCAGGGCGTTACTTTACGAATTATCATCTGACCCACATATCTCACACATCTAAATGGGATTCACCTCACAGCATTGTGGCGATTATTGCCAAAAATGTGGCTCCTCTCCCACTACCGAAAAAATTCAGCAGTTGAAACAACATATTTTTAGGAATCCCACTAATTTTAGTTTTGCTGCGAAGCAGGGCCGGATTGCTTATGCAAACTATGCATGAGCAAAACGGTGGAAAAGGCTATTTCTGGATAGTTTCATGTTCGTAGAGTTTATGGATTGGGGACGGTTCTCATTGGAGGTGTTTTGTATTAGATGTGTTAGTTTCGTAACTAAAGTTCGGTCCTGCTAAATCACGCCGACGCTACCAACGCCGCAAAAAGCGTCGCGACGGGTCGGTTTCAGTTTCAGGCCGAGAGTCGTTGCAGCGCCATCTGCCTCATAAAACTCTATCCTATCGTTACATACGGCTCCACTTCTGGTTGTTAGTGGCAGAAAGCACCAGCACAGCACCTACAATGGTAAGTCCTCTCTTTTTCTCGTTTCAGCCCTTTTTCCCTTGCACCCTTTTATTGTGTTAGCCTGACTTAATTAATACAAGCTTTCTGCTGAGTGAGTTCACCGACTAAACTCCCAAAATAGCGTTCAACATTTGGAGCCTAAAAAAGTTATTTTTTCACCTACGAGCAAATGGTTAATGTCAACCAATAAAGAAGACACACGGTGTCCAGTCCCATTAAAATTGTCTCATTAAAAATTATTTACTATCCGGTCCCAGTAGTTTCAATGCCAACAATATCTCTGGTCACTTGTTGGCAATTAACTTCCACCAGTAGCGCGTTTCTCCTGTGCCCAATTTATACACTGTGACTAGTACCTCAACAAATATGGCGACATACACTGAACTTGTTGACCGAAAAGAGTCCGTGGTTGACATATCCGATGACCTCCAAGATTTCATAAAAAAAGTGGCAGCTGAAGTGGACGAATCCCCTTCGAGCAGTTTCACGAGCCCCCAAATACCCCTGCCAAAGATCACCGTTGGGGAACCGGTTTACGTCAAAGCTGTCAAGTACTGGAAGAGAAAAGTCTACAAGTCCAAAATAGTACAGTTCATTCTAATATAAGTTAAGCCTTTTTGAAAAGTGCTCTCGACTTTTTTTTGAAGAGCGTTTTTGAGATATCGAGGGTCCGGAGGTACTTAAGTATACCTTACTATAAAATTGCTCTATGTTGGGTGCTGATATCTATGTCTGTCTTTGTCTTATGTCTAGATTGTGAATGTCTTACTGATGACGTGCGTAATAGTACCTCTCTTGTCCTTGTTTTTGTAGTTATGTATACGCTTTCTAATAATAATTGCAGTGGCCTAAAGCTTTTTGTCCAGTCCACAATCCTTATGTAAGGATTTCTAATACATTAACTTTGATTATTGAGCTGATGCCAAAAATTTGTTTATGAAATTGTGACTTTCAGCATTCCATTCACTATAAAGCGTGTTATTCTTGTTGATATATGACCGGATTTCTCCATTGTTGGAAACATCAATAAACACGGGAATTAATAGAATTTTTCATACTTAAAATAATTTCCTGCCTTATCTGTCGCGTTGAGCATTAAGTCAGAATAACCTGCAAAAGCATATATTAATTAACACTGCTTTTTGTGGTAGCAGCTTTTAGGTTGTGGGGTAGTAATTTTTTATTTTTTTTTCTAGGCAGACTTGAGCGCTAGGGACGTTGAAAGTGAGTATTAGTAACCAGAGTGAGACAATTTTCTGAGGTACAATCAGGTAAACATTCGAAGGTCACGTTGCTGTCGTAACTGGAACGTAACCTAACAAAATCCAGGATCTAAAATTACGCACTCCACAGTTCATATAAGGTTACCTTTGAGTGCGAATGAATCGTCTCTGCTGGGATTAAAAATAGATAGGGACAGAAAACTGGGGCTTAGAATAGATTTTGGCAGCGGACTTTGTTTTGGGATTCGTCATAGTAACCCAGATCGTGAAGCCATGAAATTTTACCGTTTCGATGCTTTCTAGTTCCAGGAGGGCGTTAACGTTCTCTTCTTTCGAAAGCTGCAAGTGCTCTGTTTGTCAATCAAATCTATTGTGATATACTGACTTCTGTTCCCACTTTGAAAGCCTCAAGACTTTTCTAGGGATCTGGTTCTCAATTATTACATTTTTGATGCGCAATCTACTAAATTTCTTGTATAAACTCAAATATTGGTGAAATGTGTTTTCAGAGGCTGACATCAACATTATAAACCATTCTCCTTGTCAATAAAGATGTTGGCAAGTTTAGGAACTTTTTTTCAACAATTTAGCCCTAACATATCGACAAGTCTAAGCTTCTATTTTCGACGTAGATATAGCACTATAATCTTTTATAACTCTTTTTAAAAAATCCCAGTTAGAGAGATGGTTTATTGATGTGTCACTCAATTAGATCAGTACCTTTGACGTAAATATACGAACGTTGTTGCCAGAGTGACTCTCCCTTAAACTAATAAAAAAAATTAAATTAATTTAAATAAATAGGTACAACGTAGGAAAGAGTGATCATCATTGTCCATTTTTGCTCATTTTGTGTGAAAAGAATCAAGAAAACTAATTTCAGGTTTTACCATTGAATTTCTGAGCTCAAAGCAGCTGAAAATGAGTTGTCACTTGGCCCATCTGTCTCAGAAATTAAAAGAGTTTTTTCGTCTACTTTTAGGTGTAAGATGTTGAAATCATGTCCTTTACATAAATCTCACTTTTAGAAGAATGCTTTTGTCTTTTACTCAACGTTTAAAAGGGTTTTTATTTATTTTTTGTGCAATTTTGATTTGTTTTTATCAAGGTGATCAAATTTTGTGTTCAATTTTGGATGCTTTTTATCAATTTATGCCTATTTTCTGTGAAAAGAATCCCAAAGACTAATTTCTGGTTTTACTGTTGGATTCCTGAGCTCAAAGCAGCTGAAAATGAGGTGTCACTTGGCCCATCTACCCCAAAAATTAAAATAGTTTTTTCTTCTAATTTTGAGTGTAAAATGTTGAAATTATGTTCTCTACTTAAATTTGCACTTCTATAAAAATGTTTTTGTCTACGCAAGTTCTAAAAGGGTTTTTATCGAATTTTTAAGCAATTTTAATTTGTTTTTTATCAATTTTTGCTAATTTTCTTTGTAAATAATTTAGATGCGTAAATTCTGAATTTACCAGTGGATTACTGAGCCAAAAGCAGCTGAAAATGAGGTGTCACTTGGCCCATCTATCTCATGAATTAAAAGAGTTTTTTCGTCTAATTTTAGATGAAAAATGTCGAAATGCATTAGCAAGTTTTTATCTAATTTTTGTGCAGTTTTAATTGCTCTTATAAATTGTTGCTCATTTTGTATGTTAATTATCTGTATAAGTAAATTCTGTTATGAACTACTAAGTTTTGAACTACTAAGTCTAAAGCAGCTGAAAATGGCGTGTCACTTGACCTTCCTAAAATGATGTTTTTTTTTATTTCATTTTAACTTTCATAAAATTGCTCTTTAGAATGCAACATTTGAAACAGATTTATATCGTTTTTGTCCCCTTTTAATTTTTTTTTATCAATTTTTGCTCATTTTTTCTGTAAATAATTTTGGTAACTAAACTCTGGTTTTATCATTGGATTCCTGAGCTCAAAGTAGCTGAAAGTTAGGTGTCACTTGGCCCATCTATCTGAGAAATTAAAAGAGTTTTTTCACTAATTTTAGGTATAAAATGTTGAAATTATGTTCTCTTAAACTTAAACTTGCACTTTTAGAAGAATGTTTTTATCTACGCAACTTTTAAAAGAGTTTTTATCTCATTTTTGTGCAAATTTAATTTGTTTTATCAATTTTTGCTCATTTTCTCTGTAAATAATTTCAATACGTAAATTCTGTTTTGTTTACTGAGCTCAAAGCAGCTGAAAATGAGGTTTCACTTGACCTACCTATCTATCTCGAAAATTAAAAATGGTTTTTTGCCTAATTACAGATGGTAAAACCAGAATTTAGTTACCTAAATTATTTACTAGAAAATTAGAGGGTTTTTATCTAATTTCCATTTTGCCTATTTTCTCTGTGAATAATTTAGATAATTAAATTCTGATTTTACCAGTATATTTCTGAGCCAAAACCGCCTGAAAATGATGTGTCACTTGAACCATCTATCTCGAAAATTAAAAATGTTTTTTGCCTAATTTCTGGTGGTAAAAGCAGAATTTAGTTACCTAAATTATTCACGAAAAATTAGCAAAAATTGATAAAAACAAATTAAAGGAACAAAATCGATACCAAACTGTTTCAGATGTTGCGTTCTAAAATGCAACTTTATGAAAGTTAAATTGAAATAAAAAACATCATTTTATGAATTCACTCCTAAAATTAGGCAAAATTTGATGTTTTTTGCTTAAATTTTACTTTCAGAAGGTTATCCAGATACAGAGTTGGTCTATTGGTGTGTTAAATTGGTATTCATTCAATTAGAACAGTACCTTTGACGTAAATATACGAACGTTGTTGCCAGAGTGACACTTCCTTAAACTGATAACAAAATCTTTTAATGCAATTTAAATAAATATAACGTAAGAGAAAGAGTGATTGTGAAATTTTTGAATTTTTGTCCATTTTCTATGAAAAAAATCCAAAAAACTAAATTTTGGTTTCACCATTGGATTCCTGAGCTCAAAGCAGCTGAAAATGAGCTGCCACTTGGCCTAACAATCTCAAAAATTAAAAGAGTTTTTTCGTCTAATTTTAGGTGTAAATTGTTGAATTTATGTTCTCTACTTAAATTTCACTTTTAGAAGAATGTTTTTGTCTACGCAAAGTTTAAAAAGGTTTTTACCTAATTTTTGTGTTTTCGTTAGTTTTTTTTTTAATTTGTGCTCATTTTCTCTGTAAATAAATTAGATAAGTAAATTCTGGTTATATCATTAGATTCCTGAGCTCAAAGCAGCTGAAAATGAGGTGTCACTTGGCCCATCTATCTCAGAAATTAAATGAGTTTTTTTTTCTAATTTTTGGTGTAAAATGTTGAAATTATGTTGTTTACTTAAATTTCACTTTCAGAAGAATGTTTTTGTCTACGCAAAGTTTAAAAGGGTTTTTATCTAATTTTTGAGAAGTGTTTTTATCAATTTTTGCTAATTTTCTCTGTAAATAATTTAGGTAACTAAATTCTGGTTTTACCATTGGATTCCTGAGCTCAAAGCAGCAAAAAATGAGGTATCACTTGGCCTTATCTCAGAAATTAAAAGAGTTTTTTAGACTAATTTTAGGTATAACATGTTGGAATTACTTTCTCTGCTTAAATTTTACTTTGTGAAGAATGTTTTTGTTTACAAAAAGTTTAAAAGTTAAAGTTTTTATCAATTTTCAGTTCATCTGAATCAAGTTTAAAAGTCATCACAATCAAGTTTAAAAGTTTTTATTAATTTTTTGCTCATTTTCTCTGTAAATAATTACGATACGTAAATTCTGATTTTACCAGTGGATTCCTGAGGTCAAAGCAGCTGAAAATGAGGTGTCACTTGGCCATCTATTTCAGAAATTAAAAGAGTTTTTTTCGTCTAATTTTAGGTGTAAAATGTTGAAACTATGTTCTCTACTTAAATTTCACTCTTAGAAGAATGTTTTTGCCTACGCAACTTTTAAAAGGGTTTTTATCTAATTTTTGTGCAGTTTTAATTTGTTTTTATCAATTTTTGCTCATTTCCTCAGTAAATAATTTCGATACGTAAATTCTGATTTTACCAGTGGATTCCTGAGGTAAAAGCAGCTGAAAATGAGGTGTCACTTGGCCCATCTATTTTAGAAATTAAAAGAGTTTTTTTCGTCTGATTTTAGGTGTAAAATGTTGAAACTATGTTCTCTACTTAAATTTCACTCTTAGAAGAATGTTTTTGCCTACTCAACTTTTAAAAGGGTTTTTATCTAATTTTTGTGCAGTTTTAATTTTTTATAACAATTTTTGCTCATTTCCTCTGTAAATAATTTAGATACGTAAATTCTGATTTCACCAGTGGATTACTGAGCCAAAAGCAGCTGAAAATGATGTGTCACTTGACCCATCTATCTTGAAACTTGCTCTTTAGAATGCAATGTCTAAAACAGTTTTCTATCGTTCTTGTCCTCTTTTATTAGGTTTTTATCCATTTTTGCTCATTTGCTCTGCAAATAATTTAGGTAACTAAATTGTGGTTTTACCATTGCATTTCTGAGCTCAAATCAGCTGAAAATGAGGTGTCAATTGGCCTATCTATCTCAGAAGTGAAAACAGTTTTTTCGTCTAGTTGTAGTCTAAATTTCACTTTTGTAAGAATGTTTTTGTCTACGCAAAGCTTAAAAGCGTTTTTACCTAATTTTTGTGCAGTTTTCATTTGTTTTTTTTCAATATTTGCTCATTTTCTCTGTAAATAATTTAGATGAGTAAATTCTGGGTTTACCATTGGATTTCTTAGCTCAAAGCAGCTGAAAACGAGGTGTCACTTGGCACATCTATCTCAGAAATTAAGAGAGTTTTTGCGTCTAATTTTAGGTGTTGTAGTAAATTGTAGAATTTATGTTCTGTACTTAAATTTTGCATTAAAATAAATGTTTTTTCTACGTAATGTTTAAAAGGGTTTTTACCTAATTTTTGTGCAGTTTCCGTTTGTTTTTTTTTCAATTTTTGCTAATTTTCTCTGTAACTAATTTAGATAAGTAAATTCTGGTTTTACCGTTAGATTCCTGAGCTCAAAGCAGCTGAAAATGAGCTGTCACTTGGCCTATCTATCTCAGAAATTAAAAAAGGTTTTTTTCGTCTAATTTTAGGTGTAAATTGTTGAAATTATGTTCTCTACTTAAATTTCACTTTTAGAAGAATGGTTTTGTCTACGCAAAGTTTAAAAGGGTGTTTACCTAATTTTTGTACAGTTTTTATTTGTTTTTTTTTTCAATTTTTGCTAATTTTCTCTATAAATAATTTATATAAATAAATTATGGTTTTACCATTGGATTCCTGAGCTCAAAGCAGCTGAAAATGAGGTGTCACTCGGCCTATCTATCTCAGAAATTATAAGAGTTTTTTTGGTCTAATTTTAGTTGTAAAATGTTGAAATTATGTTCTTTACTTAGATTTCACTTTTATAAGAATGTTTTTGTCTACGCAAAGTTTAAAGGGGTCTTTACCTACTTTTTGTGCAGTTTTCATTTGTTTTATCAATTTTTTCTCTTTTTTTCTGTAAATAATCTAGATAAGTACATTCTGATTTTACCAGTGGATTACTCAAATAAAAACAGCTGAAAATCAGGTGTCACTTGACCTATCTAGCACGAAAATTAAAAATAGTTTTTTGCCCAATTTCAGGTGGTTAAACCAGAATTCAGTTGCCTAAATTATTTACAGAGAAAATTAGCAAAAATTGATAAAAATAAATTAAAAGAGGACAAGAACGATATAAAACTGTTTATGTTGCAATCTAAAGAGCAACTTTATGAAAATTAAATTGAAATAAAAAACATCATTTTAGGATTTTACACCCAAAATTAGGCAAAATTTTAAGTTTTTTTCTTAAATTTTACTTTCAGAAGGTTACCTAGATACACATTACTTTTTGTCCATTTTCTGTGAAAAGGAATCCAGAAAACTAAATTCTGGTTTTACCATTGGATTCCTGAGCTCAAAGCAGCTGAAAATGAGAGGTCACTTGTCCCATCTATCTCAGAAGTTAAAAGAGTTTTTTTCTCTAATTTTAGGTGTAAACTATTGAAATTATGTTCTCTACTTAAATTTCACTTTTAGAAGAATTTTTTTTCTGCGCAACGTTTAAAAGAGTTTTTATCTAATTTTTGTGCAATTTTAATTTGTTTTTATCAATTTCTGCTCATTTTGTCTGTAAATAATTTAGGTAATTAAATTCTGGTTTTATCATTAGATTCCTGAGCTCAAAGCAGCTGAAAATGAGATGACCCTTGGACCGTCTCTCTCAGAAATTAAAAACGTTTTTTCATCTGATTTTAGGTGTAAAATGTTGAAATTATTTACTCTACTTAAATTTGACTCTTAGAAGAATGTTTTTTTTTACGCCACGTTTAATAAAAAGGTTTTTATCAAGATTTTGTTTATCACACAATTAAAACAATTAAAAATCTTTTTTTAATTGTTGAGAGCGATAAGTCAAGTGACATCTAATTTTTAGCAGCTTTGATCTCAGTAATGCAATAGCAAAGACACAATTTACTTACCTATCTAGATTATTTGCAGAGAAAATGAGCAAAAAAGTATAGATTAAAAGTGATCAAAACTTGGATAAAAACCATTTTAAACATAAAACATCATTTAAACAAAAAAACATCAAATTTAACTTTCATAAAGTTGCTCTTTAGAAAGCAACATCTGAAACTCTTTATTTGTTTTTATCAATTTTTGATCATTTTCTCTGTAAGCAATTTAGATAAGTAAATTCTGATTTTACCAGTGGATTACTGAGCTTAAAGCAGCTGAAAATGAGGTGTCACTTGACCTATCTAACTCTAAAATAAAAAGTGGTTTTTTGCCTAATCTCAGGTGGTAAAACCAGAATTTAGTTACCTAAATTATTTACGAAAAAATTAGCAAAAATTGATAAAAACAAATTAAAAGAATTTCAGATGTTGCATTCTAAAGAGCAACTTTATGAAAGTTAAATTAGATGTTTTTTTATTTAAATGATGTTTTATGTTTAAAATGATTTTTATCCAATTTTTGATCAGTTTTAATCTATTTTTTTGCTCATTTTTTCTGCAAATATTCTAGATAAGTAAATTTTGTCTTTGCTATTGCATTACCGAGTTTAAAGCTGCTAAAAAATGAGGTGTCACTTGACTTATCTCTTTCAATACCTAAAAAAAGATTTTTCTCATAATTTTAGGTGCAAAATCCTAAAATGACGTTTTTTTACATAAATGTGACAGAACTTCTATGCAATGCACGTCTGAAAGAGTTTTTATTTCATTTTATATCCCCTTTTGATTTGCTTTATCAATTTTTGCAATTTTTTTTTGTGTATAAACTAAAGAATTAAATTCTATTGTTATCATTAGATTCCTGGATCAAAAGCACTTAAAAATGAGGTGGAACTTGATCCACGTAACCCAAAAATTAAAAAAAAGGTTTTTTTGTCCAGCGTTAGGTGTAAAATGCTAAAATGATCTTTTAAATTAAATTTTAATTTCAGAATGTTGCTTTTTAAGTAAATTCTGTTTTTGCTGTTGTGTAGCTCTTGACTAGGCAACAACTGAAAAAGTGTTCAACTAATTGGTTTTTACAAAAAGATAACCTTTTTTGCTTAAAATTTATTTTCAAAAAATTGTTCTTTACTTGCAATATTTCAAAAAGAATTTTTGTCTAATTTCAACTTTTTTTAATCAATTTTTCTCACTTTTTTTGCAAAGAATCTAGATAAGTAAATTCTGTCTTTGAAATGAAGTGTCACTATCAATTTTGAAAATGAAAAAGGAATTTTGTTCTCTTTTTTGGATGAAATGTTTTACTTAAATTTTGATTTTTTATTTTACTTCGATTTTTTTTGTTTTTCTTTTTCTTTTCATTATAGTCAAGTTTTTTCTCTTTAGTTAATTATTTCGAAAGTTAAATAAAGATAGAGAATTTACGAAGTTTTGATATAAAAGCTCTCAGGAATACCAAAGAACCGTATGAGTGGTAGATCGCTGACCAAACACTTTACACCTCAGAAATTCCTCGAAATTATCTCATAATACATTACAACAGCTTGCAAATGGTTCCAGGTCACTTAGCAATGCCTCAAAATACCTTGAGGTACTTTATTAATACTACTACGAGCTTGTACATCGAAGCAATCTACACCTCGAGTCCTTTAATGACAGAATAACAATACATGATTGAATTGCAGTAGTGGTTTCCTCATAAGGGGATAAGCCATGCGGCAGCTGATTCGCCTAGATCATGTAAACCTTATGAAAACTGAGTTGAGCGCGCTCGGATACAATTTTTTTTTTGTTACGCTTATAGTAATACCAGGATGTTCCAGAAAGGTTAGGCGACAGATTCTGGGAACCAAAATAAGTATATTTAACCACCACATATTACCCATTCAGCATTTTTTGACATATTAGTAGCCATGGAATGTTTATTTGTTCTCTACCAATCTCCCTTTTGCTCAAGTCAAGAAGATTGGAAAACAACGTCAAAGCCAAATATCCAAGGCTAACGAGAGTCTAAGCTCTTGTGAATAGCTAATATGTGCAAGGTGTTCATTAGAAAATGTCATCTAGAAGGCTGTGAATTTTTGACAGAAAAGGGTGGCATAATTAAAGTAAATGGACTTTTGTTCTTTCATCCTTTTCATTGGACATTTCACCCTGTCTTAGCATTCTAGAGACATTTTCAAATGAACACATTTAATAAATTTTGCATACAGGGTGGAATAAAAAAGAACTTACAAGAGTTTGTTGGTAAGATGTAAGAATTTCCTTGATATTGATAATTTGGTTTTTCCTACACTATCATTTGTCCAACCACAAAGAAAAATACATTGCAATAGAGGTTTCTCGAAGTTCAAACGCAAGTGTTTTATGAAATATACATTGAACAAATTTGGGGACAACACAAGGATTAAAATTTACTTCTTCCTTAGGGGCAAACTTTGTCTTCTCCATCTACGACTTCGAAGGAAATGGCACCGTCGACGCTGTCAACCTCGGCGACATGTTGCGCGCCCTCAACCTGAACCCCACCCTAGCCACAATTGAGAAACTTGGAGGAACCAAAAAGAAGGGTAAGGTTTTGTGCCTCTTCAATTAGTCTCGCAGCACTGACCCTTTCACTTATAGGCGAAAAGAAACTGAAGGTTGACGAATTCCTCCCCATCTTCAGCCAAGTTAAGAAAGACAAAGAACAGGGTAACTTCGAAGACTTCCTCGAGTGCTTGAAACTCTACGACAAAGAAGAAAACGGCACAATGATGGCTGCTGAGCTCGCACATACCCTTCTTTCTCTTGGTAAGTTGCCCTTCAGCTGTAAATAAAACAGTTTCAATAAAACTATGCTACTTAGGTGAAAGGTTAACAGATGCTGAAACGGATCAGGTTTTAGCTGACTGCATGGACAAAGAAGACGAAGAAGGCTTCATCCCTTACGAACGTAAGCTATTAATTGCTTTAAGAAGAATCCCTTTTTTTAAGAGATATTTAGTTTTTTTTTCCACAAGTAAATCCAGTAGTTGCTATAGATTTTTCTGTAATGATTTCAGCATTCCTTAAAAAGATGATGGCGTAAGAAGCTAGATTTAGTTATTTTTGTATTTTAAGTAAGTAGTACTGGTATCAATAGCTTATCTGTTGCTGCCCAGTGAATGACGCTTCTGCTGCTTTTGCTAAACAATTTTTTACATAGAGCCACGCAAATATGTAGGTGTCTAACCTGCTTCGCAGCCCTTTACATGCCAGCCTCTGTCCCTAGGTCTTGGACAACCCAGTAATAATTTTTTCTTTTATGTTAGTTACCTGATGAGCAAGTGCTGCTGCTAATTGGCCATTGACATCCTGAACACTCACCATCAGCCAGGTACTCACCAGAAGTAAGAAACCAACCGAGGGAATCTTTTAGGTACCACCACTCCAACTGCCATACTAACTTCTGGCTACAACTTCACATAACGTATTTGGATCTTAAATAATGTGTCGCTTAAGTCAACTTTTTTTGTTGTCTTTTTGTTAAAATTTTATCTTATATTTTACTTATCCTTTATTGTCATAAAAATATAATATGAAAATACCTATATAGAGTTACTTAATTCCAGATTACCCATTGTCTGAAATTTCCGATTTAGGTGTCCCACTTTTCAAATATTTCTCCCATAAGCTTCTCTTTTGGAGAAGTTTAGTTTAAAATGTTTGATTTGCCTAACAGGCCTCAAATTAAGAAAAAATGAAGACATTTGTTACACACTGTAATATTTTTAAAATGTCGTGCAACAAAGAGCAGCACAAAGCAGAGCCTCAAGTCTAAAAAAAAAAAAACTTAATAAAATTATTTATTAGTTCAACTAGTACACCATTCAAATTTAGTCGTCACGTCTCTCTTCCTTTTCTCAGCGCCTCCTGCACTGGACCACCTCATCCTCCAAGTCACACTGGGTTTTCGCGTGCTGGCAGTTGGAGCCACCGCCATCCTCGTGGTCTCTTTTCTTCCTGAAGAATTTGGCAATTTTCCCACGCACATCCCACCTCTTCTTCTTAAGATTGGTGGCTTCCTTCTTTAGGGTCCTGCATTTAGCGACAAAAGCTGCCTTAGCCCTGGATCCGGTGGCTCTTGGCAGTGTCATCCGTGTCTTCTCAGGGTAGTTTTCTTTTGGTGGTGTGCTTAACTTTACCTCGTCCATATGCTCTTCGGAAGGGGGAGTGAAAATATTTGTCGAGTCGTCGTCCGGTAAGGGCACTTCACTCGGAAGCACCTTACATCTGCTTTTAAAGGGAGAGTCCTTGGTGCATTCCAAATCAATGACCTGAATAATTACGTTCAAGTTAGCTCTAGTGAAAATTTTCTTTCATATTACCTCAACTAGTTTTTCTTCTCTGAGGTCCGCCTTGCTGTCACTTAACATAATTTTAGCGAGCACTTGTTTGGAGTTTTTTACTAGGTCTGTAAGTCGGTTTTTCTTTTCCACTCTGGGATGGAGAAAAACTGGTTCTTGCTCTTCCAGTACTTCGCTGCTTCTTTGATCTCCAGTACCTAAAAACATTTTCTAGAAATAGGTTTTATATTTTAGGGATCAGTACCTGTTAAAGGAGTTGCTGGTTTGTCTTTGTGCTTCTCTTTGAGCTCCATGCTCTCCTTGTTAGCTTTGTCGCCAATATCCAAAGCGTTGTCAACAATTTCCAAAACTATATCCATCGCGATGTCCTTTGACGCAATTTCGTCGCTTATCCCACGCTTTTCTAGTTTTCCATCTCCAGTCCCAATCATTTCACAGGCCATAGCAGACATTTCCGTATCTTTTGGAGAAAAATGTCAAAAAAAAATCCTAACTGAAAACTGCAACAATGGACGTGCTGGTGCCAAGGTACTGACACATTTTGACTTATCTGTCAGCGAAATTGTTCAGTACAAAATTTTGAATGTATTTCAGCCTGGGATCTTCAGGATGATTCGCCGAAAAAAAGGTGAAGATGCCAAAACGTAAAACCGGAGCCCGTATCGATGATGACGCAAGAAGCCAAAAGTCGCATTACACAAACGTCAGCAAAATCGGGTCCGTGCCCTCGAAAAATCTTGAATTATCCTTGGAAGTTGAGCTCGATGAAGAGGTGGGTGTGTCACTTCTAAAAAATTGTATTATTTTGACTCTCGGGTAAAGAGTGCCATAAAGGTTCGTCAGTAAAATTTGCTATTTTATCGATTTATATTGTTAAAATAAGTTCCAAAACATGATATTATAAAAGAATTTTTTAGCGCTTTTGGTTAGGTCAGATTATCTCTAGTTAGTTTGTGTTAGTTAAGTCAGTGGTATTTGTTCAGATTAGTTTATTTTTCGTTTCGGTTAGCTTAGGTTATTTCTATAGTTGTTCTTTGGTTAGTTCAGTTATCTTTTTTTTTTAGTTTAGTCTCTGTAGAGGAGGAGCTTTTTTGATGTTTAATGAAGAGATCTCGAAAACTAGCAAAGTGAGCCAAATGAGAATAGCATTGCAGTTTTAGATCAATTCAAAACCACCTTTGTTTTTTCAAAAAGTTTATGGCTTCAGAAATAAAAAATGTTCACTGTTTCTTTAAATCGATCTAGTCGAGTTATGATTGAATCTACAAAAAGAAGACGAAAGTTGTTTGATAATATGTAAATAAATGGAGAACTGGCCCCTAACAAGCCAGAATTTTTCCTGACAGATGTCATTTGTGAAATGTAACATAAATTTAAATTTTTTGGCGTATTTAAAAAAGTCTTTTTCTTAGCTTTAAAATGATACCGGCAAATTCAAAATGGCCATTTTTCTCTACAAGTTATATCATAATTAAAACGTGACAAGAATCATAGAAAATCTAGTTAGATCATCTTATTTAAAGAAAAATTCTCTGCAGTTTTTGTAGTATAAATCGATCTAGAAGTTATTATTGGTTCTGAAGAAATTTATTTATTTTTTTTTTATTAAAAGTTTAAAAAATAATTCTATAATTAAGATGGGCTTATAAAGTTTTTTCCTAATAGCTATCATTTTTCAATTATAATCTGGTTTCGAAAAACATTTGTCTAGTTACTGGTAACATTTTAAAGCTAAGACAAAAACCTTTATGAATAGGCCATAACCAACTATGCTTTTCATTTTTTAAAAGATAATTTTGCGACATATCTCACAGAAAACAGCCGTTAGAATATCAGATTAGTCTGGCTTGGTCTGAGTAAAATTATGTATTATTCACCTCTTTGCTTTAAATCCAATAATTACTCCATTAGATCGATTTAAAGAAACCGTCAAAATCTGTTTTCTTGCTGAATATCTAGTAAGCCATAAATTTTTCAAAAAAAAAAAACAAAATTTTGAATATCCTTTCCTCTAATTGTCAATTCTGTCTTCTTTTAATAGACTTCGTAACGCTGCTAGTTTCCGAGATCCCTTCACTAAAGAACGAAAAAAAAACTCACCCTGTATATATCCGACTCACCACAGAATAGCTTCTTTTTGCTGAACATGCAGTTGTATTTTTTTCGCCATTATCGCCAAGAAAAGGTTGAAAGGACAAAAGTAAAAATATTTTGACCATGTTAATTTTTTTTTTTGTTAAAAGTGTATAGCCTTCTAGATAACGTTTCTTAATGAACACCTCGTACATAACTGAAATAACCTGAACTTAAATCAACATTATTTTACCAAAGATAACTGATCTGACCTAACATTTATAAATAAAAATTGGTGCGTTGAACTATCCTGAACTAAACTAACCAAAACAGAAAACTAAACCAACCGAAGAGATGACTGAACTCGCCTGTACTAAGCTAAACTTAACCAAACGAAAACTAAACTAACCTGTACATAACCACCCCGAATACCCCGTACATAACTGAAATAACCTGAACCAACCTAAATCAAGTTGCATCTCGCAAACTCGAGGTAACTATAACCTGACCTAATATTTCGTCGGTCCAGTGCCAAAACCACGAATGTGCAGAACTTTAGAATGGCACATTCGTGGGTTTGGCATTGGACCTAAGATTTATTAAGAATAAGCGGGACCATATGGGCTGCTTATTGCTCTAATACAAACTGATATATAGCGAGAACTAAATTAACCTAACAAAATAGGAAATTAAACTAAACAAAGGGATGTCTAAACTCATCTAAACTTACCCCAACAAATACTAAACTAACCTGAACTAACCTAAACTTACCCAAACGAAAACTAAATTAATCTCTCCATAACCACCTCGAACACCTCATACATAACTGAAATAACCTAAACCAACATAAATCAACCTGCACTTACTCGAGATAACTATAACCTGACCGAATATTTATTAAGAAAAAGGGGGCCCATACGGCCGCTTTTTACTCTAAAACAAACTGATATATAACAAAAACTAAACTAACCAAAGAAATGTCTAAACTGATCTACACTTTCCCAAACAAATACTAAACTAACCTGAACTTACCCAAACAAAAACTAAACTAATCTGTCCATAATCACTTCGAACACCTCGTTAATAACTGAAATAACCTGAACCAACCTAAACGAACCTGCACTAGCCAGACAAATACCAACCTGATCTAACGCTATTTGTTCTAATACAGACTGATATAAAGCGAGAACTAAACTGACCTCAACTAAACTAACCAAAGAGAAGAGCAAACTCACCTGAACTCACCTAAACTTACGCAAAAGAAAACCCTTTTTCTTTAATGCAAACTGATATGTAGCGAGAACTGAACTAACCTCAACTTATTAAAACAGGAAACTAAACTGACCAAAGAGATGACTAAACTCGCCAAAACTCACCTAAATTTACTCAAACGAAAACTAAACTAACCGAAACTAAGCGTATATAACCTCTCATAGAATGGTAGAGAAGAAGGCCCTCCTTTTTGCACTAATACACATTAATCTATTGCAAAAACTTAATAACCAAAACAGTAACTAACTACAGAACTAACCTGACCTAACATTTATAAAGAAAAAAGGGGGCCATACGAGCAAGCTTTTGCTCTAATACAAACTACTATATAGCGAAAAGTAAACTAATTTCAACTAACCAAATTAGGAAATAAAGTAACCAAAAAGATGTCTACACTCTCCTAAACTACCCTAAGCTTACTCAAATAAAAACTGAACTAACCTGTAGATAAGCACCCCGAACAACCCGTACATAACTGAAATAACCTTTACCAATCTAAACCAACCTGCACTAACAAGAGATAATTCACCTGAACTAACAATTATAAAAGAAAAGCGCGCACACAAACCGAAACTAAGCAAATATAACCTCTAATAGAATTAAAGAGAAGCGGGCCTTTCTATTTGCACTGATCCACATTAATGTATTGCAAAAACTAAACTAACCAAAACAGTAACTTAAACTAACTAAAGAACTAATCTGATCTAACATTTATTAAGGAAAAAAACGGGTCTGATAACAGACCGATATAGAGCGAAAACTAAACTAACCTCAACTAACCAAGTTAGGAAACTAAACTAACCAAAACGGAAAGCTAAACCAACCCAAGAGATGACTAAACTCACCTGAACTAACCTGTCCATAACTATCTCGAATACTTCGTACATAACTGAAATAACCTGAACTAACCTAAACCAACTTGCACTGACCAGAGCGAACCAACCTGACCTAACTGTCATAAAGAAAAAAGGTCACCTAAACTGACCTAAGCTTACCCACATAAAAACTAGACTAACGTAAACTAAACTAAATTAACTCCCACGAAAACTTAACTAACCTATACATAACCACCTCGAACACCTCGTGGTTGTACAATTATATCGTACATAACCAAAATAACCTTAACCAACCTAAACTAACCTGCACTAACCAGAGATAACCAACCTGACCTAACAATTATAAAAAAAAGGCGTTTTATTCTAATACAAACAGACATATAGCGAGAACTGAAATAACCTCAACCTACCAAAACAGGAAACTAAACTAACCAAAAAGATGACTAAATTCGCCTAAACTCACCTAAACTTACCCAAACGAAAACTAAACAAACTGAGACTAATCAGATATAACCTCTCCTAGAATAGTAGCAGCGGGCCCTTCTTTTTGCACTAATACGTACTAATCTATTGCAAAAACTAAACTAAACAAAGCAGTAACCTAAACTAACCAAAGAACTAATCTGACCTAATATCTATAAAGAAGATAACAGGCTGATATATAGCGAAAATTAAACTAACCTCAACGAACCAAATTAGGAAACTAAACTAACCAAAGAGATATCTAGACTCATCTAAACTTACTCGAATAAAAACTAAACTAACATGAACTAACCTATATTTATTCCCACGAAAACTAAACTAACGTGTACATAACCACCTCGAACACCTCGTACATAACTAAAATAACCTTAACCAACCTAAACTAACCTGCATTCATCAGAGAGAACCAACCTGACCAAACAGTTTTAAAGAAAAAGCGGGCCCGCATGGGCCCGCTTTTTGTTTTAATATAAACTAATATACAGCGAGAACTAAACTAACCTCAATTAACCAACCAAATTAGGAAACTAAACTAACCAAAAAGATGTCTAAACTCACCTAAACTAACCTAAACACATCCAAATAAAAACTGAACCAACCTGAACTAAATTAAACTTCCTCACCGAAAACTAAATTAACCTGTACATAAGCACCCCGAACACCCCGTACATAACGGAAATACCTTTAACCAACCTAAACCGACCTGCACTAACAAGAGATAACTAAACTGACCTAACAATTATAAAAAAAGCGGGCCCACCTGAAGCCGCTTTTTGTTCTAATACAAGCAGATATACAAAAAGAGATAGCTAGAACTGGACTAACTTCAACTTACCAAACAGGAAACTAAACTAACCAAAGAGATGACTAAACTGGCCTGAACTCACCTAAATTTAACCAAACGAAAATTAAACTAACTGAAACTAATCACATTCAACCTCTCCTAGAATTGTAGAGGAGCAGGCCCTTCTTTTTGCACTAATACACATTAATCTATTGCAAAAAGTAAACTAACCCCAACTAACTAAATTAGGAAACTATACTAACCATAGAGATGTCTAAACTCCCCTAAACTGAACTAAACTTACCCCTATAAAAACTAAACTAACCTGAACTAACCTAAATTTACTCCCACGAAAACTAAATTAACTTGTACATAACTATCACGAACACCTCGTACATAACTAAAATAACCTTAACCAACCTAAACTAACCTGCACTAATCAGAGATAACCAATCTGTCCTAACAATTATAAAAAACGTTTTTTTCTAATACAAACACATATATAACGAGAACTTAACTAACTTCAACTTATCAAAACAGGAAAGTAAACTAACCAAAGAGATGACTAAATTGCCCTGAACTCACTTAAATTTAACCAAATGAAAACTAAATCGAAACTAAGCAGGTATAACCTCTCCTAGAATTATAGAGAAACGGGCCCTTCTTCTTGCACTAATACACATTAATCAAGAGCAAAAACTAAACTAACCAAAGCAGTAAACTAAACTTACCAAATAATTAACGTGACCTAACATTTATAAAAAAAACGGGCTTGATAACAGAGTGATATGTAGCAAAAACTTAACTAACTTCAACTAACCCAAATAAAAACTAAACTAACGTGAACTAACCTAAATTTACTCTCACGAAAACTAAACTAAACTGTACATAACTACTTCGAATACCTCGTACATAACTAAAATAACCTTAACCAACCTAATTTAAACTGCATTAACCAGAGATAACCAACCTGACCTAACAATTATAGAGAAAAGGCAGGCCCTCATGGAGCCTCGTTTTGTTCTAATACAAACAGATATATAGCGAGAACTGAACTAACCTCAACCAAAACATGAAACTAATCTAACAAAAGAGATGACGAAACTCGCCTGAACACCCAAACGAAAACTAAATTGACCGAAACTAAGCAGATATAACCTCTCCAGAATTATAGAGAATCCCGCCCTTTTTTTTGCACTAATACACACTAATTTATTGCAAAAACTAAACTAACCAAAGCTGTAACCTAAACTAACCAAAGAACTTACCTGACCTAATATCTATAAAGAAAAAACTGATATTTCTCTCTAATACAATCTCAACTACTCAAATTAGGAAATGAAACTAACCGAAAAGATGTCTAAACTCACCTAAACCAACCTACACTTAACCCAACGAAAACTAAGCTAAACTGTGAATAACCACCCTGAACGCCCCATATATAACTGAAATAACCTTAACCAACCTAAACCAACCTGCACTAACAAGAGATAACTAAGCTGACCTAACAATTATAAATAAGAAGCTGCCCCACACAGGGCCGCTTTTTGTTCTAATACAAACAGATATATAGCGAGAACTGAACTAACCTCAACTTAACAAACAGGAAACTAAACTAACCAAAGAGATGACTAAACTCACCTAAACTCACGTAAATTTACCTAAACGGAAGCTAAACTAACAGGAACTAAACATATAAAACCTCTCCTAGAATTGTAAAGAAGCCGGCCCTTCTTTTTGCACTATTACACATTAATCTATTGCAAAAACTAAACTAACCAATTCAGTAACCTAAACTGTTGACAAAGAACCTGACCTAACATTTATATTTTATAATATATATACATAATATATTACATGATATACATAATATATTTTATAATGCTCTAACTAGAGATAACCAACCTGACCTAACACGTAACACATAGGCCCGCTTTATGTTCTAAATACAAACATATAGCGAGAACTGAACTAACCCCAACTTACCAAAACTCGAAACTAAGCTAACAAAAGAGATGAGTAAACACTCCTGAACCTACTTAAACTTACCCAAAAGAAAACTAAACTAACCACTCTAAGCAGATATAACGTCTTCTAGAATTATAGAAGCGGGTCCTTCTTTTTGGACCAATACGCACTAATCTATTGCAAAAACTTAACTAACCAAAGCAGTAACCCAAACGAGCCAAAAAGATGTCTAAACTCACCCAAACTGACCTAAACTACCCATATGAAACTATACTAACTTGGAACTAACCTAAACATACTACAACGAAAACTAAACTAACCTGTATATAACCACCTCGAACACCTCGTACATAACTAAAATAACCTTAACCAACCTGCTCTAACCAGAGATAACCAACCTGACCTAAACACCTAACACATAGGCCCGCTTTCTGTTGTAATACAAACTGATATATAGCGAGAACTAAACTAACCTCAACTTATCAAAATAGGAAACTAAACTAACCAAAGAGATGAGTAAGCTCATCTAAACTTACCCAAAAGGAAACTAAACTCACCAGTCTTAAACAGATATAAACTCTCCTAGAATTATATAGAAGCGGGTCCTTCTTTTTGCGCTAATACACACTAATCTATTGCAAAAACTAAACTAACGAAAGCAGTAACCTAAACTAACCAAAGAGATGTCTAAACTCACCTAAACTGACCTAAACTTACCCAAATAAAAACTTCGTACATAACTCGTACATAACTAAAACAGCCTTAACCAACCTGCACTAACCAGAGATAACCAACCTGACCTAAGAATATATAAATAATAATAAATAAAGAAAAAGGCAATTACCTTGACGGACCTTTATAGAACTTTTACCGAATCTCGCAACAGGTAAGAAGAATTATTAGACACCCAGAAAAATGCCCTTCCGCTTTGCTGGACGTTACGGTGATCAAACCTAGAGGCCTTGACCAGTACACGACCAACACCCAGACTCTCAAAAGCGATCAGGTGAAGAAGCTCATCGGTTCCATGAGACTTGAAAACGATGACAAGAAAGCGCTTATGCAAAAGCTGTTTGGTGAAACCAAAGGGCAGAAGAAGAAAGTGCCCAAAGAGCAGAAGGAAGGCAGGAAGAAGTCATGTCTAGTTTCCAAATCTAAGCGTTTTTATAAGAGCTCACTGATGAGCTTAAACAACCAGAGGGATGTGCAGTGCCTTGTCGATGAGTCAAACACAGCAGTTTTCTCTATGTATAAGCATGTGAGTTTTATATCTAAATCCACAATTCCATTAAGATAACTAAGAAAATTTTCCCTTCCCATCAGGAAAGACCAAAGGTTCCCCAAGCAAATCCATCTCTTTCTAAAATTCAACATATCTTTACAACTCCCCAAACGTACGAAAATATTCGAACCATGTTCGCGTGCCAAAACAGCGAACAGGAACACCAAATACCTAAGATGGAGCAGCCCTGTTTGTGCCAGAATTGCGCTATCGTAGGGATACTTACGGACTCCCAAAAGAAACCGTTTGCAACTGAACCCATGCCCAATCCTCTTGAGGAGAGGGAACCGAGGCTAAGACGACTATCTAGAAAAAAATTAGTAAGTTTTAGTTTTGAAGGCGATTTATATGAAAACTAGGTCTCTGCAGGTGGGCTTTAAAAATATCGACCTTGAAGCTAGTGACATCAAGACACATGAGCAATGCGAGACCATCTTCAAGCTTCTCTCGGTGAGAATTAGCGAGTTGGAGAAACGCGTTCTGATGCAAGAACAAAGGGCTGTGCCGAAGGACTATTTCAAGAAAATAATCACTAAGCTTGTGAATCATCTTTCCAAGCTCACCCACTATACAACCGAGGAAAGGCCATTGGTAATAAAACATTTGTTTAGTGTCACTGTACTTAACAAATTCACTTAGTCTTCATCGCAACGTGATACCGAATACTTGGCACCGCATACCAAACAAAAAGGGAGCGAAAAGTACAAATACCACATTAACCCAGTCCTGACCCAGACAAGTTATAAAGTCCCAGCAGAGAAGGAATACGAACCAAAGGCGTGTTCTTCCTCCGAACCTCCCAGGGGTCCTAGCGAAACTCTGTGGAAGTGGGGCGAAGAAGTGCTGACCTCTGGTCGAGACTTGAAAAACAGGGTTGTGTTGCTGCTGGAAGACACGCTCAAGAACTTGAAGAAAAGCTGGGAAAAGTCGCAAGATCATGATAAAAGGTAGGTTTAGATTGCGGAGTTGGGATATAGTGGGAGATGGAATTTGTGTGTGCAGGTGTGCGGAAGACGACATACAGTCGATTGTGGACGAACTGCAGAAGAACTTGAAGAAGAGCGTAAATCGGGAGAGGGAGAGGGTGGACAAACCATTTAATGGAGGCCCTAATGCGAAAATATCTGAAATGGGCAAGAAATTGGCCAGACCGTCGCTTATTCCTAGATACAAGAAAATGACAGGTGATTATTCTTTACACTTATTAAATTTCGATACATAAAATATGCATATAGATTTGATAGATTCATATGGCGCATTTTGACCATTTTTCCGTTTTGCAAATACTTAACTAAAAAACTTAAAAACGAAAAACTGCAGTTTTCTCCGAAACCAAGAGATATACATTTCAACTAATTTATGGGGTTGATAGTTCGTAATAACCCCGAAAATAAAGGTTCTATACTTGGTTCTCCTAAATGTTATGGAAATCGACTTATGGCGAATTTAAGGTTCAATGGCTCCCGACCGGCCAAGCGAAACAGTGCGTTGGTGGGTTCGAATCTGAGTGCCGCCAACTTTTTTTTTTATTAAATTATTTTTTTTTTATTTAGAGGTGTAGAAATTGTTCTATATTTTTTTAACGTGATCACACAATTTTTAATAGATAAATTAACGAGTCTTTCGTCCTTATATAAAAAAAGTTGATGTTTGAAAGTGAATAAAATGGATGCTAACCAATTTAGCGACCTTCGGTTCTCCCTGTTAGAGTTCGTTTATTTGTCCCAATATCATAATAAAATTTCTGATAAATCGACGGGAAAAAAAATCGGAAAAATTTAAACGTGTTTATGAAAATTTTTATTTTTAACTTTATTCCATTTTTAATAGGAATGTGTATGCATTTAATGGATCTATCGGCACAATTTTTACAACTTTTTACCTTTTTACCTTTTTTTGAAAAAAAAAAGAAAAAACAAAATTTCAGTGGTGAGAACTAAATTAATTTTGCTAAACTTATAACGAAAAACTTTTCATTTAGTGGGTAATCGAGGGCGTTTTTGGGGCCTTCGAGCTTGATTTGGAGCACCGAATTAAGGTTTTCCGATTTTCTTATGTCATGTTTTAATGATAACGTTTTTGTCATTCAGAACGTAGCCGTGAAAAAAACCTTTCCAACGAGGTATATTTGTGCTAGATGCGATTAGGTTAGTTCTTCGTTAAATTTTAATATTTTAATTTTTTTCGTGCTTTTCACCTTTTTTATTTAATTTTCTAATTTAAAAAAATCAAATGCTTTTGAGACCAAGCTCAAGATCAACATGTTACGCAAGTATTTGCGGTGAACACCAGGCGCGTTCCACTTTACTTATTTTTTTAATAGTGAAAAAAATTTTTTTTTTATTTTTTTAAGTTGAAATTAATTTTTTTTAAAACACTATATTGTTTTCTTCTTAGATTTTTGCTGTCCATGGTCTGCATGTAGGCAACAAGCAACATTTTATGTGGGTTATATTTGTTCGACACCTAGCGCGTTCCATTTTTTTTATTTATTATTTTTTATCTGTAAAAAAATGTATTTTTTTGACGTAAAATATTTTTTTTTTATTTTTTAAACATGCTATTGTTTCCCTTTTTTCCTTTTGCAGTCCACGGTTTGCAAGGTAAAAAATAGGAAAGGAGCAACACCTTATGAAAGTCTGAGGGTTCGATACCCAGCGTGTTCCACTTTTTTATTTTAACTTTTTAATTTTAAAAAAATAATTAGGTTTTTTTAACGTTTAATATTGTAATATTAGTTTTAATTTTTTTAAGATACAATACCTTTCCATCCCCTACTTGTGCAATCCACGATCAGCAATGTAAAATACAAGCAAAGAGCAATATGTTATGCAAGTATATGGGTTCGATATCCAGCGTGTTTCTCTTCTTTTTACATTTCGTTAAACTGTAAAAATATTTCAATTTTTTTCAACGTGTAATAATTTTTTTATCCACAACCATACTATAATAATCAGATTATTCTTGTACATTCTTAATATTAATGGTAATATTTATTTACTTGTGAATAATGAATATTATTCAGAAGTGAATAATGAGTTGTCATGAAAACGAAGCATGTCGTAGGAAACTGACAACTCAAAAAGTAAACCGCTCTAAACATGGAATCGGTAGTTACAACTGGTCCATTCAAATCCTTTCATTTGAACCTATTGAGACAAATGTAGGCTATAGTGTCTCATTTTCACTAAAAAATATACTTTTTACAAAAAAACACATAAAATAAGCCATAAAATGAAGTAATTTACTGTTCACAAATTTCTTTTTGCACTAATACACATTAATCTATTGCAAAAACTAAACTAACCAAAACAGTAACCTAATCTAACCAAAGAACTAACCTGACCTAATATTTATAAAGAAAAAACGGGCCTGATAACAGATTGATATACAGCGAAAACTAACTAACTCAACGAACAAACTAAAAACTAAACTAAACTCAACTAAACTAACCAAAGAGACGTCTAAACTCACCTAAACTGACCTAAACCCACCCAAATAAAAACTAAACTAACCTGAACTAACCTAAATTCCCTCCCACGAAAATTAGACTAATCTGTACTTAACCACCTCGAACACCTCGTACATATCTAGAGTAACCTTAACCAACCTAAACTAACCTGAACTGACCAGAGATTATAAACTAACCTAACAATTATAAAAAAAGAGCGGGCCCTCGTTTTGTTATATTCCAGACTGATATAGAGCGAGAACTAAACTAACTTAAAAAAAAAGAGGAAACTAAACTAACTAAAGAGATGAGTAAACTCACCAGAACTCACCTAACTTTTCCAAACGAAAACAAAAATTAGCGAAATTAAGCAGATATAACCACTCCTAGAATTATAGACAAGCGGGCCCTTCTTTTTGCACTAATACACACTAATCTATTGCAAAAACTAAACTAACCAAAGCACTAACCTAAACAAACCAAAAAACTAACCTGAGCTAACATTTATAAAGAAAAAGACGCGCCCACACGGACGTGAATTTCCTCCAATACAATCTGATACATTGCGAAAGTTAAACTAATCTCAACTAACCAAATTAGGAAACTAAACTAACCTAAACTTACTCAAATAAAAACTGAACTAACCTGCACTAAAGTAAAGTTACCCCAACGAAAACTAAACAAACCTAAACATGAACACCCCGTGTATAACTGAAATAACCTAAACTAACCTGCACTAACAAGAGATAATTAAACTGAGCTAACAATAATAAAGAAAAAGCGGGCCGACATGGGGCAGCTTTTTGTTCTAATACGAACAGATATATAGCGAGAACTGCACTAACCTCAACTTACCAAAACAGGAAACTAGCCTAACCAAAGAGATGACTAAACTCGCCTGAAATCACTTTTTTGGTTAGTTCAAGCGAAAACGGGCTCGATTTTGCTCTAATTCAAATTGATATAGCGAAAACTAAACTAATCTCAACTAACCAAATCAGAAATCTAAACTAACCATAAAGATGTCTAAACTCACTTAAACTAACCTAAACGTACCCAAATAAAACTGAACTAACCTAAACTTACCCCAACGAAAACTAAACTAACCGAAGAGATGACTAAACTCGCCTGAAATAACTTTTTTGGTTAGTTCAGGCGAAAACGGGCTCGATTTTGCTCTAATACAAACTGATATAGCGAAAACTAAACTAATCTCAACTAACCAAATCAGGAATCTGAACTAACAATAAAGATGTCTAAACTCACTTAAACTAACCTAAACGTACCCAAATAGAACTGAATTAACCTAAACTTACCCCAACGAAAACTAAACTAACCAAAGAGATAACTAAACTCGCCTAAGGGTGACTTTTACAACTATCAGTAAAACTTCAGTGTGAAGATAAAGCACCAGTAATAACGTAGATTACACTGTTGTAACAATGCAGTCTACGTCATTACTGGTCTTTTATCTTCAAACTGAAGTTTTACTGATAGTTGTAAGAGTCACCCTTAACTCACCTAAACTTACCCAAACGGAAACTACGCTAACTGAAACTAAGCAGATATAACTTCTTTTAGAATTATAGAGAAGCGTGCCCTTCTTTTTGCTCTAATATACATTAATCTATTGTAAAAACTAAACTAACTAAAGCAGTAACCTAAACTAACCAAAGAACTAACCCGACCTAACATTTATGAAGAAAAAAGGGACCCATACCGGCCCTATTTTGCTATAATACTCACTGATATATAGCGAGAACTAAATTATTCTAAACTAACCAAAAAAATGTCTAAACTCTCTTAAACTAACTTAAACTAACCTAAATAAAACCCGAACTAACGTGAACTAATCTAAACTTACCCCAACGAAAACTAACCTAACCTGTATATAACCACCTCGAACTTCCTTTCAAAACTAAACTAACCTTAACCAACCTAAACCAACCTGCGCTAACGAGAGATCAACCTGACTTAACAATAATAAAAGAGACCGTGCCCACATGGTTCCGCTTTATGCTCCAATACATGCTTATATATAGCGAGAACTAAACTAACTCCAACTTACCAAAACAGGAAACTAAACTAACCAAAGATGTGAGTAAACTCACCTGAACTCACCTAAACTTACCCAAATGAAAACTAAACTAACCGAAGAGATGACTAGACTCGCCTGAAATCACTTTTTTGGTTAGTTCAGGCGAAAACGGGCTCGATTTTGCTCTAATACAAACTGATATAGCGAAAACTAAACTAATTTCAACTAACCAAATCAGGAATCTGAACTAACCATAAAGATGTCTAAACTCACTTAAACTAACCTAAACGTACCCAAATAGAACTGAATTAACCTAAATTTACCCCAACGAAAACTAAACTAACCAAAGAGATAACTAAACTCGTCTAAGGATGACTTTTACAACTATCAGTAAAACTTCAGTTTGAAGTTAAAACACCAGTAATGACGTAAATTGCATTGTTACCTGACAGATAAACAATGCAATCTACGTCATATCTGGAGTTTTAACTTCAAACTGAAGTTTTACTGATAGTTGTAAAAGCCGCCCTAAGTGTGACTTTTACAACTATCAGTAAAACTTCGGTGTGAAGATAAAGCACCAGTAATAACGTAGATTACACTGTTGTAACAATGCAGTCTACGTCATTACTGGTCTTTTATCTTCAAACTGAAGTTTTACTGATAGTTGTGAGAGTCACCCTTAACTCACCTAAACTTACCCAAACGGAAACTAAGCTAACTGAAACTAAGCAGATATAACTTCTACAAGAATTATAGAGAAGCGTGCCCTTCTTTTTGCTCTAGTACACATTAATCTAATGCAAAAACTAAACTAACTAAAGCAGTAACCTAAACTAACCAAAGAACTAACCCGACCTAAAATTTATGAAGAAAAAAGGGGCCCATACCGGCCCTATTTTGCTATAATACACACCGATATATAGCGAGAACTAAATTATTCTAAACTAACCAAAAAAATGTCTAAACTCTCTTAAACTAACTTAAACTAACCTAAATAAAACCCGAACTAACGTGAACTAATCTAAACTTACCCCAACGAAAACTAACCTAACCTGTATATAACCACCTCGAACTTCCTTTCAAAACTAAACTAACCTTAACCAACCTAAACCAACCTGCGCTAACGAGAGATCAACCTGACTTAACAATAATAAAAGAAACCGTGCCCACATGGTTCCGCTTTATGCTCCAATATATGCTTATATATAGCGAGAACTAAACTAACTCCAACTTACTAAAACAGGAAACTAAACTAACCAAAGATGTGAGTAAACTCACCTGAACTCACCTAAACTTACCCAAATGAAAACTAAACTAACCGAAGAGATGACTAGACTCGCCTGAAATCACTTTTTTGGTTAGTTCAGGCGAAAACGGGCTCGATTTTGCTCTAATACAAACTGATATAGCGAAAACTAAACTAATTTCAACTAACCAAATCAGGAATCTGAACTAACCATAAAGATGTCTAAACTCACTTAAACTAACCTAAACGTACCCAAATAGAACTGAATTAACCTAAATTTACCCCAACGAAAACTAAACTAACCAAACAGATAACTAAACTCGTCTAAGGGTGACTTTTACAACTATCAGTAAAACTTCGGTGTGAAGATAAAGCACCAGTAATAACGTAGATTACACTGTTGTAACAATGCAGTCTACGTCATTACTGGTCTTTTATCTTCAAACTGAAGTTTTACTGATAGTTGTAAGAGTCACCCTTAACTCACCTAAACTTACCCAAACGGAAACTAAGCTAACTGAAACTAAGCAGATATAACTTCTTTTAGAATTATAGAGAAGCGTGCCCTTCTTTTTGCTCTAATACACATTAATCTATTGTAAAAACTAAACTAACTAAAGCAGTAACCTAAACTAACCAAAGAACTAACCCGACCTAACATTTATGAAGAAAAAAGGGGCCCATACCGGCCCGATTTTGCTATAATACACACTGATATATAGCGAGAACTAAATTATTCTAAACTAACCAAAAAAATGTCTAAACTCTCTTAAACTAACTTAAACTAACCTAAATAAAACCCGAACTAACGTGAACTAATCTAAACTTACCCCAAGGAAAACTAACCTAACCTGTATATAACCACCTCGAACTTCCTTTCAAAACTAAACTAACCTTAACCAACCTAAACCAACCTGCGCTAACGAGAGATCAACCAACAATAATAAAAGAAACCGTGCCCACATGGTTCCGCTTTATGCTCCAATACATACTTATATATAGCGAGAACTAAACTAACTCCAACTTACCAAAACAAGAAACTAAACTAACCAAAGATGTGAGTAGACTCACCTGAACTCACCTAAACTTACCCAAATGAAAACTAAACTAACCGAAGAGATGACTAGACTCGCCTGAAATCACTTTTTTGGTTAGTTCAGGCGAAAACGGGCTCGATTTTGCTCTAATACAAACTGATATAGCGAAAACTAAACTAATCTCAACTAACCAAATCAGGAATCTGAACTAACCATAAAGATGTCTAAACTCACTTAAACTAACCTAAACGTACCCAAATAGAACTGAATTAACCTAAACTTACCCCAACGAAAACTAAACTAACCAAAGAGATACCTAAACTCGCCTAAGGGTGACTTTTACAACTATCAGTAAAACTTCAGTGTGAAGATAAAGCACCAGTAATAACGTAGATTACACTGTTGTAACAATGCAGTCTACGTCATTACTGGTCTTTTATCTTCAAACTGAAGTTTTACTGATAGTTGTAAGAGTCACCCTTAACTCACCTAAACTTACCCAAACGGAAACTAAGCTAACTGAAACTAAGCAGATATAACTTCTTTTAGAACTATAGAGAAGCGTGCCCTTCTTTTTGCTCTAATACACATTAATCTATTGTAAAAACTAAACTAACTAAAGCAGTAACCTAAACTAACCAAAGAACTAACCCGACCTAACATTTATGAAGAAAAAAGGGGCCCATACCGGCCCGATTTTGCTATAATACACACTGATATATAGCGAGAACTAAATTATTCTAAACTAACCAAAAAAATGTCTAAACTCTCTTAAACTAACTTAAACTAACCTAAATAAAACCCGAACTAACGTGAACTAATCTAAACTTACCCCAAGGAAAACTAACCTAACCTGTATATAACCACCTCGAACTTCCTTTCAAAACTAAACTAACCTTAACCAACCTAAACCAACCTGCGCTAACGAGAGATCAACCTGACTTAACAATAATAAAAGATACCGTGCCCACATGGTTCCGCTTTATGCTCCAATACATACTTATATATAGCGAGAAATAAACTAACTCCAACTTACCAAAACAGGAAACTAAACTAACCAAAGATGTGAGTAAACTCACCTGAACTCACCTAAACTTACCCAAATGAAAACTAAACTAACCGAAGAGATGACTAGACTCGCCTGAAATCACTTTTTTGGTTAGTTCAGGCGAAAACGGGCTCGATTTTGCTCTAATACAAACTGATATAGCGAAAACTAAACTAATTTCAACTAACCAAATCAGGAATCTGAACTAACCATAAAGATGTCTAAACTCACTTAAACTAACCTAAACGTACCCAAATAGAACTGAATTAACCTAAATTTACCCCAACGAAAACTAAACTATCCAAAGAGATAACTAAACTCGTCTAAGGGTAACTTTTACAACTATCAGTAAAACTTCAGTGTGAAGATAAAGCACCAGTAATAACGTAGATTACACTGTTGTAACAATGCAGTCTACGTCATTACTGGTCTTTTATCTTCAAACTGAAGTTTTACCGATAGTTGTAAGAGTCACCCTTAACTCACCTAAACTTACCCAAACGGAAACTAAGCTAACTGAAACTAAGCAGATATAACTTCTTTTAGAATTATAGAGAAGCATGCCCTTCTTTTTGCTCTAATTCACATTAATCTATTGTAAAAACTAAACTAACTAAAGCAGTAACCTAAACTAACCAAAGAACTAACCCGACCTAACATTTATGAAGAAAAAAGGGGCCCATACCGGCCCGACTTTGCTATAATATACACTGATATATAGCGAGAACTAAATTATTCTAAACTAACCAAAAAAATATCTAAACTCTCTTAAACTAACTTAAACTAACCTAAATAAAACCCGAACTAACGTGAACTAATCTAAACTTACCCCAACGAAAACTAAACTAACCTGTATATAACCACCTCGAACCCCTCTTTCATAACTAAACTAACCTTAACCAACCTAAACCAACCTGCGCTAACGAGAGATCAACCTGACTTAACAATAATAAAAGAAACCGTGCCCACATGGTTCCGCTTTATGCTCCAATACATACTGATATATAGCGAGAACTAAACTAACTCCAACTTACCAAAAACAGGAAACTAAACTAACCAAAGATGTGAGTAAACTCACCTGAACTCACCTAAACTTACCCAAATGAAAACTAAACTAACCGAAGAGATGACTAAACTCGCCTGAAATCACTTTTTTGGTTAGTTCAGGCGAAAACGGGCTCGATTTTGCTTTAATACAAACTGATATAGCGAAAACTAAACTAATCTCAACTAACCAAATCAGGAATCTAAACTAACCATAAAGATGTCTAAACTCACTTAAACTAACCTAACGTACCCAAATAAAACTGAACTAACCTAAACTTACCCCAACGAAAACTAAACTAACCAAAGAGATACCTAAACTCGCCTAAGGGTGACTTTTACAACTATCAGTAAAACTTCAGTGTGAAGATAAAGCACCAGTAATATCGTAGATTACACTGTTGTAACAATGCAGTCTACGTCATTACTGGTCTTTTATCTTCAAACTGAAGTTTTACTGATAGTTGTAAGAGTCACCCTTAACTCACCTAAACTTACCCAAACGGAAACTAAGCTAACTGAAACTAAGCAGATATAACTTCTACTAGAATTATAGAGAAGCGTGCCCTTCTTCTTGCTCTAGTACACATTAATCTATTGCAAAAACTAATCTAACTAAAGCAGTAACCTAAACTAACCAAAGCAGTAACCTAAACTAACTAAAGAAGTAACCCGACCTAACATTTATGAAGAAAAAACGGGCCCATACCGGCCCGATTTTGCTATAATACACACTGATATATAGCGAGAACTAAATTATTCTCAACTAACCAAAAAAATGTCTAAACTTTCTTAAACTAACTTAAACTAACCTAAATAAAACCCGAACTACCGTGAACTAATCTAAACTTACCCCAACGAAAACTAACCTAACCTGTATATAACCACCTCGAACTTCTTTTCAAAACTAAACTAACCTTAACCAACCTAAACCAACCTGCGCTAACGAGAGATCAACCTGACTTAACAATAATAAAAGAAACCGTGCCCACATGGTTCCGCTTTATGCTCCAATACATACTTATATATAGCGAGAACTAAACTAACTCCAACTTACCAAAACAGGAAACTAAACTAACCAAAGATGTGAGTAAACTCACCTGAACTCACCTAAACTTACCCAAATGAAAACTAAACTAACCGAAGAGATGACTAGACTCGCCTGAAATCACTTTTTTGGTTAGTTCAGGCGAAAACGGGCTCGATTTTGCTCTAATACAAACTGATATAACGAAAACTAAACTAATTTCAACTAACCAAATCAGGAATCTGAACTAACCATGAAGATGTCTAAACTCACTTAAACTAACCTAAACGTACCCAAATAGAACTGAATTAACCTAAATTTACCCCAACGAAAACTAAACTAACCAAAGAGATAACTAAACTCGTCTAAGGGTGACTTTTACAACTATCAGTAAAACTTCAGTGTGAAGATAAAGCCCCAGTAATAACGTAGATTACACTGTTGTAACAATGCAGTCTACGTCATTACTGGTCTTTTATCTTCAAACTGAAGTTTTACTGATAGTTGTAAGAGTCGCCCTTAACTCACCTAAACTTACCCAAACGGAAACTAAGCTAACTGAAACTAAGCAGATATAACTTCTTTTAGAATTATAGAGAAGCGTGCCCTTCTTTTTGCTCTAATACACATTAATCTATTGTAAAAACTAATCTAACTAAAGCAGTAACCTAAACTAACCAAAGAACTAACCCGACCTAACATTTATGAAGAAAAAAGGTGCCCATACCGGCCCTATTTTGCTATAATACACACTGATATATAGCGAGAACTAAATTATTCTAAACTAACCAAAAAAATGTCTAAACTCTCTTAAACTAACTTAAACTAACCTAAATAAAACCCGAACTAACGTGAACTAATCTAAACTTACCCCAAGGAAAACTAACCTAACCTGTATATAACCACCTCGAACTTCCTTTCAAAACTAAACTAACCTTAACCAACCTAAACCAACCTGCGCTAACGAGACATCAACCTGACTTAACAATAATAAAACAAACCGTGCCCACATGGTTCCGCTTTATGCTCCAATACATGCTTATATATAGCGAGAACTAAACTAACTCCAACTTACCAAAACAGGAAACTAAACTAACCAAAGATGTGAGTAAACTCACCTAAACTCACCTAAACTTTCCCAAATGAAAACTAAACTAACCGAAGAGATGACTAGACTCGCCTTAAATCACTTTTTTGGTTAGTTCAGGCGAAAACGGGCTCGATTTTGCTCTAATACAAACTGATATAGCGAAAACTAAACTAATTTCAACTAACCAAATCAGGAATCTGAACTAACCACAAAGATGTCTAAACTCACTTAAACTAACCTAAACGTACCCAAATAGAACTGAATTAACCTAAATTTACCCCAACGAAAACTAAACTAACCAAAGAGATAACTAAACTCGTCTAAGGGTGACTTTTACAACTATCAGTAAAACTTCGGTGTGAAGATAAAGCACCAGTAATAACGTAGATTACACTGTTGTAACAAGGCAGTCTACGTCATTACTGGTCTTTTATCTTCAAACTGAAGTTTTACTGATAGTTGTAAGAGTCACCCATAACTCACCTAAACTTACCCAAACGGAAACTAAGCTAACTGAAACTAAGTAGATATAACTTCTTCTAGAATTATAGAGAAGCGTGCCCTTCTTTTTGCTCTAATACACTTTAATCTATTGCAGAAACTAAACTAACTAAAGCAGTAACCTAAACTAACCAAAGCAGTAACCTAAACTAACCAAAGAAATAACCCGACCTAACATTTATGAAGAAAAAACGGGCCCATACCGGCCCGATTTTGCTATAATATACACTGATATATAGCGAGAACTAAATTATTCTCAACTAACCAAAAAAATTTCTAAACTTTCTTAAACTATCTTAAACTAACCTAAATAAAAACCGAACTAACGTGAAGTAATCTAAACTTACCCCAACGAAAACTAAACTAACCTGTATATAACCACCTCGAACCCCTCTTTCATAACTGAACTAACCTTAACCAACCTAAACCAACCTGCGCTAACCAGAGATCAACCTGACTTAACAATGATAAAAAAAACGTGCCCACATGGTTCCGCTTTATGTTCCAATACATACTGATATATAGCGAGAACTAAACTAACTCCAACTTACCAAAACAGGAAACTAAACTAACCGAAGATGTGAGTAAACTCACCTGAACTCACCTAAACTTACCCAAATGAAAACTAAACCAACCACTCTTATGCAGATATAACCTCTCCTAGAATTATATAGAAGCATTGACCTAAAATGACCCAAATAAAAAGAAACTTCTAGTCTTTTGTAGAAATTTTGCCGACATTTTGACGTTTATTTGACGTATCTTTCAAGGCTATTTTGCCAAGCAATCGCAGAAAATTCTCAACTGAAAACATCATGGAAAAACAAACAAAAACGACCACGCTGTACTACAACGAACAAAAATTGACAGCATTTTTGGGTCCCCCCCCTCCCCCCCTTGAAAACAATACTTATGGAGCTAGCTTGTTTTGGTTTGTCTGAAGGTGTATAAGACAGTATCCTTTCTTGTCAAAGGAGCTTTGTTTCTGGTAAAAAAGGTAGTCAAAGTCCTGTCTTTGTCAAACGTTCTAGTCAAAAATATCCTAAATCATTTTCCACCCTGTATAACTTTTGCTCATGTACCTCCGCCTGTAGATTTAGGGGCACTTAGTACGTTTTGAGATCTAATTTGCGAATTACCTAGTTTGGTGTTATAATGAATAAGTCATTAAATCTCCTACACCTGCGATCCAACACCTTTCTATAAATAATAGTACCAACTGAAACCCATATTGTGACTTTGACAAGCTTGTAACTTAAGCGGGTGTGGGGGAAGAAGTGAAGTATTCTTATTGGTCGGGTTTGCGGTTGGCATGGTGACCACGCTGTAACGCTGCACCAAGACCTACAATATTTCAATATTTACAGGCTTGTCCTACAAAACTTTTCTCGGATATTCGATGACTTTTTTTTTTATCGGTCTCCGATAAGCTTGTCCAAAAAATTCAACTTTGACAATTGCCATTAGAAGTAGATATAAGGAGTTAATAACAGTATAATAAAAAATGGTATAAAACGAAAATAAAAAAAATAGAAAAATAGAGTGCTAGAAAAAATCGAAACGTTGTGAATTTTTAGATGGCTGAGCGTTTCTTCCTTGACAAAACCCACTGATCAGATCGGTGAATTTATTATAGAAAAAACTCTAAGTAAATAAAAAAAAAATTGGGCATTCTTAGATAGTGAGGTCTTCCTTGTTCTAAATCCCTTTATTTGAGTGATGAGTTAAAACCGATATTTCTATTAAAACTTGCTTAAAAGCTAAGCTATTAATTAAAGTTTGCACACGCGACTCATAACAATAATCAAATCCTAGTAAAGGAACTCACAGCTGCCTCTACGCTCATTAACACCCGCCATTAAAAAGAAACAACAAATCGAACGACGCATGATTTATGTCTCTTTAGAAAACGAACTTTCTAAAAATAATAATTCGTATATTTTTAACCGAAAAATCGAAGCCCCCGCCGTCAATGTGGCGTACATCAATCCGCAGCTGACGAAATGGCCCGCAGAGTCCTCAGTGTCTTTCAAGATCGATTCCAGCGACTATGACTCTCACAAAGAAACCATGACCGACTCCAGGAACAATCAATGTAAGACCTCTCTAATCTAACCAACAACGTTTCTTAAATATTTGTGATTATTTAGATAAAAACGAGTTCTACAAGGTGCTGCAAAACACTAAAACCACCGACAAGTATAAGCTTTGGCAAAACATCTGGAACCAAGCTTTGGAAAATCGGCAAAAGAAGACTGATACGGTGACGATCCAGATTCCAGACCCTCACGACCCTTTGCACCACAAGATGATCCATCTGGTGTGCACGATAGGCGAGCTGGAGGAACTCCTGCTCAAGGGTCAGAAATAAGTGATTGTGTGGTGATTTTTTTTATATAAAGAGAGATTTTGTAATTGTCCATGTTGTCTAGTAAAGAATTATTGATTTTTACTCATCTGTTTATTTTCTTAATTTCATATTACTAAATAATATATTGTATAGGTCACATATTTAAGAAATAAATAAAGTAAAAATTAAAAAATATACCAAATAAAGGCACTTCAAGAGATAGTTACTCTGTACTAGTTTTGACTTACATTACTTGATCCTTTCATAAATAATATGTTGAAGTGCCTTATGTACCTGAACCTATCTAAGCTACCTCTATTGTAGACGACTCTAAATTCATCTCAGTGGTAAAATTCTGGGTATGTGTTATAACATCACAGTTTTCGTCCGGCAATGTAGAATCACGTGTTTCTGAAGTGGCCTCAGAGAAAATGTCGCTACTCTCAATGGTGGACATAACAGGAGAGCTCTTTTTTGAAGCAATCTCTTCCGAAGAATCAAAAAGTTCGGACTTGTCTTCAGTGACTTTCATAATTTCTTTGACTTCCTTACCCCTTCCCACTGTCCAAAATTCATATAAATCAGGACTGTAGCCCATTACCCCTAGGTGAGACTTTCGGAAGTTCTTCTCAATGAATTCGCTTTCTTCTGGCAAGACAGTCCTAAATTTATTTATTTTTGTTTTGTTATTAGTTTCTCCATATTTCTCTTTTTCTTTACCTTTTTAATGTGTCAATTCTTTGCCCATGGCGTGCTGGGTCTCCACTGTAAATTACGAATTCATCATCATCAGCGGTATACATACTTATAGTAAATATACCTTTTCAACCCTTCTTCATCGTATCTGAATATGCATTTAACTTCTGGCACGTAAAACCCATCAATAGTGTCGTAACACCCATCAGGGATCTCCACAGTTGGCTGGCGATTTGTAAGAATTTCCTCACCAGGTCCCTGAAAGCTTGTGTTGAGTTCCACTTGAAACCTAACCAATGAGGAATGAAGGTAATCCTTAAGTTTGTAAAGTCCACGATTAATACCGCCTGTCTGGAAACTGGCAATAATTCCACGGATGGGTGACTTCCAGGCCATCGTGAAAGACAAACTTTTTATGCATTAATCTGCCATGCCTCCATATGCCTCTTAACTTGTGCCCGGTTGGGTACGTCATTATACCTTTCCCATGGAACTGGCCGTCATTGAAGTAGCCTTCGTACGTGGCTCCTGCATGTGAAGAATGGCAATACAGTGAGTGTCACAGAAAGTAAAACCACGCACCGTGTGGAAAGGTGTATTTTCCAAATCCTGCAAACCCTAACGAATCCCAGCTTCCTTGGTAGGAGCTTCCTGTTATGAAGTTTTCGATAGGCTTCTCTAATGCAGTTCTACCAGGGTGGTCGCCTGAAACAAATTGATGTTAAAGCCTAACTTTTGTGTTGGATTATCGGTACACACGTTGAGGGCATCCCTGCAGGTTAATTATAGACTTCTGTCGGGCAAGAGGGCAGACAATTCCAGCTTTATCCCATTCTGGGGTGAGTGTCCTTCGTACGCTGTCTTTCATGGATTTGTATCTTTTGATATGGGTGGGTGAGATTATAAATTGCTGTAGGAGATTCTGACAGCGTCTGATAGGCGTGTGAGTATGTCACAGGTAAGGGACACGCACAGATTAGGTGACAAGATGAGGTAAAAATATTATGTTTCTTTTAAGAAAAGTTCTTTCAAGATGTCCATTGTCTTGGGTTGATGACATTTGAAGCCGGAAACGCTTTCATACCAAAGTAAAATTAAAGTAATTTAGAAATGTTTTTCATGCAAACCGCGCTATGCAAAAACTCTTCTTCTCTGGCAGGCCAATATCCAACGTTGCCAAATGTGACGTAACTTATGAAAATAAAGAAATAACTAAACGGATATGACCTGACCTGACTTTTTTATATCGTGGATGTGGAATGCTTTACTCCAAGTTGTTGATATTCCGATAGTGCGTTGATCTGGGAAAAAGGAAAATTTCTTTTAGTGCGAACTGCGATATGCAAAAACTCTTCTTCTCCGTCAAGTCACTATACAACGTTGTCAAATGTGACCAAAATTATGAAAATAAGGAAATAACTAAACTGACATAACATTTGGGATTATAAATTGCTGTAGGAGATTCTGACAGTCTCTGATAGGCGTGTAAGTATATCACAGATTAGGTGACAAGTCCGATGGTGTGTTGACCTGGAAAACAGAAAAGTTTCTTTTAATACTAACTGCGATATGCAAAAACTCTTCTTTTCCCGCAGGCTAATAGACAACGTTGCCAAATGTAAAGTAAATTGTAAAAATAAAGAATTAATAAACTGACATGACCTGACTTAACTTTTTTTATAGAGGGTATGTGGAATACCCTACGCTCTGCTCCGGGTGGTTGATAGTCCGATAGTGAGTTGACCTAGGAAAAGTGAAAATGTCTTTTAATGCGAACTGCGATATGCAAAACCTCTTCTTCTCAGTCAAGTCAATATACAACGTTGCCAAATCCGACCAAAATTATGAAAATAAAGAAATAACTAAACTGATATAACATTTGGTAGGAATATAAATTGTTGTAGGAGATTCTGATAGTGTGTGATAGGCGTGTAAGCATGTCACAAATAAGGGACATGTTACAGATTAGGTGACAAGTTGAGGCAAATATATGCAAAAATTATATGTTGGCTTTCAAGGAAAGTCAAGACGTCCATTGTCTTGGGTCGATGACATTTGAGGCCGGGAACGCTTTATGTTAAAGTAAAATTAAAGTAATTTAAACTTTTTTTCATGCAAACTGCGCTATGCAAAAACTCTTCTTCTCTGGCAGGCCAATATCCAACGTTGCCAAATGTGACGTAACTTATGATAATAAAGAAATAACTAAACTGATATGACCTGACCTGACTGTTTTATATAGTAGATGTGGAATGCTTTACTCTAGGTCGTTGATAGTCCGATGGTGCGTTGACCTGGAAAACAAAGTCTCTTTTAATGCAAACTGCGATAAGCAAAAACTCTTCTTTTCCGGCAGGCTAATATACAACGTTGCCAAATGTGACGTAACTTATGATAATAAAGAAATAACTAAACTGATATGACCTGACCTGACTTTTTTATATAGTAGATGTGGAATGCTTTACTCTAGGTCGTTGATAGTCCGATGGTGCGTTGACCTGGAAAACAAAGTCTCTTTTAATGCAAACTGCGATAAGCAAAAACTCTTCTTTTCCGGCAGGCTAATATACAACGTTGCCAAATGTGACGTAACTTATGATAATAAAGAAATAACTAAACTGATATGACCTGACCTGACTTTTTTATATAGTAGATGTGGAATGCTTTACTCTAGGTGTTCATAGTCCGATGGTGCGTTGACCTGGAAAACAAAGTCTCTTTAAATGCAAACTGCGATAAGCAAAAACTCTTCTTTTCCGGCAAGCTAATATACAACGTTGCCAAATGTGACGTAACTTATGATAATAAAGAAATAACTATACTGATATGACCTGACCTGACTTTTTTATATAGTAGATGTGGAATGCTTTACTCTAGGTCGTTGATAGTCCGATGATGCGTTGACCTGGAAAACAAAGTCTCTTTTAATGCAAACTGCGATAAGCAAAAACTCTTCTTTTCCGGCAAGCTAATATACAACGTTGCCAAATGTGACGTAACTTACGATAATAAAGAAATAACTAAACTGATATGACCTGACCTGACCTTTTTATATAGTAGATGTGGAATGCTTTACTCTAGGTCGTTGATAGTCCGATGATGCGTTGACCTGGAAAACAAAGTCTCTTTTAATGCAAACTGCGATAAGCAAAAACTCTTCTTTTCCGGCAAGCTAATATACAACGTTGCCAAATGTGACGTAACTTACGATAATAAAGAAATAACTAAACTGATATGACCTGACCTGACTTTTTTATATAGTAGATGTGGAATGCTTTACTCTAGGTCGTTGATAGTCCGATGGTGCGTTGACCTGGAAAACAAAGTCTCTTTTAATGCAAACTGCGATAAGCAAAAACTCTTCTTTTCCGGCAGGCTAATATACAACGTTGCCAAATGTGACGTAACTTATGATAATAAAGAAATAACTAAACTGATATGACCTGACCTGACCTTTTTATATAGTAGATGTGGAATGCTTTACTCTAGGTCGTTGATAGTCCGATGATGCGTTGACCTGGAAAACAAAGTCTCTTTTAATGCAAACTGCGATAAGCAAAAACTCTTCTTTTCCGGCAGGCTAATATACAACGTTGCCAAATGTGACGTAACTTATGATAATAAAGAAATAACTAAACTGATATGACCTGACCTGACTTTTTTATATAGTAGATGTGGAATGCTTTACTCTAGGTCGTTGATAGTCCGATGGTGCGTTGACCTGGAAAACAAAGTCTCTTTTAATGCAAACTGCGATAAGCAAAAACTCTTCTTTTCCGGCAGGCTAATATACAACGTTGCCAAATGTAAAGTAAATTGTAAAAATAAAGAAATAATAAACTGACATGACCTGACTTGACTTTTTTTATATAGTTTATGTAGAATACCCTACGCTCTGCTCCAGGTTGTTGATAGTCCGATAGAGGTGAGTTGACCAGGGAAAAAAATATTTTTTTTTTCAATGCGAACTGCGATATGCAAAAACTCTTCTTCACCGTCAAGTCGATATACAACGGGGCCAAATGTGTCCAAAATTATGAAAATAAAAGAATAACTAAACTGACTTTTTTATATGGTGGATTTGGAATACCCAACGCATTGCTCCAAATAGTCCGATGGTGAGTTAACTTGGAAGGAAGCAAATTTTTTTTAATGCAAACTGCGATTTGCAAAAACTCTTCTTCTCCAGAAGACCGATATACAACTTTGCCAATTATAAACAAAATAAGAAAATAACTAAACTGACTTGACCTGACCTGACTTTTGTATATAGTGGACGTGGAATGCTTTAGTCCAGGTCGTTGATAGACCGATGGTGCGTTGACCTGGAAAACAGAGGTTTCTTCTAATGCAAACTGCGATATGTAAAAACGATCCTTCTCCGGCAGGCTAATATACAACATTGCCAAATGTAAAGTAAATTATGAAAATGAAAATAAACTGACATGACCCCTGACTTGACTTTTTTTATATAGTGGATGTGGAATACCCTACGCTCTGCTCCAGGTGGTTGATAGTCCGATAGTGAGTTGACCTGGAAAAAAGCAAAATTTCTTTTAATGCGAACTGCGCTATGCAAAAGCTCTTCTTCTTCGTCAAGTCGATATACAATGTTACCAAATGTGACCAAAATTATGAAAATAAAGAAATAACTAATCTGACATAACATTTGGGATTATAAATTGCTGTAGGAGACTCTGACAGTGTCTGATAGGCGTGTAAGTATGTCACAGGTAAGGGACAAGTCAAAGATTAGGTGACAAGTGCGTTGACCTGGAAAACAGAGAAATTTCTTTTAATGCAAACTACGATATGCAAAAAATCTTTTTTTCCGGCAGGTTAATATACAACGTTGTCAAATGTAAAGTAAAAGGTTCGTTCATAATAGTTTAGGTAAAATGGAAGTGAAACGTGGATGTGCAAAGCTAAACTGCACATTTCAGGCTTTACTTGCTGAATTTTCCACCCATTAGCCTCAAAAATTAGTTTGTATCAGAGTTGAAGTAAAATAGCAGCTACTAAAACTTTCGAACTTTCGCCTAACAGAATCATAACTTCCTTTTCTTCTCAGAATTGAATTAAGCTAGTAACTGCTGAAACTTCCACCCAACAAACTCAAACTCCCCTTTCTTCTTTCAGAATTAAACCCGGATAGTATTGCTAAATTCAGATATTAGCTGCTTCAAATTCTAGCCAGCAGAGACCAACTATCGAGGAGTAACTGCTGGACTACTAATGACGATAAAGACTGCTGAGAATTTCACCCAACATACACAAAATTTCTTTTTCACTCAGAATTAAACGAAAATAGTAACAGCCATCGTGCTCAAATCAGATACTAACTGTTGAAACTTTCACCCAACAGATTCAAATTTTCTGTTTTCTCAAAATTGAACTTGAAAAGATAGTAACTGCGGAAATTTCTACCTAACAGACTTCCTTTGTTCTTCAGAATTGAACTTAGAGAATCTCTGGTATACAACTAAATTCAAATTAAAACTTAAAATTTTCCACAGACTTAGACTTTGTTTTTAGAAGGGAAATAAGGTAGTTCCTGCTGATACTTCCGCCTATCAGAATCAAACTGCTTTTTTCTACAGAATTGAATCCAGAGAATAACTGCTAAACCACCAACATCAGATAGCAATTATTACCTAAAATTCTATACCACTGATACTTTCGTCTAACCGAATTAAATTTTCTTTTTTCCTCAGAATTGGACCCAGCTAGTGACTGCTAAAATCTAACAGACAGAAACTTCTCTTGAATTTTGTTACATTCAATTCAATTCCTTTGAATTGAATGTAATTGCCGAGCTGCTGAATTCATAGCAAAAACTGCATAAAACTTCACCCAAGAGTGACAATTGGTTTTTTGCAAGGTTGAACTCAGTTAGGAAATTTTTAAACTTGAACAGACTTAAACTTTTTTTTTCTTAGTTGGACTCATGTGGTAATTGCTGAAACTTACTCTCAACAAACACAAAATTCCTTTTTTTTTCTCAGAATTAAATCTAGAGTGTAACTGATAAACTGAACTAATAACTCCGTAAAATTCCACCAAACAAAGACAAACTCTCTTTTTTTTGCATGACGGAACTCCGATAATTTGAGTTTTATTTCCTCACATAAGTTTGATTTATCATCAGATCTGAGATCGTTACAGTTGGAACTTGTATTTGAAGACAAATTCAGCGCAGGAAAAGCCGTGTGATGTTATGAAGAATTTCGACTAATGCTGCCACCTGTGAGTCGGTGGGTGAAGTCTCAGCGCTGCCACCTGTGAGTCGGTGACGGAACATGTGCCAGTATTGCCGAGAATGGTACTAGGGAGTGATGTGTGTGAAATGATTCCGTGGTGCAGTGAATGAAGAGAACGTTTGCTGGATGCTGCGTGGGGTGGGTGTGAAAGAGATGCTGCTCTGGTAGTCTCGTGTCTTTTTGCTCGATGTTGTTCTTGTCGAGTGTCATCAATGATGGTGTGGTTCCCATGGATGGGAAATGTATTCCCAGAAAAGATTATTGTTACTCAGAGAAACACCATTGGCGCGATCTGAGATAGTTGTAGCCTATGTTGGCGTTTCGTCCCGAGGTCTACCTTGGACTCGACAGTAAAGCGTGGTAGACCCCTGCCTTATACGCCGGGGCGAGAGTTCATAATTGGAACCTGTATTTGAAAACAAAATAGGCGCAGAAAAGGCGGTGTGATGTTATGAAGAATTTCGACTAATGCTACCATCTGTTAGTCGGTGGGTGAAGTCTTGGAGCTGCCACCTGTGAGTTAGTAGTTAAAGTTCCGCCACAACTCTCAGTCTACAATTGTTTATTATTATTTCTCAGGCAAAATTTCCAATAATTTTCTCTTTAAATCTATTTTTTCTATAAACGCATTAAAAATTCTACTTTTAACATGCTAATCAACTACTAAAAGAGCGTTTCAAAGCATTAGTGTTAGACTCATGCGCATTTGCAGAACTTGCTTCGCTCTTCATGCAAGTTTTCACATGCGTGCCCTAAAATGGCACTTTTAACATAACAAATAGGTATTATAGACTATTTACTACTATTTAACCCATTTCTTACTTCACACCAATTTCCCTCTGAAAAAGCCGTCAAGCATGTCCTCAGGTGAAGACTGATAATTTATTGCGCCCTACGCTGTAATTCACCTTTTCGCTTAGTTTAGTACCTTTTTTAAAAACCCTGAGATACTGTACCATGCTCTATCTCTCCCTCTCTCTCTCTTTCACTCATTCTTCAGAAGAAATTGCTCCACATTTTTTCAGACAAGATTTGGCCCTTTTAACAATTTCGCACAAATTTCGTACTTAATCATTGATTACCAATTCTTGTTGCATTATTGAGTAAACGAGTTATTTGGATAAAGTGCATCTAAAGCGAAGCCCTTCAGCTTGAGTCTTAGGTTTTTGGCTTACACCAGCATGTTACTAAATTACTGGGGACTGAATGATATGAAGGGTCAACTTTCTGTGGTCTTGAAACGTGGAGACCGTTATTTTGCCTTCTTGAATCGCAAAATCTATAATGGTGTTTCATTATACCATGAATCTTTTATAGCTTTCGGTGAACACTGGAATCTTATAACACTTGAGGCCTTAACAAGAACTTGATTCGAAAAACTAACCAGTTAAAACTTGAACTTTTATTTACCTTACATGTTTGTCGATTCTTTATAGATTTCTAGGCAACATCCTTGTTAAAAGACCATCTTAAGCTAAAACACTGGACAGTTTTATTTAATACCATTAGCACTCATTGATTCCCTTAACGGTTTCTCTAACAGTCTATAGGTAGCAGAAAGGTACCATCGTAAAACGATAGGGATCGAAGTTAATGCCCGATGGCGAGCTATGATAATTCCAAATAACCCTCTTAGCTGGGTCACCTAAATAAGCACCCAGATGGAAGTCTTTTTGGGCGTACGCGCTCATATTTGGAGGTCCTTAAAGTAACTTTATATTAACACTATTTAACTCGTCGTGCCAAAGTATCCTTCGATCGAATTTCTGATAGGACGGACCCCCGGCAGCGGCAGATAGTAACTCAAGATGATCATCGAACATTAAAGGTTCGAGGAACATCCGAAAAATTCACTTTATGCCTCTTTAGGTTTTGTTTACGTCTCGAGCGTGACATCACAATCAGAAACCGCTAAACGAAGTGTCGACAATTCGATACTTTTTTTCTAACCCTTCTCCAGTAGCTTTATGGCCTGGCTGTAGAAATTCCGATTGATCTATGATGGTTGGGTCTCGATTGGATTGAACAACTGGCGACAGGGTTTAAAATTACGACCTGCAATTTCTCTAATTTTACGGGCCAATTGGGACGAAATGATGGCGAAATTAGGCAATTTAAGTCAACCATTATCGATTTTTATGAGTCTCGTAGCAAATAAATCTCGTCCCAATTCAAAGGTAACAAAATATTTGCGCCAAAGTATTTAACACCTTATCGATAATATCTGTGAAAAGCCTCATCTGAAGTAGGTTTTTACCTGCTCTCGTTATGAAGTGTCTCCCTACTGAGAAGCTCTAAATGTCAAGTCTTGTTGATGAGGATGTGAACCATACTACAAGGGGTGTCAAGCCTTTCTGCGACTAAATTACATAAAAATTGCCGAAGAAAAACTTCGGGAATAACCCTCTTGGAGCGGCATGAAATGACTACCCTCCCTAATGACATGTCAAAATACTAATAATTCTTTGTCTACTGATTGTCGGCGGGACCGTAAAACTAGACCAGAGTTATTATTTTCAAATTTTCGCATTGTCACTGTCCAGTTATAAAATTACAAGCCTGTTAAGGAACGAGGGTTGAACTTGATTGATTTTTGCTTAAACAATACCGCAATTTGGATTGGTCATACCTGATGCAAAACTAGCATTTTATGTAGCACAAGATCAAAATCCCGGCAGTAGTCAACTGTTCTAACATATGGGTTTGGTTTATTATCCTGTCATTGGGATCATGTTTAGTTATTTGAAAAAACGATTACGTATAACGTTAAGTGCAGACCAGTTGACGATGGAAGTTTATTCCTCCACCTCCTGGTTCACTGTTAATAATGGGCCGAAAATCTTATTTTCGGTTCCGGTGAACGATTCGCACGCTTACCAACTGTTTGCGCGGAAGTGTGCACCCGCCACGTGCCTGAATCCTACAATTTCGAAGTGGTAGGGAAGTAGCAAGGTGCATTTGGTTGCCTGAAGTTACAAACTTCTCTGAGTGGAAAATTTACCACAAACCTTGTTTTATGTTTTCCTAGCTTGACTATCTCTATATTGATGAAAAAAGAATTTTCATGATCCCGCCTTCTCTAAGGAAAAAATCTTTTGTTGTAAGTCTGAAACAAAAAAGCAGCATTAAAATCCCCATTTCAGAGTGCAGTAGCTTTTCAAGAAGTGATAAGTGTTGTTCTTAAGTAGGTCTTCCAGCATGCTTCTTCAGTTGGTTGGTCTTCTTCTGTTGTGTTGTGCCAGTTTTTCGTAATTTCTTTTTCAGGTTCTACCTAAGCTCATTAATCTTGCAATACTTAGTTAGTCCTGAAAAGACAGAAATAATTGAAGATTGCTAGCGAGATGCTCAACGAGAACTCAACTCAAATAACGGAAAATCCTCAGTAATTTTTATACTCGATTTAAGTCGCTTTTTTTTTACAAGAAAAGTCCAAACTGAACTCAGGGTAAGGGGGGTCATACCTGTTCTTCCATGTCTTTTCGATTTTACATTGTCTTGAGCCAATCTTGTCGTGAGCGTTCAATCATTTCCAGCCAAATTAAGGATCGCTAAGAATTTCTAGTCTCTGCCTAACTCGCTTTTGATCAGAAAAGTCTAAAGCCAGGTTAAAGAATTTCCACTAATTTTTTTTTGTGTTTTTTAACGAAACACATTTGCTTTCTTCCATGATACGTAGTCACTAGTAGTTGAAATGCCCTGAGCCAATTCAAAATCCTACACATTTCTAGCTTCTATATAACTTTCTTTTTCCGCACCCAATAGAGAATACTCACACATTTCTAGCCTCCATTTAACTGGCATTTTGATAAGAAAATTCTAAGCTCAGTTTAAAGAGTTTCCATTTAATTTCACAGAACCTTAATAGAATACTCGTTTTTTTCAAAGTTTTTTTTTTCATCGACGTCCTGAATGCCCTGAGCCATATAAAAAATTCTCAGCCATATTTAGCCTCAATTTCAGTTGCTTTTTTATAAGGAGGATTTCAACTTGTTGAACTGAGTTTTCACCAACTAATTTAATGGAATCTTAGTAGATTCTTTGCTTTTTTTATAACCAAAGTCTGAACTCACGTTAAAGATATTCCCACTAATTAATTTAACCTAATGGAATGTTTGGACATTACTCGCCATCTTCCATTATATTACATTTTGCACCGCCCCCCATTGGTAGCTGAAATGCCCTGAGCCAAATTGAAAATCCGCAGGCATTTCTAGTCTCTAACTAAATCGCATTTTCCAGCCAAATAGAGAATACTCAAAGAATTTCTAGATTCTATCTAACTCGATTTTTGAAAAGAAAAGGCTCAGGTTAAAAATTTTCCACAAATTAATTTAACGAAAATTTTGAAAATTGTATTCTTCCATGTCTTTACATAGCCTTGAACGAAGACAAGGGTATTCTCATTTCACCAGCAGATAAAGGAAACGCAACAGTAGTTAGGTCAACATCGGATTACGAAGGAAAAATCAGGATCCTGTTAGATCCCGCCACCTACCGGAAGCTAACTCGTGATCCAACCGCCCGGACTCTGAGGGCCTCCAACAATTTAATCAAGGGCGTGGCATCGAATGAATAACTAATCATAAAAGATCAGATGCCTTGCCACCAAGGCTGTACGGTTTGCCATCCACAAACCGGATGTGCCACTGAAACCTAACGTGAGCACCATAAGAAGCACACCCTACAAAATCGCGAAACTGCTGCAATCTAAAATAGGAAATACTGAGAGCTTTATAAAAGATTTATAAACTTTATAAAAGTCTCCATTCATTTCATCGAAAAACTGTATTCTTTGGCTCTTTCTCCAGGAGAAATTCTCGTTAGCTTCGATGTTGCTTCGCCCTTTACGACGGTACCCATTAAGGAAGCCATTGAACATAGTAAAGAGGAATTTCCAAGTTCTTGTTGGAAGTTGTTAACTTAACAAGATGTTGTTAAGTTGTTCCAACACTGCCTAACCACTAGATATTTTCAATGGAAGGAAGATTTCTAACAAACTGATGGTGTAGCTATGGGCACCCCCCTTAGTCCAGTAATAGCCAACTATTTAATGGAAATTTTCGAGGCCAAGGCGTTGGCAACGGCAATTAAGACGCCAAAGTGCTAGATCCAATACGTGAACGACACCTTTGTTATTTGGAGCCATGGCGAGGGCAAACTTCAAAACTTCCTCTTACACCTCAACTTTATCAACCCAAAAATTTAGTTCACTATGGAAATAGAAAAGGAAGGACGTCTATCGTTTTTGGATGTTTTGGTATCAAGAGGCCGAATGGGAAGCTTGCGCACACCGTTTATAGAAAAACCATCACACAGTAACCGAGACCTCAATAACGGATCAAATCATCATTCCAGACAGAAAAAGGGAGCCATAAAGACTCTCTCTGTGAGAGCCAAGAGAGTTTGTGAGCTGGCTGAATTGGAACGGGAAATGAAGCATCTGGAAAGAGCCTTTCGTTGAAATGGGCACAGCAAGCACGAGTTCCATCCAAGGAATGTAGAACGCCGGGAAGAAATAATGGGAGATCTCAAGAAGATCAGGAGATTTAAGAGAAGAAGATTCAGGATTTTTTTACCTTCTTTCATATCGATTACATTTTCATTGCTTTCCATCGCAGTCGAAAGCTCTGGGCCAAATGGAGAATACGCAGACATGTTTAGCTACAATCTAATTCGCTTTATCATAAGCAAATTTTAGAGAATACTCGTTTACTTCTTTTTGTTTATATTTCTCAGCGTCTTCATTGGTATCTTAAATGCCTTTTGACAAAAAAAAAATTCTCAGCCAGTTCCAGCCCAGCTTTTTCTTGGCGAAAATTTCAAACTGGAACAACTAACCTTCTTAACGCCATGGATGAGGTATCTAACATGGTGGGGTAGTTTTCAGAAATTACAACTTGATATAAGTTTTCGTCTTCCCCAATAGCTTGAACTATCTTTTTTGCACTCTTAGCCTTTGTGAAAATTTTGACAGATTTCTTAACCTCCTTAATGCTGACCAACTGCGCATTCTTTTTTTTGTAATAACAGTGCACTTGCACTTTCAAAACTCCTTTTGACTCTGATGTGGAGCTACCATTCAAGGAATCATTGGATGCGCCACCTGCTTACGATATCAACCAATGTACCTTTGAAAATCTTGGAGGAAAAAAAAACTATAGTATTACAAAAATGTTTAGGCTGAAACTAATGATTTTTTATGCTGGCAGATAAGTTTGGAATTTATTTGACTGGGAGGGGGGCACCCAAGAGCCCCCTTCCTTAGTCGAAGGAGGGGGCCTTGGCTCAATTTACTCAATCTAACTGGTTTTTTTCTCACAAAGTGTGAGCTCTGGTTAAAAAGCTTACCACTAAATAAGTAAAGAAAAATTTTGGAAATGTTACATTTCTCCCAGGTCGCTTACATTTTTTATCACATTCATTCGTAGCTGAAGCCTTCAGCCAAGTGAAGAATCTTCAGGTATTTCTAGCCTCTATCCAACTTGCCAACTCGCCATTCTTCAAGTTCCTTAATCTCTACTTCTACATTTTTTCAATTTATTTTCTAGCCAAAGTAGGAAATGAGGAAATGTTGTTATCACCTTGTATAGCAGGTTGTATTCAAAATACAAACTTTATAAATTGCTTTCTTGCAGCTCTTGTAACGAGACAAACAGTGAAAAAACTGAAAATACTGAAGAAAAGAAATTGTCATCTTGTTACAAAGTTTTACCTCATAATATGCTTCTTCTATACTACAGTTTCATAATTTCCCTAAAAATTCAGAGTGGATATTACGATGTTGAATGCCTACCGGTATTTGAGAGAATACCGACTCATATGCCCGGAAACTCTGTTATATTCGAATTTACAACTCAGTTTACATAATGAAGTCAACACATATTTTTGCAAACTCACTGCAAAATTTGCTACCCAAAACGATGTGTGCGTTCTCATCGTCAAACTCTCTTCGACCACCACACACATAATGAGAGGCTAAACACCCCTTAGAATGTGTGTGTGAATGAAAGAGGAATTATTTTAGAAAATCGCCTCTATACATCGTCCTGTGGGGTGGATAGTTTGAAGAATAGAAAACGATTAAGTCAAGAGGTAAACACAATGGGACGCATTGATGGGGTAGTTTTCTCTCTAAGGTCGGGGTAATTAAATTTTATATCTTGGAGGAAATTGATCTATTTTGTCAATAGGCGACGGCCTGAGGATTAATCGATTTTGAATAAGGGTTATGGCACTAAATTACAGGAGATATACAGGGCGACACTACACCAAGATGGTTAAAGGGTTCTAGCTTTTTGTGCCCAAAATGAAATTCTTTTTGTATAAGTAATAATGAAAGTCATCTTAATTACAGATTAAAATTTTAGTAACAATACTCAAAAAGAAAGTTTAGGACTCTTTTTCACCATTAATTACGATAATTTTTCCTTCAAACACTTTCCATTCAAAACCTTTATCCATCCAAATAAACTTTCCATAAAATCGTACCGTCCTGGTATTTCGTTAAACGTTTATTCCCTAAAATATCATTATAATAAACTCGCAAAGGGTGGTCCCTAATACCACCCGTGGTAATAAAACTAATTCCCTTAATATCAACCGTAATATATCCTACTCTCTCACCTATCAGGGGGATGTATTATAATTTGTGGTCACCAGCGGCGAAACCCACCCTTTAGTTTTTGTTTTGTGGTCGCTGAAAATTCGCCCGATTTCCGAAATGACAAGTGTAAAAATGAAAGCCCTTTGTAATGCTAAAAGGTGCAAAAGTGTTGTTAATTACCCTGTACGGGGATGATCGAGTCAAAGAGGTCGAAGCTGTGCTGCTGCTATCCTCTGTCAAGACACACTAAAAAGAGCTTTAGAGGCAACATTTCAAGTTTTATTATTCTCGTATATATTATATATCCGAACGAAGAGAGGATATATATAAAGCCGAGTGTCTGAAGCGATTTTGGTTGTATATATTTGGTATTTTTTTCATTTCGACGCTTACAAATTTAATTTGATCAAATAATTTGATAATTGTCAAAAATGTGATTTTTTAAATACCCAAATTTACGATGTCCTAGCGCAGATCTGAGGCTATATAAGGTACAGGACTCCCCATGAGTAGATTTCCCTGTATGGGTAGATGATAAATTTTGAAGTCTAATTTCGATAAGTAAAATAAGAAAATCTATAAAAGTTTGCAAATTTGGGACGGTTTTTTTTTTAATTTTTTTTGCCATGGTCAATTTCAAGGCCTTCTGGACCCCCTTACTTAGACGACTGCCCAATAAGGAAGGTAACAGGGGAAAGGGAATGTCCTTGGGCACTTTTAATCTTATCCCGCCAAAGGTGTCACTTTAATATATGGTGGTTAAAAAAATTTCCAAAGACAGTTAAGAAAAAGTGTTCAAAATAGTAAGGTAATTTTTTGCGATTTTTACCAAAACTATGGAGCGGTTCAGCTTCGTATGTATATGGGTAACTAGAAGTACTATATATAGATAACTAGAAAACGTGGAAAAAAAAATTAGTTGTTAGTTTTGGTCTAGCTCTTATACGGGGGGCGCCTCAAAAGTTTTTCTGTGCGACATTTTTTGTCAATTTGGGTGTACTTTTCTCACATTTCACCCTGTAGATTCAACATTTTTGCAGCAAAAAAATCTGAAATAATTCGGGAAGGTAACACACACATGGGCCTTTCATAGAGCGAAAAAGCAAGGACCCATCTTTGAATTTAAAATTTTGACGAATCTATACCAGGGGATACCTTGGAATGTAGAAAACGTAGAAGTTGCCTTTAAAAAATGTTTATTCACTAGTAATGTGTAAAAAAATAAAACAAAATTTCTACATTTTAAACTTAAAATTTATCAAAATTTTTTTAATTTTTTTCCATGTTTGACTTTTATGGATCTTTTACCTTCCTTGTAAATGTTCCACCATCCTCTCACTGAAGTTTGCAAAGAATTAAAAAAAAAACCTTAAAGAGATAATAAAAGTAAATGACACTTTTAGCCTTTTTTTAGTATAATGAACGTGTTATTTTCCTATTTCAAAATGTAATATTCAAAAACTGTTAAAAAATATAAACAAATTTTATTTAAAAAAAGACAGGGTTATCGCAACAAACAAGGAATAAAAAAATTAAAAAAAAGACAATTGAGAAGCAAGCATTTAGGATCATTAAAAATAGAAAGAAAATAGAATTAGTGACTCCAATAAGCCTAAAAAATATATCAAGAAAAAGAAAAAAAAATACTATATATTAAGTATAAATAAAAGTATTAAATGTTAAAACACTGTATCAAGTAACTCTATCGAGTTTACAATGCGATTTTCCCACAGCTTAAAGAGAGCTTAAAAGTGTAAAATACGAATTGGGGCCAATCAGAACGGCGCACCGTAGCCAAGATCTGGTTTGGTCTCGCGACCAAATTCGAACTTGTCTTTTCCTCTCCTGTCAGGGAGTAACTTTATCGAGTTCAAAGTGGCACCTAAAAAATAGCGGCGATATCCTCTATAACTGACGTCACCTGAGTTCTCACGTCAAATATGTCCTCTATTTTTATATGTCCCATGTCACTGTAAGTTCAGAAAGCTATAGCCGCACGATCCAACTGAAATAAACTTGTCTCATCCACTTCTAACCTGAACAGAAATTAGAGAAATTTTTAGAAGAAAATTTAATGGAGTTTTAGTGGTTTTTTGTTCTCATCCGTGACGTTTACTCCTTTACATTTTTTATGGCCCTCAATAATAGTTAAAGAGTTAAATAGGGCCGCTCAGGCCTTCTTATCCCCAACCTAACTCTCTGTATGATAAGAAAGGTCTGATTTTCAGGTTAAAGAGTTTTTCACTAATTAACTTTATAGACATTTTGGAGATCTCTCGTTTACTTATTTTTGTTTATATTTCTCAGTGACTTCGTTGGTACCATAAAAGCTTTGGGCCAAAAGAAAATCTGAGCCAGTTTCAGCCTCAGTCTAACTCTCTTTTCAATAAGATATCTGAACTCAAGTTAAAGATATTTCCAATAAAAAGCTTAAGAGAAATTTGGGACATTACTCGCCATTTTCCATCATTTTATTTTTTGTATTGCCCTAAGGGCGACTTTTACAAGTTCAAGTAAAACTTAGTTTGAAATTAAAACCCCAGATATGACCTACTTTGCATTGTTTATCTGTCAGGTAAACAATGCAATGTACGTCATGTCTGGTGTTTTAACTTCAAACTGAAGTTTTACTGATAGTTGAAAAAGTCCTCCTAAGTGATAGCTGAAATTCCCCGAGCCCAATTACGATCCTCAGGCATTTCAAATTTGTATTTAAATCGCATTTTCCTGGCCAAATAGAGAAAACTTAGGCATTTCTGGAACCCATCTAACTCAATTTTTGATAAGAAAGCTCCCACAAGATTTCTACCAAATACTTTAATAGAAATTTAGTAGATTCTCCTTCTTTCACGTCGATTGCATTTTTTATTGCCCTCAATAGCATCTAAAAAGCTCTCAGCCAAATTTTAGCCATTTTTAGCTCCTCGAGTCTAACTCGCTTTTTCATTAAAAAAAATCTGAACTCATGTTAGAGAGTTTTCAGTAATTAATTTAACGGAAATTTAAAAAAAAAAATTGTTCATTGCAAAAATGCCCTAGGCCTTATGGAAAACTCTTGTCCCATTTATAGCTTCAATTTCAGTTGTTTTTTATATTAAAGGTTTCAAATCAGATTAAATAGTTTTCCACACATTAATTAATTAATGAATTTTTAGTAGATTATTTGCCTTCTTCTATGTAGATAAAATTTTTTATTCCATCATTGGTAGCTAAAAGCCCTGAACCAAATGGAGAATCGTCAGTCAACTCAGGCTAAAGAGTTTCCATTAACAAATTGACGCATATTTGAAAAATTATTGATTTTCTCCCATATCGTTTACATTTTTAACGCATCTACTTGTAACGCCTTGAGCCAAATGGAGAATCCTCAGGCATTTCCACTCTCTATGTAGAATTGCATTTTCCGAGTGAAATAGAGAAAATTAGTAATATACATAAGTAACTAGTTGTTGATAAGAAATTTCTAAAACTTTTTTTTTAACTGCCTCAAAGCGAGGATGGCCAATCTCGAGAGTACTCGAGACCTCACCTTGGACTTCATTCGTCACTTCGTTCCGGAATAATAAGAAAAGTCTATTATTTTCTGATTCTCGACTGTTACCCTCCAGCGAAGCTAGAAGCAACTTTAGTTTCCAAAGCTACAATATGTACAAGGATGGAAAAAATGAAAGTAACTAGAGACTAACAATAAAAACGATTGTTCTAAAAGTACTTTTTATTGTAGTCGGTTCATTATATAATTTATTTGCTATTATAGTATAAAGAACGATAAAAATAGACTATGAAGCTTAATTCAACCAATAGGAGACTAAGAAAATAACAAAAATTAACACTTCCTAAGTTTGCACTGTTGTACGAAAAGCTAATTACGCATCGAGCGCGTGTCTGTCTGCATGTCAGCGTAGCCAGCACGAGAACCCAAATTTCAGAACCAAATTGATGGAAAGCCGGACTTTAACTATCTCCCACCTAGCACTCAGAACCCCCTTTCAATTTCACCAGTATAATTATTCAAAATTAAGTAAATTACAGAGGGCCCTCGATAATCCTGGTAAATCACCAACGAAATTCAAATGAGACTGGTCTTTGGAGTAATTATATGGGGAGCGAAATGAACCGTTACCATGGTGGATTCTTCGAGATGCAATTTGGCTTTCTTTTTAGATAATTAAAATCTGATTGATTCTCTTAATTATAGCCTCGTTCTTAATACGAATCATAATCCACCCTGCATCAAATTCGGTTCATCCCCTTAAATACTTCCTTGTAAAAATTTCTAATTTTTTACAGGGAGTTAAAAACGTACGGCCCACTGGAAGGGTTTGGGAGGTTTTAGACGTCCAACCCTTGATAGAGCATTCTATCATGTCTTTCGGGGGCGAACGTTAATTATAGGGAGCAAAAAATGCAGTTTCGCTAAAAAATGCAGATATCTTTTTTGTTTCAAAATTTCGATATTGATGGGTTAATTGAGACATCGGCGTTTTTGGAGTGGGAGGAATACCTTAGATTTTGTGTCTACAATTAATACCTAGAAAAGCTGATTTTCTCGAAAAATAAAAAACTCCGCAGCAATACACATTTGCTAATTTCTGTAGGCTGTTTCAGGGCCACCACAACTCACAGAAGTGCCGCCACGCTAATAGTCACAACCCTCTATTATCAAATTAACGTTAAACAACCAGAATTATCGTTCAGCAAAGTTATGCCGACGACATCCATAAGTAGGGGTGGACGCTGGTCAGTGATTGTCTTTTGTTTCCGACTTCCGCACGGAAACAATAGGGCACGGGGCCGGTTTTCACCGAAAAGGTCGTCGGTTTGTTTTCTCTTCAAGTCGTTGACAGATCTAATTACTGATTAGGGACCTGTTATGAGTAACGATCGGCGGCTTTTGTCCTTTTCGTCAGTACTAGTTCTAGTGGCACAAAGAAGGTTGTGTGATAATGTAAATGAATTCAGGTGTAATAAATTAATGATTACAAAAGTTACCTAGGTAGTCACAAACCCTCCTATCGAAAACCTAATAGCCAATTTCGTCAATTTGTTCATTAATAATAAGTAACAGTAATAATGCAGAAGGTTAACAAAGTCTAAGCATTGAATGTCGATATGTAATCAAGTGGTTCAGTCATGTCAGGCCCCCCATCTAGAAGAACTATCAAAATTGGTAGCGAAATGGTAGCCAAATGAAATGTCTATAATTAAATCTTGTTATTTCATCAACTGCATACGAGTTTCCAATATATCACGTAAAATTTTGAGCAATTGATGAGCCAAACAACAATGAGCTTGACTCGCAAAAACCCCATGTGGGGCGAAAGAACCTAAAGCACCGTATCAACCTCCATATCCCAATAAAAGAAACTCGATTTGATACCAATTGTTCTCACTCGGGGTGAAGCTTTTATTTTTTTAATTCGTTGTAGGGACAAGAATGGCACAGGATGTTTGGGATTTTTTTCTTTATCTAGTGGGAAGGTACAAAACCGTAAGAGCTAGAACCCAATAAGAAGAAATCAGATGTTACTTATTGCTAAAATAATAGTTGGACTCTGGATAACTATTAGTTATTTTTCCCCTCAACTACAAAAACAAGTTGGTCAGCAGAAATCTTGAGTTGGTTTGTTTATGGTGTGCTTTTGTCACACTCACTTTGCGCTCTTTTTTACCACGCGCGCGGAGCGCCCATAGCGAAGTTTAGGATATTGTGACGTATTTTAAAAGAAATAAAGTTAGCAAAGCCACATACTATCCGAACGGCAGCTTTGGGTAGGTGGAGAGCTAGGTAACGGTTCAAAATGACATAAAAAGGGTTGAAGTTTAGTATAGTTAAATAAGCTAGACCTGTTAATTGGGCGCCACTCAATTTAAGTTACAGGTTATAGCCAAAATATTAAAATTGAGCAAATTATCAAAGCAATTATTGTTGATCATATTGTTTAGGTGATCAAACCAAAGTAAAACCAACAGGAATTATTAAAATTAGGCACATTTATTCACTATGGTGTTAGTTCTTACCTGAGGTTAGTGTAGGTCCACTTGGTTATTAAATCTACTCCTACCAATTGAAGTACTTGGCCAGATGGTAGGGCTTTCTTGGTAGTCAAGGTAGAGGATCAGTGTATCATGTGTGGTAATGCTGGACGGTTTAAAACCTAATAGCGACCACCGTCCCCAACGGCTCCATCTTCGGCAAAAGGGGCTCAAGACCCAGACGGTTTAAGACCTAAGAGCCATCACCGTCACTAATGGCTCCATTTTCGGCACACGTGCAAGATGAAATGTAGGCAGTTGGAAGATCCAAAAAAAGGGAGATATTGAGTCTTATTACTCAAACTTAATAATTGAACAAAGAAGGGCTTAGATAGGTTTAAATTAATTAAAGGAAGTCTTACCCCAAAATGTGAGAATATTTCACAATAGCCACATGGCTAGGCTGTAGCCGTTTAGGGACAGGCTCACGTCCGATGTGCCCTGGACGAAAGAATGAAAGTGACAGTGAGAATTGCTGGCCAATGGAATTCGTCAACCGAATTTTTTGACCAATCAATGTTGTCAAAATTCTCACTTTCACTTTCACTCTTTCCTATAGAATAATGCCCCTGGGCTCAAAATTGGTGAAAAAACGGAAATTAAAATGTCAAAAGGGCGAAATAAAAAGGAGAAAATGAACCGCGAAATATGAAAATTCTGCCACTGTTGCTAAATAAAAGATGAATTTGGGGAAAGTACTAGAAGAGCACATGAAGAAAATAAGGGAATCTAAGTAAAAATATTGGTGAAATTTGGCAATGCTGTACAGAGAGCAAAATAATTAATTAAACCATAGACACATGTCACTGTCCAAAAGAAGTCAACTTTCAAAGGATTTCGAACCACAGACCTCGAAGTAGAAGAAATCGCATAGAGACGATAATCAATGTGAACAAACATGGCGGCCAAGGTAGTCATATTTCTTTGGAAATAAAATGGTATTTTACAGGTGATTTATGAAAGAATGAAAGGAAAGCCAGTAAGTTTTCTTTCTGAAAAAAAAAACGCTACACTGCCTCTCTCCGAAAGAAAAAAAGGTTGATATTAGTTAACCTTTTTTTAAAAAAAATTAAAAAACTGGCCAAGGTTAATAAAGTAGGTAGGTGTGGGAGAGTGTATACTTCGTGCAATTTTCTTTAAAATTCTTTATTGGCGGACCTGTTTCGGCACAAAGGCCATCATCAGCGCCCAAAAATCTGTTGACGAGCATAGTTTGTGGTTACATTGTTGGTAACTAGCGTATTTAATACAAAAGAGAAACTTACTCTTCAAAAGAAGGGAAGCCAAGGGCAAGGCGTTATCGCGCCACGGTACCTCATCCATAATCACAGGTAACCAATTTAAAACTTAAAACTTAGCAATTGGGAACGTCAACCAAACATGAAAAGACACTAACAGACCACATGTAACAGGCACGAAAACCTAAAACATGTTAAAATGCTTTGTTAAAATTAAAATGAATACTTGTTTGTTACCGTGCACACGGCAGATAAATTTTGAAGCTTAATAAAGATTAATTAAGTAATTATAAAAAAAATCAGAATTTTGTCTACATTAAAATCATAAAAATACACTTAAAATTAACTTACAATACTGGACCAAAATCCTTGAGGTACTCAAATTTACAATATATAATAAAGCATTTTCTACAAATATGCAAGTAAATAGGTACTTAGAGATAAGTCTCACTAATTAAATAAAAATCAAATCAAAAACTGCAAATAGAAATCCATTTAAGTACATGCAGTATACACCAGTGTGATTAACAGTGTGATTAGACAATGTGATTAAATAACAATTGATAACTTTCGCGTATCAAACGTCTGAAACGGAAGTCATATTAAGTAGTTGTATCTATCGGTAGGTCAAAATTGAGAAAAAGGTCATAGTCAGTAGGTATTCGATGCTATAATCAACTTAGCCAAAATGAAAGTTTAAAATTTCTATAATTAAATAAAACCCACTCTAAAGACTTTTAGAAGTTAAAAAACTATTCAGTTAACACTAACTAATCGTCAAGAACATATCTAAAATCAATGAAGAAGATTCATTTAAAAGGTATTGTTACGATTCGCAGCAACGCCGCATGGGAGGCGGGGCAACGCGTGTGGTTGGTGGAGCTTTGCGACCTATCCGCGCTGCGTCATGGCTGACACGAGTGATTTATTGCTCGGTTTAATCTAGAAGGCAGTTGTTTACAACCTTTTTTTTATGTGAGATTATTCAAGAATTCTTATAAAGAACTTTCTAGGTTTTTCTGTAATTTTAGGATTGTATATAAAAGGCGCATAGAACGCGCAGAGTGGAGTAGTCTTATTTTAAGCGAGCTATAAGTAAGCTAAAGTACGAAGCGATAATAGAAGGCTATAAAGTGTTAAGTAGTGAGTTATTTAGTATACGAATTGTACCTGTGTATATTTGTGGAATAAATAAATAGTGTTTTCGTGTTAAATCGTTACACTGGAATTATCGAACTCTGAGTTCGCAACAGTATATATGTTGGTAATTGTCCCACTAACAAAAGTCTTGAACTGAGCGACTCAAGTTCAAAATTTTGCCACAGACTCAAAGATACAATATAACAATTGGTTTACCAACATATAAGTAAGTCAAAGGAGAAATAAATCTCGGAAAACCAGATAAATTGTTGACTCAGGTGCACTCTGAAATCAACACATAAATTTCACTACTTATCATGGCAGGAAATTAAAAGGCAAAAATTGAGTAGTATGCCACATGAGCACTACTACTAAACTGTCCTCAATATCAAGCAACAATGATTAGTTGAAAATAATACAACTAATCGAGAAAAGAAAGTTGAGGTAAAACATGAGTTATGAAGCGTCCTATTCCGGATACTGCTGATGCCACCTGCTTGCGCTGCTTATTATCTATTACGATGCAACCGCTTTCCAATGCATTAGTTAGTCAGAGCTTAATTGTCCATTTGTTCAAACGTACTTTATTAATTATTGTAACTTAGTTCTTAAGCAATAAAAGTAGTTTTTTTAAAAAGTCGTTTGCAACTCACAGTTCTTAAGTCATGGTTAGTTGAAATAGATGCAACTAATCGAGGTAAGAGATACTCATGAATTATATGTACCAAAAGAGAAAAAAGAGAAAAAAATTAACAAAGGTAAGGTACAAAAGTAAGTTAACCATTAAGGTTGAGGTATTTATTTAAGATAAAGTTACCAACCAAAGTAACAGGTAATAAATGGTAAGAGGTAATGTAGAGGTAAGAGAAAATACGTAAAGGAAACATGAAAGTTTATGTTTCACTAGCACTGTCCATATTGTCACCTAAATCTTCTGAAGAATCAAGATATTTTTTTAAATCTTTGATATGCCATTTTCCGGCATTTGTCCCATCCAAGTTCTTTAAAAGATAAACTACAGGCGACAATTTCTTGTGCACAATAGAGAGGGTGAATTTAGGAGCTAATTTGGAAGAGAATTTATTCACTGCATTTGACAAAACTTTATTACGTCTCCAAACTTTATCTCCTACATTAAATCTGACATCTCTCTTGCGGAGATTATAAGAACGCACGTTCTTATCATAGGCCGATTTCAGTTTTTCACGTACTTCTTTGAATAAATCGTGTGGTTGAATAATGGTTGCCACTCCTTATCCACAGAAAGCTCACTATTTTGGGGTCCAGACAAACTTGATTTTGGCTCAGAAACAAAACGAGAATCAGCGATACCTTTACTATTAATTGAATGATTAGTTTTATCTTTATCATGACTATGGAAATGACTCAAAGGACACATACCTGACATTCCCCTCTAATTTAGAGAATTTGCCTCTTCTAATTTTTTAATTCTCTCTACATAACTCTTCTAATTGAGTTATGTACTCTGGAAGAAGATTCTTTTTTAGGTATTTAATTTTTGTACATTCAGCAGGGATTTGAGTTAAGCGATCAAATAGATTATTCAATTGAGCAACAAAAATAATAAATGATTCACCACGCTTCTGCTTTCGATTACGTATTTGCTCCCGAATTTCATCATCCATATTGAGTGAAAGAAAATCCGTTTTTAACAAAAACACCAAATTATCCCAGTCATGAACATTATTTTTAATGCTTCGAAACCACACAAATGTGATCACCAACAAATAGCTCCACAGCTGAATCAAGGAGATCTTGTTTTGATAATTTTCTAGATAGAGCTAAGTCCGAAACTCTTTCAATAAAATAGAAAACTTTTTTAGGGTCTCCATTAAATTTAATATCCCAAGTAGAAATTGGAGGCTTATTAGCTGTACAGGTAACTACCGGATTTACATTGACTATTGGAGGTGACTGTAAAACTGAGTTGTTGCACATAGAAGCATTTGCATCTGGATCAATAATTTTATCCTCAACATCCGATTCAAGCTTAAGGCAGGTAGCATATGACTCATTTTTAAAATCTTCAGCATCCTTATCTTCTGGTACATTCAGAAGATTAATTCGATTAATAAGATGTGCCAAACATGACTTAATTCTCAACAAGGTAGAATCAGTTGTCGTACCCTCAAAACCTACTATAAGGCCAGTAACAGAAAGTATTGAGTCAGTAATGCCTCTCTCCTCAAACTTAAAATCAAGCTTTTCCTCATACTATGCACTATCAATTAAATATCCTGGTTTATTTCTCTCAGACTCCTTTTTCAAAAGCTTTCTATAGATTACACGTTTATCATTTACATTTCTGTTGCTTTAAAGTCGGCGAATATTCAGTTCAAATTCTAATTCATAATCCAATAGATGATTGCAATTGAAAGGTCCATTCTGTCTATAGTTAACAAGAGGATAAAAGTTTAGATAAAATAGTTCCTAACCAAAAATATTTTTGAAGATAAATGAAAGAGGATTTATTTAGAGAGAGCAAATTAAATTCACCTAAGTCCTTGTACAAGTCAGTCAGAAGTTATCATTTTCAATTTGATAAAGTCACAATAAGAGGATTAAATAGTATCGGAAATCAAAAAAAGTGTTGAGATTCAGTCACTCATCACGATCACACTACCATAATCAATAAGCAATTTAAAATCTTATTTAAATTCATTAATACAAATTTTATCAAATGTAAAAAGGCACAAATCCAATTTTGAAAGAAATTTCAACAAACTGTTACAGAATGCAATGAAGAACAAAAGGCAAAAGCAATACTTATGGAATGATCACCAAATAGGTCTAGAGATGAAAAGCAAATGCGCTTACTTAAACTCCAACAAAACACTTCAGTGGGGGCCCCACGTTGACTTTAGAATAAGCTAGACCTGTTAATTGGGCGCCACTCAATTTAAGTTACAGGTTAAGCCAAAATATTAAAATTGAGCAAATTATCAAAGCAATTATTGTTGATCATATTGTTTAGGTGATCAAACCAAAGTAAAACCAACAGGAATTATTAAAATTAGGCACATTTATTCACTATGGTGTTAGTTCTTACCTGAGGTTAGTGTAGGTCCACTTGGTTATTAAATCTACTCCTACCAATTGAAGTACTTGGCCAGATGGTAGGGCTTTCTTGGTAGTCAAGGTAGAGGATCAGTGTATCATGTGTGGTAATGCTGGACGGTTTAAAACCTAATAGCCACCACCGTCACTAATGGCTCCATTTTCGACACACGTGCAAGATGAAATGTAGGCAGTTGAAAGATCCAAAAAAAGGGAGGTATTGAGTCTTATTACTCAAACATTGGACTTAATAATTGAACAAAGAAGAGCTTAGATAGGTTTAAATTAATTAAAGGAAGTCTTCCCCCAAAATGTGAGAATATTTCACAATAGCCACATGGCTAGGCTGTAGCCGTTTAGGGACAGGCTCACGTCCGATGTGCCCTGGACAGTAGTCAAGATGGAAAAGGGAACATCAAACGTTTTTACCTTTACCACCTGGACGCTTATTTTCATGGGGACGTGGGAAAGTTTCGCGTGAATTTGTGTATTGTGGGTTGCGTAAAAATGGTGAAAATCAAATTCTCTTGGTCTGGACTAGGAGAAAGTGAATTCCCATGTGTAAAAATGCTGATGACATGCGCGAACGCGAAGTCGAGAATTCTTGGGATTGGTTTAGGTAATTAGCAAATTGAACAAAACATCAAACCCAGGGTTTAATTATTATTAATTCGTTACCTATTGATTCATTTTTTAATTAATCCTATGTGGCCAATTGATAGTTTATTGTTTATTATTATATAAATCCACACTATAAACCATTTCTAAAGAAGGCAAATATTTTGTATTTGAATTATTTGCAATTTCGAATGTAGATTAGATTAATTAGATTTTTAAGTACCTAATAATCAAAAATTAATTCTTTGGATTCACCTAACCTAACCTACAGAGCACAAAAACAAAATAAGACACGCATGTTGCCAGTGAGGTTTTAATATTCCTTAATTATTTTCTACTGGAAAATTGCCCTAAGAAGCTGTCAAAATGTATCAGTGGCTATGGAGGAATCATGATACTATAACGTAATCATATCGAACGACAAACGAAGGACATATATTTTAGAACTAGAATACCCATAATACAAATTTTTCACGTTTTACATATTATTTGATGTATTCATATCTGAAAAGTGCTCAAGGATTTGGCAACATTGCTTAATTCCCGGGAATGGGTTGAAACATCGTAAAAATACAGTATTTATATGTCAAACGAGGACGATTTTCATACATGTGAAAATTTCCCGGACCCGTAAAGATAAAGGCCCTGGGCTCAAAATTGGTAAAAAAACGGAAATTAAAATGTCAAAAGGACGAAATAAAAAGAAGAAAATGCAAAATGTGAGAATATTTCACAATAGCCACATGGCTAGGCTGTAGCTGTTTAGGCACAGGCTGACGTCCGATGTGCCCTGGACAGTGGTCAAGATGGAAAAGGGACCATCAAACGTTTTTACCTTTACTACCTGGGCTCAAAAGTGGGAAAAAAACGGAAATTAAAATGTCAAAAGGGCGAAATAAAAAGGAGAAAATGAACCGCGAAATATGAGAATTCGGCCATTGTTGCTAAATAAAAGATAAATTTAGGGAAAGTACTAGAAGAGCACATGAAGAAAATAAGGGAATCTAAGTAAAAATATTCGTGAAATTTGGCAATGCTGTACAAACAGCAAAATAATTAATCAACCCATAGACACATGTCAATGTCCAAAAGAAGTCAACTTTCAAAGGATTTCTAACCAAAGACCTCGAAGTAGAAGAATCGCATAGAGACGATGATCAAGGTGAACAAACATGGCGGCCAAGGTAGTCATATTTCTTTGGAAATAAAATGGTATTTAACAGGTGATTTATGAAAGAATGAAAGGAAAACCAGTAAGTTTTCTTTCTGAAAAAGAAAACGCTACAATATATCCGAACATTCCTCTTATGTAGCCCAAACTACTGTAGACTTATAAAGGCCTGATGTAGTAAGGCCGTCTAAAAGTAGCTGAAACGTCAACATGTCGAAAAGCGTTTATTTCATATTCGGGAAACTAACAGATTTTGAAAAATGGTAAACAACCTGCTAGAATTCATGAAAAGATGTAAAATGGTACCACGGATATCCATATCAGGGTTCCCATTTGTTACATATTATTTGTAATTATGAAAAGAATCTACAACCAAAATTTCAGGTTTCTAACTTGAATGATCCCTAAAAATATAGTATTTGCAAATTTTTAGGATACCCTATAGCATCTAAATCAGGGACTATAAGAAAGTGAATAAAACTTACAGAAAAACATATTGGTAAACAAACCAAAATCTAAATTTAAATGTTACAGCATTATTTGGGACGCCCTATACTATTCTACAACAGAAATCAACGCTCTATTTATCATAAAACTAATCAAATTAACGCAAAAATTCATTAATATAGATTTACATGAGTCATGTAGCCCTGAACAGCCTATCTAAGACCATCTGTCAACAGAGCCCTTAGACCTCATTAGGACCCAGCGATAACCAAGAGTATAAAACCAGCCCCAACGAAGAAGCCATCATCATTCTGATACATAATTTTCTGTAAAGCAGTTATGCTGTTAGTTTGATCATTTGTCCTTTTAATTTTGTAATCTTTAATAAAGTAGTTTTCTAAATAAATAAACTTAATTGGCGCAGTCGGTAGGATTCCATAAGGTGCTGTTGGCAAAGTGAAGAAAGAAGATCTCCACCTGCTTTAAAACCAGTACCGTCGGTTTCAACCGTTCAATTGGAATCCAGTAAGAATCCACAATCCGGAAGACACGGAACAACTTTGAAGACTTCATAGGTAAGTGTTGAGTAGTCCTTTCTTTTCCCCTCTTTTCCAATTTTTACTTGGTGTATCTATGGTGAAACATCTTGACGAATTTTAAGTTTTCTTGGATCATAAGCAGCTTAAAATAACCTTGTCAAAAACTCTACGAATTCGAATTTAAATAATATTAAATTAACTATCTCTGAAAGTGAACTAAGTGAAGTTTTAAATAATCTTGCTAATTTAGATATTAACGTAGAAACGACAACAATGGCAACTATTTCTGCAGCGAAAGAAATTGCCCATACTTTAAGACAATTTACTGGTCGAAAGGAACATTTAAAGTCCTTTATTAACTCAGTAGATAAATATTATGAAAGGTACGGTCATACAGCCGATAACAGTTTAAGCGAATTTGTTTTTGCGTCTATTTGTTCAAAGATAACAGATGAAGCAGGCGATTTCATTTTGTGTAGACCTGATTTAATTACGTGGCCTCAAATAAGAGTTGCTTTACGGAAAAAATTTGGCGACAATGTACATCGCTATGTTTTACAACAAGAGTTAACATTTCTCGCTAAATATAAAAACGAGTCTATTTCAAATTTTATTGATAGGATCAAAATCTTGAAGACTAGGCTAGAATTAAAAATTAACAGTGAAATAGGTTTGGATGCAAACACGAAACAAGCTCTAAATAACCAAGTAGAGGATACTGCAGTTACCGTCTTAATTGCAAACACCAATGCACATAAACCAGATACCCTTGATGCAGCATGCAATGTAGTTACTAACCATTTGCAAATAGAACAACAAATAAATCTTAGACAATACTAAATGGCTAAACCATCCCAGCCTCAACAAGAGTTGAGAAATCGCAATAATACAAACCCCAACAGAAATACCTCTAACAATTTTAATCGAAATTCTTATACGACACAGAACTATCCTGTTTACAACAATAGGGGTTTTGTACCTCAGAATCCTAATAATTATCAACGTCTTCCTCAACATATTCCACCTCAATCTTTTACGAATCAACAAAGTCAACAAAACCCTGGACAAACTCCGCCTAAGAGATTTCCTACTAATGCCCAAGTTTTCGGAAAACCCCGGAATGTTTTTGCTCCTCAACAACGTCCACAAAACTTCGAGCCCCCAACGATTATGTCTATATGTTCGAGTTTTCCATCGAGATTAACTAAAAAAACACAACCTCCTCAGAATCGAGTAGGCCATAATAATTTCCAATCTAGTGGACCCAAGAATTTTTCATTCCAAGAACTAACAAACATCGAGTCAGATGACTCATACACAAATGATTATCAGTACGACAGTCAACAGAACTATCATCTTAATTACCCCCAAGGTAATGACGGACCGAGTAAATATTTAGGTCAAAAAGAGGATTGTAATGAGATTGCTTATAACAATACACCCTTAGATTACTCAGAGTACGAATCGCATGACTCACAAGCTTCAAATTTTCACGAACAGGGCTTCGAAAGAGTACAACGGTAGACTTAAGCAATCCGAAACCAAAATCTTTACCTTATATTCAAATTAACAAACCCCCCTTAAAGCTATTAATTGACACAGGCTGTCATATGTCAATGTTACGCCCCTATATAGCTGAAAAATATTTTCCAGAAAGTGTATACAAATCAAATACTCCTATAATTACGTGTAATGGCCAAAGTACATCTCAATTCAAAGCAAGTATTCCTTTGTTAACAGAATTATCTATTGACCAACCACTTGATTTTGTTTTATATCCCTTTCATGAGTATTTTGATGGAATATTAGACATACGTGACTTAAAAAAGTTAAATTTAAACATTGATTTGAAAAATTAATTATTAAGTAATACAACTATAAAAATACCTTTTTATTATCGTAACGATTTTTCAACCCAAATAATCGAAATACCACCAAATTCTGTCATTTTAAAACAAATTAAAGTTGATTATCCCAATTGTGACTTACTAATACCTGAATTTGAGTCTGCTAATAAAACTATTATTATTCCTAACTCACTTATAAAAATTAAAGATGGATGTACAACCCTAGAGTTCCAAAACAAATCTGATAAGACGCAGATCATGCAAATTGATCAGGAATTCTTACATCCATATAGTGAAATTTACCAATCTGAAAACTTTGAATGTTTCAACATAGAAGCGATTTTAGAAAAGGACACTTTTCCTCATACGAGAGAAAATAATTTTGATTTTTCTCTTATTCGAACTAATCATTTGAACTCAGAGGAACGTGAGTCATTAAAACATCTTTTAAAAGACTTTCCCGACGTTTTACATCAACCTAGTGAAAAACTGACTTTCTCGAACAATATTAAACACGAAATTAAAACAACAGACGAGCTTCCTATATACACTAAAAGTTATCGATACCCATTTGTACACAAGGAAGAAATCCAAAAACAAATAATTCAAATGTTAGATAACGGTGTTATAAAGCCTTCTCAATCCCCTTGGTCATCCCCGGTATGGATAGTCCCGAAGAAGATGGATGCCAGTGGAAAACAAAAATGGAGAATAGTCATAGACTACAGGAAAGTCAATGAAAAGACAATAGACGATAGATATCCCATACCGAACATTTCTGATATCCTAGACAAACTTGGTCGTTGCAACTATTTTACCACTCTAGATTTGGCATCAGGTTTCCACCAGATCGAGATGCACCCAAACTCCATAGAAAAAACAGCATTCAGTGTCGAGAACGGACATTACGAATTCGTTCTTATGCTATTTGGCCTGAAAAATGCACCGGCAACATTCCAAAGAGTAATGGATAATGTTTTAAAGGATTCGCAAGGAAAAATATGCCTTGTGTATATGGACGATATCATTATCTTCTCCACGTCACTACAAGACCATATTAATAACTTAAAACTAATTTTTAAATGTCTTCAGAAAGCTGTATTAAAGATTCAGTTAGACAAATCCGAGTTTTTGTGTAAAAGCGTTGAGTTCCTTGGACATGTAGTCACTCCAGAAGAAATAAAACCTAACACCAAAAAGATAAACGCCATAAAAAAATTTCCTATTCCCAGAACGAGCAAAGAAATTAAATCCTTTTTAGGCCTGATTGGTTATTATAGGAGATTCATTAAGGATTTCGCAAAGTTAACCAAACCTATGACTCAATGTTTAAAGAAGAACGAAAAGTTATTCATAGTCAAAAATTTGTCAATAGTTTTGAAACTTGCAGAAATATTCTAATGAATGATCCCTTGTTGCAATATCATGACTTTACAAAACCATTTAATTTGACAACAGATGCTTCCAATTTCGCAATTGGCGCGGTTTTGTCTCAAGGTCCCATAGGTAGCGATCTCCCAGTTGCTTATGCTTCTAGAACCCTAAATCCTGCAGAAATTAACTATAGTACAATCGAAAAGGAATTATAAGCGATTGTATGGGCTGTGAAATACTTTAGACCTTATCTGTTCGGAAAGAAATTTAAGATCATCAGCGACCATAAACCCTTACAATGGTTATTTTCTCTGAAAGAATCTAATTCCAAACTTGTAAGATGGAGGTTAAAGCTAGAAGAATATGATTATGAAATCGTATACAAAAAGGGGAAATCAAATACGAACGCAGATGCTTTATCCAGGATACAAATTAACCATATCAAAAAAGACACCCTCCTTGACGATTGTCCAGATAATATGTCTTTATTAGTTAATTTTGATTTAGACGATGAGTCATTCGAACCTTTACTAAATGAGGACGACTTTAACGACATCATTAGTTCCTTAGACAAAAATATAGATAAGGACGACAATAAAATTACGATTTTAGAAGACATTCAATTAACCCCAGGTAATAGCAAATCCTTAGTAACCGACGCACAGAACGAAGAGAGAGACGTCGACATCGGTACCGTACATACAAATGTAGAAGATCCTATAATTGGAGCACCTTATGTTGACAAATGTTTAAACCAATATCAAAATCAATTGATATTCATTTGCAACAAAGACTCTAACAAAAACTTGAGAATTTCAAAAGAAAAAGTATTTAACAAAACAAGGCTAAATATATTTATTAACCCAAAAGCTACTGATCAAGACATTTGTAATTTAATAAAAGACTGGCTAATACCTAGCACAACGTACTGTATGCACTTTAAACAGGAAACTTTAGAACCTTTAACTTTGAGAGTTTTCCAACATTATTTTAAACACAATTCTTTCAAACTGTTTATATCTAATACCTTCTTAACAGATATAATAGACCCTGAAGAACAAAAAGTTAAAATTCATATGTACCACGAATCAAAAACATCACATAGAGGAATTCAAGAAAATCTAAAAGCCATAAAAATCAACTTTATTGGCCTAAAATCGACACTGACGTTCGACAATATATAAATACTTGTAAAACTTGTCAAAAATGTAAATACAAACGACATCCTAACAAATTAGTCTTTCAACCGACACCATTTCGGTTCGAACCTTTTGATCATTTGTATATATATTGACATTTATAAGACCCACGGTCAATATTTTATGACAATACTAGATTCATTTTCCAAGTTCGGATCCAAGCTTACGCAATAAACAGCGTTTCCGCGATATCTTAGTAATAAATTGCTAACATACATAACTCATTTCGGTATACCCAGGAAAATCACCGTAGACAATGGACATGAATTTAAAAATAATCTAGTACAAGAATTTTGTAAAACCCACTCTATTGAATTACATTATACTACATTGTATAATCCTTCAAATAATAGTTCCGTTGAAAGGTTCCATTCTACTCTTTCAGAAATAATACTCACTTTAAAAGAAGAAAAGCGTAAAGAAAACATTTTATCATTAATGAATTATGCGCTATTATCTTATAATAACGCTATTCATTCAACTACAGAATACACACCATTCCAAATTATTAGAGGAAAGATTTCCTACGAAAACCCGTTGGAATGAAATGAAAGTGATAGAGTTAACAACTATATGTTAGAACATATAGAAAACCTTAAAATATTGCAAAAAGATATTCATGATAAATTGACAGATAAACAACAAAAATACTTGCGAAAAGAAAACAAAGATAGACAAGATAAAATCGAGTTTAACCCTAATGCCGATTTATATCGAACAACTAATAGGAACGGTAACGAAAGAAAGAAAAAAAATCGATTTTCTAAATTAGAAGACCCAACTGAAATCTCTGATAATAAAATTTCATCACAAAATAAGGTTTATCACAAGAACTATCTAAAACCAGAACGATTTGTTTCAGAAGGAAAAAACCATGATCTTCCTGAAGACAGTTGTGATTCTGATATTCCCCTTAGTGAATACCTTAAAACTAAAACCTGTAGATAATCCTATTGTTCCCGTGTCATTAGGACATTCGCAAATAATAACCTCTAAACATACATTTTTATATCATATAAATATTACTAACATTATAATAACCCTAGATCAAGCTAAGCATGTAATTAATTATTTTAAGAACTATGAACTATTTACAAATAATTCCTTTCATTTAAGCGTAGTCGATAAACAAAAGGTTGATCAATGGGCGTTATTCAAAGAGTTAGTATCTTTAATATAACTAGGGAAACGCACAAAGAAAAGCGTGGTTTATTTAACATTGTTGGTAAAACCTCTAAATGGCTATTTGGAACGTTAGACTCTGACGATAAAACGTATTTAGTCGATTACCTGACGAGTCTTAAAAATAACAACAAAGTTTTAGAATCTGCTCTTAATAAGCAACAAACCTATCTAAAGCAATTATCGACTAGCTATGAAAACAAGTTTCAACAACTTAATTCAAATCCAAATCAGCTCTACTCAGAAATGAAACAGTTGCAACGTCAAATCAACATTGAACAGCGTAATGTTATAATTTCTAGCGTAGTTGATATCAGCTTCAATCAGCTTCTAAGTGTCCAACACGTGCTTGATAACGTAGAAAATGCAATTTCTTTTGCAAAAGTAAATGTTTTGCATCCTTCTATTCTCCCGCCAAAAAAATATAAATACTATCTTGAATGAGTTAAATAATTTATATGGTTCTAATAAATTCGTAAATTTTGCAAATAAACTTAGTTACTACGGTTACTTTGGTACTCAGGTAGAGATAAACAAAAATATCGTGCTGTTTAAGATACATACACCAATCACGATGTTTCATTATAAATATTTCAAAATGTATTCCGTCCCAATCCAAAATCAAACCATTATCCTAAACAATCCTTACTCTCTACTCAACACTGAAGATTTTTGGATGACTCCTGAAGTTTGCAACAAAGTCGAAGAATGGTACCTGTGTCATCAAAACTACCTAACCAAAGAGCAATCCTGTGTAGCCAACCTAGTGCGCAGTGCGAAAATGGAATGCCCCTGGGACCATGTGTTTGTTGGAAAAACCAATGTACAACGACTCAGTGGAAATGACATCTTGATTGTTCCCGCCGGACAAGAAACCATACAAACCTTTTGTGCTGATAATGGATTTCAGAAGATATCGAAACCAACTATTATAACATTGGAAAAATGCACTATCCTAGTAGGTGAAAAAATATACAAGGATGAAGACATCACGGACGAGATGATAACTCTTAAAGAAGTTAAACTTGATGATCTAAAAAGCCTTCGTCAACTATATAATGGACTACAATTGAAGACGTTTTCAAGAGACCAACCGAAGACCCACCAATGGACGAACTCCTTAATAATCTCTATTTTGGTAGTATGTTTCCTATGTTTTTCAGGATACATATATAATAAGTACAAACCAAATTTCTTGAGGAAGCCACCATTACCTCAGAAACCTTGCGAGCCCTCGTTTTCTGAACTTGAGGAGGGAGGAGTCATGTAGCCCTGAACAGCCTATCTAAGACCATCTGTCAACAGAGCCCTTGGACCTCATTAGGACCCAGCGATAACCAAGAGTATAAAACCAGCCCCAACGAAGAAGCCATCATCATTCTGATACATAATTTTATGTAAAGCAGTTATGCTGTTAGTTTGATCATTTGTCCTTTTAATTTTGTAATCTTTAATAAAGTAGTTTTTAAAAAGTAGTTTTCTAAATAAATAAACTTAATTCATGCTAAAATCCTAAAACTCCATATTACAAGATTTTTTTGGGACACTCTATACCATCTAATACGTAAATATAATATGTCATATTTACCATAAAACTACTATAACCGAGAATAAAATCGATTACTATTGATTTACGCAAAAGAGAAAGAAAGAGCAGAAACTACAAATGTAATTTAACTTTGTTCTTCGTAATCATCTACTTCCACGTTGGCTCCATGAGGAAGGTTTTTATAAAAATCGTGATATAATTCAGGAACGCCATTTTTGCAGAGGTATTGAAGGTGGTTGTAATTTTTATTTGAAATTGGAATAGGGTTCTTGTAAGTTCTGACTAAGTCTTTACTTATAAAAATGGACTTGATTTTTATCCTTCTATTAATTTTCTTGTTTAAGTCCAGCAAACATTTTTCATTATCATCTACAAAGTCATATTTTGTTTTTATTTTATGTGGCTCATCAAATGAATTTTTCTTATGTCGTTCCACCTTTACATTTTTTCCGTTTTCATCAGTCTTACAATTTTTATCATTTCCTACTAACTGCTTTAGATCGTAGATACCTTGGCTAACTTCTATTGCTTTATAAGGTTCACCAGTGACTTTTGCCATCTTGATTAGCATAATCCATTGTTCAGCGGTATATACTACTTTGCCCTTTTTACCTGTCGCTCTATGAGAGCGTGGACACTATCCCCTTCGTTTTAGGTATGCCCTTTTTCCAGAAAACTATGTGTTATATGATGTGAATTGCAAATACACACCGATTTCGATTTTGACCAACACAATTATCTGTATAAAATACAAAAGTATCCACGCCATTTTGTTTTCGAGTTTTTATATAATCGAGGACAAAGCTTCCAATTTCGTTGGTAAATTTATAGGGTAAAAAAAAGTCCTAAAATTTATTCTCAAAAGAAGTGGAATTCAATAGAAATTGGGTCGAAACATAGTCCTATTCCAAATATAGAGTATATATAGATGCTTATTCATCTCAAAAACACTGACAAGTGAGTATTATTTTGACGTTACCTTAAGGAAAAAAGTTATATCGTGTGTATTTTTCAACCTGAAGAAACTTATATTCGGGATGAAACATAAATTCAGGGCCCTAAAAGGCCGAAACCGTAAAACTCAATGATCCCGAGTCTTAGTCTTTAGTTTCGTGTGCAATAAAATTAAGTAATGAAGCAATTATACAGGGTGATTCACGTTATTCGACACGGAAGATTATAAACTTTTAGATTTGAAAAAAGTTTTGTATATGGAATGGATGAGGGTCTATTGGAAGTACATTTTAAAATTATTGTCATTGTATACAGGTGGTCCCAAAAGTATAAAATTGATTAAAGTTTTATTTTTTTAAATAAAACACCTAGTATATTAATGTATTTTCGGTATCTACGGACAAAAGTAAAGGTAGTTTTATTAAGGTTTATGGCATCTAAACCGTACCGTTCTTCAGATATTCGTGATTTTGTGAAAATGCAGAATCAAATTTAATGTTTAAAATCTCAGCACTTGGTTTCTTTTCAACCACCGAAATTGGCTGGTGGGCTACTAGTACATTGAATTTTTTGCGGTATGTATTAAATATTAACTACTGTGTACCAAATGTAAAAAAATGAACACTAAATTATTGCAAAGTTTAAACAGTAATAATTCGTTTAATTTAAATTAGACACCCTGCATTTCATAGTATCATTAGATGCAGAATTTAGTTTCCTATCAAAAACTATTAAACATTCCTATAGCTTGGTCGTTGCATTTTGTTCGAAAATTGATTTTTCCTGAATTTGCGCTGACATAAACGAATGTAGTAATCTAATTTACCTATTCAGGTCTGTTCTGATGTTACCTGATTTTGACAAAGCAAAATTTATTGTCATTTCTAGTTGTTACATATTAATAGACGATTCCAGAACAGCTGTTTTTGATTAGGTCCCCCATACTTTATTGTGGGTCAAACAAACCATGTAGCCAAACATACGAAACTTTCCGTGTTTATACGGAAATGATCCACAAAGATCATGACAATTCACATGTTGTTGGTACTTTTGGGGTGAGAAATCTTTTATTAAAAGAATATTTTTCTGTTGTTATTTACATTTTTTCACATTATTTTTCCTCTTACTTTATTAACTCTTAAAACAACATAAATAAATTTAAGTATAAAAAAATAGTGAGAATGGCAACTTCGCCGCCGGTTTATTAATTTGGATGTGTAAACGTTTGAATAACATCGATTTTGTTGATTTGAACATTGAAACTTATTGAAAAAGTCGTTTATTTCTAATTTTTGTGCCGAAAATGTTTAGAAGTGAATATTACTTCAAGCTTACTGGTGATGTCAAGTATCCTTATGACCAGAAAGTGGAAATTATAAACAATATTGATCCTTACTCCCTTTTGCCACAAGATTTGAGTTTCCCAATTTGTGATTTGCCAAATGTGACCTTACTGGATCTTGCAGACTATTTTATTTTAAAGCACAGTTATTATACGTAGGTACTAAGCAGCAGTTAAAAGTATATAGAAGTCTACAAGCTTTTAAACTGTGCAGTTCTTTCGATCCATTCAAAACAAGTCACCAAGGATGCTTATGTAATTTTAAGTAAGGTAAGATCAGTTTAAACAAGCTACTGCTTTAGCCAAAGTTATAGCTTATGCGGTTTTTTTTATAGTTTTTCCTAAAGTCTTATCTTCCAGACTAGCATATTCATCAAATGGTGTGAATAGCTATATGTTTCTGAATTCTCATATATCAATTTAGGGCCTGCTGTTTTTTTGTCACAAAATGAACCAAATTGAGTTTAACCATACAGGCAGAAATTCAGCCAATTGTCAGCTGTCTTTTTCTCCTTATATTTTATACATACTTAGGGCAGGACAACTTGACTTTATAAAACTGGGCATTAGCATAACCACATAACTTTTCAATTCCATCAGAAATCTCATTAAAGTAAAGTTCTTATTAAAGGTGCTTGTCAAGACTATTTTAGGTTTAGAATCACTGGGTGTACACATTTTTGCAGATTTAGTTGTAGGTATTCAGAAGAATTTATGGTGACATTAAATTTTTTAATAGATTTCCTCAAAATTCACTCCAGAGGGTCATTTACCCCCAGAGGTATAATTACTGGTGAGTTTTATTGTGGGCACATAAAATATTTAGTGAAATTTAATTGAATTTAGTGAAATTCAAGGAAATTTTACTTGATGCTTAGTGGAATGAATTTGAACATAATTTATGAATTGATTACCTCTCGTTTTAGGTGCTGTGTGAACATGTGATAAGACAAGATATCAATTTACTTACACAATAAGCCTCATTTGCAAGGTTGTGGTTTAACAGAGTCAAGTTGGCTGTGAATCAAGGAATTTCTCACCAAGTAAAAAAATTTACATATGTTGGTCAAGTGCAGATATTTTGTTGCAAAGGAGGCAGAAAATGACATAAAATTAACATGACTGCCATAAAAGTACATAGGTAACTCCAGATATAAGAAAGTGCATGAATGCAAAATGCAAATTATTTTCACTTGTATTTTAATGTGAGAGATCTCTTTCTTTGAGTTGTTGAAAGAAAATAGTGGGGTGACAACTCGAGTGAAATTCATTTTCTCTAAATGCTTTTATCACTCCAACTTTTTGGGTCAAAAATTCATACCCAACTTGAGAACTTCTTCCTGAACTTTTCTGTTGAACTCCTACTGTTACATGTAAGTCATTCACTTGTTATTGACATCAAGTAAGCATTGGAAATTAGACTTTGACATTTTTATTGTATTTTCTCAACATGTGCTGAAAGGAGATATTTAGGTTTTTAAAAAAATGAAGATTTCAAAGATAATGTGATGACAAAAATAAGAGAATGACTTGTATTTACCTATTATACTCTACCTGTTTATTGTATTTAATATTATTAGTGTAAATTTGCAGTATTGTTAGGGTTGTATTAATTGTTACTTAATATCACTTTTATTGACATGCTCAGAACTGCATATAAAAACATGTTGTGTATCATATAATTTTACAGTGAAAATAATATACTTAATATTAGTATACCTACCTGCCTAATATCCAAAAACAGTTTGTGTACTTTTTACAACTTTGACACCCTGTCCTAACTTCAGAGAGAATCGGATCGGAAGCTCCAAAATGGCATTATAAAACCCCACTTAGTAGTGTTTATAATTTAACCAGCACCAAGCCACACTTATCTAGCTACAACCTTTGACAACATCAATTGAAGCTCCTCCTTGAAACATTATAAAATATTTTTGTAATGCTTTTATTTCAGCCAATGTACCAAATTCTTGATTGTAAGACATGAAATATGAAATAAGACATGAAAGTCTTGTAAAAGGATTCTACGTGGTTGGTCTAATGACAGATTTAGAGAAGTATTTAAATGGTAAGTTGAACAGGACTTTTATAAAAGGACAGTATGTACTAAAATAGTGCTATGGAAACATCTTGGACTTCCATTGTCTATATTGAGTTTTTTTACACGACATTTCGAGCAGTGGAATCTCTGCTCGTTTTCAAGTGAAACTGAAAGAAGCAGAGATTCCCGCCTCACTTGAAAATGAGCAGAGATTCCACTGCTCAAAACGTCATGTAAAAATACTCAATAAAGACAATGGAAGTCCAAGATGTTTGGCTTAATAGTACATCATTGTCTACCACCTTTAAACAAAAATAGTGGCAGGTTTAAAAGCAGATAGTATGTTTAAAATATTTTAATATGTTTAAAATATTTTAATATGTTTAAAATAAAGTCCACAGAACTTTCTTATGATGAAAAAAATATAAACATGTCTTTTACGTAGTTGGACTAAAGATGAATTTAGAAGATATGTATTTAAATGGCAAGTTTAGCAGGACTTTTATAAAAGGATAATATGTAACGAAATAGTAGTATGTTTAAAAGTAAATAAAATGTTTAAACTATTTTAGTAAAAATATTTATAATATATATGATAGTATGTTTAAAAGTGGCTAGACATTCTTACAATGTAAAACTTTGTTTATAGTTTTACATTGTAAGAATGTAAAACATACAATACTGTATGGATCAGAACCAATTACATACCTACAACTTTTTGGAGGGCCTGTAGAAAGGCATGATTTTGGTTAACTAATTATTTCTAAAATGCTCATTGTTAATATCAGATTTTGTGTGTTTAAGTTTAAACTAAAATTAAACTACCTCATTATCAAAGAATCTATTTGTCTTACTGACACAACTTTTGACTGGAGGCCCTTAAAATTATTGTATAAAACTTCTTTTGCCTAAAAGAAACAACATAGGAATACACTTATTACCTAAGCTCTATTTACAAATCATACCTGTGTTTGGATCACACTTAGCTTTTCTAAAATTCCTTCCAAGAAACGAAATTCTAGCTGAACAACCAGCCTGGGTTTGTCTTTCAGGGCAATGCAGGTTTTTCTACAATTTTGAACATAAATAAGTAGGTATGCTCCAGTATACCTGCACATATACCTATCTAAATACTTTTTAAGAATAATTTACTGTTGAACTTACCAGTTATGAAATATCAGGTAATACGTCTCTTGCTAAGTCATTTTTGCTTCCTTTAAGGCTTGAAATTCAAACCCAAGCATTTCCATGTTCAGTGTTCACTAACCAGGCAGATCAGGAAATCGAAAGAATGAGACGGTATTTCAATTATCTCATTCAGTACGCTAGTACGCATTTGAACATAAACGACATTACAAGAATGACATTTCCAATAAGAGCATAATTCAAAGCAACTCTTCAGATGATGATTAGGCCGCTTAAAAGAGACTTTAGGGGATACTTGTAATTAAAAATATCTTAAATCAAAACTAAAACATGATGATAAAGATCCATTTTCAAGTTTCGTTTGACAGTGACATTGTGGGGCAAACATGTCAAATGACGTAATCTTGGAATCGTCTATTTAAAGTTAAATATTTTTTTACTGTTATAATTGGTGGTTAACAGGGAGTTTTTTTATTTAATCAAAATGCTGGTTTACACAACAGACGTAACGAGTCGATATGATCTTCATTCTAGGAGAATGCTTGCAAAATTGTCTTTGTCGAATAGAGCCGTTTTTGAAAGACTGTTGGTTCAATGTAGGGAAATTGGTAGTGTTCAGTATGAAACGACTGCCAAAACGAGACCAGTTACAGAAAACCAAGAAGCTGAATTAGCCGTTATTGGCTCTGTAGTTGAAAATCCCCATGTCGGACAACGAGAAATTGCACAAAACTTAAATATTAGCCAAGCAAGCGTATCAAGGATTCTTCAAAAACATAAATATCACGATTATAAGATACAACTACATCAAGAACTCTCCGATAACGATTTGGGCCAACGAGTGGACTTTTGTATGTGGGTGTTAGAAAAAGTTGGAGAACAAGAAGATTTTTTTGAATCAGTTCTATACAGTGATGAGTGTACTTATCATAACGATGGTTCTTTTAACCGACACAATTTTCATTATTATTCTGATTTTAACCCCCATGAATTTAGAGTTATTAATAACCAACATAGGTGGTCAGTAAATGTATGGGGAGGGGAAGGGGGGGGGGGGCATAATGGGACAGTATGTGATTGGACCTTATTTTTTTTTACGAACATTTAAATGGAATATCGTTTCTAAATTTTTTGAGAAATCAGCTTCCAATTTTACTGGAAGAAGTTCCTCTAGATATAAGAACAACCATGTGGCTACAAACGGATAGGGCACCTGCTCATTATCATCGTAAAGTCCGGGACTTCTTAAATGTTCGTTTCCAAAATCGATGGATTGGAAGGAATGGAGCACAACATTGGCCACCAAGGTCCCCTGACATAACGCCTCCCGATTTCTTTTTATGGGGATATGTGAAAGGAATCGTGTATAATACGCCACCAACCACAAAAGAAAATATGAAGGAACGAATCAGAGAGGCCTTCAGAAGCATAACTCCCTATATGTTACGCAATGTGAGTGAAGGATTTAAAAACAGAATACACTTGTGTTTAGAATCAGACGGTCGTCATTTTGAACAAATTTTATAACTGTTTGTTTTTGTTTGTTTCACTCTTATGTTGACTTGTTATTTATTGTATTTCAAATTGCCACTATTATTGCACTTAATTTTTTATTAATAGGGATGATAAATTTTATAAAAACTCTTGTAATATAATGTTTTATTGTTTTATTTGATATTTTATGCTAAATAAAGACACTTTAACATTCAGATGACTGCTAAATAATCTTCATGATCATAATTTTGTAACTTATAGATTAATATCTAACAAATACGGGGTGTTCATTAGAAAACTTCGTCTAGTTGTGAAATGTAAAGGAAAAGAATGAAGAAACATAGGTCCATTTACTTTCATTATGCTATCCTTTTCTGTCAAAATTTTATAGCCTCCTAAATGAAGTTTTCTAGTGAACACCCAGTACTAATGATAATAAATTTTGCTTTCTCAAAATCAGGTATTGTAACAGGTAAAGTAGATTACTTAATTCGTTTATGTCAGCTCAAATTCAGAAAAAAATCAATTTTCTAAGAAAACGCAAAGACCAAGCTATAAGAATGTTTAATAGTTTTGATAGGAAACTAAATTCTGAATCTAATGATACTGTTGCGAACTCGGGGTTCGATAATTCCAGTGTAACGATTTAACACGAAAACACTATTTATTTATTCCACAAATATACACAGGTACAATTCGTATACTAAATAACTCACTACTTAACACTTTATAGCCTTCTATTATCGCTTCGTACTTTAGCTTACTTATAGCTCGCTTAAAATAAGACTATTCCTCCTCGGGCGCTCTATGCGCCTTTTATATACAATCCTAAAATTACAGAAACACCTAGAAAGTTCTTTATAAGAATTCTTGAATAATCTCATATAAAAAAAACGGTTGTAAACAACTGCCTTCTAGATTAAGCCAGACGAGCAATAAATCACTCGTGTCAGCCATGACGCAGCGCGGATAGGTCGCGAAGCTCCACCAACCAACACGCTCCCATGCGTTGCCCCGCCTCCCATGCGGCGTTGCTGCGATCGTAACAATACTATAAAATACAGGGTGTACATCGTGCTAATCGATCCAAATGAACGACCTTCATCTTTGACCTAGGGGTCCGCTGGATCCTATACACCACATCATTAATCTTCTTTATAATTGTATAAGGTCCTTCCCAATTTTGGCTAAGTTTGGGCGACTTCCCCACCTTTCGCCTCGGATTGTATAGCCACACCAAATCACCATCCTGGAAGCCGCGGGAGTTAGCTAGTAAGTCATATCTTGCTTTGGCTCGATCACTGGATATCCGCAGTTTATTCCTGACTTGTTCATGAACATTGTCCAGCCTCTCCTTGAGCTCCTCCACAAAGTTCTCAGAGTTGAGCGAGTCTTTTTCTGGTGTTCCATACATCAAATCTGCAGGAAGCCTCATTTCCCTTCCGAACATCACTTTCGCCGGAGTATAACCAGTGGCTTCATGCGTAGAGCCTCGATATGCCATCAACATGAGAGGTAGATGTTGGTCCCAATCACGCTGATGATCTGCCACCATTTTAGACAGGTAATGTTCCATGGTCCGATTAAATCTCTCTACCATCCCATCCGACTGTGGATGCAAAGGAGTTGTCCTGGTCTTGCGAATTCCGAGAAGTTTCATGACCTTCTGGAAAACAGCCGATTCAAAATTTCGGCCGTGATCAGAATGAAGTTCGAGAGGAACTCCAAACCTGCAGAACATTTCATTTACTAGCACCGTTGCCACAGTCGTTGCTTCTTGATTAGGCAGTGCGTATGCTTCAGGCCATTTAGTGAAGTAATCCATGGCGACCAAGATGTATTTGTTGCCCGACTCAGTCTGAGGAAATGGTCCCGCGACATCAATTGCTACCCTCTCGAATGGAGCACCTACAGTGTACTGCACCATTCGGCCGCGTGATCTTGTTCGAGGTCCTTTTGTGGCACAACAAACTTCGCACTTGCGGCACCAAGATTCGACGTCTTCATGATAATTCACCCAGTAGAACCGCTCTTTAATTTTGGCCAAGGTTTTATTGACCCCAAAATGACCTCCACTGGTTCCGTCGTGCATTTCCTTTAGTACATCTGATTTTCTGCTATCAGGAACAACCAACTGACTGACCACGGTCTTGCCATCCGCACTCTCCCACGCTCTCTTCAGTAGTCCATTTTCTATTTTAAGAGAGTGCCACTGGGCCCATAGCGCCTTCAGGTTTGGACTTTTACCAGCGATTTGTTGCCATTCTTGTCTCTTCTCGTCAGTCTTAGCCAAGAGTATGGGTCCAATATCTGGATCATTCAATTGTTCTTCTCGAAACGTCTGTGCGGTCCAGCCATCGTTTATTTCCACCGACGTTCTTCTTACAGAAGGAAGTCCCTCACGCTGCTCAGTTCTTCGACGATGCTGACTATCTTCTTTACATGGCCGTCTGGACAATGCATCGGCATTTTCGTGAGACCTTTCTGGTCGATGTTCAATTTGGATCTTCTGTTCCTTAATGCGTCCGGCCTCTGTAACACTTTTGCCACCCAATTTATTGGCTTGACTTGATTGATTGACTTGACTGATCCTGGGGGCCTTAACGGCCTCGGTCAATTGCCCCCTTACATTAACAGGAATTGGACTTTCCTGAATTCTAGGGCGGTCTTGTTTGCCGCTCGATCTTCTAAATAACGGCGACGGACTTCTTGCCCTATTACGGCAATTACTCTTGACGTGACCGAGTTTACCGCAGTTAAAACATTTTATGCCCCGTTTGCCTGTTGATCGAGGAGGTCTTTGCAACAAGGCTTGGATATTGACTGCCAGATCCTTCAACGCTTTATGTAAAGTTGCCATAGATTCACCCCTAGACGTATCCCCCTCGTCATCGCAAGTTGCCATTCTTACACTTGGAGAAGAATCAGATGACACTCGTGACGCCTCGAATTCCAGGGCCCGAACTAGTGCCTCGCTGATATTCCTGGGCCTTACTAGACGTAAGTGGTATCTCATGTCACTATCTCGAACTCCCTCAATGAACCTTTCGGCGGCAAATTGCGTTTGAAAACATTCAGGGGCTGATGGGTATGCCAGGTGAATTAGTCTGTCTATGTCCGCCTCAAATTCTTGTAAGGATTCACCTGACTTCTGCTGTCTCATCCTCAGCTGGGCTTGGAACACGGTTTCTTTGTGCTCGTTTCCAAATCGTAGTTGCAGAGAGTGTACTAAAACTGCATAATTACTTTGATCAGCTGCCGACAGAGATTGGAGTAGTTCAGCCGCTTTTCCACGAAGTGCTACCACTAATGATGTAGCTTTCTGGGGCTCGGACCAGCCATTAGCTTTTGCAGCTGCCTCAAATTGTGTTTTATAAATTTCCCACGCCGTAGTACCGTCATAATCGGGAGGCTTAATTTTAGCGTTAGCTGTGCTAAAACCCTCTGTAGACACGGTGTCGTCCTCAAGTTGTTCCCGGAATTTCTTTTCTAGCTCGAGAACCCTCTGGTTGACAGCTTCGAGTTACGCTTCGTTAACGCCGTTAATGGATTTGTTCACGCCGTTAACGGATTCGTTAACGGATTGCATTATTCTTTCTTCCAATTGTTGCTCCCTAACTGCGAGATGGTTCACTAATTCTTCTTTAAACCGTTTTTGTTCTTCCTTTTGTTCTTGATAATGATTTTTCTGCTCTTCTTTCTGTTCTTGATAACGTCGCTCCTGTACTTGATCACGTCTTTCTTGTTCCTCTTTTTGTTCTTTATAACGTTTTTCCTGCTCCTCTTTTTGTTCCTTATAACGTTTTTCCTGCTCTTCTTTTTGTTCTACATAACGTCTTTCTTGCTCTTCCTTCTGTTGTTGCATAAGGGACAGCAGGGCGGCAAGTTGATCCTCCATCGCTTGATGCTGGCTTCTGGTCACTGGCATAAACACGTAATGTCCGGCAATGAAGCACTCACTTACAGTTCAGCAATATTAGTCCTCAAATTCCCACTGGAATCGCACTTCTGACACCAATTGTTGCGAACTCGGGGTTCGATAATTCCAGTGTAACGATTTAACACGAAAACACTATTTATTTATTCCACAAATATACACAGGTACAATTCGTATACTAAATAACTCACTACTTAACACTTTATAGCCTTCTATTATCGCTTCGTACTTTAGCTTACTTATAGCTCGCTTAAAATAAGACTATTCCTCCTCGGGCGCTCTATGCGCCTTTTATATACAATCCTAAAATTACAGAAACACCTAGAAAGTTCTTTATAAGAATTCTTGAATAATCTCATATAAAAAAAACGGTTGTAAACAACTGCCTTCTAGATTAAGCCAGACGAGCAATAAATCACTCGTGTCAGCCATGACGCAGCGCGGATAGGTCGCGAAGCTCCACCAACCAACACGCTCCCATGCGTTGCCCCGCCTCCCATGCGGCGTTGCTGCGATCGTAACAATACTATAAAATACAGGGTGTCTATTTTAAATTAAACGAGTTATTACTGTTTGAAGTTTGCAATAATTTGCTGTTCATTTATTGACATTCGGTGCACAGTAGTTAATATTTAATACACACCGCAAAAAATTCAATGTACTATTAGCCCACCAGCCAATTTTAGCTTGCAATTTTAAATAATCTTGGCTCTATCCCAAACCAGCATTTTTCCAAAAACTTCAAGTTGGAATGTTTAGGCGCTTTGAGTAAATTTTCTTAATTTTTGGACACACATCACGCACACAATCACAAATTTAGTGATTTTCGCCCTAATCCTAACTTTAATTTCACCAAAAAATCCAAATTGAAATTTTACGATGATTTGGTTCATTTCTTTGCATATTTCTGAATAAATTCAAAGTCAATTTTAAGTAATCTTGCATAAAAATTTTAATTTCTTTAAAAACTTCAAATTAAAATTTTAAGATGTTTTTAATTATTTTTCTGCATCTTTAGACATTGTCAGTCAATTTTAAGCGATTTTGGCCATAATCCTAACCTGAAGCGTTTCTCCACAAAATCAGAATTTGAATTTTTAAGATAGGTTGAGTCATTTGTCTGCATTTTTTTGACGCTTAAAGTCAATTTTAAGCAGTTTTGGCCCATATACTAATTGAAGCTTCTTCAAAAACAGAAAATAAAATTTTTATATGGTTTAAAATATCTTTCTGCTTTTTTGGACATTTTGAGATAATGTTAGAGTATTTTGGCTGTACTCCAAACAAGGATTTCTCAAAAAGTTCCAAGTTTGATCTTTCAAAAGGCTTTTAGTCTTTTTATATATTTTTAGATGAGTTGAAAAATTTTAAGGCATTTGGTCCCAAATACTAACCTGCATTTTTAAAATAATTAGACGTTTTGCGAGAAATTTGTTGCACTTTTGACACCCTGAGTCAATTCTAAGGAGTTTTGGCCCTAATATTAACTAAAATTTCTTTTAAAACCCTAAATTAAAATTTTAGTTATTTTGTCCCTAATCCTGAGTTGCGTTCCTCCACAAAATCCAAATTAGAATTTTTAGGTGCTTTAAGTCATTTTTCCGCATTTTTTTACACTCAGAGTCATCTTTAAGTAATTTTGAGCCAAATCTGAATTTCAGTAACTTAAAAAATTCCAAATTAAAATTTTAGTTTTAATTTGGAATTAATTTGGAAAAAAAAAGTTTAGAGTTATTATTCAGCATGTTTAGACGTTTTTAGTTAATTTTAAGAGATTATGGCTCTAATTCATACTAACGCTTCTTCGAAAATCCCAAAAAAAATTCTAAAATGCTTAAACGTTTTGAGTCAATTTTAAATGATCTTGGCTTTATCCCAAACCAGCATTTTTCCAAAAACTTCAAGTTGGAATGTTTGGTCGCTTTGAGCCAATTTTAAGTGATTTTTGCCCTAACCCTAACTTGAAATTCATCAAAAACTCCAAATTGAAGTATTATGATTTGGGTCATTTATCTGCATTTTTTTTTAATTTAAATCAATTTTAAGTAATTTTGGTCCTAATCCTAATTTAAAGAATTAATCCTGACTTTAATTTCTTCAGAAACTTCAAATTCAAATTGTTGGATGCTTCTAATTATCCTACTGCATCTTTATTCATTGCCAGTCAATTTTAAGCAATTTTAGCCCAATGCTAAGCAGACGCGTTTCTGCACAAAATCCGAATTTGAATTTTTAAGGCACGATGAGTCATTTGCCTGCATTTTTTTGACCCTTAAAACCAATTTTAAGTGGTTTTGGACCATATATTAAATAGAGTTTCTGCAAAAAATTCAAATTTTTAGACATTTTGAGTTATTTTCCTGTATTTTTAGGATTCAGGACATTTTTAAGAGTTTTTAGCTCTAATTCAAATTTGTGTTTCTTCAAAAACTCAAAATTAAAATGTTTGGATAGTTTAAGTTATCTTTCTGCTTTTTTGGGCATTTTAAGATAATTTGAAACGTATTTTTTCTGTACTCTAAACCAGCATTTTTCAAGTTTGAATTTTTAAAAGCCTCTAGTCATTTTTCTACATTTTTAGATGTCTTGAACAGTTCTAAGTTACTTGGTCCCTAATACTAAACTGCATTTTTAAAAAGTTATACGCTTTGAGTAATTTTTTGCACTATTGACACTCTGATTCAATTTTAAGGAGTTTTGGCCCTAATCTTAAATAGAATTTTATTTGAAAATCTAAAGTAAAATTTTTAGACGATTTGAGTTATTTTGTAACTAATCCTGAGTTGTGTTCCTCCACAAAATCCAAATTTGAATTTCTAGGTGTTTTGAGTAATTTTTTCGTATTTTTTTTAATCTCAAAGCTAATTTTAAGCGATTATGATCTGAATCCTAGTTAAAGTGTCTTCAAAAATATCAAATATTTTCTTTAAATGCTTTGCGTTTTTGGACGTTTTGAGTCAATTTTAAATAATCTTGGCTCTATCCCAAACCAGCATTTTTCCAAAAACTTAAACTTGGAATTTTTATGAGCTTTCAGTAAATTTTGTCAATTTTTGGACACAAATTTAGTGATTTTGGCCCTAATCCTAACTTTAATTTCACCAAAAACTCCAAATTAAAATTTTATGATGATTTGGTTCATTTCTCTGCATTTTTATGACTAAATTCAAAGTCAATTTTAAGTGATTTTGAAAAAAAATTTGAATTCCTTTAAAAATTTCAAATTAAAATTGTAAGATGTTTTTAATTATTTTTCTGCATCTTTAGACATTGTCAGTCAATTTTAAGCAATTTTGTCATTTATCCTAACCTGATGCGTTTCTCCACAAAATCCAAATTTGAATTTTGATGATAGGTTGAGTCATTTGTCTGCATTTTTTTGACGTTTAAAGTCAATTTTAAGCGGTCTTGGCCCATATACTAATTGGAGCTTCTTCAAAAACACAAAATTAGGTTTGTTAGATGGTTTGAATTATCTTTCTGCTCTTTTGGACATTTTGAGATAATGTTAGCGTATTTTGGCTGTACTCCAAACAAGGTTTTTTCAAAAAGTTCCAAGTTTGATCTTTCAAAAGGCTTTTAGTCTTTTTATATATTTTGAGATGAGTTGAAAAACTTTAAGGCATTTGGTCCCTAATACTAAAATGCATTTTTAAAATAATTAGACGTTTTGCGAGAAATTTGTTGCACTTTTGACACCCTGATTCAATTCTAAGGAGTTTTGGCCCTAATATTAACTAATATTTGATATGGTTTTTTAAAATTTAAAATTCCGTAGTGTAGCCATAATCTTCCGTCTCGAGTAACGTGAATCACCCTGTATTTTGTTTAATATTTAAGGGCCATAAACTGTTACATACTGCGTGGTCGAAGGTAGCAATTACTAACAAAAAAGCAGGAGCTTTGGTCGAAAATTATACCCAGGTTAGTGTGTAAAATATGGTGACCTATTTGAAGATGGTATGTTGTGATTTTGACTATTTGGTTCACCTGAACAGAAGATTCCATTGTGTTAAGTTACTAGAAACTGATTTACTGCAAATCATTAACATACATATAAAATGAATGGACCAGGTGGCATATGCGAAACAGCGATAGATGGGGTAAGGCCACAGAGCTGGTATTACTCAGGCAAAGAAATAATGCTTCTCTTGCAACTCGCTTTATTTAATAATTCATATGAGAATAGATGCCAGTACAATTACTACTTAAGCTGCAAGTTTGGTAGCAAGAGGTAAAAGGAATCCATACGTAATAATAAATAGAATACATGAAGACTAAAAAAATTTTTTAACTCCAAAGCTACCACTTTTGATTTTGGTTTTGTTTGGTGCACCATCACTTTAATCCCTATTTATAGTTTTGTAAAGAAGTCGACTCTTATATTAATATTTTCCTCGTCAAGATGATTGCACGATAGGACCTTCTGGGAGCTGGTTCAAACTTCGCCTACTGAAAAACGAACTGTAAAACCGCTTAAACAAAATGTCTTCATTAAGTCCAAAAAAGGTAAGTCAGCGCCTTAAAAAGCTTTATTACCGAAATTTTATTACCTCATGGACCAAATTATAGACCAGCGAGATTTATGGGAAATTGGAGACCCATATTGCACGTTGGCTGAGCAAACAGCCCATCCTGGGCGTGATGCGAGGGAGTCTTCTGCTTCTTTTTTTTGTCCTCTACGGCGTTATTCTTCTTGCCTGCATGTGGCTTATCTAGAGATGGGCACTGTAATTTTCACAATAACCTATTACCGAATAATAAGGGGTCAATGTTGACTACTACCACTAAATACCAAGGTGAGTAGCAAATACAACTTTTGCTAGATGCTTAAATCACAATATAAAGAATTGTTACATTATACTTTGCTTAAATGAAGATTGTTTGGTAAAGTTCAAGAGGAAGTCTTTTCTTCGAAAGTTCCCAATTTCTGGACCGGACGTAATGCGAAAAAAGTGTCTTCCCAGGCGCCTGATTGCCGTTACAGGTCGGCCCAAAAAAAAGAAACCAATGAGGTTTACCCTATCATTACGCGCACTTAATTGATGTGCCCGGTATATTGTAAACGATTAAGGTCGTTTTAAGTAAACAAGGGGCGGCCAATTTGACGACGGCCCCTTTCGCTAATTCCAGATTTAACCCTCCCAAAATTGGCTTCGAAATTGAGAAATTATCGATTGATTTATCGGGGGTGTAGTGTTTTTTTCGCAGTTTAGATGCTTAACGACCAAAAATTACGTTGCAATGCTGCAAATTGTCAATAATGCCATTTCATCTGATGGCTTATTTCTGATTTACATATCAAACTAATTTTTTTTTTATAATTTTGCTTGAAGCGTTTTAAGCATCTTATAATCGGCGAGCATAATAACTTAATTTTTAAATTTGGGGGTTGCGATAAAACAAATAAACGAGACTTGATTTAACGTCTCTAAAGGGGTAGTTTAGATCTTAATCACTTTTAAATGATATAATGTTTTTTTTTAGATAATAGGCGTTTAGAGAAAATAACAGGGTCGACTTTTGGGTCTGTTAAAAAGTAAACTCTTTCACAAAATTCGGGAACAAAAATAAAATTATAATAAATCGTAATTGATACTTTTAGGGACGCCACGCACAACAATACACTGAAAGTGTCATCATAAATTCGGAAGGATTTATTAGCGCTCAGAACATTTTTCACCTGCATTCTGGGTGCTTTCGGATAAAATCTACCACGATACCATTTATGGTAATTTTGCCTCCGTTGACAACTATGACAATGTGTAATTAGTAACTTTTAAGTTCGGTTGGAGCAATAAATATTCTTTGCAACCGTTAGGCTAATGCGCAGTTGCCATATTTATTAGTCTTCTTTAAAAAGAAACAGAAAATTATTTCTGTATTGTCCATCCATTTCATTACAATTGTGTATCAATAATTGTGTAAGATATTTCCTGCTACTTTTAGTTTAAGAAATATATTTTTCTTGCAAAGTGAAGGGGTAAAAAGATCGGCAACGCTGGCTCAATAGTGGGTGAGTCTTCATCACAATAACCAGGTGAACCAGGGTCGTCATCACCTGCCCAGGGGAGCTCCAAGTTTCAGCAATAAATTCATTTCTAGATGAATATCTTAGAATGGGCCGCGGGCATGTGACATCAGCATCCTATGTATGTAAATATGGGCCAATGTCGATTTTTATAGGGAGTTTCCGCCAAAAAAGGATTTTATTAAGAGCAGAAATTGAAAGTGGACTCTGGTCTGAGTTAGGCACTTTTGGCAAAGGATGGTAAAAATTGCGACTAAAGCAAATTTTATTAATAGTAGTTAGTAAAAAGTTGATTCTAAAAGTGCCCAAAAATCGACCACCGAGGGAGGAAGAGGACATGGAGAAAAACAAAAATCTGGTAGATTCACTCCAATAAGTCCACTCGTTCTAAAGTTATAAAACGTCACATTTGGAATTTCTGAAAAAAAGAAGGAAAATAAGGTAATTTTCAAAAAAACTTTGGACACTTTTTATACAGTTTTTGATCGAAATGAGGCGATTTCAATCCCCTATGAACATAACGAATTTAATACGATTCAGAGTACTCCCGTAAGTCGGTTTTTTAAAAGTAGTAAAAAAGTCGATTTAAAAAGTGCCAAAAAATCGAACACCGAAGGAGTCTATTTTCAAAATTGTAATATCAATGAGACTTCCGATGCGAAGTGAGAGAGGACATCGAGAGGACCAAAAATCTGATGGACTCACTCCAATCGGTCCACTCATTCCAAAGTTATAGGCCTTCAAAGTTCGAATTTGAGAGAAAAAAAGGAAAAAACCTCACTTTGATTAGTTTAAAAAAAAATGATTTTTTTTAATTCCGTTTTTAGTCGAAATAAGACCATTTCAATCATTTATGAACGTATTACACTTAATACGAATCAGAGTAGTCACGTAAATGAGTTTTATTAAAAAAGTTGATCCTAAAAAGGAGAAAAACCTCACTTTAATTTGTTAAAAAATAATAAAATAATACCGTTTGTAGTCGAAATAAGACCATTTCAATCCCTTATAAACGTACTACATTTAATACGAATCAGAGTGGTCACGCAACTGAGTTTTTTTAAAGAAGTAAAAAGGTCCTCTGTCTGTGCGTTCCTCCAGAAAATTCAAATTAAAATTTTTAGATGTTTTGCGTTATTTCACGTATTTATAGAATTTAAGTTATTTTTAAAAATGTTTGGCTCTAATCCGAATTTGTGTTTCTTTAAAAACTCAAAATTACGATAGTATATATTATCTTTCTGCGTTTTTTTGGACGTTTTAACGTATTTTGACTGTACTCCAAACAAGCATTTTTCCAAAGTTTCAGTTTTTAAAAGACTGTTAGTCATTTTTGTACGTTTTTAGATATCTTGAAAAATTGTAAGCTGTTTGGTCCCTAGTACTAACTTGCATTTTTGCCAAATTAAAATTTTTATAGACGATTTGAGTTATTTCGTTCCTAGTCGTAAGTTGCGTTTCTTCACAAAGTTCACGAAGTTTGACTTTTTAGATGCTTTGAGCCATTTTTCGGCACTTTTTTACCCTTAGAGTCATCTTTAAGTGATTTAGACCCACATTTTAATTTAATTTTTTTTTTAATTTTTAGAAGCTTGGAGTTTTTATTGCTCTAATGCTTACAAATGCTTCTTCAAAAACTCAAACATTCTTTTTTCAGATATGTTGAGTTTTTGGACGTTTTGATTCAATTTTAAATGATCTCTCTACCCCAAACCAGCATTTTTTCAAAAACTCCAAGCTGGATTGTTTAGGCGCTTTGAGTGATTTTGCTGCTTTTTTAGAGACTTTGAGCTAAATTTAAGTGATCTTGACCCCTAACTTGAATGTCATCAAAAACTCCAAATTGCAATATTTGGTGATTTGGGTCGACAATTTTTTTTAAACTCAAAGTCAATTTTAAGCGGTTTTTTTGAAATTTGTTTTGACCATCAGTTTGTTTTAAAAAAAAATCCATATCACAATTTTTAGACGCTTTGAGTAATTTGGTGCACTTTTGATACTCTCAGTAGTCATTTCTAAGGAGTTTAGGCCCTCTTTAAGATAACCAAATTTTAATTTTTAGGTGCTATGAGTAATTTTTATTCATGTTTTTACGCTCAGAGTCATCTTTAAGTAATTTTGAGCCAAATCTTAATTTCAGTAACTTAAAAAATTCCAAATTAAAATTTTAGTTCAGGTTAGTTCGTCGTTTTCATTCAATTTTAAATGATCTTAGCTTTATCCCAAACCAGTATTTCTCTAAAAACTTCAAGTTGGAAAGTTTGGTTACTTTGAGCCAATTTTAAGTGATTTTTGCCCTACCCTAACTTGAAATTCATCAAAAACTCCAAATTGAAATATTGTGATTTGGGTCATTTATCTGCATTTTTTTTCAATTCAAAACAATTTTAAGTAATTTTGGCCCTAATCCTAACTTATAGAAGTAATTCTGACTTTAATTTCTTCAGAAACTTCAAATTAAAATTGTTGGATGCTTTTAATTATTCTACTGCATCTTTATTTATTGCCAGTCAATTTTAAGCAATTTTAGCCCAATGCTAAGCTGACGCGTTTCTGCAAAAAATACGAATTTTAATTTTTAAGGCACGATGATTCTGCATTTTTTGACCCTTAAAACCAATTTTAAGTGGTTTTGGACCATATATTAAATAGAGTTTCTGCAAAAAATTCAAATTTTTAGACATTTTGAGTTATTTTTCTGTATTTTTAGGATTCAGGACATTTTTAAGAGTTTTTAGCTCTAATTCGAATTTGTGTTTCTTCAAAAACTCAAAATTAAAATTTTTGGATAGTTTAAGTTATCTTTCTGCTTTTTTGGGCATTTTGTACGTATTTTTTCTGTACTCTAAACCAGCATTTTTCAAAAAATTTCAAGTTTGAATTTTTAAAAGCCTCTAATCATTTTTCTACATTTTTAGATGTCTTGAACAATTCTAAGTTACTTGGTCCCTAATACTAAACTGCATTTTTAAAAAGTTATACGCTTTGAGTAATTTTTTGCACTATTGACACTCTGAGTCAATTTTAAGGAGTTTTGGCCCTAATATTAAATAGAATTTGATTTGAAAATCTAAAGTAAAATTTTTAGACGATTTGAGTTATTTTGTAACTAATCCTGAGTTGTGTTCCTCCACAAAATCCAAATTTGAATTTCTAGGTGTTTTGAGTAATTTTTTCGTATTTTTTTTTTAATCTCAAAGCTAATATTTTAAGCGATTTTGATCTGAATCCTAGTTAAAGTGTCTTCAAAAATATCAAATAATTTTTTTTTAAATGCTTTGAGTTTTTGGACGTTTTGAGTCAATTTTAAATAATCTTGGCTCTATCCCAAACCAGCATTTTTCCAAAAACTTAAACTTGGAATTTTTATGAGCTTTCAGTAAATTTTCTCAATTTTTGGACACAAATTTAGTGATTTTGGCCCTAATCCTAACTTTAATTTCACCAAAAACTCCAAATTCAAATTTTATAATGATTTGGTTCATTTCTCTGCATTTTCATGATTAAATTCAAAGTCAATTTTAAGCGGTTTTGGCCCATATACTAATTAAAGCTTCTTCAAAAACAGAATATAAAAATTTTTATATGGTTTAAATTATCTTTCTGCTTTTTTTGGACATTTTGAGATAATGTTAGCTTATTTTGGCTGTACTCCAAACAAGGATTTTTCAAAAAGTTTCAAAAGGCTTTTAGTCTTTTTATATATTTTTAGATGAGTTGAAAAATGTTAAGGCATTTGGTCCCTAATACTAACCTGCATTTTTTAAAAAAATTGACGTTTTGCGAGAAATTTGTTGCACTTTTGACACCCTGAGTTTCTTCTAAGGATTTTGGCCCTAATATTAACAAAAATTTCTTTTAAAACCCTAAATTAAAATTTTAGTTATTTTGTCCCTAATCCTATTTGAATTTTTAGGTGCTTTAAGTCACTTTTCCGCATTTTTTTACACTCAGAGTCATCTTTAAGTAATTTTGAGCCAAATCTCAATTTCAGTAACTTTAAAAATTCCAAATTAAAATTTTAGTTTTAATTTGGAATTAATTTGGAAAAAAAAGTTTAGAGTTATTATTTAGCATGTTTAGACGTTTTTAGTTAATTTTAAGAGATTATGGCTCTAATCCTTACTAACGCTTCTTCGAAAACACCAAAAATATTTTTATAGATGCTTATAGTTTTTGGACGTTTTGAGTCAATTTTAAATGATTTTGGCTTTATCCCAAACCAGCATTTTTCCAAAAACTTCAAGTTGGAATGTTTGGTCACTTTGAGTGTCTAACGGGAGAATTTCATCAAAAAATCAAAATTGAAATTTTATGATATATTGGGTCATTTATCTGCGTTTTTTTGATTAAATTCAAAGTCAATTTTAAGTGATTTTGAATAAAGATTTGAATTTCTTCAAAAACTTCAAATTAAAATTGAGAGATGCTTTTAATTATTTTTCTGCATCTTTAGACCTTGTCAGTCATTTCAAGCAATTTTGACCCAAATGCTAATCAGATACATTTCTCCACAAAATCCAAATTTGAATTTTTATGGCACGTTGAGTCATTTGTCTGCATTTTTTTGACGCTTAAAGTCAATTTTAAGAGATTTTGATCCGTATACTGATTGGAGTTTCTTGAAAAATACAATATAAAATGTTTATATGTATTGAGTAATTTTTCTTTGTTTTTGGAATTTAAGATACTTTTATAAGTTTTTAGCTCTAATTCGAATGAGTGTATATTCAAAAATCCAAAATTAAATTTTTTGGATGGTTTAAATTATCTTTCTGCTTTTTTGGACATTTTCAGATAATTTTTAACCTATTTTGGCTGCACTCTAAACCAGCATTTTTCAAAATTTTTTAAGTTTTAGTTTTTTAAGACCTTTAGTCATTTTTCTACATTTTTAGATGTCTTGAACAATTTTAAGCTTTTTGGTCCCTAAAACTAAGTTGCATTTTTAAATAATTAGACGCTTTGAGTAATTGGCTGCATTTTTGAGACTCTGAATCAATTCTAAGTTTTGGCCCTAATCCTAACTAGAGTTTCATATCAACCTCCAAATTAAAATCTTTACATGATTTGAGTTATTTTGTCCCTAATCCTAAGTTGCGTTCCTCCGCAAAATCCAAACTTTTAGGTGCTTTGAGTAATTTTTCCTAATTTGTTTACACTCGGAGTCGTCTTTAAGTGATTTTGACCCAAAATCTTAATTTCAGTTTCTTCAATCATGTTTAGATGTTTTTAATTAATTTCAAGAGATTATGGTTTTAATGTTTACAATACTTCTTCAAAAACACCAAAAAAAAATAAAATTTTAGATGTACTGACTTTTTGGATGTTTTGAGTCAATTTTAAATCGTCTTGGCTCTACCCCACACCAGCATTTTCCCAAAAACTCCAAGTTGGATTGTTTAGGTGCTTTAAGTAATTTTCCTGCATTTTTGGCCACTGTGAGCCAATTTTAAATGATTTTGTCCCTAATCTTATCTGGAATTTTATCAAAACTTTTTTTCAACTCAAACTAGATTGCTTTAAGAATTTGGACTTTTTGAGTCAATTTTAAATGATCTTGGCTCTATCCAAAATCAGCATTTTTCCAGAAACTTTAAGTTGGAATGTTCAGGTGATTTGAGTAATTTTTCTGTATTTTTGGCCTTCTGCGCCAATTTTTAAGTAATTTTTGACTCTAATCCTAACATGAGCTTAATCATAACTTTAACTTCTTCAAAAACTTCAAATTAAAGTTGTGAGATGCCTTTAATTATTTTTCTGCATCTTGAGACGTTGTCAGTCAATTTTAAGCGGTTTTGACCGTATACTGATTGGAGTTTTTTCAAAAATTAAAAATAAAATTTTTAGATGTTTTAAGTTATATTTCTTTATTTTTTGAATTTAAGTCACTTTCAAGAGGTTTTGGCTCTAATTCGCATTTGTATTTCTTCAAAAACTCAAAATAAAAAATTTTTAGTTGGTTTAAATTATCTTTCTGCTTTTTTGGACATTTTGACATAGTTTTAAACGTATTTTTTTTTTTATTCTAACAAGCATTTTTCAAAAAATTTCAAGATTTTTTAAGGCCTTTAGTAATTTTTCTACATTTCTTGATGTCTTGAACAATTTTACGTCATTTGGTCCTTATATGAAACTGCATTTTTAAACAATTAGACTCTTTGAGTAATTTGTTGTACTTTTGACATTCTGAGTCAATTTTAACAAGCTTTGGCCCTAATCTTAACTACAATTTCATTTAAAACTCCAAATTAAAATTTTTAGACGATTTAGTAATTTTGTTACTATAACTTAATTCTGAGTCGTGTTCCTCCACAAAATTCAAATTTGAATTTTTAGATGCTTTGAGTAATTGTTTCGTGCTTTTTTACTCTCAGTTTCTTCAAAAATCCCAAATTAATTTTTTTATATGCTTTGAGTTTTTAGACGTTTTGAGTCAATTTTAAATGATCTTGGCTCTACCCCAAACCAGCATTTTTTCCAAAAACTTCAATTTGGAATGTTTAATCGCATTGAGTAATTATTCTGAATTTTTGGCCACTTCGAGCCAATTTTGAGTGATTTTGGCCCTAGTCCTAACTGGAATTTCATCCAAAAATCAAATTTGAAATTTTATGATGATTTGGGCCATCTTTCTTCACTTTTTTTGATTAAATTCAAAATCAATTTTAAGTGATTTTGAATAAAAATTTCAATTTCTTGAAAAACTTCAAATTAAAATTTTGAGATGTATTTTAAATATTTTTCTCCATCTTTAGACGTTGTCAATCAATTTTAAGCAATTTTGGCCCTAACACAAAGCTGATGCATTTCTCTAAAAATTCGAATTTGTATTTTTGAGGCACGTTAAGTCTTTTGGCTGCATTTTCTTGACGCTTAAAGTCAATTTTAAGCGGTTTCGATCCGAATACTAATTGGAGTTTCTCCAAAAACCCAAAATACAATTTTTAGATGTTTTGATTTATTTTTTTTTTATTTTTAGAATTGAAGTTACTTTTTAGAGTTTTTGACTCTAATTCAAATTTGGGTTTCTTCAAAAACTCAAACTTAAAATTTCTAGATGGTTTAAATTATCTTTCTGCTTTTTTGGTCATTTTGAGATCATTTTAAACGTATTTTTTCTGTACTCTAAATCAGCATTTTTCAAAAAATTTCAAGCTTTAAATTTTTAAGGCCTTTATTAATTTTTCTACATTTCTAGATGTCTTGAACAATTCTAACCTATTTGGTGCCTACTACCTATTTGATACTAACTTGCTTTAAAAAAATTAGACGCTTTGAGTAATTTGTTGCACTTTTGACGGTCTGAGTCAACTTTAAGGAGTTTTGGACCTAATCTAAACTAGAATTTTATTTAAAACTCCAAGTTAAAATTTTTATACAATTTGACTTATTTTGTCCCTAATCCTCAGTTGCGTTTTCCCACAAAATCCAAATTTGAGTTTTTAGGTACTTTTAGTCATTTTTCTGCATTTTTTTTTACCCTCAGTCATATATAACTGATTTTGACCCAAATCGTAATTTCAATTTCTTGAAAAATTCCAAATTAAAATTTTTATTTGCTGGAATTCAGCATGTCTAGAGGTTTTTAGTTAATTTTAAAGAATTATGGCTCTAAGCCTTCCGTTTCTTTGAAAACCCAAATAAACAAATGTTTAGATGCTTTAAGTTTTTGAATTTTTTGAGTCAATTTTAAATGATCTTGGCTCTAACCCAAACCAGCATTTTTCTGAAAACACAATTTGGACTGTTTAACCGCAGCATTTTTGACCACTTTGAGCCTATTTTACGTGATTTTGGCCCTAATCCTAACTTAAATTTCATCAAAACCTCAGAACTGAAATTTTTCATCTGCATCTTTTTTTAAATTCAAAGTTAATTTTATTCGGTTTTGGTCGAAATCCTAACTTAAGTTTCTTTAAATCCATCCCATCTAAACACATTAGATAATAAATCTTAAAAATTGCCAAAAAAAGTTTGATTTGACCACCAGTTTATTTCACATGCAAATTTTGTCTTCGGTATCGCCTGATTAGGGGCTGCCAAACCGAGCAATTCCCGATGATCACACCTCGTACAGAATTTTGATAGGATGCCCGCATAATTATTGATAAAAATCATAATTTATGATGGCTTGAAGGCTCAAATTGGAAATTAATGGCTTAAAGCTTAAACCTATTTAGAGCAGTTAAAGTTGTATCTATTATACACGAGTCTACTAAGAAAATGTGCGCCCAATTGACCAGCCTTGAGCAAGCACGCGATGGCTTTCCTATTATCAGAATTTTCTAATAAGAATAGGGAGCACCCCAATGACCTAGGAGATATGGACAGAGCCAATAATTTCCCTATAAATGATCCAGTTTTTTGGCCGATTATTTTTAAGGTCCTCATGACGTAATGTTGTAGTCAACGCAGGTCATAGCGGCTTAAAACCGGACCAGTTATTGAGTGTTTTTGGTTTTTGCTAGGTTAGAAGAAGACGTCATGATCTCACCGAGGTGCCACTTCCGGCGGATATCGCTGCCATTTTTTAGGTTCCCACTGCTAAAAACGGGAGCCAAAACTGTAAGACAAGAGGGGGTCTGTAGATGTACTAACTCGTTGGAGCACACTTTCTGCCCTAAGATAAGGTGCTAATGGGCGTGGTTACTTTATAAATTAACAACAAAATGCGTGCGATTGTAAATGTTCCCATAATAAGTCAAACGTATAAAAGCCAATTTCGACCTTCTTTACGACCTTGCCCATGGGTGTAACCAATCTACCATAAACCAACAACTAAATCATTTCCTATAAATTTTTGGCTATTCCGTGTGTGTGTGTGTGTGCGGTGGGTCGCCCTGATCTAGAAAAAGGAAAATTTGAGGGCGTTGTACAGGGCGTAATTAAAAGACCAAAAATCCCACAAACTGCGAAATTAAAGATGCAGGTAGTTGGTGAATAATCAATCGAATTGATGGTACTTTAAAAGGGGACGACAAGGCACCTGCGTTTATTATGCATTTGCATTCGCACAAAAGGATGGGAAGTGGATAAGAGATTACACGTGTCGATACCTTTTAGCTTGTCAGCCGATGGAACCTTCTGCTCCGAAAACTGACATTTCCTTGCTGAATTTTTTATCCACTAAAAATAAGCATAAACAACCCTAATTTTCAATTATTAGTCACATCATGTAAAACACTCCCGATACTAACAAGTTTCTAATAAGTATGTGAGGGCTAAAAGGGTCACGTGCCCGAGATCCGTGAAGCCCTGGGAGGTCACGTGTCGCGGTATGCGATACGTATTGAAGCACGGGGTGGGATCCATTATGATATGTGGTGAAAACAAATGAGTGTTTACTTTAAGTGGTTATTGTAATGTAATTTGAGAGGCACTTGTCCGTGGAGGATTGAAAAGTTTCACACGGGATTTTGCTTCTCACAAGGAGAGAGTGTACACATGAAGTGAACCTAATATAACTCCCAGAAAAGGGGAATTAAATACCAAAAAACCGCAAAATTTGCTTCTTGTGGGGAAGGTATTCATTATGTATTATGATGTCATTTGTCTAAGTAGCCCTGCTAGCCATTTAATCAGAGACATATTAAATTTGGGTGGTCCGAATTAGTCCGATGAGCATAGTAATTTAATATTCATCAACCATCTTGAAAATATCACTTTTAGCTTGTAGTAGGTATAATATAATGTACACAAAACTTCCGAATTGATGAGATAAAACCGTTGTTTGCTCAACAAATTACCCCGCTTTCATCCCCCAAACAATCCACAATCGAAAACAATGCCATATATCCGGATAGTTATTCCTTCTTTTGTATTTGGAACGAGCCCACCCTTTTGATTTCATCCGGGCTGTTTACCGACCAATTATTGTTTACTTTTATTGGTAAACAAGGGGTGATCATTTGAAAACTAGTGGGCTGTGAATTGTCAAAAAAAAAAAGATGCAAGAGCAAAATTTTTTAAGATTATGTCATCCTCTCTTGTCATAGCCTTCCAGATGACGTTTTCTAATGAACACCCCATATACTGGATAAGTGCCTACTTGAAATGATATTTTTCGTTACGAATTATTGATGGTAACAACAAAAGAGAGAGAACATAAAATAACCATTACGAAACTTGACGAAATTGTGTCAAACCGTAGAAATCGCATATGGTCCGATTTCCTCCTCTTCTTCAACCACCTGTATATCATTACAAAAGCGGGGGCACGCGCTGCACCGAGGGGAGGCGGGGCCCCGAAACAGTTGGCAATCGACATCGCGACGTTATATATATATACACCAACCCCAGTTTTTGTGTCTAGATCGAGAGACACCCCCCTTCGTATTTTTGTGTGACGTAATGCGAGCCCAGCTGAGTTTTTGTTATTTTTTTGGCTTTTACGCGGGCCTTTCATTCAGTTTTTTTTGTGTCTTTATGGTCTACAACGAAATGAGTTGGCTTATGTCGATAAAAAGATCCACAATTATCTGCGTTGTATCTATACAAAAGCATATAGCTACGGTAACAAAGACTAGTGAAATTTTACCAGATTTGATAATCTTTCGCCCACTTGTGATTGTGTGATTAAGTGACCATTTCGGAGAAAATAGCTCATCCTGAAGATTTTTAAAAATATTAATAATTTTTAGGATTTTTTTTCTGGCAATTTACCCTCCTCCGCAACGGTAACAATTTTAGTTTTTCTGCTTTTTCTTAAAGACAGTTTTTTCTTTGGAATAAATTCCTTCCTTTACTTTCAGCTACCATAAGAAGTATTGAGGATAAGTTCTAGAACTTCTTCTGAAGTATAAAACTATAGAGCACAGTTCTAAAACTTTATACTTTTACACTTGTTCTGGTAGCTCTTCAATAGTATAAGTTAGGTCTGTGGTCTTTCGCCATCTTCCTCTACATGCACAATTTCGGTTTCTTGCCTTTGCCAGCCTTGTTCCTTTTTAACAGTTAATCTCCTCTTTTCAGTTTGCTTCTTAGCTACTTTGTGAGCAAATACTGTTATTTCTTGGTAGCATCTTCGGATAGTTCTTGATATGGATATTCCAATTCTTCAGGTCATTTTACAAAAATAACGGTACTAAGTGGCTCTTTTCCTGCTTCATCTACTGTAGCAACTGTTCCTTCATCTTTGACATCCTTTTTGTTTATTAGAATTCGTTCTTTATTATTTTCGTAACATCACCTTTTCAATAATAATTGTAGCTCATGGATTTCCTGAGGAACATATTCTAATGTCTTCGGGATCTCTTCAACTGTATTTAATTGAGGATTTTAACTTCCTTTAGTGGTATCCTCTAGACCCAGTTAAAACTCTTTAGTTTTAACTCTTTAACTTAAAAGTTAAAACCGAGCCATCTGCAGGAGTTCAAAACTCGTTCATGACTGCAGAGATGCTCTAGAGTTACTACCAAACAAAAAGGGTAACTCTGGCATGGGTTCCTCGACATAGAGGCATCGAGGGAAACGAGCGTCCCAGAGAATCGGCCTAACGTGGTTTCCAGACATGTTTTACGGCGGGGGAATAAATACCACTGAGCTCACCACAGTCGAATCAGTCAACGTTGGGAAACACGGGAGATCATTTCACCCATTGGCTCATCGCCTTTGACAATGTCTGCCGCAGCTGTAGACGAAACGTCAGGAACAAATTCCATCATGTATGTTGACTGGCCGTTAAAACCTTCACAGTTCTCTAAGTCGTTTCTCTTGTGTTGAGGTTGTTTGCCTTCCTCTTCTACTGTTACTATTTCAGTGTTCCGTGCCGCATGATACTTTTTTCTAGTTTTTCTTTCTCAGTGATTTTCTTTCCATTATTTGCTGTTGTTCATTCTCAAGTGTTGTACAACTTTTTACTTTTTATTTTTTTTTTAATCGATCTAAATTAAACTTTTTATTTGGGTTTTTTTCTTTTCAGGTAGTCTTAACACAAAATTTAAATTTTCGAACGAGTGAACAATTTGTAATGTATATTGATTTCTAGTGAGCTCAAAACGGTTTTCTTTTACCGATTAATGATTTTTTAGGCCCCTGATCATTTACAAAAACCTGATTTTTTAAGTTTTTGGCCCGAAATTGGATTTTTGCCATACTAGTCACAAATCCATTTTTATGATAGAATTTTGGTCCCTGAAAGGACTTTTCTTTGGCTTAAAATTAGAAATAATTTATATTTGTGCTTAACGCACAAGGTGCATAATTTTATATTTTTATTATTTCTTTTATTCTTTGTCACGTTTCCTACAATTTTTTTAAAGTTTTTTATTTCATAATTTGAACATTTTGTAGGATGTTAATTTTTTGAAACTTTAGCTGCACTTTTTCAAAGAATAAACTATACTTTTATTGTAATATGTAAATTATTGTAAACTGATTTGCAGTGAAACAATTTTGGCCCAAAACTGTGATTTTTTAATAAATGATTATGGATTGGTCAACTTTTTTTATATAGTTTTGGCCCGAGATAAAACTTTATCAACATGAGTCAAAAGTCGATTTTTATTGAAAGAGTTTTGATTCGAAAATAAACTCCTTTTCTTCAATATTTAAAATATTTTCAATTTATGCCTCTTTCTTATTTTTTTTTTATGATTTTCGGATTGTTCCACTCTTCTTAACTTTTGTCGTTTTAACTTGGCGCTTTTTAAGTTTTTTTTTTAATTTCATTTCTTATTGTTCTTTCATTCTTCATCTTTCTCTATTCTTACAATTTGTCACGTTTTTTTAAAATTTTGGTTCTTGCATATTTTTTTTTGATCTATGTAAATTACACTTTGCATATTTTTAATCTTGTTAAATAATTTTGACTTACTACTGGATTTTTCCAGCGACTGAACTCCTGTAATGTAAAATTCAGACAATTTTGGCCCAAAACTTTGCTTTTCTATAATTAATTATTCTTGATTTTTCAATTACTTTTCCCTTAATTTTGAGCCAAAATTGAGATTTTTCAATAAGTCACCTTTACAATGTGAAGAGATTTGTATTGGAATAATTTTGACCCAAACCTGTGTTTTTAAATTATTGATACTTGAGTTTTTATACAGTTTTGGCTCGAAATAGAATGAGACGAGAACTAGTCAAAAGTCGATTTATTTTGAGAAAATTTTGATTCCAAAATAAAACTATTTTGTAACTAGAGATTTTGGATAATTTTGGCAAAAAAATATAAATATTTAAAATTTGTGCTTCTTCCTAAACGTTTGGGACTTTTTTTTATAAATATCTGATATTTAGAAGTGCTTTAATTAATTTTTTTCTTATTGTTCTTTCCATCTTGATATTTTTCTAATCTTTTCCTTGCAACGTTTTATTGGATTTCTTGTTCTTTCATTTTTTTATCCATATAAATTAGACTTTTTAATTAATTAAAATTATATTTTCCAAAGAGTGATTTGACCCGAAATTTTACCCAAAATTTTGTGTCCTTTTGCGATTAGTAATTCTTATTTTTCTAACCAGTCAAAACAATTGTTTTTTGAAAAAAGGTATGGTATGAAAGGACCACATTTAGCAAATTTTTTAAAGATTTTCTGCTAAACATGTTTAATAAAATCGAAATTTATGTAGCCTATTTGGACATAATTTTTCCATAATTTCTTGTCATATATTATATGACATATATTCCAGATTTTTTTATTTTCGATGCATTTCGTAGTTTTTAGTTCATTCTTTTTCATTTCTTACTATTTTTTATTGCTCATATTTTTCTCATCTTACTTTTTGTTATATTTTGTTGAAAGTTTTTTTTTCTTTTTTACGGTTTGGTTTTTTTTCATCCAGCTAAATTGGACTTTTTATTTTATTATTTTTTCGTTAATTTTGGTCCAAAATTGAGCTATTCCAACTGGTAAACCATTGACAAAATCGCGGTTTTGGACCATTTAAAGCGGAGGTGCCATTTCGATCAAAAGTAACAATAAAAAATCCCGAATTTTGTTTGAAAATGTCTAGAGGGGGGGGGGGTATTACGACTTTTTTCTTATTTCTCTAAACTTCTCAAAACCGCTTGTAACTTGAAAACGCCTCAAACGATTGGAGTGAATCCACCTGCTTTTTTCCCCTTCTTGATGTCTTCTTTTACCCCTCACCACAGGAAGTTTGGTAGATGGAACATTTTTGGAGGTAGATCCCTTCGGTGGATGATTTTTAGGCACTTTTAGATTCGCGTTTTTGCACCATTTTTAAAAAACTTCTTTAGAGTTTAGTTTCACTCGAATTGAGTGTGTTACGATCTTAGGGATTGCAAAAGTGCCATTCCGATCAAAAGCAGCAAAAAAATTTTCCCAAAATATTTTGAAAATGTTCATAGGGGGGGGGGGGGTTATTACAACCTTTTCTCTTAATTCTCAACTTTCATCGCATGTAACTTGAAAACGCCTCAACCGATTGGAGTGAATCTACTGTTTTTTCCTCTTTTTGATGTCCTCTTTTACCTCTCACCAGAAGAAGTTTGGTAGATGGAATATTTTTGGAGATAGCCAACTTCGTAATATGTAAATTATTGTAAACTGATTTGCAGTGAAACAATTTTGGCCCAAAACTGTGATTTTTTAATAAATGATTCTGGATTGGTCAACTTTTTTTATATAGTTTTGGCCCGAGAAAAAAACTTTATCAACACGAGTCAAAAGTCGATTTTTATTGAAAGAGTTTTGATTCGAAAAGAAACTCCTTTTCTTCAATATTTAAAATATTTTCAATTTATGCCTTTTTCTTATTTTTTTTTAATGATTTTCGGATTGTTTTACTCTTCTTAACTTTTGTCGTTTTAACTTGGCGCTTTTTAAGTTTTTATTAATTTCATTTCTTATTGTTCGTTCATTCTTCATCTTTCTCTATTCTTACAATTTGTCACGTTTTTTTAAATTTTGGTTCATGCATATTTTTTTTCATCTATATAAATTACACTTTGCATATTTTTAATCTTGTGAAATAATTTTGACTTACTACTGGATTTTTCCAGCTACTGAACTCCTGTAATGTAAAATTCAGACAATTTTGGCCCAAAACTTTGCTTTTCAATAATTAATTATTCCTGATTTTTCAATTACTTTTCCCTTAATTTGAGCCAAAATTGAGATTTTTCAATAAGTCACCTTTACAATGTGAAGAGATTTGTATTGGAATAATTTTGACCCAAACCTGTGTTTTTAAATTATTGATAGTTGAGTTTTTATACAGTTTTGGCTCGAAATAGAATGAGACGAGAAATAGTCAAACGTCGATTTATTTTGAGAAAATTTTGGTTCCAAAAGAAAACTACTTTTTAACTAGAGATTTTGGCAAAAAATTATAAATATTTAAAATTTGTGCTTCTTCCTAAACGTTTGGGACTTTTTTTTATAAATATCTGATATTTACAAGTGCTTTAATTTATTTTTTTCTTATTGTTCTTTCTATCTTGATATTTTTCTAATCTTTTCTTTGCCACGCTTTGTTGGATTTCTTGTTCTTTCTATTTTTTATCCATATAAATTAGACTTTTTAGTTAATTAAAATTATATTTTCCAAAGAGTGATTTGACCCGAATTTTGACCCAAAATTTTGTGTCCTTTTGCGATTAGTAATTCTTATTTTTCTAACCAGTCAAAACAAATGTTTTTTGAAAAAAGCTATGGTACGAAAGGACCACATTCAGCAAATTTTTGAAAGATTTTCTGCTAAACATGTTTAATAAAATCGAAATTTACGTAGCCTATTTGGACATAATTTTTCCATAATTTCTTGTCATATATTATATGAGATATATTCCAGATTTTTTTATTTTCGATGCGTTTCGTAGTTTTTAGTTCATTCTTTTTCATTTCTTACTATTTTTTATTGTTCATATTTTTCTCATCTTACTTTTTGTTATATTTTGTTGAAAGTTTTTTTTTCTTTTTTACGGTTTGGTTTTTTTTCATCCAGCTAAATTGGACTTTCTATTTTATTATTTTTTCGTTAATTTTGGTCCAAAATTGAGCTATTCCAACTGGTAAACTATTGACATAATCGCGGTTTTGGACCATTTAAAAAAAAAACTCTTTAGAGTTTAATTTCATTCGAATTGAGTTTGTTTCGTTCTTAGGGAGGTGTCATTTCGATCAAAAGTAACAATAAAAAATCCCGAATTTCTTTTGAAAATGTCTAAAGGGCGGGGGGGGGGGGGTATTACGACTTTTTTCTTAATTCTCTAAGCTTCTCAAAACCGCCTGTAACTTGAAAACGCCTCAAACGATTGGAGTGAATCCACCTGCTTTTTCCCCTTCTTCCCTTCTTGATGTCCTCTTTTTTCGGAGATAGATTTGGTGGACGATTTTTATGTACTTTTAAATTCGCGTTTTTGGACCATTTTTAAAAAACCTCTTTGGAGTTTATTTTCACTCGAATTGATTGTGTTACGATCTTACGGATTGCAAAAGTGACATTCCGATCAAAAACAGCAAAAAAAATGTCTCGACATTTTTTTTAAAATGTTCCAAGGGGGGTGGTATTACAACCTATTTTCTTAATTCTCATTTTTGACCGCCTGTAACTTGAAAACCCCTCAACCGATTGGAGTGAATCCACCTCCTTTTTCCTCCTCTTGGTGTCCTCTTTTACCTCCCTCCAGAACAAGTTTAGTAGATAGAATATTTTTGGAGATAGACACCTTCGGCTGTCGATTTTTAGGCACTTTTAGATTCGCATTTTTAGATAATTTTAGAAAACCTCTTTAGAGTTTATTTTCATTCTAATTGAGTTTGTTTCCTTCTTAGGGAAACGTAAGCGTGCCATTCCGATCAAAAACAGCAAACATATTTTCCCGTTTTTTTTTTTGAAAATGTCCAAAGTGGGGAGTGGGTGTATTACGACTTTTTCCCTAATTTTCAACTTTGACCGCCTGTAACTTGAGTACGCCTCAACCGATTGGAGTAAATCCACATGTTTTTTCTCCTTCTTGATGTCTTCTTTTACCCCTCACCACAGGAAGTTTGGTAGATGGAACATTTTTGGAGGTAGATCCCTTCGGTGGATGATTTTTAGGCACTTTTAGATTCGCGTTTTTGCACCATTTTTAAAAAACTTCTTTAGAGTTTAATTTCACTCGAATTGATTTTCCCAAAATATTTTGAAATTGTTCATAGGGGGGGGGGAGGGGTTATTACAACCTTTTCTCTTAATTCTCAACTTTCATCGCATGTAACTTGAAAACGCCTCAACCGATTGGAGTGAATCTACTGTTTTTTCCTCTTTTTGATGTCCTCTTTTACCTCTCACCAGAAGAAATTTAAAAAGATAGCCACCTTCGTAATATGTAAATTATTGTAAACTGATTTGCAGTGAAACAATTTTGGCCCAAAACTGTGATTTTTGAATAAATGTTTCTGGATTGGTCAACTTTTTTTATATAGTTTTGGCCCGAGATAAAACTTTATCAACATGAGTCAAAAGTCGATTTTTATTGAAAGAGCTTTGATTCGAAAAGAAACTCCTTTTCTTCAATATTTAAAATATTTTCCTATTTTTTTTTGCCTCTTTCCTATTTTTTTTTAATGATTTTCGGATTGTTTTACTCTTCTTAACTTTTGTCGTTTTAACTTGGCGCTTTTTAAGTTTTTATTAATTTCATTTCGTATTGTTCTTTCATTCTTCATCTTTCTCTATTCTTACAATTTGTCACGTTTTTTAAAGTTTTGGTTCTTGCATATTTCTTTTCATCTATGTAAATTACACTTCGCATATTTTTAATCTTGTTAAATAATTTTGACTTACTACTGGATTTTTCCAGCGACTGAACTCCTGTAATGTAAAATTCAGACAATTTTGGCCCAAAACTTTGCTTTTCAATAATTAATTATTCTTGATTTTTCAATTACTTTTCCCTTAATTTTGAGCCAAAATTGAGATTTTTCAATAAGTCACCTTTACAATGTGAAGAGATTTGTATTGGAATAATTTTGACCCAAACCTGTGTTTTTGAATTATTGATACTTGAGTTTTTATACAGTTTTGGCTCGAAATAGAATGAGACGAGAAATAGTCAAACGTCGATTTATTTTGAGAAAATTTTGGTTCCAAAAGAAAACTATTTTTTAACTAGAGATTTTGGATGATTTTAACAAAAAATTATAAATATTTAAAATTTGTGCTTCTTCCTAAACGTTGGTACTTTTTTTTATAAATATCTGATATTTACAAGTTTCTTAAATCGGTACTTTTGTAGCATTAATTTATTTTTTTCTTATTGTTCTTTCCATCTTGATATTTTTCTAATCTTTTCCTTGCCACGTTTTGTTGAGTTTCTTGTTCTTTCATTTTTTTATCCATATAAATTAGACTTTTTTTACCTAAAATTATATTTTCCAAAGAGTGATTTGACCCGAATTTTGACCCAAAATTTTGTGTCCTTTTGCGATTAGTAATTATTATTTTTCTAACCAGTCAAAACAAATGTTTTTTGAAAAAAGGTAAGTAAGGTAAATCTTTTAAAGATTTTCTGCTAAACGTGTTTAATAAAATCGAAATTTACGTAGCCTATTTGGACATAACTTTTCCATAATTTCTTGTCATATATTATATGACATATATTCCAGATTTTTTTATTTTCGATGCGTTTCGTAGTTTTTAGTTCATTCTTTTTCATTTCTTACTATTTTTTATTGCTCATATTTTTCTCATCTTACTTTTTGTTATATTTTGTTGAAAGTTTTTTTTTCTTTTTTACGGTTTGGTTTTTTTTTCATCCAGCTAAATTGGACTTTCTAATTTATTATTTTTTCGTTAATTTTGGTCCAAAATTGAGCTATTCCAACTGGTAAACTATTGACATAATCGCGGTTTTATACCATTTAAAAAAAAAACTCTTTAGAGATTAATTTCATTCGAATTGAGTTTGTTTCGTTCTTAGGGAGGTGTCATTTCGATCAAAAGTAACAATAAAAAATCCCGAATTTTTTTTGAAAATGTCTAAAGGGCGGGGGGGGGGGGTAGTACGACTTTTTTCTTAATTCTCTAAACTTCTCAAAACCGCCTGTAACTTGAAAACGCCTCAAACGATTGGAGCGAATCCACCTGCTTTTTCCCCTTCTTGATGTCCTCTTTTTTCGGAGATAGACCCCTTTGGTGGACGATTTTTATGTACTTTTAAATTCGCGTTTTTGGACCATTTTTAAAAAACCTCTTTGGAGTTTATTTTCACTCGAATTGATTGTGTTACGATCTTACGGATTGCAAAAGTGGCATTCCGATCAATAACAGCAAAAAAAATGTCTCGACATTTTTTTGAAAATGTTCCAAGGGGGGTGGTATTACAACCTATTTTCTTAATTCTCATTTTTGACCGCCTGTAACTTGAAAACCCCTCAACCGATTGGAGTGAATCCACCTCCTTTTTCCTCTTCTTGGTGTCCTCTTTTCCTCCCTCCAGAACAAGTTTAGTAGATAGAATATTTTTGGAGATAGACACCTTCGGTTGTCGATTTTTAGGCACTTTTAGATTCGCATTTTTAGATAATTTTAAAAAACCTCTTTAGAGTTTATTTTCATTCTAATTGAGTTTGTTTCCTTCTTAGGGAAACGTAAGCGTGCCATTCCGATCAAAAACAGCAAACATATTTTCCCGTTTTTTTTTTAAAATGTCCAAAGTGGGGAAAGGGTATATTACGACTTTTTCCTTAATTTTCAACTTTGACCGCCTGTAACTTGAGAACGCCTCAACCGATTGGAGTAAATCCACCTGTTTTTTCTCCTTCTTGATATCTTCTTTTACCCCTCACCACATGAAGTTCGGTAGATGGAACACTTTTGGAGGTAGACTCCTTCGGTGGATGATTTTTAGGCACTTTTTCGCGTTTTTGCACCATTTTTAAAAAACCTCTTTAGAGTTTAATTTCACTCGAATTGAGTGTGTTACGATCTTAGGGATTGCAAAAGTGCCATTCCGATCAAAAGCAGCAAAAAAATTTGCCCCAGATATTTTGAAAATGTTCATAGGGGGGGGGGGGGTATTACAACCTTTTCTCTTAATTCTCAACTTAAAACGCCTCAACCGATTGGAGTGAATCTACCTGTTTTTCCTCTTTTTGATGTCCTCTTTTAACTCTCACCAGAAGAAGTTTGGTAGATGGAATATTTTTGGAGATAGACACCTTCGGTGATCGATTTTTAGGCACTTTTAGATTCGCGTTTTTGGAGCATTTTTAGAAAACTTCTTTAGAGTTTAATTTCATTCGAAATGGATTTGTTTAATTTTAAGAGGATTGTAAACGCGCCATCCGATCAAGAAAACAATTTTCGGCATTTTTTTTGAAAATGTCCAAACATGGGGAGGGGGACTTTTTTCGTAATTCTCAACTTTGACCGCCATGTTACTTGCTAACGCTTGGACCGATTGGAGTGAATCTATCCGTTTTTTCCTCCTCTTGATGTCTTCTGAATCAAGAGCAGGTCTTTTACAGGTTTCTTAATTCGGTGCTTTTAATTTATGGTTGTTATTCTTATTGTTCCTTTATTCTTCATAAACATTCCTTTATTCTTATCCTTTGTTATGTTTCACTGAATGTTTCATGTTTTTATTGATCTAAATTTAACTTTTTCTTTGTGTGAGTACAATTTGTTAATTCTTTTAACTTATTTTTGACCTAAAATGGAACTTTTTTAACGTGAAAATAGTTGTAAATATATTGATTTTCATTAAGACAATTATGGCACAAAACTGTGTTATATACGATTGTTGATTCCTGATATTTCATATATTTTTTTATACAGCTTTGACTTGAAATAGAAGTCTTACAAACAGGCAAAAAACGATGTAAATTGAGAGAATTATGGGCCGAAACGAGAACTCTCTTTTCAGTAAGTTTTTTTTTGACATGCCTTTTTTATAACTTTCTTACTAACAAATACGTAACTACAAGTACTTTTGTTTTCAATTCTTGAAGTTCGTAATGTTTTACTGCAATAACGCTATCTTTGTTAAAAAGTAAAAATTTATTGACAAGAAATTGTTGTATTTCTTACTTTTAGCAACTCTGATTAAAATTAACCATCATTTTATAAACTTTAACAAAAAACCACAGGGCAGGGGATATTTGGTCTGGCAACTTTTTCGGCCCATTTCTAGAAATTTTCGAAAACTTCACTTGGCAACACTGCCCGAAAGTACCCACTTCTGTTCGTCAAACATGTCAACTTCTGTTGACAAACGACAAATTATAAACCACTTTATCCTATTATGCACTTTCAATATTTCGTCGAGCTGCATCATAACAGAAACCTACTTAAAGCATAAAGGGTGTCTATTCAGTACAACCACTCATACATATTGTGGTTGAGCAGAAGCTATGGAGACCATAATTAAGCCCATAGCGAATTTATGGCTTATTCTTTCTCATTGTGTTCAAATCCCGGTAGTAGAGACATCAATACAATGATAAAAGTTTAAGATTTAAAAGAGATTTCCGCTGGCTATTGGTAGATACCTCAAATTGGTATTCTCTGCTTTTCATGCAACTTCAAAAGTAGTTGTTTCTGTTTGTTTCCCTCTTTAACGCTGCAATATTTTTGGAAATATTGAAAGCAGATAAGTTTTCAATTTCCAATTAGTAAATATTGCTTTTTTGCATATTTTAAACTAGAGTTTCCTGCGAAAAAGCTAAAAATTTCGTTCACTAACATATTTCGCAGAAAATAACTTTCTTTTAACTTTTATGCAACTTCAAGTTCTTTCATACTTCATTCTTAAAGAACTGCACCGTTGAAGCTGGTTGTCATCATATATCAGCCGTGTGTAAGTCGTGAGGGTGAGATTACTTAATAAAAATATAAAACTTGAGGATCTGAGAGATGGTTTAGAGACGATGGTTTAGAGACGGTGTGGTATCTCTCAAACTCTCAAAAAAGTCAGCAAAAAGCTCAAAAAGGTGGAGAAAAAAAAAATTCTGTAGGAATATCAGATCACTTGCAGTGAGGGAATAGTGTAATACTCTAATTAATACATATTGTGGGTGGCAATTTGGGTGGTAGTGGAATACTGTGCAGAGGTTTTAGAGAGGCTTGAATATTGCATTTCTTGACGGATCGAAAAAGAGTGTCTTGTGTCTAAGAGCACTAGTTTTGGCGCCATCTCTTTCCACATAAAAAAACACAGGTTCCTTTACATAATACGAAGACACCGGAAGGGGTTGTAATATGACGGCTTTTCGTGCCGCCATATGCCTCGTGGGCAGGTCCTAGTCATCTATTTCGGCCGAGCATCTTATTCATCGTGCAAGATGCGTGGACCTTCCTCTTGAATTAATTATTTTTTATGTTAATAGGAGTATTTTGGGTAGTATGGGAAAAAAAAAGCATCTAGAAAGTATCGTTTAGTTTTATTAATGGCTTCCTTTCCCTAACCGACAATGAAGAGTTAAGAGATAGTATCCGTATGTAGTTTCCGCGTAAAGGGTTCAAAAATTTGAAAATCATCTAACTGTGTAGGAAAAATAATAAGTTTTAATAATAGAAAATTCTTCACGCCCTTTTGGTTTTAATAACAAGTTAATAATTCATTCAGTGGGGTGAGTTTCTAACAAGGTCTGATGGATTACTGTTTCCGAGGCGTAAAAAATTGCTAAAGGAAACCCAATATTTCCAAAAATATTCCTTCCTAGATATGGTTTAAAAGGGTTGAAGGCCTGGAGCCAAATCGTCCTGATTGCTATAACGTAAGACAATTTTTGTGCGGTTTACGAACCCAGTAAACAAGGACGGTAATTTTTAATAACCAGGTAAAAAAAGCAAACTATGATTTTACCGATATCCGGTTCCCACACAGAGAGGGCCCAAGCCGCAACCTTGGTTAAAAAAAATATTACAAGACTCTTTGATACATATAGGCCCTCATAATAGGCCATATATAAACCGAGGGACTCTTTTGTATGGCGATTTTATTGAAAGAAACTCGCACGCAAGTGCGTGATCAACCGAAAAACCGCAACAAATTCAGAACTTTCGTGTGTAACAAAACTCGTTCATTTTTTTTAAATGTTTGTTATTGAGATACCAATGGTATGTATGGAGTTGTGGCTCCAATATAGGACCACAAATCTTCACGGAGCGGTTGCTGGGTAGCTAACTAACTTCTAACAAACTCACTAACCTCTGTATGAGACATTTGGCTTTCTATAAACTTGATATTTCTGTGGCCTGAAGATATTTCTGTTTACAGAAAACCTGTCCTTCAAAAAAAAATTGAGGACCAAAAAGATATTAGTTGACTGTGGACTTTCCACAGAGGATAACGAGGTTCGTATTTTAAGCAAAATTTGCTATTCCTGTAGCGTTAAATAAACTGCTCAACTTAAAGTTCGGCACAAGCAATTTTTCGTGTCATTTTTAATCCGCTGTAACTTTTTAAGCAATGAATTTTTCTAAATACAATTTGCACGGTCTGAAACCTGAAATGAAAGTGATTTGAAATGAAATTGAAAATGACACGAAAAATTGTTTGTGCCGAACTTTGAACAGTTTATTTAGAGACACTACAGAGATGATTAACATACAAATAGAGTATGATGTTGGGGCCTTAAAGCAAACTTTCAGAAAAAAAATTGACGTGTTCTGTTGCACCTCTGTAGGATGTTACTTACTATTACGCATATATGTCTTTGAAGCCTCAAATCCTTCTGTTTAGAGCCAAACTGCGCCTCAGGAAAAAATTGAAGCTCAAAAAGTCGTTGGTTTTCACAGACAGCGACAAAAATTCGTATTTTAAGCCAAATTGTATGCAATTAATGTAGAGTTGTTTAAAGTTGAATGAAAGAAATGTTTAAAGATACCTCAGAAATGTTGAACAAATTAACAGGGTCTGATGTTGAGGCCCTGAGGGTAAAACATACACTTTCAGGACAAATATGCTACTTTTTTGTTTGGTCATCTGGAGGGATGTAATTTACCTTCTGCCGCAAAATGTCTCTAGCCTAAAGATACTTCTGTCGTCAAAGAAAAACCTTAAAAAAAATGAGGCTTAAGCAAAAATAGTGAGTTTCCACAATGAAAGATGATGTTTGTTCTTTAAGTTCTTGCAAAGTCTGATATTGGGGCCTTAAGGCAAAATTTCAAAAAACTACTTAGTTTGAACTTTAGGTCAAATTTCTAACTCCTTCCAATTTCTTACTACTTGAGGCAGAGGAAACCTATTTGGTTTGTAAAGAAGAAAATACAATTAGTATTTTTATCCATTATCTAGCTGGAGTATCGGCCTCAGGGTCGTTGGCGGTCGCCGTCTTCATCAGCTGGTTAGGGTGGTCGTTAGTCTTCTGGCAGGTTTTCTTCGCCTGCCTTTTTATCATGTTACTGGCTGTGGTGTAGTTGAGGACCCTTTGTATGTCCTGGTTACGGACTAACTAGGGCGCTCCTACTGCCATCCTGATAGCCACATTTTCGACTGCCTGAAAGCTTTTCAGATGGGTCTTTGCTACATAGCCCCACGCGGTTATTACGTATGTTAGCTGTGGTTGGATCACTTGCTTGATCAGTGTGACCTTGTTCTTCAAAGCCAGTTTTGAGCGTCTTCCGATTATCGGGTAGAGCTTGATTCTTGTCATCTTTGCTTTGTTTTTGGTCCTGGTGATGTGTGTGCCTTTTGCCCAGCTCCACAGGTAAGTATGTAGCTGTTTCTTGCCAAGGAATTGCTTCGTTTTTAAGGATGACTTCTTTGTTTGGCCTGTATTTGGGTCGCTTCCTGAAAACTAATTGGACCATTAAACGCTTCGTCGTATTTATACTCTCACCGTCAGGCTAGAGCGGGGGGGGGAGGTTGGCGTTTTAGCTAACATGACGCATGATGCAGAACTCGCTTTTATTCTGAATTTAGAGTCCTAATTTCTTCTTTGAAGTTTTTCGCGTGTTTGTATTTTCTCACATTTTGACCGGCCGTGAAAGCCTTCACAGTTTGATAACGCAATATTTAGTAGTCACATTAGATATAAAACGATGTTAGGTAAAACTATTTTTTTTTTTGAAAATCCCCAAACTAACATCAAACTTTCGAATACATTTTTTAATTTATCTTTAAACTAAATGACTTCATCTCGTATAGTGAAAACGAGATATGTTGTATATTTGTTAGGCTTATGCCCGTTCGCACCAAGGAAAATTTAAGTATACTTATGGTTAAGTAGAACATAAACAAGCAATACCATTGCACCACATAATAAGCATCATTTTAACGGTGGTTTGACTAAGCCTAGAAATTCCGCGGCTTATTTCGCCCTTAACTTTTAGTGAGAATCATTCGCAGTTGCAAGCTGGAAAGAAAGTCAAACTGTCAAACAAAAATTACAACTCAATCTAAAAAGAGTAAAGAATTTTTATTGTTTTGCAGTTTTGCACTTCGGCTATCATTTCATTTTGTGTTCACATATATCACATACTGGTGAAGACTCATCATACTGGTGAAGACTGCTCTGAGCTCCCTTTCAGAACTGGCAATGATCGCACTTGTGAGGCTTTAAACCATCACAATCAAAAATCACTTTTAAACTTCTTGGATAGTAATGCACCTCTAGCAGAACTCTTGCGGCCACAAATGTTACAAATAAATGGCATAATCTGCTTATAAATGGCCTTAATATGGAATATCTGGCTTTTGCTTTTAAAAAGAATTCCAGAAACTTGGCGCACTGTTTAACCTTGGCCCATGGACGTAACTAGCATCATATTGTCTTAAAACAACAATAACAAGACCACTTCAGTAATACTACCTCTTCAGGGGATTTGTGCAGGATCTCTTGGTCTCTGAGCTGGGCAAATATATTTTATCTGTGCAATTTTAATGCTCCGGTTGACAAATGCAAAATGATTATTATTTGTTATTATATAATTCTTCTGGGAGATACAACATTGCCAAATTTATCCGATACTTGCTTAAGATTTTATTTAAAAGTAATGGTGCAATAAGTGTCACTTAACTTTTATGCGGCCCTTACCTATTCGGAGATTAAGGGAATATTGGTGAGAACGGGCATTAGACAGTTGACGTTGACAGTTAGTACTGTCAGTAGTTGTCATCCGGTTAAAAAAGAAGGAGGCTAGAAAAAATCAGAAAACGTACATAAAAAGTTTAATAATTTATAAGATCCCAAGAAGACGTATAAAACATGGTGTCAGGTGAAAAACGCCAAACCTTTGTTTAAATACAAAAAAACGTGCTGGGATTAATAAGAAGATGTAAGATGGAAGGTACATTCAGGCCTCCGCCGCCATTATCCGAATATAATATCCAAAACTGGAAACTATGGAAACAAAAATTCCAAATATATTGTTACGATCGCAGCAACGCCGCATGGGAGGCGGGGCAACGCATGGGAGCGTGTTGGTTGGTGGAGCTTCGCGACCTATCCGCGCTGCGTCATGGCTGACACGAGTGATTTATTGCTCGTCTGGCTTAATCTAGAAGGCAGTTGTTTACAACCGTTTTTTTTTTTATTATGAGATTATTCAAGAATTCTTATAAAGAACTTTCTAGGTTTTTCTGTAATTTTAGGATTGTATATAAAAGGCGCATAGAGCGCCCGAGTAGAATAGTCGTATTTTAATCGAGCTATAAGTAAGCTAAAGTTACGAAGCGATAATAGAAGGCTATAAAGTGTTAAGTAGTGAGCTATTTAGTAGTCGAATTGTAGTCGTGTGTATTTGTGGAGTAAATAAATAGTGTTTTCGTATTAAATCGTTACACTGGAATTATTGAACCCCGAGTTCGCAACAATTGGTGTCAGAAGTGGGATTCCAGTGGGAATTTGAGGACCAATATTACTGAACGTGATATTACTGTAAGTGAGTGCTTCATTGCCGGACATTACCTGTTTATGCCAGTGACTAGAAGCCAGCATCAAGCGATGGAGGATCAACTTGCCGCCCTGCTGTCCCTTATGCAACAACAAAGGGAAGAACAGGAAAAACGTGATCAAATTCAGGAGCGCCGTTATAAAGAACAAAAAGAAGAGCAGGAAAAACGTTATAAAGAGCAGAAGGAAGAGCTGGAAAAACGTGATCAATTACAGGAGCGACGTTATAACGAACAAAAAGAAGAACAAGAAAGACGTGATCGAGTACAGGAGCAACGTTATCAACAACAGAAAGACGAGCAGGAAAGACGTTATCAAGAACAGAAGGAAGAACAGAAACGGTTTAAAGAAGAATTAGTGGACCATCTCGCAGCTAGGGAGCAACAATTGGAAGAAAGAATAATGCAATGCGTTAACGAATCCGTTAACGGCGTGAACGAATCCATTAACGGCGTTAACGAAGGACTCGAAGCTGTCAATCAGAGGGTTCTCGAGCTAGAAAAGAAATTCCGGGAACAACTTGAGGACGACACCGTGTCTACAGAGAGTTTTAGCACAGCCAACGCTAAAATCAAGCCTCCTGATTATGACGGTACTACGGCCTGGGAAATTTATAAAACTCAGTTTGAGGCAGCTGCAAAAGCTAATGGTTGGTCCGAGCCCCAGAAAGCTACATCATTAGTGGTAGCACTTCGTGGAAAAGCGGCTGAGTTACTCCAATCTCTGTCGGCAGCGGATCAAAGTAATTATGCGGCTTTAGTACACACTCTGCAACTACGATTTGGGAATGAGCACAAAGAGACCGTGTTCCAGGCCCAGCTGAGGATGAGGCAGCAAAAGTCAGGTGAATCCTTACAAGAATTTGAGGCGGACATAGACAGACTTATTCACCTGGCATATCCATCGGCCCCTGAATCTTTTCAAATGCAATTTGCCGCCGAAAGGTTCATTGAGGGAGTTCGCGATAGTGACATGAGATACCACTTACGTCTAGTAAGGCCCAAGGATATCAGCGAGGCACTAGTTCGGGCCCTGGAATTCGAGGCGTCACGAGTGTCATCTAGTTCATCTCCACGTGTAAGAATGGCAACTTGCAATGAAGAGGCGAATACGTCTATGGCTGAATCCATGGCCAGTTTACATAAAGCGATGAAAGATATGGCAGTCAGTATGCAAGCCCTGTTAGAAAGAACTCCTCGATCAACAGACAATCGGGGCATAAAATGTTTTAACTGCGGCAGGCTGGGTCACATCAAGAGTAACTGCCGTAATAGGGCAAGAAGTCCGTCGCCGTCGTGTAGAAGACCAAGCGGCGACCAAGACCGCCCTAGGTACCAGGAAAACTAATTCCGGTCAATGCAAGGGGGCAATTGACCGGGGCCGCTAAGACCCCCAGGATCTTTAAAGTCAATAATTTGGGTGGCAAAAGTCTCACAGTGGCCGGACGCATTAAAGGACAGAAGATCCAGATTACCATCGATACAGGAGCAGATGTGACCATTGTAAGGCCAGATAAACTTTTCGGATATACCATAAAACCATTGCCCAACCCTATTATGTTAAAATCAGTCACTGGAGAATCTTGCCCTATAGACGGAGAAGCCGATGTCACCATCATTATTGGAGAAAGACTTGAAGTTCGGCATAAAGTGTTGGTTGCCAGGATCAAGGACGAGTTTATTTTGGGAATGGATCTCATCAGGAAACATGGATTCTCCTATGATCATAAACAGAATATTCTCACGTTTGGAGATGAGGAGTTTGCATTAACCAATGTAAATGTGGAAACTAGTATCCGTCTACTGGTGGTGGAAGATGTAAAAATTCCTCCAAATTCAGAACAAATTATCACAGTGACTTCTGAAAATGATCCTGGTTGGTCCATAGGACTTATAGAACCTAACCTGGATTTGGCGACTGAAATCATGGTAGCCCGAACTTTGACCGACACGAAGAAGACTATGCCAGTACGAGTTGCCAATATTGGAGAAAGGACCATCAAGCTAAAAGAAGGAACAGTTCTTGCCAATTATGAGCCTGTACAATGGGTATGCAATTGTGTCGAAGCAGAGACATCCAAAATTAAATCTTCTAACCAAGCTTCCCCAGAAGTTATTGATGCTTTTAAGCGACAGTGGAGTCACCTGTCAAAGGAACAACTTCAGTCTGCTATAAAATTTGCTACGGATGAATCTGATATGTTTAACTTCAAGAGCAACGACAGTCAAACCGATTTAGTTGTCCATAAGATCAACACAGGAGATGCCCAGCCAATACGACAACATCCACGAAGGGTCCCTCTGGCTAAACAACAGGAAGTTAACAGTTTGCTGAATGAAATGTTAAAGGAGGGCGTCATAGAAGAATCATCTAGTCCATGGTCGTCGCCTGTGGTTCTTGTTAAGAAGAAAGATGGTTCAACGAGGTTCTGTGTTGACTACAGGAAACTTAATGATGTAACCAAAAAAGACAGCTACCCATTGCCACGTATAGACGACACCTTAGCAACTTTATCGGGATCAAAGTGGTTTTCCACTCTAGATTTAAAAAGTGGGTACTGGCAAGTAAAGATTGCTCCCGAAGACAAAGAAAAGACTGCATTTTCTACTGGTTCTGGACTATACCAATTCACTGTTATGCCTTTTGGATTGTGCAATGCTCCATCAACTTTCGAGCGACTAATGGAACTTGTCTTGAGGGGGCTGACTTGGAAAACTTGCCTGGTATACTTAGATGACATAATTGTCATGGGACGTGATTTCGACGAGCACTTGAAGAATTTAAGAGAAATCTTCAACAAGTTACGGAATGCTCACCTGAAGTTAAACTACAAGAAATGCAGCCTGTTCCAGAAGCAAGTCGAGTACTTGGGGCATACTATCTCAGAACAAGGCATTAAAACTAGCCATAGTAAAATATCTGCCATTAAAGATTGGCCAGTTCCCCGAGACAAACACGAAGTAAGGAGCTTTTTGGGACTATGTACTTACTACAGAAGATTTGTAGAGGGATTTGCCGACATCGCAAAACCGCTGCACAAATTAACGGAAAAGAAAACACCGTTCTTGTGGAACCACGATTGCAGTCAGGCGTTTGCAAGGCTTAAGGCTGCCCTCTGTTCTAGTCCGATCTTGGCTTACCCTATAAAGGACGGACTCTTTATTTTGGACACGGATGCAAGTAACTGTGGTCTAGGTGCAGTACTCTCTCAAAGACAAAACGGGCAAGAGAAGGTCATTGAGTACTACAGTAAGACTTTAAGTAAGCCAGAAAGAAACTATTGCGTCACTAGAAAGGAGCTGTTGGCCATCGTTAAAGCAGTCGAACATTACCATCGCTACTTATATGGAAAAAGGTTCCTGATTAGAACTGACCATGGAGCCTTGAAATGGTTATTACAGATGAAAAACTCTGAAGGTCAAATAGCCAGATGGATAGAGCGCCTGCAGCAGTACGATTTCCAAATTGAACATCGACCAGGAAGGTCTCACGGAAATGCCGATGCATTGTCTAGACGGCCATGTAAAGAAGATTGTCGGCATTGTCAAAGAACTGAGCAGCGTGAGGGACTTCCTTCTGTACGGAGAACGTCGGTGGAAATAAACGATGGCTGGACCACACAGACCCTTCGAGAAGAACAAATGAATGATCCAGATATTGGACCCATCCTCTCTGCAAAGACTGACGACAAGAGACCAGAATGGCAAGAAATTGCTGGTAAAAGTCCAAACCTGAAGGCGCTATGGGCCCAGTGGCACTCTCTTAAAATAGAAAATGGATTACTGAAGAGAGCGTGGGAGAGTCCGGATGGCAAGACCGTAGTCAGTCAGTTGGTTGTTCCTGGTAGCAGAAAATCGGACGTACTACAGGAAATGCACGACGGAACCAGTGGAGGTCATTTTGGGGTCAATAAAACCTTGGCCAAAATTAAAGAGCGGTTCTATTGGGTGAACTATCATGAAGACGTCGAATCTTGGTGCCGCAAGTGTGAAGTTTGTTGTGCCACAAAAGGACCTCGAACAAGATCACGGGGCCGAATGGTGCAGTACACTGTAGGTGCTCCATTCGAGAGGGTAGCAATTGATGTCGCGGGGCCGTTTCCTCAGACTGAGTCGGGCAATAAATACATCTTGGTCGCCATGGATTACTTCACTAAATGGCCTGAAGCATACGCCCTGCCTAATCAAGAAGCAACGACTGTGGCAACGGTGCTAGTAAATGAAATGTTCTGCAGATTTGGAGTCCCTCTCGAACTTCATTCTGATCAGGGCCGAAATTTTGAATCGGCTGTTTTCCAGAAGGTCATGGAACTTCTCGGAATTCGCAAGACCAGGACAACTCCTTTGCATCCACAGTCGGATGGGATGGTAGAGAGATTTAATCGGACCATGGAACATTACCTGTCTAAAATGGTGGCAGATCATCAGCGTGATTGGGACCAACATCTATCTCTCATGTTGATGGCATATCGAGGCTCTACGCATGAAGCCACTGGTTATACTCCGGCGAAAGTGATGTTCGGGAGGGAAATGAGGCTTCCTGCGGATTTGATGTATGGAACACCAGAAAAAGAGTCGCTCAGCTCTGAGAATTTTGTGGAGGAGCTTAAGGAGAGGCTGAACAATGTTCATGAGCAAGTCAGGAATAAACTGCGGATATCCAGTGATCGAGCCAAAGCAAGATATGACTTACTAGCTAACTCCCGCGGCTTCCAGGATGGTGATTTGGTGTGGCTATACAATCCGAGGCGAAAGGTGGGGAAGTCGCCCAAACTTAGCCAAAATTGGGAAGGACCTTATACAATTATAAAGAAGATTAATGATGTGGTGTATAGGATCCAGCGGACCCCTAGGTCAAAGATGAAGGTCGTTCATTTGGATCGATTAGCACGATACCATGGAACTCTATCTGTTCGGGACGAACAGACTTAGGAGGAGGGCAATGTTACGATCGCAGCAACGCCGCATGGGAGGCGGGGCAACGCATGGGAGCGTGTTGGTTGGTGGAGCTTCGCGACCTATCCGCGCTGCGTCATGGCTGACACGAGTGATTTATTGCTCGTCTGGCTTAATCTAGAAGGCAGTTGTTTACAACCGTTTTTTTTTTTATTATGAGATTATTCAAGAATTCTTATAAAGAACTTTCTAGGTTTTTCTGTAATTTTAGGATTGTATATAAAAGGCGCATAGAGCGCCCGAGTAGAATAGTCGTATTTTAATCGAGCTATAAGTAAGCTAAAGTTACGAAGCGATAATAGAAGGCTATAAAGTGTTAAGTAGTGAGCTATTTAGTAGTCGAATTGTAGTCGTGTGTATTTGTGGAGTAAATAAATAGTGTTTTCGTATTAAATCGTTACACTGGAATTATTGAACCCCGAGTTCGCAACAATATTTAAAAACAGCCGACAAGGAAACTGCAAAAGAAGATGTTAAAGTAGCGATTTTGCTAAACTGCATAGGGGATCAAAGACTTGATCTATATAACACATTTAAAGATGATCAGAAGACTACCTTCGACAAGCTTCTTAAAGCTTATGATGAATATTTCCTGCCTAAGACTGTGATTCCAATGGAAGCCTTTAAATTTAACAATTTGGTGCAAGCAGAAGATATGACAGTGGAGCTATATTTGACTGATCTGCGAAACCAAGCAAAGCTCTGCGATTTTGTTTGCAAGAATACAGATTGCAGTACAAGTTATGAAAACCGCATGATTCGAGACAGACTTATTTGGGGTTATACAAGATAAGGAAATCCAAGCAAGGCGTATCAGAGAACCTGATATTACTATTGAGAAAATTTTGGATTACTGCAAGGCCATCATTTTAAGTAAGCAGCACTTAAAAGCCTTAAATCCAGTGAGATTAGAAGTATTTTCTTTACAAAGTGATCATAGAAACAATTTGAAAACTCATGATCTACCAGCCAACAAGAAGCCATTCCAGTGTGGAAGATGTTTATCAACACATTTACCAAGAAGTTGCCCAGCATATGGGAGAACTTGTGAGTTGTGCCATAAACAAGGAGATGTCAAGGAAGCTTGTTTTATAACAAACAAAACAAACTTATTCATGCTTACTACAAGTTTACACATGTCAAAAAAAGAAGATGAATAATGAAGTTAAATGAGATCTGAAAAATCATTGGTGACAAGGTTTTAAAAGTTAAATATTTCTTTATCGTAATTTTAAATTGTATGTACAGTGGATAGCAATCTAATTCTAGGTGGCAGTAAATTAAAAAAATTGGGCCCATAGTGGGATATTCCTGTTTATAGTTTCTCTATTCTATAGAAATCTGTATATATATTTGATTTTTGTCTGGTATAATGAGAGTGAATGTTTTCATGTTTATTATATAGGTTTTCATTTTCCTTAACATAAAGGAGACATTGGAATATGTACAATGAAAAAACCGTCATTATCTTTAATTCAGAGAAGAACATTCTACAATCATCTCGGTATTCAACATCACTAAGGAATCTAACAGCCCTTCTTTGAAGAGCAAACACTCTGGATGCGTCTGTTGCATGCCCCCAAGCCAAAATTGCTTAGGAAATTCTTGAGTGGATAAAAGAAAAATATACTGTTAGCGCTCCTCCCTCGAAACAGAGAATGCAAGTGATCTTAAAGCAAAAACACTCGAAGCTACTTTGTTCAACAAGTATTGTGACAAATCTCTCAGATAAGGTCTCCATGACAGTCTTGAATCAATCTTGACTCCATGAAATGTGGTGGGCTCATTCTGTATATTATCGATAGGACGAGTAGATAGAATTAGTTTTTGGTTTTTTGATGAGTTCAGCTGGTTTGCCAGGAATCAGTCTGTAACTTGTAGTTGAGTTTCATTTAAACAGTCATTTAACAAATCGATTTTTGTTCACAGCCCTCCAGATCATTAATGTAAATAAGGGACAGCAAGGGTCCAAGAATAGATCCCTGCGGTACTCCAAAACGCATCTTACACAGGCTAGATCTGTCACAGCCCATCTGCACGATCTGGAAGCGATCAGCAAGGTATGACTGAAACAAATCCACGCTCTTTGGTGAGAAATTATATTTTTCTAACTTCATAGTTAGAGTATTGGCAGAAATACAATCAAAAGCCTTTGTTAGATCACAGAACAAGGCCCCACAGTGTCGATGCATGTATTTACAATTTCAACAAGTTTGTTAATTACCAAAGTAGTTGATCTTCCAGTACGAAAACCAAATTGATTCGAAGTGAATAGTTGATAGGTTTCAAAATAGTTTTTGAGTCTGTTACTTAGTGCTTTTTCAAATAATTTAGATAAGACTGGTATAATCGATATAGGACGATAGTTTGTTAGTTCATCTGTTCTACCTTTTTTTTTGTATTGGTACTACCTGAGATACTTTCAGAATCTTAGGATATATGGAGTCTCTAATACAGAGGTTAAACAGTTTTGTCAGTGGGGATATAATAAGATTTTTTATGGATTTAATGATTTTTAAATTCATATTATAATAGTCAAGATACTACATTTTTGTTTTTTATTGTGCTGATTATGTCTCTAAGCTCAGTTTGACTAATAGTTGTGAATGAGAATTTCTCTGTAGGTAAGGACAGCTTGGAAGTGGAGATATTAACTAGTGATTCAGAAGACCTATTAGGCTCAGGTAAATTGTTTATAATGTCAGAAGCAATCTGGGAAAAGTATACATTAGAAGTATCTGGCGTGATGCTATTATCAGTAGGTGTTTTATTTTTTAGGAGATTGAAGGTTTCTCTAACAACTTCCCAAATTGCTTTTGGCTTAAAGATTTGCCTTTTTAGATAGATTAGATAGATAGATTAAGAATGAATATAAAAGGAATCCTAGCAGAAATCAAGAAACATCTGTGAGGAGGGTTATCAGCTTTGTTCTGGTTGATTTCCAAGCAGATCCATTACTAGGTTTAGCTGACTGTTTAAACTTTAACGTCATAAAAAGGGTTTATTTAGTGCAAGCGTTGCCTGAACATAGAGAGCAAATTTTGGAGATTTATAATGAGGTTTTTACAGGGTTAGGAAAAATACCTGGTAAAGTTAAAATTGAATTGCAGGACAATGCAATTCCTGTAAATCAAAACAACAGAAAAATTCCATTTACTCTGCATGAACCTTTTAAAAAAACATTAGAAAGTTTGGAAGGTAAAGGTGTCATACCAAAAGTTGAATATCCTACAGGTTGGTCAAATTCTTTGCTGATTGTAGAAAAACCGAATAAAAAACTTCGTTTGTTTATAGATCCTAAACCTTTAAATAAATACATAAAGCGTGAAATTTATACACAATTCCAACAGGTTTAATCGACTATCAGGTAAGACTGTCTTTTCCGTAATAGATATGAAGGACGGGTTTTGGCCTCTTGAACTGGATGATGAGAGCAGAGACTACATACACTACATTCAACACTCCTTTTGGTAGTTATAAATTTACAAGGTTGCCCTTCGGAATTTGTAATGCTCCTAAAATCTTCCAAAAAAGAAATATAAGAATCTTTGGTGATATTCCGGGGGTTGAAATCTATTTCGATGATATTATTGTGTCAGGGATCGATGAGAAATATCATGATATAGCATTAAAGGCTGTATTTTCTCGAGCAATGAAAAACTGTGTAAAATTTAATTTTAAAAAGTTTCAATACAAATTAAGTCCATTTTTTGGGTCAATTGATTTCAGAGAAAGGAGTTTAGCCAGATTTGGAATAACATTAAAGCAGTTCATGATATTGAGACTCCAAAGATAAACAGGAGTTGCTGAGAATTTTGGGCTTATTAAAGTTCTTTGCCCGATTCATGCCTATCTTATCAAAATTAATAGCAAATCTTAGAGAACTGTCGAAAAAGAATCCTTTTAACTGGATTGATGAGCATGAATGTGAACTAAAGGTTATTAAATCAATTTTGGTTAGTCCTCCTTGTTTAAAGATTTTTGATCCAAGTAAACAAATAATTATTCAATGCGATGAATCTAGCGAAGGCCTCGGGTGTTGCTTATTACATGATGGCCATCGCTAGCAGATCATTAACAAAAGCACAATAGAGGTATGCTCAGATTGAAAAGGAACTAACAGCAATTGAATTTGCAACAAAGAAATTTCATTATTTCATTTACGACTACCCAGTAACTGTGCAGACGGATCACAAACCTTTAATCCCAATATTTTCAAAGAATTTGGAGGTAGTGACTGTTAGATTACAACGCATGTTACTGAACTTATTAAAATACAATATTGAAATAGTTTATGTACCTGGAAACGAAATTTATGTAGCTGACATACTTTCTAGATCTTTTAATCGAAGTTATGTCCCTGACGATGACTCAGAAATCAAGTATATTATTCATACTGTATATAATAATTTGCCTATGTCACCTGAAAAGAAGGACGAATTTAAAAAAGAAATTAATAATGACAAAACATTGTCACAAATTAAGCAATTTTGTGAGAATGGTTGGCCAAATTTCAGTAAGAATTTCCCTAAAGAATGGAAGTTGTACCTTGCATTAAAAATAACATTTATTTATCAAATGACATTTTGTTTTTGGATAACAAAGCGATTGTTCCTACTTCACTTAGACAGCGAATGCTATCGTTGATTCAAGGACCACATTTGGGTATCCTTAAGTCTCAATTCCGAGCAAGACAGCTTTTTTACTGGCCTAATTTGGAGAAGGATATCAAGAATTCCATCTCATGTTGTGAATCTTGTGAAGTAAATCAAAATGCAAATCCAACGGAGACACTAATTAGCCATACACTTCCAGAACGTCCTTGGCAATTTGTGTTCTCAGACTTTTTTGAGTTCAACAATAAAAACTATTTACTTTTAGTTGATTCATTCTCAAATTGGATTGAATGTTCAATAACAAGAACAAAAAATGCACAGGATGTAATACAGTTTTGTAAAGACAAGTTTTGTCAGTTTGGTGTGCTCGAAATTTTCTTCGCAGGCAATGTTCCTTACAATTCTAAAGAATTTAAAGATTTTGCCAACGAGTGGTCTTTTGAGCTTTGCTTTAGTAGTCCACATCACCACCAATCAAATTCATATGCTGAAAATGCTGTAGGAATTTTGAAAACTTTGATGAAAAAGGCAAGTCCCAAACTAAGCTTAAATTAAATTATTCTTGAATACAATAATTCTGCGATGCAGTCAGTGGGATTGTTTCCAGCGCAAATGTTTTTGAACAGGATAACTAAAACAAAAATCCCGATTTTGTCTAATATTTTGCAAAATCAGAGTCCTGGTTTTAAAACCATTCAAGCTAAATTAAAACAAAAATTAGTTAAGCAAAAAAAAAATGCTATGATAAAAGTGCGAGAGATTTAAGACAGTTGAATGTTGGTGACTGGATAAAAATGGTAAATGGGAAAAATGAAGAGTAGTACAACAACTAGTAGAACAACATACAACAACAACTGAATGAAAGATCGTATATTGTAGGAGATGCGAATGATTGTGAATTTCGCCGTAATAGAAAACTTTTCAGACCATATAAATATGAAAAGCAAGAGTTAAACTGTGACGGTAGAGTTCAGACTGATCTATCTGTACTATGTGATTATAATTTCCAGCAAAATGAAGTTGATGGAACTCCTCTGGTTGGTATTGGCAATAAAGATGATTTGGATTCAGAGTCAGAAACTGACTCTATTGACACAGAAATTCATGATGGTTTACCTGATGATTTCAGAATTAAAGACTAAAGTAAATCAGATATTGAAATTGTGTATAAAAACCCAACAAACGATCTTGAGAGTTTAAGTAATTTATGATGACACTATTCTTCTGATGTTTCTAGAAGTGATACTTGTGAACATCAGGAAAATGTAAATTTTAGGCGCCAAATTAAGTTGCCCAAATATTTAAATGACTACGAACTTTAAGTGAGTTTAGAATTTTTAATAAGGTTTTTGAGTTTTTGGAGTATTAGTATTAGGTTTGTAGGTAGGATATTAAGATAACATGTGAATTTAATAAGTAACTAGTTTTGTAAAAAAAAAGGAAAGCGTGTTGTATATTTGTTAGGCTTAGACATTTGACGTTGACAGTTACTACTGTCAGTAGTTGTCATCCGTTTAAAAAAGAATAAGGCTAGAAAAAATCAGACAACGTGCAGCAACGACACGAATGATGTATCGCGAAATAATAATCATTAAATAAAGAATCCCTTGTAATAAAAAGTGTAATTATAAGATCCCAAGAAGAGATATAAAACAAGATATACCTAGAACACATTGTTTCCAGATGCAGAGATTGTTTAACAGTAGAAAAACTGAACCTTTTGGATTCATCTGACATAAGATCTCATTATGAGGGCACATAATTAAACAGTAACAAAAAAACGGTGGTCTCATTTAGAGAAACAATGAAAAAGGGGGACAATTAATATAGTTGCAATCCATATTTTCCTTGAATAAGTTATTAGTAAGCATTTTTCTGGCAAAGAGGTCTATATGACGTCTGTGAGTCAAGTGGCTTTTATGGTTTAGAGGTAAGCACCAAACTTGCAGCCTTTCAAGGGTCTGGAAAAGTTCTATTTTCGGACAAGGGTTTAAAGAAGACAAGTATTTGCTACGGAGTCCTTGTTATTGCTGTGACTTCAGCAGGTAGTTAGCCAGGGCCAGGAGTTTTTTACTTTTTAATTTGAAAACGGTAAACCCTATCAAATCTCGTTACTTATTTCTGAGTAGCTTTCATCTTTCTTTTTTGGTGTTACTTTGCATGAGTTGCTCTGCTTTTTCTGAGCAATTTTGTAGCCCTCGCCCCAGATTTAAAGTTTTCCTTAGCAGCCTCTTTTAGCTTTGCCTAGTTCCCTGTTAGATGTCCCAACCTGTAAGTATTTACAGATACTAAAAAGATGTCGCACAAACAAATTTTAAACTTTCGTTTGTAACAAAACGTTTTATTTTTTTTTAAATGTTTGTTATTGAGACACCAATGGTATGTATGGAGTTGTGGCACCAACAGGTGACCAAAAATCCGCACCGAACTATTGCTGTGTAGCTAACTAACTACTCACAAACTCACTAACTTTTGTATGGGAAATTGGACTTTTTCTGGCTTGATATCTCTATAGCCTTCAGATATTTCTGTTTAAAGAAAAAATGCACCATAAAAAAAAGATTGAGTCTCAAAAAGACAATATTTGTTTCCACAGAAGATCTTGCAAAACTTGCTATTCTTTAAAGTTAAATATTTAGAGATAACTAACATACAAACAAAGTCTGCTATTAAGATAATTGACTTGACATTATTGGCTTTCACACAGGATGACGAGGATCGATTTTTCGGCAAAATTTGCTACTCCTGAAGAGTTAAATATTTAGAGATATTTCAGAGATGATACCAATAAAATCTAATATTGGGGCCTTAAGGCAAACTTTCAGAAAAAAAAATTGCCATTTTCTGTGGCACCTGGTTAGGAAGAAATATTTATGCTTGGATTTATAAACGCGAGTTATCTCTGCCCCTAGAGTTAATCCGCGGTCAGCTATGTTTTCTCCAGCTATGTAATACGATGTATAAGTGGCAGAGTACGCCGACTCTATAAAACCGGGAATTACAAGTTCAAGTGTCTCAAATTTGACAACAGTTTTTAATTTACGTGACTTCGCAGAAGACCTTAAACAGCGTGTTACTTGCAAACTCTGAATGTCTCAATGTAGAGATGCGTCTCAAAACTCAAACGGCCCTGTATATATATCCCTTTTAACGACTCAATCTCTATCTTCTTGATTACATCAAAAAGGTCCTGCCTATCAAGCTAATCTGGAGACCTCCTCCTGTTTGACAGTTTAGACCCCCCTATTTAGCAATGGAAACTGATGACGACTTTCGCCGGAAGTGACGTCTCGGTCACTTCATGACGTCTTGCGTCAAAGTATTTTATTATTTCTTATTTCCAATCTAATCGAATATCGATATGATATCCTTCTCCTAGCTAGAGCGCTAGGGCTCCTAGCTCTTAGCCTAGTTCCAAGGTTTTTTAAAACTTAACTTCCAACCTTATAAAAACCAAAAACAATCGACACAATCAATATCCGGTTTGGATTTAAATTGCTATGACGCTTGTATGACGTGCACTGACCACAACGTTACGTCATGGGAACCTTAAGAGCGGGACCATTTCTAGGGTAATTTCTGAATTTGGTGGCTCTGTCCATATCTTCCAGGTTATTGGTCTTATTTCCTTTGATTTAAAAGAAAAAGTGATTTAGAGGGTAATAGCCAAGCACGTGAGCAGGACTGGAGGTACCAAACAAATGCCGATATTTTCCTAAAATCCTCTTTTTTTCCCTTTTTTTGGGTTAAAGTCGATTATTCGAAATCGTGATTGATGTACTTTGATGATGACATTTCGCCCTGAAATACAGAAACTTGGCTGCCTTAGGCCAAAAAACTAAATGAACCTAAATTGACCTCCAATGTCAATTGACTGGAGGTAGCAAAAAATAATTGCTTACGTTTCCCTAAAATTGGTCCCGTTTTTTTGCCGGAAATCCGCCATGTTTTTGTGTCCTGTAAAATAATGTCATCGTTAGAGCATATCAATTGACAAATCAACTTTGCCGTTTATTTTGTGTCCTATTGTCAAAAAAGTAGATGAAAACTCCGTATATACGTTGGTAACAACGGGGGATATAAAATTTTTGAAAAAATATTTTTATGTGAATTTTTCAAGAAAGTTCCCGGCAATTTTAAAAATTAATTAAAAAATTGACGTAATTTTAGCACATAGCTTTAAACGACACCAAACACCCATTAGTTAGACAATTTTATACTTTACAATCAAAATTATATTGTTTTATTAATTAAGAAATAATCACCATTTGAAAATTAATCATAATACATGAAAGTAGAACTGGAGGCACCAAATAAATGCCGATATTGGTCCCGATTTTCTGTCAAAAGTCCGCCATCTTTGTGTGACCCATCATATAGTCTCATCGTCACAGCACTTCAATTGGTGAATGCGATTTCCCATCCAAGTAACGTCATTTTTACCAGTAATTTCGCCGCCATTTTTGTCGAAAGGAAAGCCAAAACTCTTAACCACAAAGGTCTCTCCATACGCTAAAATATGCAGGATGTGTTTATTTGCATACGTCATCTAGTAGGCTGTGAAATGTCAAAAGAAAAGGATGAAAGAACAATTCTTTTCTCTGAAAAATGCGTAGCCTTCTAGATGACGTTTTCTAATGAACACGGGGAATATCTGAGTGTATTGGTATCAACTGGGGATGTAAAATTTCCGGAAAAATATTTTTATGTGAAATTTTAAAGAAAGTTTTCGGTTATTTTTCTAGAAAAATAAGAAAAATTCACCAACACCCACATCAAACACCCATCAATTAGACCATTATATACTTCATAACTCAAATAATATTGTTTTATTAATTAATAAATAACCATCATTTTGAGATTAATAATATCGTAATTACATGGAGATAGCACTAGACTTAACAAAAAATGCCGATATTGGCCCCGTTTTTTTAGCCAGAAGTCTGCCATGTTTGTGTGACCAATCAAGCAATCTTATCAATGACTTACAACAAATTCTGATATTACTCTAAAAATGGTCTCGTTTTTTTGGCCGAAAGTCCGACATTTTTAATCGCCATCGGCACAGCACATCAATTGACGACCTGCGTAATATTTGACATAAGATGTCAAATTTGTCACTTTTGGCTTTGTATCTCCCCCATCTCCCTGCAAAAAAGAGGGCCAACACTGTAAAACAGGAGAGTCTCTCCAGGTGTAATATAGTAGTTCATTGAATCTCATCGTCGAAGCCAATGATCTGCAGGAGATATGGACAGAGCCAACAAATGCCGATATTTTCCCAAAAAAACGGTCCGTTTTTTTGCCTAGAAGTTTGCCATTACAGAGAACGACAATATTCGTATTTTTGAGGCAAATTTTGCAATTAGTTTGGAGTTAAATGTCTAAAAATACCTTAGAGATGTTGTACTGTACAAACTAACAGACTCTGATGTTAAGGCCTTAAGGTTAAAACACACACCTTCCGGATACATTTCCTACTTGGTCACCTGAAGAGATGTAGTTTACCTTCTGCCACTTGATATCTCTAGCCTCGAGTGATTCTGTCTTCAAAGAAAAACCACTACTAACCAACTCACTAACTTTTTTTTATCAGACATTTGAATTTCTGTAACTTGATATCTCTATAGATTTATGATATTCCTGTTTACAGAAAAACTAAACCTGAAAAAAAAAACATTAATGGCTTTGACACAAGATGACGAAGTTCAAATTTTAGGCAAAATTTGCTACTCCTGAGGAGTTAAATATTTAGAGATACTTCAGAGATGATTAACACGCAAATGAGAGTATGATATTGGGGCCTAAAAGCAAACCTTCAGAAAAAAAATGCCATTTTCTGTGGCACCTCTGTGTCACTTACTGTGATTGTATGTCTCTAAACCCTCAAATACTTCTGTTAAGAGAAAAACTACGCCTTAGGCAAAAATTAGAGCTCAAAAAGTCCTTGTTGGTTTTAACAGAGAACGACAAAATTCGTAATTGAAGGCAAATTTGCTATTAACTTGGAGTTAAATTTCTAAAGAAACCTCAGAGTTGTTGAACAAACTAACAGAGTCTGATGTTGAGGCCTTAAGAGTAAAACACACTTTCAGGATATATCGTGCTAGTATTTGGTCACCTGGAGAGATGTAATTTACTTTCTTCCACTTGATATCTCTAGCCTCAACATACTTCTGTCTTCAAGGAAACATAAAACTTAAAAAAATGAGCCTCATCTCTCAATCAATTTTGATTTCCACAAAGAAAGGCGAAGTTTGTTCTTTAATTTCTTACAAACGGGGTTTGATAGTGGGATCCTAAGGCAAACTTAAAAACAACAAAGTGTGTGTTTCAAGACAAATTTGCAATTCCTGGCAATTTTCTTACCACTTTGGGTCGGAGCAAACCTGAATGGTCTCTTCTCACCCTACATCTTATTCTGGAGGTACGTAATTGATCAGTAACAAGAAAACGATTTTTAAAATCCAAACCAATAGAAGTGTGAGCCAAGTTTGCTTAATTTTGGTTAAATCTGATTCTGCACTCTCTGACACCTCTGAAGGATACCTAGTTGTTAAGTTTCGGAATAATAAAGTGTTGAGGTTTAAATGAATGTATTCACTGCTTGTGTATTCTCCAACATTTAGAGAAAAAATGGAGAGGTGGGACAATTAACATAGTTGCGATCTAGTGGTTTTTCTGATTTCAAGGTAAGCCCCAAACTTGCAGATTTCCAGGGGTTTGAAAAAGTTCTACTTTCCAACAAGGGTTTAAAGACCACAAGTACGGGGTGTTCATTATAAAACTTCATCTAGCAGGCCATGAAATTTTGACAGAAAAGGATGACATATATAATTAAAATAAATAGACTTTTGTTTCTTCATCCTTTTCTTTTGACATTTCACAGCCAACTAGATGAAGTTTTGTAATAAACACCCCATACTTGTCCGAAGCAAGTTGTTATTGCTATGACTTCAGCAGGTAGTTAGTTAGGGCCACGAGGTTTTTTACTTTTTAGTTGCTTTTTTTAGTTTGAAAATGGTAAACTCTAAAAACCTTTCTTTGTCGATGTTAATTTGTTTGAGTTTCTCTGCTTTTTCTGGGCATTTTTGCAGCCCTTACCCTGGATGTGCATGTTAAGCTGTGTTTAGAGTTTTTCTTAGTAGCCTTTTTTAACTTTGCCTAATTCCCTGTTAAATGTCCCTGTTAAATCTCTACAGATACTATAAAGCACAAACAAATTTAGAACTTTCGTGTGTAACAAGACTGGTTCATTTTTTTTAATGCTGGTATTGGTCGACGGAGTTGTCACACCAATGGTATTGTGGCACCAATTTGGGACCACAAATCCTCACAGGGCGGTTACTTACTAACCAACTCACTAACTTTTTTTTTATCAGTCGTATAGCTATCGTTTATCTCAGCTACAGCCTTAAGATATATCTGTTTACTGAGAAACTAAACTTGAAGAAAATTGGGACTCAAAAAAGATTATTGTCTGTCACACAGGACGACGAGATTCGAATTTTAGGCAAAATTTGCTACTCCTGAAGAGTTAAATATTTAGAGATACTTCAGAGATAATTTACATACAAATATTCTAATATTGGGGCCTTAAGGCAAACTTTCAGGAAAAAATCGCCATTCTCTGTGGCACCTCTGTCTGTATGATGTCACTTACTCTGATTTTATGTCTCTGAAACGTCAAATACTTCTGAGATAAATACCGCCCTTTAAGAAAACAGTAGAGCTCAAAAGATCCTTTTGGTTTTAACAGAGAACAACAAAATTCGTATTTTAAGGCAAATTTGCAATTAATTTGGAGCTAAATGTCTAAAGATACCTCAGAGATATTGAACAAGCTAACAGAGCCTGATGTTGAGGCACACTTTTTCAGGATAAATTTGCTACTGTTTGGTCACCTGAGGGGATATAATTTACCTTCTGTCACTTGATGTCTGTAGTCTCAACTTCTGTTTAAAGCAAACTAAAGCTTGTGGCTCAAAAAAATTGTTAATTCCCACAAAGAACGACGAAGTTTGTTTTTTAAGTTCTTACAAAAAGAGTCTGATATAGAGGCCCTTAAGAAATCTTTCGAAAAAAATAATACGTTAAGCCAAATTTGCAATTCCTTGCAATTTTTTACTACTTGGGTCGGAGGAACCCTGAGTGGTTTAATTTGACTCTCTGACTGGTGTTCTCTGACCTGAGGGCACATAATTATTCATAAACAAGAAAACGGTTTTAAACATCCAAACCAACAGAAGTTTGAGTAGAGTTTGTTTAATTTAGGTTAAATCCAATTGACCTAATTCTGTACTGTCTGGAGCCTATGAAGCATACTCAGTTATTAAGTTCCGCAATGAATAAATTTTTGAGATTTAAATGAAAGCATTCGAGGCTTGTATATTGTTCAACACCAAGAAAAACAAAGGGGATGTGAGAGAATTAATACCTTATTTTGCTTTGAAATAGCTGTAGGCAATAAATCACTTAAATTTACATTTGGAATCCTCAAGCATTTCGAGTTTAAAGGTTTTTACGTTTACACGATTACTCCATAAAATACTAAAGGGTGGATGAGTTATTAGCACTTACACAGTTTTAGTAAAAACAAAAAAAAAACTTACTGAACCGAGAACTGTATATCAGACAAATCTCTTCTTCAAAACAATTAAGTCGTCTCTTAATCAGAACGGAACAAGAACGGAAGCAAACTGTTCATTAATTAAGTCGATCCGAATCGAATCAACCCGAAAACGAAACAAAAAAAGATAAATAACAATCAAGTTGACACATCTTCATTCTTCTGGCTTTATTATCAATTTTGGGAAATATTTCGCTAAGTGGGCGGGACGGGGAACCCGTTAAAAAACAAATAATGAATTTGAGGACCACCAACCTTGATGATAATTTTTTAACCCTTCGGGTCACCGGCAGCAGTGGCACCACATAAAAATCGCATTTTGCTATAGCAAAATTGCTCATTTTCTGCGACGGAAAGTTAAAGTAATCATAGTTTTAAAGCACATATGTTAATAATATATGCAAATAAAATCAAATTATAACAACTTTTTTCAATAACCACTATAAAACACCGCAGTACGCCACTGACAATGCAGAACAATCTATTAGATTTGATGCTCAATTGGTTCCTTTAGCGGTACCATTAGGAGGCTCTATGGCAGCTCTAACTTACAAACTGGAGTGATTGTGGCTAAGATAAAAAGAGACTGGAATGTTACCTCCAAATCTGTCGCAACCTAAGGGTTTTAACTCCCCATTAAATACTAGACACTTTTCTTTAATTTTTTAACACCTCACCTTTCCAGCCATGCTGAAGGTCGTTACCACTAGAAATGAGAATTGCAAAATTAACCGTGACCTATTCAGCCCCTTTATAGGCCCCGGGTGCCGCGCCCACCCTTGCCGAAAATAAGTTATAAATATCCCCGAGAAATTGAATTCTCCCGGGGGTGGGATTCATATTTTCGCTTTACTTTACGATGTGGAGATTAGACTTAATTAGAGGGCGCCAATTTTCATTTTGTAGATATCGATTTATCACGAATTTAAAGAATAAAATAAATAGGAAAAACGTTTCGAAGAGTGAAACGGTCAAGAGGGAGCAATTAAATAAAAAAAAGGCTCAGCTAATAAAATTGTTATAAAACCCTTCCTTGTAAAGAATTATTTGCACCCTCATGGTGGCTCTATTGTGTGAGAGTGCTTTGCGATTTTAGGTGTGAAATCAAATTGGCAATTGAAATTTCCTATTCTTTTTGTTGGCTGAAAGGACTAAGAGGTCCTCGACCACCCACTTATGACTCTATTTTTAAGAAAAAGAAAACAGTTGCAGTAGCAGTGTGAGAAGTGATTGTTAGAAACAAATGTCTGTTTACCTGGTCTTGCTGGAAAACAAAGGCCCTTTTTGGGATTTGAGAGTCATGGATTATCGAAATGTTATGCTTATGATCAATAAGGTAAGACGAATCGCCCTGCTCCGCCCACTATAGCTATTTCTTATTTATTTTTTAACACGTTTTCGGTTTCTTTAACGTTAAACAAGCCGAAACTAACACCCAGAACGGATTTTTGACGCCAGGATTTGCGCCTAATTTCGGGCAAACAAGAGCACTTTTTGAGTGATTTTAGGTATTTTCCAGCTTTAGAAAATGCTAAGAGATAAGAAACTAGAATGGGCTGTTTAAGTTAGAGAAGAACATGGTTATGGTAATGCATTGGTAATGGCATTAACAAAGTAGTAAAATTGTTTGTGTGACAGAAGTATCTTGAGGCTATAGAGACATCAAGTGGCAGAAAGTAAAGTGCCATTTACAGAGGTATCCACAAAGTAGCAATTTGTATGTTATAGCCGTAAGGCTTCAAGATCACCCTCTGTTAGTTTCTTCAACATTATTTTCTAATATCTCTAAATATTTAACCATTTACGAATTGCAAATTTTGCTTAAAATAAAAACTTCATTCTTTTTTGAGAGCAACCATTTTCTTTTGAGCCTCAATTTTTTTCGAAACAACATTTTTCTTGAGGCTACAGGTTATGAAGTCAAAGAAAATAATTTTTATCTTACAAAGGCGGTCAGATAGTAGCAATTATTTTTGTTATTGCTGAAGTATCTGTTATACATTTCTGAAGTCTAAATCCTAAATTTAACTGCACAGGAATTGCCGAATTGCTAAAAATACAAACTTTTAAGTAGGTTTTCTGTAAAGGCATCCTCCAAAGGTGCCCACACAACAGTAGCAATGTTATTGTCTTAAGGCCCCAAGGTCAAACGCAGTGGGTTTGTTCAACGTCTTTGTAATTTGTAAGAAAAAAATCCATTCTCGTATTACAATTGGACATTCCTTTCGTGTGACTTTGAACTTAACAAAACATAAAGAAAAGTTCGGAAAATAGACAGGCAAATGGGGATCCTAACCTTGGACAGCCTCACAGACTTCAAGCAAAGAAGATGGACATATGTATGGTTGTAATAACATCAACAAAAAATCATGTAAAGAGAAGGGGGAGCGTAGATTGTACATACGAGCAAGAATGAGACAAGCTGCTCAGGACATGCAATGGGAGGAATGCAAATTAAAAAGAAAAGACTTAAACAAGAGAAGAAGTCTAAAGGCAGCTTGTCGAGAACTCCTACGGCTATAAAATTGCTCATACAAAAAGCAGAGCGATATATACGAATTAACATCGACAAAAAAGGGAAGAAGCTGCTCAAAATTATCCAACAAAGTTTGAAGACTTTACCATAGCCAATTAGGCGCAGCAAGCACAAAGCTGAAAAGCAAAAATGCTTCTGGTCCTGACTAACCACCTGCTGAAGCCCCAGCAAAAACCATATGTCCATACTAAGTTCTGATGGTCGTCTAAGGGTCCTTCTCAGCCCAGAATGAAGGCGGCAAATTTGGTACTTATCTTGAAACTTGAAAATTGGCGTCATACAGACCTCTTTGCCTGATAAATGCTCTAGCAACGCGACTTGAACACCTCATCGAAGAGACTGGACTGATTGCCTCTGTATCTATCTCATTAAAACAATTCCGCTACAAAAAAAGGAGCCTCGACTGTAGACTCTATTATTAAAGCAGTAAAAGACAGAAGAGCGGGATTTACTATTCAATATGATAAAATGCTAAGTGACATGCGCTCAGATTTTATTAGCAATGCTGAAGATACAGCCCTTCTAGCAAATTCCAGCAACCAATAATCCAGTAATCAATACAAAAAGGTAAAAAAAAAACAACCAGATCATTGCACCGGAAACCACCGAGTCAATAATCCCCTGTGTTGAAAATAATTTAACAAAAATAATTTTTTCATCCAATAGACCTCTTTCCGTAGAAGAAGGTGGGTTAACACATGAAACATAATTGGAACCTGAAAGAGAAAGCTGGAAGAGAACCTTGAACTTAAGGCGGAGCCCATGCTTGCTTCATAGATGACAGACTAGATGGGATGCTGAAGCTATCAATGGCCAATGGACGAAGAATCTTATTTCGCCACTCAGTAGGTAAGTCAGCTTCAAAACATATCTTAAACCTAGAAGGGAAACCTGAAAGTTGAGACCTTGAACCTTGAGTTCTGGAACTCAAGGAGGACCCCACGCTTGATTCATGGGTTTTGAAGTTATCAATGATTAATGGTCGAAAAATCTTATTCCACCACTCAATAGGTGGGTCAGCTACGAAACACACCTGAAAGGTAGAAGAGAATAAAAGAGAACTTGGAACTCAAGGGGAGGGGGGATGCTTAAGATATCAATGGTCAAAAGACAAATATTCTTATTCCGTCACTCAACAAGGGGTCAGTTATGAAACACACTTGGACTGTAGAAAAGAAAACTGGAACTCATTGAGGACATCATCAGTGCTTCATGCTAAGGATATCAATGAATAAGGGACGAAGGAGTTTATGCCGCCACTCAATAGATCGGTCAGCTACGAAACACAACCGGAACCTAGAAAAGAAAAGAAACCTGAAACTTCAGGGAGACACCACGCGTACTTCATAGATGACAAACTACGTGGGATGCTGAAGTTATCAATGGCCAATGGACGAAGAATCTTATTCCCCCATTCAATGGGCGAGTAAGGTACGAAATACACCTGGAACCTAGAAAAGAAACCTGGAAGAGAACATGGAACTCAAGAAAAATTCTTCATAGGTTACAGACTAGATTGAATGCTGAGGATAATAATAGCCAATGGATGAAGAACATTATTTGGTCACTCAAACACACTTAGACTCTAGAAAAGAAAATTGGAACTTAATGAGGACACCATGTGTACTGCATAGATGACAGACGAAGGATAGCAATGACTAAGGAATGAAGAAGTTTATAAAACCACGCAATAAACCAGTCAGCTACGAAACACAACTGGAACCTAGAAGAAAACCCTGGTCAGCCACGAAACACAACTGAAACCTAGAAAAGAAACCTGAAACTTAAGTGGGACACCATGCGTGCTTCATAGATGATAGAGTAGGTGGGATGCTGAAGATATCAATGGCCAATGGACGAAGAAATTCATTCCGGCACTCAATACGCAGGTCAGCTACGAAACACACCTGGAGCCTAGAAGAGAAACTTTGAAGACAGCCTGGAACTCAAAAAAAATGCTTCATAGATTACAGACCAGATATGATGCTGAGGATAATAATGGCCAATGGACGAAAGACCTTATTCCGTCACTCAATAGGTGGGTCAGTTATGAAACACATTTGGACTCTAGAAAAGAAAACTGGAATTCAATGGGGACACCATGTGTGCTTCATAAATGAAAGAATAAGGATATCAACGACTAAGAAACGAAAAAGTTTATTCTGGCACTCCATAGATCGGTCAGCTACGAAACACAACTGGAACCTAGAAAAGAAACCTAAAACTTAAGGTGGACCCCATGCGTGCTTCATAGAAGATAGACTAGGTGGGATGCTGTAGATATCAATGGCCAATGGACGAAGAAACTTATTCCGGCGGCACACGATAGGCGGGTCGGCTACGACACACCTGGAGCCTAGAAGAGAAACTTTGAAGAGAGCCTGGAACTCAAGAAAAATGCTTCATACTTTTTACAGATTACAGACCAGATTGGATGCTGAGAATAATAATGGCCAACGGACGAAGGACCTTATTCCGTCACTCAATAGGTGGGTCAGTTATAAAACACATTTGGACTCTAGAAAAGAAAACTGGAACTCAGTGGGGACACCATGTGTGCTTCATAGATGAAAGAATATGGATATCAATGACTACGAAACGAAGAAGTTTATTCCGGCACTCAATAGATGGGTCAGCTACGAAACACCACTGGAACCTAGAAAAGAAACCTAAAACTTAAGGTGGAAACCATGCGTGCTTCATAGAAGATAGACTAGGTGGGATGCTGTAGATATCAATGGCCAATGGACGAAGAAACTTATTCCGGCGGCACACGATAGGCGGGTCAGCTACGACACACCTGGAGCCTAGAAGAGAAACTTTGAAGAGAGCCTGAAACTCAAGAAAAATGCTTCATACTTTTTACAGATTACAGACCAGATTGGATGCTGAGAATAATAATGGCCAATGGACGAAGGACCTTATTCCGTCACTCAATAGGTGGGTCAGTTATAAAACACATTTGGACTCTAGAAAAGAAAACTGGAACTCAGTGGGGACACCATGTGTGCTTCATAGATGAAAGAATATGGATATCAATGACTACGAAACGAAGAAGTTTATTCCGGCACTCAATAGATGGGTCAGCTACGAAACACCACTGGAACCTAGAAAAGAAACCTAAAACTTAAGGTGGACCCCATGCGTGCTTCATAGAAGATAGACTAGGTGGGATGCTGTAGATATCAATGGAAAATGGACGAAGAAACTTATTCCGGCGGCACACGATAGGCGGGTCAGCTGCGACACACCTGGAGCCTAGAAGAGAAACTTTGATGAGAGCCTGGAACTCAAGAAAAATGCTTCATAGATTACAGACCGGATGGGATGCTGAGGATAATAATGGCCAAGGAACGAAGGACCTTATTCCGTCACTCAATAGGTGGGTCGATTATGAAACACACTTGGACTCTAGAAGAGAAAACTGGAACTCAATGATTACACCATTGTGCTTCATAGATCACAGACTAAGGATATCAAGAACTAAGGGACAAAGAAGTTTATTCCGCCACTCAATAGACCGGTCAACTACGAAACACCCCTGGAACCTAGAAGAGAAACGTGGAAAAGAGCCTCGAATTCACGAAAAATTCCTCACAGGGTACAGAGTAGATGGAAAGCTGAGGATAATAATGGCCAATGGACGAAGATCCTTATTCCGTCACTCAATAGGTACGTCAGTTATGAAATACATTTGGACTCTAGAAGAGAATACTGGAACTCAATGAGGACACCATTGTACTTCATAGATGACAGACGAAGGATATCAATGACTAAGGGACGAAGAAGTTTATTCCAACACTTAATGGTCGGGTCAGCTACGAAACACACCTGGAACCTAGAAGAGAATCCTGGAGACTCGAGAAAAATGCTTCATAGGTTACAAATTAGATGGGACGCTGAGGATAATAATGGCTAATGGACGAAGAATTTTATTCCGTCACTTAATAAGTCGGATAGTTATGAAACACAATAGAACTCTAGAAGAGAAAACTGAAACTCAATGAGGACACCATTGTGCTTCATAGGACACACAATAAGGATATCAATGATTAAGGGACGAAGAAGTTTATTCCGCCACTCAATAGATGGGTCAGCTACGAAACACAACTGGAACCTAGAAAAGAAATCTGAAACTGAAGGGGGACACAATGCGTGCTTCATAGATGACAGGTGGAATGTTGAAGATATCAATGGCCGATGGACGAAGAACCTTATTCCGTCACTGAATAGGCGGGTCAGCTACGAAACACTCCTGGGACCTAAAAGAGAAACCAGAAAGTGAGCTTGGAACTCAAGAAAAATGCTTCATAGGTTACAGACTAGAGGGGATGCTGAGGATAATAATGGCCAATGGACGAAAAATCTTATTCCGCCACTCAATAGGTCTGTCAGCTATGAAACAGAACTGAGACCTACAAGAGAAGTTTGTGGAACTTAAGGGAGACCATATGGTTGCTTCATAGATGACAGAAAAGGTGCGATGGTGAAGATATCAATGGCCAATGGACGATTAACTTTGTACCGTAACTCAATTATCTGGGTGAGCTACGAAACACAACTAAAATCTAGAAAAGAAACCTGAGAGAAAACCATGAACTTAATGAGGACACCATGTGTGCTTCATAGATAACAGACTAGGTGGGATACGGATGATATCAGTTGCTAATTAGCCAAAAATCTTATTTCTTCACTCAATGAGTAGGTCAACCACGAAACACAAATAAAACCTAGAAGAGAAACCTGCGAGGAAACATGAAACTTAATGGACGAAGAAGCTTATTCCGCCACTCAATAGGCGGCTCAGCTGGAACCTAGAAGAGAAACCTGGAAGAGAACCTGGAGCTCAAGAAAAATGCTTAATAGGCACAGACAATAGGGGATGCTGAGGATAATAATGACCAATGGACGAAAAATCTTATTCCGCTTTTCAATAGGTGTGCCAGCTATGAAACAGAACTGAGACCAACAAGAGACGCCTCTGGAACTGAAGGGAGACACCATGCTTGCTTCTTAGATGCCAGAGGGTGTAGGTGGGATGGTGAAAATATCAATGGCCAATGGACGAAGAACTTTGTACCGCAACTCAATTGTCCGGGTCAGCTACGAAACACAACTAAAACCTAGAAAAGAAACGTGAGAGAATTCCTAGAACGTAAGGAGGACACAATGTGTGCTTCATAGATGACAGAGTAGGTGGAATGCGGATGATATCAGTGGCTAGTTAACGAAAAATCTTATTTCTCCACTCAATAGGTGGGTCAACTACGAAACACAACTAAAACCTAGAAAAAATACCTGAGAAAAACCTGGAACTTAAGAACCACACGATGTATGCTTTGTAGATGACAGACTAGGTGGGATGCTGAGGATATCAAAGACCAATGGTCGAAAAATATTATTCTACCACTCAACAGGTAGGCCAACTACGAAATAACTTTACTGAGAGGAGAAATCTCAGAGGAAACATGAAACTTAAGGACGCCACTATATGTGCTCCATAGATGATAGACTAGTTGAGGTTTGAAGATATCATTGGCTAATGGACGAAGAAGCTTATTCCGCCACTCAATAGCCGACTCTACGAAACACACCTGGAACCTAGAAGAGAAACCTGGAAGAGAACCTAGAATTCAATCAATGCTTGCTTCATAGGTGACAGAGTAGGTGGGGTGGTGAAGATATCAATGGCCAATGGACGAAGAACTTTATTCCGCCACTGAATAGGTAGGTCAGCTACGAAACCCAACTGAAACCTAGAAAAGATACCTGAGAAAAACCTGGAACTTAAGAACGACACGATGTATGCTTTGTAGATGACAGACTAGGTGGGATGCTGAGGATATCAAAGACCAATGGTCGAAAAATATTATTCTACCACTCAACAGGTAGGCCAACTACGAAATAACTAAAACCTAGAAGAAAATTCTGAGAGAAAACCTGCAACGTAAGGAGGACACCATGTGTGCTTCATAGATGATAAACTATCTGGCATGCTGAGGATATCAATGGACAATGGACGAAGAACTTTATACCGCAACTCAATTGTCCGGGTCAGCTACGAAACACAACTAAAACCAGGAAAACCTGAGAGAAAACCTGGATCTTAAGGAGGACACCATGTGTGCTTCATAGGTGACAAACTAGGTGGGATGCGGATGATATCAGTGGCTAATTAACGAAAAATCTTATTTCTCCACTCAATAGGTGGGTAAGGTACGAAATACAACTAAAACCTAAAAAGAGACCTGAGATTAAGGTGACTAGGTGGGATGCTGAAGATATCAATGGCCAATGGACAAAAGGGCTTATTTCATCACTAAACAGGCGGCTCAACTAGGAAACACATCTGGAACCTAGAAGAGAAACCTGGAGGAGAAGCTGGAACTCAAGAAAAAGCTTAATAGGTTACAGACTACTTAGGATTCTGAGGATAATAATGGCCAATGGACAAATAACCATTTTAAGCTATTTAATAGGTGGGTTAGCTGTAAACACTGTCGGACAAATGTTTATACACACAAACGTTTAGTGGCCATTTTTTAGAAGGCTGGGTGGTACCATGTGATATTGTATTAAACTTTGGCCAATATCTGCCAAATTATATTAGCCAAGGGCAGATATTGACATTATAAATGGAGGTAGCTTTAAGAACACAGATTTAATGATGGAAATCGTGGAGGTAAAGAAGGCCGAATCAAGCGATTACGTTGGAACAGATAAACAGAAACTTGGTACTAAGAAGGTGGTTAAAAAAAATATTGAAACGAAGAAAAGTCTCAAAGTGCGCCTAAAACTTGTTATCACTAGATCCTGAAAACTAGGTCAATGTAAAAAAATATATTGATCTAGAGAAAAAATTTGAAAATTAAAAGATCACAAAAATATTGATAAAACTTAATCACAGTTTTATTTCATACTTACATTTTAAAAAAAAAATAAAGAAAAAGACTAGGGCTAGGGCAGTTTAGGGCTATTTACAGGATATAGTTTTGTGAATGCAAAAAAATAAATATAGGGATTAGTATTGAAACTTGATTCTAAAAGAGTGGTTAGCGAAAAAAAATTAAAAAGCCTTAAGAAGAAATTAAAAATTGTAATCAAAAGAACTTAAAATCCAGGACCAAAATAAAAAATAAATTGTTTAAAAAAAGCGTTTATAGTTTTCCTTACCCAATACATTAAAGTCGTTTTTTCAAATTCTAGGACTATGGATTTCTTTTGGACATGGAAACCAAAAAGTAGCAAACGCTTATGCGAGGTAATGGAAAGTAATGGAAGTTAATTTAAGTGGAATATGTACCTATGACTATTTACTTGCTACTTTCAACAAAAATTAAGATCAAACTAGTCTAAATCTTTATCATGTTAGTGGCCGACCAATTAATACACATCATCAGCGAAATTTAGTACCTGTCAGAAATATTCTTCCGCTGACGTGCCAAGGATGCTTGTCGAGAAGAAGAATAACTCGACGATGCCACCGAACGATAAAAGGTGTTTTTCTCAAATATAAATATTTATTTCGGTAGGACTCGACGTAAAATGGTGAAAAGAAGAACCTGGCACCCGAGGTGCTCATTAGAACCTTTTCAAACCGATACGGTCCTCTATCATTACGAGTGCTTCCTATAAAGACGAAAGTACTACGTGCATTGTTGTACGGTTTTCGACATTATTTATTAATAATTATTATAATAATATATAGAGAGGTGTATTTATGGGGGCAAGAGCAAACCATTCTTTAGCGTTGTATTGTTAATAGTTTATTGATAGATGTTTGTTGTAATTATATAGGCGCTTGAAGAAAAGGGTTTGTTTGGCCAAACCATGCCACTTCTTACCTGGAGCGAACAATTAAATCGTTTTTTGCATGCTGCTGAAGGTCGCTGAAGAAACATTTTTATTTTTATTGAATTAAAGGCCGATTCATTCTAGAAGCACAACAACATATGGGTCAAAAATTAAGCTCAACCCCAGAGAAATAACTGTAATTTATTATTTCCTAACAATTCCGGTAATTTAATTAAGAGAATCCCGAAAAGGACAAAGGAAGCTCGTTTCTAAAATTACGGTGATCCTAATGACAAAAACATCATTTTTAAAAATTCATTAGAAAAACGGAATCTTAAATCGTTACGGTGCTTTTAATTCAAAATAATGGGGCACCCCCCTCAAGGGATTGACAATCAAAGTGGTATCGTGTGACGAATGCCCTGGATTTTTGTTTTTTCTTCTTTTTGAGTGTTATCAGCCCTTGAAAAGGTACTTTGAACAAATGACATTTTAAGTACGCCCTCGGGCAAATTTTCACACCGAAACCAGCCTCGTCGGGACATTAGCACTTAATCAAGTGCCAAAATATGCAAATGCGGAGACAAGGAGCATCGAAACGGCCTAAAAAGCTCGTAAATATCCCTAAATAAAGCCGTCAAAAATCCAAATTAAACCTCTGCAAAGAAGATTATAGCGATTTAAAGTCAATTTTTGCCAGTATCAAAAATAATAATCCGGCTTGATTATGGCCAAAAGGCAAACATTACCATTTAAATTTGCTTAATTATACGTCTAGATCAACCTCTATTTGCTCTCCATATTGCTGATGACTTTATTGAGGATTGATTTATTGAAGAACTTCACTTAGGAGTTATTGAGTAAGAATTTTGGGAATTAATCAATAAAGCTTCTGCTATGCTAATATTAAATGATTTCTGCTTTAGGTAGGAATAATAATGGCAAACTTCCGGATATGCAAATTAATACTGGCAGGAAGTTGCTGTGAAGCCTTAATGTGACCCTTGCCATTTATAGGTATTTAGTATCACATACCATATTGAAAATTGTTTTTTTTAACCTCATAGTTCGATTTGATACTCTAGTTTCAACTGTTAGTTGAACAGCAAAATGATATATAATAATTACTTGTTGAAGTGCTTTTATTGTTTTTAACGACTTGGTATAGATGTATTTTGCTTGTAAACTTGAGGGTCGACCTGTATGGTTTGATTAAATATCAGGCGCCGAAAATATACATGACCAGCCACCCAAGTAGCAAACACTGTGAATTTGTAACTTAAGCCGCTTAAATTGAGTAGACCCTTCCACAAAGTTGGCACGATTGACAAAAAAAATGACTTGAATCGTTTAAACGCTGTATCCGCGAGAGATACAGGGTGAAACACACTAGATACCTTCATCAGACCTGTGATGAAATTAATACATTATCGCGGTGTTTAAAAATTTTTTGTTTCCTTGGGAATAAAGCATCCACTATAATCCCCCTTGGAACTAAGTAAAATTGCTGATTTAGTCCTGGAAGTGCAAACGACCATAAAGAGATTGCATCCAATAATTAAAAACTCATATCTCTCTTTAAAATTTACTTTGTAAACCTCCAGAACTAAAGCAGCACCCTTACTCAATCTGATGGGGGTGGGAGTAAGGTGATTCATTTACTTCCAGTGTCTAGGAAATTCTTTACCTCCGTGGGATTAAAACAACCACATTAATCCATCTCGAAAGTGAGTAAAATTACTTCTGTAGTCCTCGCAGTGCAAACGACCAAAAAGAGGATGCATCCAACAATTAAAACTCCTGTCTCTCATTAAAAATTATTTTCTAAACATCCAGGACTTAAGCAGCACCCTTACTAGATCTCATGGTGGGAGTAAAATGATTCACTCACACTCACTTGCAGTGTACAAAAAAAATTCTTTACGTCCGTGGGAATAAAGCAACTTTAATCCCTCTTGGAAGTGAGTCAAATTGCTGCTTTAGTCTTCGCAGTGCAAACGACCATAAAGAGGTTGCATCCAGCAATTAAAAACTCCCGTCTCTCGTTAGAAATAGTTTTGTAAACTTCCAGGACTAAAGCAGCAGCGTTACTCGATCTGATGGTGGTGGGAGTAAAGTGATTCATTTACTTCCAGTATTTAAAAAATTCTTTATTTTCTTAGAAATAAAGCATCCACTTTAATCCTTCTTAGAAATGAGTAAAATTGCTGCTTTAGTCCTCTCAGTGCATACGACCATAAAGAGGTTGCATCCACCAATTAAAAACTCCCTTCTCTTGTTAAAAATTGTTTTGTAAACTTCCAGGACTAAAGCAGCAGACTTACTCGATCTGATGGTGGGGGGAGTAAAGTGATTCATTTACTTTTAGTGTTTAAAAAATTCTTTGCTTTCTTGGAAATAAAGCATCCACTTTTATCCCTCTTGGGAGTGAGTAAAATTGCTGCTTTAGTCCTCGCAATGCAAACAGCCAGAAAAAGGTTGCATCCACCAATAAAAACTCCTATCTTTCTTTAAAAATTATTTTGTAACTTCCAGAAATAAAGCAGCACCCCTACTCGATCTGAGGTGGGAGTAAAGTGATTCATTTACTTACAGTGTTTGAAAAATTAATTACTTCTAATAAAGGGGGAGTAAAGTCTAAAAAAGGGAATAAAGCATCCACTTTAATCCCTCTTGGAAGTGAGTAAAATTGCTGCTTTAGTCCTCTCAGTGCAAATGAACATAAAGAGGTTGAATCCACCAATAAAAGCTCCTGTCTTTCTTTAATAGCTATTTATGTAACCAGTTACGAAAAGTCCGATTTTGTGTAACGAATGAATGTTTGCGGGACGAGCGCAGTGAGTTCCCGCAATTTGAATGAGGTACACTAAAAAGGTTTTTCGTCACGTGTTTCATACAAGATTTTTTCAAATTTTGACTACAAATACCTACTCAGAGAGAGAATTATTATTATTAAACTTCTATATTTACTTTCAAACCACTTTGTATCTACTTAATACCGTAAAACTATAGCAACGGTGTGCCACAGCCAAAACCTGCAACTGGTGGTGACCAATTAAAAACTCCTTAATTGCTTGGGAATAAAGCAACCGCTTTAATCCCTCTTGGAAGTAAGTAAACTTGCAGCTTTAGTCCTCGCAGTGCAAACGATCAAAATCAATCTTTAAAAATTATTTTGTAAACTTCTAGAAATAAAGCAGCACCCTTACTCGATCTGAGGTGGGAGCAAAGTGATTCATTTACTTTCAGTGTTTAAAAAATTAATTAATTCTTGGGTATAAAGCATCCACTTAAATCCCTCCTGGAAGTAAGTAAAATTGCTGCTTTATTCCTCGCAGTGCAAATGATCAAAATCAATCTTTAAAAATTATTTTGTAAACTTCTAGAAATAAAGCAGCACCCTTACTCGATCTGAGGTGGGAGTAAAGTGATTCATTTATTTCCAGTGCTTAAGAAATTAATTATTTCTTGGGGAATAAAGCATCCCCTTTAATCTCACTTGGAAGTGAGTAAAATTGCTGCTTTAGTCCTCTCAGTGCAAATGAACATAAAGAGGTTGCATCCACCAATAAAAACTCCTGTCTTTCTTTAAAAATTATTTTGTGAAGTTCCAGAAATAAAGCAGCACCCCTACTCGATCTAAGGTGGGAGTAAAGTGATTCATTTACTTCCAGTCTTCAAAAAATTCTTTATTTTCTTGGAACTAAAGCATCCACCTTAATCCCCCTTGGGAGTGAGTAAAATTGCTGCTTTAGTCTTCGCAGTGCAAACGACCAGAAAGAGCTGGCATCCACCAATTAAAAACTCCTGTCTCCCTTTAAAAATTACTTTGTAAACTTCTCGATCTGAGGTGTGAGTAAATGATTCATTTACTTCCAGTGTTTAAAAAATTTTTTTTATTTCCTTGGGAATAAAGCAACCGCTTTAATCCCTCTTGGAAGTAAGTAAAATTGCTGCTTTAGTCCTCGCAGTGCAAATGATCAAAATCAATCTTTAAAAATTATTTTGTAAACTTCTAGCAATAAAGCAGCACCCTTACTCGATCTGAGGTGGAAGTAAAGTGATTCATTTATTTCCAATGTTTAAAAAATTAATTAATTCTTGGGGAATAAAGCATCCACTTTAATCCTACTTGTAAGTGAGCAAAATTGCTGCTTTAGTCCTCTCAGTGCAAATGAACATAAAGAGGTTGAATCCACCAATAAAAGCTCCTGTCTTTCTTTAAAAATTATTTTGTGAACTTCCAGAAATAAAGCACCCATACTCGATCTGAGGTGGGAGTAAATTGATTCATTTACTTACAGAGTTTAAAAAATTCTTTACTTCCTTGGGAATAAAGCATCCGCTTTAATCCTTCTTGGAAGTAAGTAACATTGCTGCTTTAGTCCTCTCAGTGCAAATGATCAAAATCAATCTTTTAAAATTATTTTGTAAACTTCTAGAAATAAAGCAGCACCCTTACTCGATCTGAGGTGGGAGTAAAGTGATTCATTTATTTCCAGTGTTTAAAAAATTAATTACTTCTTGGGGAATAAAGCATCCACTTTAATCCTACTTGTAAGTGAGCAAAATTGCTGCTTTAGTACTCTCAGTGCAAATGATCATAAAGAGATTGCATCCACCAATTAAAAATTCCTCTCTGTCTTTAATATTTATTTTGTAAACTTCCAGAAATAAAGCCTCACCCTTACTCGATCTGAGGTAGGAGTATAGTAATTAATGTACTTACAGTGGTTAAAAAATTCTTTACTTGCTTGGGAATAAAGCAACCGCTTTAATCCCTCTTGGAAGTAAGTAAAATTGCTGCTTTAGTCCTCGCAGTGCAAACGATCAAAATCAATCTTTAAAAATTATTTTGTAAACTTCTAGAAATAAAGCAGCACCCTTACTCGATCTGAGGTGGGTGTAAAGTGATTCATTTATTTCCAGTGTTTAAAAATTAATTACTTCTTGGGAATAAAGCAACCACTTTAATTCCTCTTGGAAGTGAGTAAAATTGCTGCTTTAGTCCTGTCAGTGCAAATGATCATAAAGAGATTGCATCTACCAATTAAAAATTCCTGTCTGTTCTTAAAATTTATTTTGTAAACTTCCAGAAATAGAGCCTCACCCTTACTCGATCTGAGGTAGGAGTATAGTAGTTAATGTACTTACAGTGTTTAAAAAACTCTTTAATTGCTTGGGAATAAAGCAACCGCTTTAATCCCTCTTGGAAGTAAGTAAACTTGCAGCTTTAGTCCTCGCAGTGCAAACGATCAAAATCAATCTTTAAAAATTATTTTGTAAACTTCTAGAAATAAAGCAGCACCCTTACTCGATCTGAGGTGGGAGCAAAGTGATTCATTTACTTTCAGCGTTTAAAAAATTAATTAATTCTTGGGTATAAAGCATCCACTTAAATCCCTCCTGGAAGTAAGTAAAATTGCTGCTTTATTCCTCGCAGTGCAAATGATCAAAATCAATCTTTAAAAATTATTTTGTAAACTTCTAGAAATAAAGCAGCACCCTTACTCGATCTGAGGTGGGAGTAAAGTGATTCATTTATTTCCAGTGCTTAAGAAATTAATTATTTCTTGGGGAATAAAGCATCCCCTTTAATCTCACTTGGAAGTGAGTAAAATTGCTGCTTTAGTCCTCTCAGTGCAAATGAACATAAAGAGGTTGCATCCACCAATAAAAACTCCTGTCTTTCTTTAAAAATTATTTTGTGAAGTTCCAGAAATAAAGCAGCACCCCTACTCGATCTAAGGTGGGAGTAAAGTGATTCATTTACTTCCAGTCTTCAAAAAATTCTTTATTTTCTTGGAACTAAAGCATCCACCTTAATCCCCCTTGGGAGTGAGTAAAATTGCTGCTTTAGTCTTCGCAGTGCAAACGACCAGAAAGAGCTGGCATCCACCAATTAAAAACTCCTGTCTCCCTTTAAAAATTACTTTGTAAACTTCTCGATCTGAGGTGTGAGTAAATGATTCATTTACTTCCAGTGTTTAAAAAAATTTTTTTATTTCCTTGGGAATAAAGCAACCGCTTTAATCCCTCTTGGCAGTAAGTAAAATTGCTGCTTTAGTCCTCTCCGTGCAAACGACCATAAAGAGGTTGCATCCACCAATTAAAAACTAATGTCTCTCTTTAAAAATTATTTTGTAAACTTCCAGGACTAAAGCAGCAAAGTTACTCGATCGATGATGGTGGTGGGAGTAAAATGATTTATTTACTTCCAGTGTTTAAAACATTCTTTACTTCTTGGGAATAAAGCATCCACTTTAATACCTCTTGGAAGTGAGTAAAATTGCTGCTTTAGTCTTCGCAGTGCAAACGACAATAAAGAGGTGGCATCCACTAATAAAAACTCCTGTTTTTCCTTAAAAATTATTTTGTAACTTCCAGAAATAAAGCAGCACCCCTACTCGATCTGAGGTGGGAGTAAAGTTATACTTCTAGTGTTTAAAAAATTCTTTACTTCCTTTGGAATAAAGCATTCACTTTAATCCCTCTTGGGAGTGAGTAAAATTGCTGCTTTAGTCCTCGCAGTGCAAACGACCATAAAGAGGTTGCATCCAACAATTAAAAACTCCTGTCTCTCTCTTAAATTTATTTTGTAAGTTTCCAGGCCTAAAGCGGTACCCTTACTGGGTCTGAGCTGGGAGTAAAGTGATTCATTTACTTCCAGTGTTTAAAAATTTCTTTACATCCTTGGGAATGACGCATCCACTCTAATCCCTCTTGGAAATGAGCAAAATTGCTGCTTTAGTCCTCTCAGTGCAAACGACCATAAAGAGGTTGCATCTAACAATTAAAAAGTACTGTCTCTCTTTAAAAATTACTTTGTAAACGTGCAGGGTTAAAGCAGCACCCTTACTCGATCTGTACGTCTCTCTCACAATCTCAAAATCTCAATAATTTTTACCCTGATGAGCGAGCAAGGGAGGACACAAAGACAAACTGGAAACAGTCAGGAATATGTAGATAGACCAAGGAAATCTACCCTAACCCGGATAGATTCAAGGCCTCGTGGCTTCTTGGAAGAAGTCGGCAGTGCCTGAGAGACCTTATATTAAACCTTACTGGACACTGCAGAGTAAACAGGCACATGCACCTCCTACTGGTGTCTGACAGTCCCCTTTTCACCCATTGTGGGGCAGGGGAAGGAGTCGTCATACCACTTTCTGGGAGTGTGCCATAAGTGGGCGCGAGTAAGCCATAGGACACTTGGAGCTGCTTTTCTTCATCGAGGGGACCTTCCGACTCTGAAATGGGACGAGATACTCTCCTTCATTAGAAGGACGGATCGACTCGTGAAGGGAATGAGGGCCCTTGTAGAGTAGGGATTGGTGGACCGGGAGACTGTGATCGACTCGTGAAGGGAATGAGGGCCCTTGTAGAGTAGGGATTGGTGGACCGGGAGACTGTGAAAAGGGCCTCTAAGGTCTAGTCGCAAGGCTTCGGCCCTCCATTATTTAGTACTACTGCTACTGCCACTACTACTACCCTCTTCTTATCCTTTGTTATGTTTAGTTGAATTTTTTGTCTCTCATTTTTGTATTGGTCTCTATTGGACTTTTTATTGTGCCTTTATTCTTTCAAATTCTTTTTTAACCAAAATTGATTTTCTTCAACAATGTAAATTGATTTCCACTGAGACAATTTTGGCACAAAAATGTGTTTTTTTAGGTTAAGATTAAAGCTAACAATGAGGACAAATGAGGGAAAAAATTATAAAGGCAGTAATAAGATTTTTTTTTTTATTCAAAAGGCCGCAACGACTCTCATATGCAAAATACGCGATATCAGTTGGTACCCCTCGAGGCCTCGTGACTTTTTGGCCAATTCCAAAGACATTGACTTGTCCACATGTTGTCTGCGTATACCCAACACACGCTTTCGCAATTTTAGACAAATTTGCGGTTTCTCGAGGGCAGGAATTTCCGAAATCAAGAGACCATCTTTTTAATTATTATTTGAATGCTGCCCTATGGTTCAAAATACGTGGTCGAGTTTTCCCATCAATTTCTTCGGGATAACGAGATGCTTGAAAGTTCCAACCCCTTTTCGCAAAAAGGGTACCCAACAAATTGGCAAGTCAGAGGGTGACGTCTACCAACGGGGGGTGCGGCACTGTAGGCGTGACGCAAGTCCTGCTAGGGTTCAAGTTTTAGGAATTTGTCTTTTGCTGTGTAATCGATTATTTTTGACGCAATAGGCTTCGTTCAAAGAATTCTACCTGATACCATCGCGGGCGCACTTCTGCATGGAAACTGCTAGCCACCGGATATCGAACTAAAAGTTACAATTAACCCCGAGAGGTTATTTAAATTAAAAATCCTCGATTTGTTTGCTCGTGTATTGTAAAGCATCAATGCCATATAAACGCAACATATGTTCGACAACAGATTGTGACTTTGGGCACCCGCTACATAATAATAAAGAATCAACTCAAATCAACCCTTTTGATATACATACCAGGGGCGTAGACTACGAACCCACACAATATTCAGTTACCTAAAATATACAACAATATATTCATAATTGGAGATCAACTAAGTTGGAACCCATTTTGACTTTCAATAATAAAAGTAAAGTAAATGCCACCAACTCACTTTTAATCTAAAATATGAACGCCTCTGTTTAATAAAGTCACAGCTTTGCTCAAAAAAGAAGAATATTCATTCATTTTTAATAGTAGAATTCCACCGTTATAATGTAACACAAGAGTAATCTCTCTGTCTCTCTCTCACTGTCGCCTTAGAGCTTAAACAAGATATAGCCCTAAAAAATCGCACCCTATCTATCATCCCTGGGCCCCGCCCTGCCAAAGGGCAAAATTAGTACCGTAAAAACTGTAATAAAATTTTCACCGGACCGTAATATACAAAAATTAAATTTGCCCTTAAGATAAGGATAGGAACTAATGGTTATGGATTCGAGTGAGAAGTGCTTTTTTAAATTAGCAACGGTTTTTTTCTTAGATTATAGAGACAAAGATGATTCTTAAAGTCTGCGGATGGTACGGAGACCAACACTGCCAAGTGTTTGTATTAGATGGAACCAAAATATACTTTCATACAAGCCGGTGGTTACCGAAACATAGAGCTTTTTCAGTCGATTAGCTGCCAAATCGTTTCTTCCACGAAAACAAAATATTCATACAAAAGTTCGAAATTCAATATATATTCGGGTTAAAAAAGGAAGCTATTAAGTTACGCCTCATTTCTACAGGGTGTGTTCGTCTTGCAGTATGTCAATCAGCGACTGAAATCTGATAGCAGCGGAGATATTAATATATTTTTACGCACAATTGGTTCAAAATAGTTGAGTTTTCCGAGACGTGAAAGGGTGAAATTAGAAAATTATAGAAAAAAAAACCTTTATTTGGGCTTGTTTGTTTTGTCACCACTATTTTCACTTTGATGTTCAACTAATGTTGCTTCTCAACACAATTTGAGGTTTTGAGAAGCTGAAATTTAAGAGGACAGTATTTTCCCAAGGGAAGCAAATAAAATTCCCTCTGCATTAAAAATTAATTCACTGCCGCGTCTCTGAGCAACAAAAAAAAAGACTCAAGACCACTGTAGTTTGCTCTTTTAGTCCAGAAGTAGACCAATCCTTTTCAAAAATGATCAAAGTGAACACTTCTTGTTATCAAAAATCTAAACGCTTTTTATAAATCTGTCAAAAATATCTTAAAAAATTAAAAGGAAATCTAGAACTATTATATAGTTTGCACATTTAATCCTAGAATTTAAGGGTTTGTTTCCCAAAGTAGTTGGAATTAACGAGCTGAATACTTGTATTCCATCAACTCTGAAAGACAAAAAAAAATATCCAAATCCGCCATAATCTACCGTTTGTTCTAAAAATTTTAGGGACAAAACCATCAAACGGATTAAAATGGAAACTTTAGATTTCAAAGAACTAATTTAAATATAAAGTATTTCTTCTATTAAAAAATTTTTTAAAGAATTAGTCTTGCTAAAAATATTTAGAGCGTTTGTAAAAGCCTCAAAGATGATTGTAGTACCTATTCTAGAAGTAAAGAAAATTTATAATATTTTGCAATGAAATTAAAACTAAACTCCTCAAATCCCCATGGATTTGGTAGCTATTTCTTTGAAAAATATTTAGCCCTTCCCTGAGAGACAAAAAGAAAACTCAAAGCCACTATAATCTCTATTTTACAATGAGATAGTGAAACTTTTACAATCTAAAATTAAATTTTAATATTTTCTTAATTCTATTAAGAATGTTTAGATCGTTTTTTAAGGCTTAAAAGTTGTTTTTTATATCCTAGAGTTACCTGTAAGTTTAACCTTAAAAAAGAGAGACATTAATTTTTTTCAGGGTGTTAAAACCAAACCCCTCAAATCCTTTTGAATTACGAATTAATTTATGAGGAGTCTTGATTATTTTTGCCAACAAGAAGTATTTTTTGAACTATAGTTCTCTCAATTGACGTTGAATTTTGTCTCATTGTAAACTTCTATTTCGGGTCAATACTGTATAAAGAAGTACTTGAAAAATCAAGATTTTTTGAAAAACAAACGTTTTTGAAGATTCGATATTCAATTTTTCGCGAAAATATTCTTGAAAAAATAAAAGCAGCGTAAAGAGTCCAACATGAACCAATAAAAGGGCAAGTATTCAGTGAAACAAAATTCAGTGACAAAATAAGAAGTGAGTGAAAATGAAAAGACAAAATATTCAGTGAAACATGACAAAGGATACGAAATGGGAATTATAAAAAATAAAAAAATCTAAATAAAAAACTACAAATACAGCACACGAAGAAAATAGTATTTTATAGAAAAAAAAGTCCAAAAAGGGTATTGGGGGCACAGATTTAAAAACTTTACTAAAAGAATGTCCTTTTCAGACTAAAATTTGCTCAATAGCAATCGATTTTTGGCTCATTGGAGAAGTTTTATTTCCGGCCAAAACTGTTTAAAAATTAAGTGTTATGCATATAAGTGTTGAAGTACGGGGTGTTTGTTATAAAACTTCATCTAGTTGGCTGTGAAATGTCAAAAGAAAAGGATAGAGAAACAAAAGTCCATTTATTTTTATTATGTCATCCTTTTCTATGAAAATTTCATAGCCTGCTAGATGAAGTTTTATAATGAACACCCCGTATGTACTTCAAGTGTTCCGAAACCCTACGCTACCACTACCCCCTCCACTGCGGCGCGACGGTGGTGGAATAAGTACAACGGAGTTCACCACATTCGGATCAGTCAATGTCGGAAAGCACGGGAGATCACTTTGCCCATTGTCTCGTCGCCTTTGATAATGTCTGCCGTAGCTATAGACGAAACGTCAGGAAGACATTCCATTGGACCTCAGCTTCAAAGTCCACATTTTAGATTGTACTTTGACCGGCCGTGAAAGCCTTCACAGTCTTGTAAGTGTTATTGAACTTAGAAAACGCAGTTTTTGGTCAAAAAATTGTTTCAATATAAATCAGTTTAGGTTCAATTCAAAAAAGCTCAATTTTTAATGAAGATTTGTTCGAAACATAGAAAAGAGTCTAATTTAGGTTGATAAAAAAATAAAAAACAAAAACGAAACATTACAAAGTATAACAGAACAAATATAAAAAATAAAAAAAATTAGGTAGCTAGGAAATGGTTACATTAGAGGAGGAAGACAAACAACCGGAAACAACAATACATTTTTCAAGTTTAAAATTAAGCAAAAACTGCCGACGTTTCGACGTTTATTGATTAATTAATTAGCACTTGATTGATTAATAAGCACTCATTTTAGTTTTATGGCTGTGCTTATGGCTTTTGAGTATGAGTTTTATAACACAATTTCCACTCTAGTCCTAGAATAGCCTTGATAAAGACGTCAATAAACGTCGAAACGTCGACAATTTCGGCTTAATTTGTGAAAATTTTCTTTTGTCCTGTTCCCGGTAACCTTTGGAGACAACATTTTTTATGGCATTTTCTGGGTTACTTAAACGAGGATCAACAAAATCTTTTCTTGGAAGAATGGCCACAGCAAAAAGAGGCAATAATTGCAATAAGAATAATGTTGTCAAGAATTAGTAATAAAGAAATAAAAAGGCGAAAATTATGAAGAAATTAGAATGGTTACTATAGAGGAAAAGTGAAAAACCTCAAATAGTGGTTAGATTGGAAGAGATTTTCAACATGAAAAAAAAAACTCTTGAGGAAGTCTCTGAGCAAATGCAAGAGACTGTCATTGAGGAGGGTATTCCTATAAAAGCAACTAAAAAAAACAATTTCTAAAAAAAGAGAAAGAAGGTCAAACGAAAAACCAGCACAATTTGTTGGAGTAGAGGCAGGAAAATATCCACTCACTACTGTCATTTTTGAAGAAAGACCTAACAAATTGGATCATATTCAAGAACTACCCGAGGATGTTTACGGACTAACAGTTATTGACCACAAAGAAGTACGTAAAAAAGTCCAAGTTATATGGTAGTTCTTCTTGGGAGTCTATATGGGAGTTCAACTTACATGGTAGAACAACTACCAAAAAAACCGAATACCACAGTTGAAAACACAAAAAAAAGAAGAAAAAAAAAGAACATTTTGTGGTGGAAGAGAAGGGTACGTTGCCAGAAAGTGCTTTGATTGTAAAAGATATTGAAAGACATCTCCAATATGAATATTTGAAAAAATTGCCACAACAATGGGCATTTTACTTCAAGACTTGTCACCAAATCACCAAAGTAAGCAAGAAAGTAGCAAATCTGGTAAAATTTTAACAGACTTGGCCACACTGAAAACTTCAGCTTAACCTTCCCTCTCCCGTTCGAAAAGTTTCCCTGGTGGTTATGCAACTTCGGGGTCGGGAGAAATGGATAATATCTGCCTTATTCCTTGCTCAGTGATTCGTTTTGAACCTCTCGATTCTCTTTTTTTGCTTCTTAACAGCTTGCAAGATTGACTTTTTTTTTCGAGATTGAAGGGGATGGATTGATGAATGGAGGGAAGTATTTACCATCGAGAGAATAGACGACGTTGGTGGTCGATTTTTTAGGCACTTTTTTGTTATTCCTAAAGAATTCATTTATGTAAAATATTATTTTTGGTTTAATTCTGATGAGTTGTTAAAATACTAGTAATAAAGAAATAAAAAGACGAAAAATAGGAACGAACTAAAACTGTTACTACGAGGTCTGACCTCGTTTCTGTTGAAAAGCTTGGAAAAGCTGCTGGAAAAGCAAACATAGGGGAGGGAGCGCTAACAACGTACAGTAACGTAAGTAAAAAATATACTCCTGAGGATGCAGTCTCTGAGCATACGCAAAAGAATCTGTTATTGAGGAAGGTATTCCTACAAAAATAAGTTTTGTATTTTTGTAGGTAATCCTACAAAAATATAAAAATAACGTAAAAAGCGATTTCTAAAAAAAAGAGGAAAAAAGTCAAATGAAAATCCAGCACAATTGGTTGGAGTAGAGGAGCCTGGAAAAGACCCACTGTTAATTAAAAAAAACTTAGAAATTGGAATATGATATTCAAGAACTACCCGAGGATGTTTAACGAATAACAGTTACTGAATATGAAGAAGTACCTAAAAAGCACATGAATACATACATACGTACTATAAAGGAAAAAGTAAAAAGCCTCAAACAGTGGTTACAATTGAAGAAATTTCCAAGATAAAAATATACTCCTGAGGGTGCAGTCTCTGCGCAAACGCAAGAGAGTCTGTTATTGAGGAAGGTATTCCTACAAAAATGACTAAAAAACGATTTATAAAAAAAGAAGAGAAAGAAATTGAAATGAAAAACCAGCACAAGTTGTTGTACTGTTATTTTTGAAAAACAAACCTTAGGAATTGGAATATGATATTCAAGAACTATCCGAGGATGTTTACCGAATAACAGTTATTAAACACTATGAAGTACCTAAATAAAAGTTAAGAAGTGGAAAGTAGTTATTAAAAAAAAGGGAGGGCAAAGAGGAGATATCCGAAATTTGACTGTGGAGAAAGAGGAAGAAGACAAAAACCTCAAACCATGGTCGCTGTGGAAGAGAGGCCAACTTATATTTTTGAACAACTAACAGAAGAAGTGGAAAACCACAGTTGTTCTAGAGGAAGATTTCTAAAAAAAAACTGTAAAAAAAATAAGAATGAAAAAGAATTGCTTTGGTCTAAGAGTAGGGTAAGTTACCAGAAGAAGAAACTAAAATTGCTTTTGTCTAAGAGTACTGTCACAGACTGTCAAAGAAATTGAAAAAAGAACCCAAAAAAAATTTGAATGTTTTTAAAAAATCGCCAAGACTTTTTAAGACCAAATCACCAAAGTGAACAAAAATTCACCAAATCTGAGAAAATTTTTTCAAACCTGGCGTCACTGATAACTTCAGCTTTAGCTTCCTTTTCCCTCTTAGAAACAGCCCCTGGTGGAGATACAACTTTGGGGCCGGGAGAAGAGGATAATTCCTGCCTTATTCTTTAGTCAGTGATTCATTTTAAACTTCGACCACTCGCTTCTCTTTTTTTGCTTCTTAGAAGCATGCAATCGTTTCATTCTCATCAAAAGCAGCAAATAACGGATAAAAGTTGTTTTTTGAGATTGAGGAAGGAAGATAGATTGATGAATGTAGAGGAGTATTCACTTTATTAATTTTTTTATAATATTTTTTTTTCAAACATTTTTTTTTGCCCATCTCTGATGACATGAAGATACGATATTACCTTAAAATTTTCTTCAGAACAAAACCTATTACCTCACTCTTCTGAATTATGCAGTCAAATGAAGAAAGTAAGGATAGGTGAAACCCTCGAAATCGTACTTAAAGCTTTAAATCTTTATTTGTGGTAAAACCATTGTAAGAAACTGAAATTGACTTTGTGCCATTTTTGCAAGCCCAGTTTAAACTTTAGTTTGAAGTTTCAAATCCGGATTTGACGCACATTGAATTGGTTATCTGTCAAAATTTTTCATTTATTTTCAAACTAAATTGTAAGCTGAACTTGTAAAAATGTGCCTTGAAAAGACAATTGAGAGATGGGAATAGCTAATTTTTCAGTTGAAAATTAACAGAAAACCACTATGAATGCCAAGCAAGTCCTTATGGAGTCCCAAATGCTCAATAAAGGATTTCGCTAGAAAATTCCTGGTAAAAATGTTATTAATTTGAATCCAGTAACTCAAAGAAGTTAAACTTTCAGGAATAAGAAAAATACAATTTTCTCAAACTGGATTAGCGATACTTCATATCTTACAACATAATTTGCTTAGAATACATTTTTCATTTTAGATGCATTTCATCACTTCATCACAGAAAAACTAGCTGAAAATGAGTAACTAGCCACTCGATGGGCGTATCTTTATAAATAAGAGAGTGACGATTTTTTAAATATAATTAGGTGAGTATTCACGTGGGAGTATTTCATCATATTCTTTTTCGAAATAATTTTTTTTAAATGAGTAACCACTCGATAAGTCTATCTTTAAAAATAAGAAAGTTCCTATGTTCTTAAACTGGGTTAGAGATAGGTCAAATCTGACAAGAGTATTGTTTTAGCATATCTTTTGAGATGACTGACTCACACTCTATTCACTCAATGGTTCTATCTTTAAAAATAATAAAGTTAAGATTTTCTCTAACTGTGTTAGAGATACGTCAAACACGACAATAGCATTTTCTCACGTAGTCGGAATAAGCTGACAATAAGTACTCCATCGACAGTCTAAACAAGCGTGTCAAGATGTTCTCAAATTGGATGAGAAATGATACACCATCGTCTTGTTACTTGCATAAATTGGCCCGAAATGAGTATCCACTCGATAAGTCTATCTTTAAGAATAAGAAAAATACAATTTTCTCAAACCGGATTAGAGGTACCTCATATCTTACAACATAATTTGCTTAGGATCCACTATACAATTTTTCCACTATCCATTTTTCATTTTAGAGTGCATTTCATCACACAACAAAACTAGCTGAAAATTAGTAGCAGTCGCTGCTCGATGAGTATATCTTTAAAAATAAGAGAGCGACGATTTTTCAATATAACTAACTGAGTGTTCAAGTGAGAGTATTCCACCATATTCTTCACTCGATAAGTCTATGTTTAAAAATAAAAAAGTTACTATTTTCTTAAACTAGATTATCTTGGCATATCTTTTGAAATAACTGACTCACTCGGTACCCACTCAATGGGTCTTTAAAACGACGTCGAAAACAGGTCTAAATAAGAGTAAGACGATGTTCTCAAATTGTATGAGATATGAGACACCATCGCCTTCTTAATTGCATAAATTGGCCCGAAATAGCTTTCCACTCGATAACTCTATCTTAAAAAAAATAAGAAAAATACAGTTCTTCAGTGGATTAGAGATGCTTCATTTCTGACAACATAATTTGCTTAGGGTGCATTTTTCAATTTAGAGTGCATTTTATCACACACAAAATTCGGTGAAAATGAGCAGCTACCCACTCGATGGGTATATCTTTAAAAATAAGAGAGTGGCGATTTTTTTAATTCAATTCAGTAGGTGTTCAAGTGAGAATTTTTCATCATATTCTTCTTTGAAAGAAATTATTTTAAAATTAGTAAACACTCGGTAAGTCTACCTTTAAAAATAACAAGGATACGATTTTCCTAAAGTGGGTTGGAGATACGTCATACCTGACAACATTCTCTGCTTAGGGGTGCACTCTATGGCCATATCTTTAAAAATAATAGAGTGGCGATTTTTTAATATAAGTGGGTGATGTTCAAATGAGAATTTTCCATCATATTCTGCTTTGAAAGAGATTGGTTTTAAATGAGTAAACACTCGATGGGATTTTTCAAAATAAAAAAATTACGATTTTCCCAAAGGAATAACAACAGTCTTTAAGCCGTTTAGTTGAATTTAAATATTAGCACAAATGGGCGAGTTTCTTAAATTCACAACGGAATTTTAGAAATCACTTAGGTAAAGTGATATTTTTGCTGTGACAATCGCAGTATTTGATTGAAATAGTCAAACCACTATAGTACCACTTGGGCTATACTACAGAGGTCTCGAGCAAAGACATCCTCTAACTGTTACCGAATTACTTCACATCGAAACGCAGTTTGATTTCTATAACCAACCAACTGTCGTTTTTTCTATTTTTATATAAAAAACAATAATAATTTAAGGAAGGTTTTCTCCAAAAAAGTTAACACCTATTACCCATTCAGTTATTTTCGTCATCTAGTTACCTTTGAAACCTTAATTTTTTAATACCCATCTCCTTTTAGCACATGATGAGAAGATACGATAAAAATGTCAAAGTCAAATTTCCAACACCTAGTTGATGACAATAATAAGTGAATGACTTATAGTTCTCTTCAACTATCCCATTTTTTATAGCTGAAAGAGAACAATTAGATCTGTATGAAAAATCTGGGTATATTATAGCTCTCTGATGTGAAACCGTTATAACTCCAATTTTCACACCATCAACCAAATGACTGGTCCATTAAGCGCGACACCCATCTTTGATAAAAAATTGACACCAATTTGGCGAGAATTTGGTGAGATGACCAAAGGCGTAGGTAAGTAGGCACCACTAGCTTCTTGTATACAAAATAAACGCAATAGAATTATTGATTTATAATAGCGAGAATACTAAAAAACGAACGTGGTTAATAGAAAAAAGACAACGTTTTTGCATACAAAGGGCGGTAGTGTGTTCCAAGCTTTGATTGGTATGTCACTGCCTTTTCGCCCCTTTCTCAGTCATTTGTTTCTACTTAGACCTATTTAATCCCTTTCCGAGTTCAACACGCGCAGCGTGTCATTTTTACCTCGTTAAGGGTTCGAAACTATGTTTTAGGGAATTTTTTCTCACGGTCGGACGTTTATACACGTGTACTCATTAACCCAAAAAAAAATGTGGCATTTATCTGCTCATAACCTGGCCTAATTATCCCTGGGCCACTATCGCATGCTATAAGCGTGCAAAACCCTACCACCGTTCAAAACCAAAAATGTCCTTTAGGCTACACGAAAATCACAAAAGTTTTTTCGTAACAATAATAGTAAGAAGCCAACTCGCATTACCGAAATTATCTCGAAGAGTCTTTCAATTTCGAAATTAGTTTATCTTTAGGGCACCTCTAGTTCGCCAATGATGCGGCTACCCTCGACACGCAACTTGTGCCTTTTGGCCTCGGCTTACAATTTTCTTAGGTAGAAAAGTAATGTTTCGGATAGGCAGGTAAAATATCCTTTTGTGATGCATGTTTGCGGGATCGGATTGTCGCATTTCATCAAAAGAACGTTATAAATAATCTAATAAAATAAAATAAATATAATAAAAATATCTAATCCACATTGATTAAGAATTAGAAAAGACTACGATGTCTCTTTAGGTTTTTTTTTTTCGATTAAGCATGTGTACATGATGACGTGTATGCAAGTGCAATAGCAAGAAATAAAAAGTTTGAGAAAAGGAAAATCGAAGAAGAATTTAACAAGCTAATTACTGATAGCGAATTTTAAATATTTTCATATTGTAACCCTACTTCTGGCTTAGACAGAACGAAGGAAAGAGATCCCGTACATATAACTAAGATTTATTTTGGAGAGTGGTGTGGGTCGATTTTATATCTTTTAAATTCTATTAGCCTGTTCAATGAAAACTGCCGAATGCTCACCAACCTTTTTTTCATAATTTTTTTTTGTTTGAGCAAAGGGTGGTGTGTTACGGGTTGAAAATTATACCTTTGGGCTCTTTGAAAACTGCCGGATTTGGAGGTGGAAGGTAATGTCTTGTAATCACCCCTACGGTGATTGTAAAGAAAATGTCATCTCGATTTTTGCCTTAATTTTGATATCGTTAGAAAGCTTATGTAATGATTAGCAGATTTAAGTAAAAAAATACTTGGATGGTCGAGTTTTGTAAGAAAAAAATTGAAAAATGAAGGTATGAAAATACATTACTCATACTTGGAAGTTGCCCCAATTTTTTTTTGTAGCCACAACACACACTACATCTATAAAATTCAAGGTGTTTCGATTTTTATGATATAATTTAAGTTTCAAACGTCTCATAAATTCAAATTTTTATTTAACTTACAAATTTTGCATTGTACTAGTTGCTAGTCGAATGATTGATGAAGTTGGCAGGTAGCATATAAAAGATAAAGTTTGTTGACGTTTTTAAAGTCAGTGTTGCCAAGTCCTCTTTTTCCTTTATTTTTAGAACAAGGTAACTTTATGTTACTTCAGGTAAGGTCTGGTTAGTTCAGGTTAGTCCAGTTCTAGTTTTCTTGATTAGGTTAGTTCAGTTTATACTCTTTATGTTAGGGGTAGGGAATAATATAAAAAGCTGGCCCGAAAGGGCCCGCTTTTTTCTTTATTTGTAGAACAGGTTAACTTTATGTTACTTTAGGTAAGCTCTGGTTAGTTCAGGTTAGTCCTCTTCTAGTTTCCCTGGTTAGGTTAGTTCAGTTACACTTTTGACGATTAGGTTAGACTAGCTTAGGTTAGTTTAGGTTAGTCCAGTTCTAGTTTTCCTGATTAGGTTAGTTCATTTCTACACTTTATGTTAGGGTTTTAGAACAGGTTAACTTTCTGTTATTTCAGGTAAGGTTTGGTTAGTTCAGGTTAGTCCAGTTCTAGTTTTCTTGATTAGGTTAGTTCAGTTTATACTCTTTATGTTAGGGGTAGGGAATAATATAAAAAGCTGGCCCGAAAGAGCCCGCGTTTTTCTTTATTTTTAGAAAAAGTTAATTTTATGTTACTTTAGGTAAGGTCTGGTTAGTTCAGGATAGTCCAGTTGTAGTATCCCTGGTTAGGTTAGTTCAGTTACACTTTTGACGATTAGGTTAGACTAGCTTAGGTTAGTTTAGGTTAGTCCAGTTCTAGTTTCCATGATTAGGTTAGTTTAGTTCTACTCTTTATGTTAGGGTTTTAGAACAGATTAACTTTCTGTTATTTCAGGTAAGGTTTGGTTAGTTCAGGTTAGTCCAGTTCTAGTTTCCCTGGTTAGGTTAGTTCAGTTACAATTTTTACGTTTAGGTTAGACTAGTTTAGGTGAGTTCAGGTTAGTCCAGTTCTAGTTTTCCTGATTAGGTTAGTTCAGTTCTATTCTTTATGTTAGGGGTAGACAATAATATAAAAAGCGGGCCCAAAAGGGCCCGCTTTTTTCTTTATTTTTAGAACAGGGTAACTTTATGTTACTTCAGGTAAGGTCTGGTTAGTTCAGGTTAGTCCAGTTCTAGTTTTCTTGATTAGGTTAGTTCAGTTTATGCTCTTTATGTTAGGGGTAGGAAATAATGTAAAAAGCCGGCCCGAGAACAGGTTAACTTTCTGTTACTTTAGGTAAGGTCTGGTTAGTTCAGGTTAGTCCAGTTCTAGTTTCCATGGTTAGGTGAGTTCAGTTACACTTTTGGCGTTTAGATTAGGTTAGTTCAGGTTAGTTCAGGTTAGTCCAGTTCTAGTTTTCCTGGTTAGGTTCGTTCGGTTACACTTTTTACGTTTAGGTTAGGTAGGCTAAGGTTAGTTCAGTTCTAGTTTCCCTGGTTAGGTTAGTTCAGTTACAATTTTTACGTTTAGGTTAGACTAGTTTAGGTGAGTTCAGGTTAGTCCAGTTCTAGTTTTCCTGATTAGGTTAGTTCAGTTCTATTCTTTATGTTAGGGGTAGAAAATAATATAAAAAGCGGGCACAAAAGGGCCCGCTTTTTTCTTTATTTTTAGAACAGGGTAACTTTATGTTACTTCAGGTAAGGTCTGGTTAGTTCAGGTTAGTCCAGTTCTAGTTTTCTTGATTAGGTTAGTTCAGTTTATGCTCTTTATGTTAGGGGTAGGGAATAATGTAAAAAGCCGGCCCGAGAACAGGTTAACTTTCTGTTACTTTAGGTAAGGTCTGGTTAGTTCAGGTTAGTCCAGTTCTAGTTTCCATGGTTAGGTTAGTTCAGTTACACTTTTGGCGTTTAGATTAGGTTAGCTCAGGTTAGTTCAGTTCTAGTTGTCCTAGTTAGGTTAGTTCAGTTAAACTTTTTACGTTTAGGTTAGACTAGCTTAGGTTAGTTCAGGTTAGTTCAGGTTAGTCCAGTTCTAGTTTTCCTGGTTAGGTTCGTTCGGTTACACTTTTTACGTTTAGGTTAGGTAGGCTAAGGTTAGTTCAGTTCTACTCATTATGTTAGGGTTTTAGAACAGATTAACTTTCTGTTATTTCAGGTAAGGTTTGGCTAGTTCAGGTTAGTCCAGTTCTAGTTTCCCTGGTTAGGTTAGTTCAGTTACAATTTTTACGTTTAGGTTAGACTAGTTTAGGTGAGTTCAGGTTAGTCCAGTTCTAGTTTTCCTGATTAGGTTAGTTCAGTTCTATTCTTTATGTTAGGGGTAGACAATAATATAAAAAGCGGGCCCAAAAGGGCCCGCTTTTTTCTTTATTTTTAGAACAGGGTAACTTTATGTTACTTCAGGTAAGGTCTGGTTAGTTCAGGTTAGTCCAGTTCTAGTTTTCTTGATTAGGTTAGTTCAGTTTATGCTCTTTATGTTAGGGGTAGGGAATAATGTAAAAAGCCGGCCCGAGAACAGGTTAACTTTCTGTTACTTTAGGTAAGGTCTGGTTAGTTCAGGTTAGTCCAGTTCTAGTTTCCCTGGTTAGGTTAGTTCAGTTTCACTTTTGACGTTTAGATTAGGTTAGCTCAGGTTACTTCAGTTCTAGTTTTCCTAGTTAGGTTAGTTCAGTTACACTTTTTACGTTTAGGTTAGACTACTTTAGGTGAGTTCAGGTTAGTCCAGTTCTAGTTTTCCTGATTAGGTTAGTTCAGTTCTATTCTTTATGTTAGGGGTAGAGAATAATGTAAAAAAGCGGGCCCTTTCGGGCCCGCTTTTTTTATTTTTTCTAAAACAGGGTTATTTTATGTTACTTCAGGTAAGGTCTAGTTAGTTCAGGTTAGTCCAGTTCTAGTTTTCTTGATTAGGTTAGTTCAGTTTATACTCTTTATGTTAGGGGTAGGGAATAATATAAAAAGCTGGCCCGAAAGAGCCCGCGTTTTTCTTTATTTTTAGAAAAAGTTAATTTTATGTTACTTTAGGTAAGGTCTGGTTAGTTCAGGATAGTCCAGTTGTAGTATCCCTGGTTAGGTTAGTTCAGTTACACTTTTGACGATTAGGTTAGACTAGCTTAGGTTAGTTTAGGTTAGTCCAGTTCTAGTTTCCATGATTAGGTTAGTTTAGTTCTACTCTTTATGTTAGGGTTTTAGAACAGATTAACTTTCTGTTATTTCAGGTAAGGTTTGGTTAGTTCAGGTTAGTCCAGTTCTAGTTTCCCTGGTTGGGTTAGTTCAGTTACAATTTTTACGTTTAGGTTAGACTAGTTTAGGTGAGTTCAGGTTAGTCCAGTTCTAGTTTTCCTGATTAGGTTAGTTCAGTTCTATTCTTTATGTTAGGGGTAGACAATAATATAAAAAGCGGGCCCAAAAGGGCCCGCTTTTTTCTTTATTTTTAGAACAGGGTAACTTTATGTTACTTCAGGTAAGGTCTGGTTAGTTCAGGTTAGTCCAGTTCTAGTTTTCTTGATTAGGTTAGTTCAGTTTATGCTCTTTATGTTAGGGGTAGGGAATAATGTAAAAAGCCGGCCCGAGAACAGGTTAACTTTCTGTTACTTTAGGTAAGGTCTGGTTAGTTCAGGTTAGTCCAGTTCTAGTTTCCCTGGTTAGGTTAGTTCAGTTTCACTTTTGACGTTTAGATTAGGTTAGCTCAGGTTACTTCAGTTCTAGTTTTCCTAGTTAGGTTAGTTCAGTTAAACTTTTTACGTATAGGTTAGACTAGTTTAGGTGAGTTCAGGTTAGTCCAGTTCTAGTTTTCCTGATTAGGTTAGTTCAGTTCTATTCTTTATGTTAGGGGTAGACAATAATATAAAAAGCGGGCCCAAAAGGGGCCGCTTTTTTCTTTATTTTTAGAACAGGGTAACTTTATGTTACTTCAGGTAAGGTCTGGTTAGTTCAGGTTAGTCCAGTTCTAGTTTTCTTGATTAGGTTATTTCAGTTTGTGCTCTTTATGTTAGGGGTAGGGAATAATGTAAAAAGCCGGCCCGAGAACAGGTTAACTTTCTGTTACTTTAGGTAAGGTCTGGTTAGTTCAGGTTAGTCCAGTTCTAGTTTCCCTGGTTAGGTTAGTTCAGTTTCACTTTTGACGTTTAGACTAGGTTAGCTCAGGTTACTTCAGTTCTAGTTTTCCTAGTTAGGTTAGTTCAGTTAAACTTTTTACGTATAGGTTAGACTAGCTTAGGTTAGTTCAGGTTAGTTCAGGTTAGTCCAGATCTAGTTTTCCTGCTTAGGTTGGTTCGGTTTATATTTTTAGAACAGGCTAACTTTATGTTACTTCAGGTAAGGTCTGGTTAGTTCAGGTTAGTCCAGTTTTAGTTTTCTTGATTAGGTTAGTTCAGTTTATACTCTTTATGTTAGGGGTAGGGAATAATATAAAAAGCTGGCCCGAAAAGGCCCGCTTTTTTCTTTATTTTTAGAACAGGTTAACTTTATGTTACTTCAGGTAAGGTCTGGTTAGTTCAGGTTTGTCCAGTTCTCGTTTCCCTGGTTAGGTTAGTTCAGTTACACTTTTGACGTTTAGGTTAGGTTAGCTCAGGTTAGTTCAGTTCTAGTTTTTTTGGTTAGGTTAGTTCAGTTACACTTTTTATGTTTATGTTGGACTAGCTTAGGTTAGTTCAGGTTAGTTCAGTTCTACTCTTTAGGTTAGGAGTAGAGAATAATATAAAAACCGGAGCCGAAAAGGCCCGCTTTTTTTTATTTTTAGAACAGGTTAACTTTCTGTTACTTTAGGTAAGGTCTGGTTAGTTCAGGTTAGTCCAGTTCTAGTTTCCATGGTTAGGTTAGTTCAGTTATACTTTTGGCGTTTAGATTAGGTTAGCTCAGGTTAGTTCAGTTCTAGTTTTCCTAGTTAGGTTAGTTCAGTTAAACTTTTTACGTTTAGGTTAGACTAGCTTAGGTTAGTTCAGGTTAGTTCAGGTTAGTCCAGTTCTAGTTTTCCTGGTTAGGTTGGTTCGGTTACACTTTTTACGTTTAGGTTAGGTAGGCTAAGGTTAGTTCAGTTCTACTCATTATGTTAAAATTAGAGAATTATAAGGACTCACGAGTCGTTGCCGCAATATCAGTTATGTAATTTTCTTTTATTTTGTTTCTAGATGCGACCACATAATTTTATTGCACTTAATGATAAACTCCGATGTTTGGCATCCCTGTAAATATATTTCTAACACTACTGTCAGATTCGAGAGTTTTCGCATCAATTTGTCAAACATTTTCAATTTTTATTTTTTTGTTTCTCAGTGAAAAGTGGCTCATCCAAGAATTTTTTTCTTTCAATCTGTTTTATAGACCGTGAGCTACTATAAAAAAAAAACCTTGAAAATCGAGATGACATAAACTTTACAAGCACCGTAAAAATCGCCCTTGTCAAAATTTGTCATTGTTCCGTTGAACGATATTGCACATTTGTTGGATTCTTCCCAAGCGTAGAGATTTCACAAAATCGCCTTGTGCGGAATTGCATCTTTCGGAAAAAGCAGTAACCTCTCGCCACTTGGTACCACTTGGGTGGTCATTTCCTTCAAGAGGGACAACTCGTGGATCACAGAGAGTCGAAGACTGTTTCAAATACAATACGCACTTGAAGTGCTACTCTTTAAGGCCACATACCAACCTCGGCAAGTCAATTGACGCCCTCATCTTTCTCATTCAATTTATCTAAGAATATCAGAGAGTTATTTCTCTTTATTTTAGGCCTTTATTTCTATCCTCTTGGCATAATTGAGTATTGTAACTCTTATCCAACGTCTCCAGTTCAATTCTTTTCTTCATTCACGTGTGCTACATTGGTGTATTGATTACCGACAGTCTCCAAGCACAAGCTATCCACGCACCAGACTTCCGTCCACTAACCCAACTAAGATCTTCCAAGCATACCACTTCTTGACCGACTACAGGAGCCATTGAATACAAGGCACCACTGTAAAGTTCCATATTCTTAGATATTGGTTAATTGTACAACAAATTGGTTAATCTTAACAAAAGAATTAGTTTACTTTTACTCCTAGGCTAACTAGTTCCCTTGTTTATAGTAGAATTCATTAAGGAAACTAATCCAAATCGTGATCACTTCGCCGCTGTTGCCAGCTTGTGCATGAAACCAAGTAGAACTATATTGAAATTCCCCAAATATGGCTATCTCAAATTGAATTTCGTTATTTTTATCTGCGAGGCATTAACCACGACCCGCTACCTTTATTTACAGTCGATCTACTATTTGTATTCGTATGTTAAATTTTAAATTTATCATTTCTAATCTTTAAGATTGCTTTTCTAGGATTTTTGCAGGCTTTAGAACATTGTAATTGACCGTCCGTGAAGTGCCCATTTTGCAAAGGAAAACTTAGTTACAGGGTCTTAAGTCAAAGGTTTGTGCTTTAGGAGATGGTTTCAAAGAATTTTGCCACTTTCAGCCAAGTACAGTCTTTGAGAAAGTGAATTTTGCTGTTATTTACGTTTATTTAGGAAAAATATGTTTAAGTAGACAAATTTTTTAAAACATAGGTGTAACATAGCTAAAACACAATGGGCATTCTGTTCATAAATGCTATATTAGGGTAAGGGGGGTTAGGATACTGACAAACTTACTTTCTGGACAGAAGTCTAAATGAACATCAATAAAACACTGGAACCTGGCCCGTTTCATACTATTTATACTGTTTTAGGCTAATATTATTATGCTCTAGGTTCCGATGGATGCTTAGAGTCTTGAAGCAAATTTACATATTGACAAAAATTGTAAAAATATTAGTGGCTATCAAAGCAGCTAACAGGTTCTGTTCGTATCAGCCATATAAGTAGCTACAGGATTTTCCAAATGCTCCTGAAAGGTATACTTTTGCCACATATACAAAGATGAAGTTTTAGTACATACAGTAAAGGAGGTTTAAAAAATCTCATTGTTACTTGCTTTGTATGTTTGTCAACAGTCTCTCTGTGCAGCGAGTCGAATTTAACATTTAACAAAGTTGATATCAACCTAGTTTGCTACTATTCAACTTTAAACTGTGGGTAAAAATAGTAGGTTATTACTGACTAAAATACCTACCTAATAATAAAGGTGAATTAGGAATCAGGACCACATAATATATCCATATGGAAGTCTGTGATCCAGACAAGTTTTTGTTCGTGATTCTTCAAAATAACCCAAATAGTTTAACATATTCTAATCAAGGTACCTAGCTTATATCTAAAGTTTAAAGCAGAATTGTAACAAACTGATGGCATCATACAGGCTTTCTAAATTATAATTGCTTCATAGAGAAACTTTCAGATTGTAAAAATTGATTAAAATTGTGAACAGCATAATAAAAAATTGTCAATGCTCTGATTGCCTAGATCTTACAAATATCAAATGATCATCAAGAAATAGATTCTGTAAACCTACTTCGAGACCTACTTTAATATCTAAAATCTTCCTGCTCTTAGGTTTCCCTAAGAAGAGGAAGTAGTAAAAAGTAGACCTTGAACACTTGAAAAACCATGTATATTAGCTGTTGGACAATTTTAATAATTTTAATGCAATGCATGCAAAGATAAATTTGGTTGGTTTTCTAATGGGATTCACTTGAACTCCAATTTATATTGGATTTGATTGTGACCCAGTGGCCATTTACTATGACCTATAACCCAAATATCTTTCCCAACAGTGTGTCATCTTTACAGTCCGAGAAATATTGTCACATATGCTTAATGAGTATCGAGAGATGTGAGCCAAAAAAATAGAGTAATCAAGCTCAACAAGGCTGACAAAAAATCTGTTTTGTTTGCATTTAAAAGATGTTTTTAGTTTTTTTTTATTCTATGTTGGAATCAAATACATATTATTATCGCAATTTCTGTTCTACAGCCTTGAAATTGTTCCTAGGAAGTTTTTTTGGTAGGACCATGATATGGTTAGGTTATGAAAAATTTATCTAAAATTCCTGTCCTAAACTATATAGCTGTTAGGGTAGCAGTTAAGCAGTACCTACTTCTTACCAAGATACCTACCAAAAATGGTCACTTTTTTTATGATAGCTCGAATATTTTTACAAATACTGAACTGTCTTCATCAAAGGATATAAAGCACACAACAAACTTTTATCTGTAACCATTTTCGAGATATTTGGAAAAAAAATAACTAATAAAAACCAATAGAACACATAATATTCGGTCACAAAATGAATATGTTTACCAAACATTAGTAAAATAGTTTGTTACGAAACATTTAAAATTACTTTGAAAATGGATAAGAGATATGAGATTTGCAGCATGCCTAGCTTTTTGATACAAGATTTCAAAGCATCAGAATTCACAAAATTACTCAAATGTGTCAGCTGTAGAGAGAAAGCTATTATTAATTTGTACAACATTGTTAAGACAACTATGGATGGCTACATCTATCACGTGACTTATTGGCACAGGTTTTTAGTTAAAAGCTTTTCGTATTAAACCCCTTTAGGAGCAATTTCTAGTCGGTAAATCAAAAAGTGTCAGATTATTTCCAATATTACTGCACAAAAAAAAAACAATTTACACCATATAGTGCAAATAAGCCAGTTTATAAGGCTTGCTCGATCAATCGTCCTATTTTTTGCTCCGCCCAACGCCATACGCCCTTTTTACTATTAATTCGACTTGGAAAACTTATAAAAAATCTTGATACAGTTTAAACGTCTTGACGCACATTTCCGCTTAGGATTTTAAATTTCATTCTTTATTAGAACTTTTTCTAATTCCTGACATTCAATAACAACATAAACAGTTTTGTTTTTCAATAGTCCAATATTATTAGTGGAAGAAAACAAGTTTAAAATCTTAAAAAGTACACTGATATTATAGACCATATTATTATTATATTAATGCTACTTTTAAAGTCAATCTCTAATCAGTATAACAGATTCTGGAACAATTTAACTTCGTTTTTCTTTACATGTCTCATGTCCATATAGGAGAGGGTGGTAGTCGGGATTTTAGCACTAAATATGTAGTTTCTTTTAATCCTAGCAGCCTCAATAATTATTATTATAGTATTTGTTCTTGTGTAGTATCCTGTAATTATTCATAGAAACTTTGAATACTTCCCTAGAACAAACTAATAATTTGTTATTTGATAAAAAAAACACACTCTCTTTCTCCAGAAATAATTTCAGGTTTACTTTTTAAATGTAAGAATATATTTTGTATATTTTGGAAAAATAAAAATAACAACAAATTATTGCTTTTAATTTTACAACCGTCACAAAAGACTGCAAAGTTAGAAAGTGAGATTTTCCTCACACTTAAAATAACTTTTTAGTTTTGACTAAGCCACATGAAAATTTCATAGAACAGATTCCAAAATCATCTTATATATGCGCAGAGGCCAGTTCAGGAATTACACACTTGCACCAGCTGTGGAACTAATTTAATTTCTGAACGGTAGTTGGTGCGCATCTCTCAACACTGCTGTGTGATTCTTGAATTTACCTATGAACAGATTTAGGGAAAATCATAAAGTTAATTCCTAAAGCCTTACGTGCTTACTTGGTAATTCCAATAATCATCAGAGTAAAATACATCCTTTATTAGGTCATACAAATGCAGTAGTCCAGAAGACCACACAGTGTACAGTATAGGTAGCCACTCAGTTACTCAAAATAGCACGTCATAAAATATAAATCAAAATTACTGTTCTGCATATGACAAGCATAATAATTATAAATACTCACCGGGGCTTTGCCCCTTGACTAGTGAATGGTGCTTGGGAATCTTGGTAAATTGCATCCGAGTTAGTGTTATACCTAAAAAAAGAGTTAGCGTCCAAAACATACAATGCAAAGACTCATAAAGAGCAAAGAACCGGTTGAAGCAAAGGCTCACACAGAACAAATTTTTACACACAGCAAAGGGAGACATAAATAATAATATGTAAGTATATAAGTACAAAAATAAAATAAATAACTCCTATCATTAACTTTTTTTACACCTATCCTTTTTTTTAGACTTTTAGGAACTATTTTCTTTCCGTTTTATGATCACGCATCATGTCTTCTTTTTGATGTCTCAGCGCTGCCTGAGAAGTCCTTCAAAAATAAAACAGAGTTTCAATTATTTTATAAAATAATAAAATTAATTACTTAAACTAATTTATAAGAATACAGATGATTCGCACAACGGGTTTTAGACAAAAATAAGACGCATCAATTAAGTTAAAATGGTCGATATTTCAATTATATATTTCGTTTTCCTGAGTGCAATATTAAGTCAACAAAACAAAAGTCTTCTCAATTTTTTTATTCTTCATAGATCGACCAACTTAAAAGTACAAATACGGGGCATAGCAAACACGGCAGGACGGTATAAAAGTGTAACACTTAATATGTGTTAAACTTTCACCTGGAGAAAGACCAAATCAATTGGAAATATCGACCAATTTAGGGCGACTTTTACAAGTTCAAGTAAAACTTCAGATTGAAGATAAAACACCAGACTTGATGTACATTGCATTGTTTACCTGACAGATAAACAATGCAATGTAGGTTATATCTGGGGTTTTATCTTCAATCTGAAGTTTTACTTGAACTCGTAAAAGTCACCCTTAGCAGCATAGAGGTGTTTCATTTTTGTTTCGAACCCGCTATACCAGTCATCTGTATAACATCAGGAACGCTAACAGGCCATCATTAATCCTAAAAAAATATTAAAAAAGATGCATATTTTCTAATACCTCAACCCTGCACCATGCAAGTGAACAATATAACAATAACAATTTCAACTACTGAACCAATATCCAATACAATACAACAATATTATAACCTCAAACATCTTCATTTTCCTTATCACTAAACAAGCTTTCTAAGTCTGAATCCGAACTACACACTGCTTCTATTACAACTGGGTTAATGTCCGAAGCATCCATAAATTGTTCCCTATCCCACCACCTCTGTATTTCTTCCTCTGTATGGCGAATTGAATTTCAGTTGGATTCACACTGATAGCTCAAGTCGTTCTAAAGTTATAGGCCGTCAAAGTTGAAATTTGAGAAAAAATCAAGGAAATAACAAATTTAATTTTACCTTTTTTTAATTACTGCCTAAAATTTACCACCGAATAATTGTATCTCGGGAATTGTTAAACCTACTTTTGTTTGGGGGAGGGGAGGGACTTGTGCTTAAATGGGGAGATAAAGAACATCAAGAAATTGAAAAAACTATTGGATTCACACTGATAGCTCAAGTCATTCTAAAGTTATAGGCCGTCAAAGTTGAAATTTGAGAAAAAACAAGGAAATGAACAACGCTTAACAAATTTGATTTAACCTTTTTTTAATTACTGCCTAAAATTGACCACCGAATAATTGTATCTCGGGAATTGTTAAACCTACTTTTGTTTGGGGGATGGGAGACACTTTTGCTTAAATGAGGAGATAAAGAACATCAAGAAATAGAAAAAACAGTAGGATTCACACTGATAGATCAAGTCGTTCTAAAGTTATAGGCCGTCAAAGTTGAAATTTTAGAAAAAATCAAGGAAATGAACAACGCTTAACAAATTTGATTTTGCCTTTTTTTAATTACTGCCTAAACTTGACCACCGAATAATTGTATCTCGAGAATTGTTAAACCTACTTTTGTGTGGGGGAGGGGAGGGACGTGCTTAAATGGGGAGATAAAGAACATCAAGAAATAGAAAAAACAGTTGGATTCACACTGATAGCTCAAGTCGTTCTAAAGTTATAAGCCGTCAAAGTTGAAATTTGAGAAAAAATCAAGGAAATGAACAACGCTTAACAAATTTGATTTTGCCTTTTTTTAATTACTGCCTAAAATTGACCACCGAATAATTGTATCTCGGGAATTGTTAAACCTACTTTTGTTTGGGGGAGGGGAGACACTTTTGCTTAAATGAGGAGATAAAGAACATCAAGAAATAGAAAAAACAGTTGGATTCCCACTGATAGATCAAGTCGTTATAAAGTTATAGGCCGTCAAAGTTGAAATTTGAGAAAAAATCAAGGAAATGAACAACGCTTAACAAATTTGATTTTGCCTTTTTTTAATTACTGCCTAAAATTGACCACCGAATAATTGTATCTCGGGAATTGTTAAACCTACTTTTGTTTGGGGGAGGGGAGACACTTTTGCTTAAATGAGGAGATAAAGAACATCAAGAAATAGAAAAAACAGTTGGATTCACACTGATAGATCAAGTCGTTCTAAAGTTATAGGCCGTCAAAGTTGAAATTTGAGAAAAAATCAAGGAAATGAACAACGCTTAACAAATTTGATTTTGCCTTTTTTTTAATTACTGCCTAAAATTGACCACTGAATAGTTGTATCTCGGGAATTGTTAAACTTACTTTTGCTTTGGGGGAGGGGATGGACTTTTGCTTAAATGACGAGATAAAGAACATCAAGAAATAGAAAAAACAGTTGGATTCACACTGATAGCTCAAGTCATTCTAAAGTTATAGGCCGTCAAAGTTGAAATTTGAGAAAAAATCAAGGAAATGAACAACGCTTAACAAATTTGATTTTGCCTTTTTTTAATTACTGCCTAAAATTGACCACTGAATAATTGTGTCTCGGGAATTGTTAAACCTACTTCTGTTTGGGGGTGGGGAGGGACTTTTGCTTAAATGACAAGATAAAGAACATCAAGAAATAGAAAAAAAAGTTGGATTCACACTGATAGCTCAAGTCGTTCTAAAGTTATAGGCCGTCAAAGTTGAAATTTGAGAAGAAAACAAGGAAATGAGCAACGCTTAACAAATTTGATTTTGCCTTTTTTTAATTACTGCCTAAAATTGACCCCCGAATAATTGTATCTCGGGAATTGTTAAACTTACTTTTGCTTTGGGGGAGGGGAGGGACTTTTGCTTAAATGACGAGATAAAGAACATCAAGAAATAGAAAAACAGTTGGGTTCACACTGATAGCTCAAGTCATTTTAAAGTTATAGGCCGTCAAAGTTGAAATTTGAGAAAAAATCAAGGAAATGAACAACGCTTAACAAATTTGATTTTGCCTTTTTTAATTACTGCCTAAAATTGACCACCAAATAATTGTAACTCGGAAATTTTTAAACTTACTTTTTGCTTTGGGGGAGGGGAGGGACTTTTGCTTAAATAAGGAGATAAAGAACATCAAGAAATAGAAAAACAGTTGGGTTCACACTGATAGCTCAAGTCATTTTAAAGTTATAGGCCGTCAAAGTTGAAATTTGAGAAAGAATCAAGGAAATGAACAACGCTTAACAAATTTGATTTTGCCTTTTTTTACTTACTGCCTAAAATTGACCACCGAATAATTGTATCTCGGGAATGGTTAAACCTACTTTTGCTTTCGGGGAGGGGAGGGACTTGTGCTTAAATGGGGAGATAAAGAACATCAAGAAATAGAAAAAACAGTTGGATTCACACTGATAGCTCAAGTCGTTCTAAAGTCATAAGCCGTCAAAGATGAAATTTGAGAAAAAATCAAGGAAATGAACAACGCTTAACAAATTTGATTTTGCCTTTTTTTAATTACTGCCTAAAATTGACCCCCGAATAATTGTATCTCGGGAATTGTTAAACTTACTTTTGCTTTGGGGGAGGGGAGGGACTTTTGCTTAAATGACGAGATAAAGAACATCAAGAAATAGAAAAACAGTTGGGTTCACACTGATAGCTCAAGTCATTTTAAAGTTATAGGCCGTCAAAGTTGAAATTTGAGAAAAAATCAAGGAAATGAACAACGCTTAACAAATTTGATTTTGCCTTTTTTAATTACTGCCTAAAATTGACCACCAAATAATTGTAACTCGGAAATTTTTAAACTTACTTTTTGCTTTGGGGGAGGGGAGGGACTTTTGCTTAAATAAGGAGATAAAGAACATCAAGAAATAGAAAAACAGTTGGGTTCACACTGATAGCTCAAGTCATTTTAAAGTTATAGGCCGTCAAAGTTGAAATTTGAGAAAGAATCAAGGAAATGAACAACGCTTAACAAATTTGATTTTGCCTTTTTTTACTTACTGCCTAAAATTGACCACCGAATAATTGTATCTCGGGAATGGTTAAACCTACTTTTGCTTTCGGGGAGGGGAGGGACTTGTGCTTAAATGGGGAGATAAAGAACATCAAGAAATAGAAAAAACAGTTGGATTCACACTGATAGCTCAAGTCGTTCTAAAGTCATAAGCCGTCAAAGATGAAATTTGAGAAAAAATCAAGGAAATGAACAACGCTTAACAAATTTGATTTTGCCTTTTTTTAATTACTGCCTAAACTTGACCACCGAATAATTGTATCTCGGGAATGGTTAAACCTACTTTTGCTTTCGGGGAGGGGAGGGACTTGTGCTTAAATGGGGAGATAAAGAACATCAAGAAATAGAAAAAACAGTTGGATTCACACTGATAGCTCAAGTCGTTCTAAAGTTATAAGCCGTCAAAGATGAAATTTGAGAAAAAATCAAGGAAATGAACAACGCTTAACAAATTTGATTTTGCCTTTTTTTAATTACTGCCTAAACTTGACCACCGAATAATTGTATCTCGGGAATGGTTAAACCTACTTTTGCTTTCGGGGAGGGGAGGGACTTGTGCTTAAATGGGGAGATAAAGAACATCAAGAAATAGAAAAAACAGTTGGATTCACACTGATAGCTCAAGTCGTTCTAAAGTTATAGGCCGTCAAATTTGAAATTTGAGAAAAAATCAAGGAAATGAACAACGCTTAACAAATTTGATTTAACCTTTTTTTAATTACTGCCTAAAATTGACCACCGAATAATTGTATCTCGGGAATTGTTAAACCTACTTTTGCTTTCGGGGAGGGGAGGGACTTTTGCTTAAATGACGAGATAAAGAACATCAAGAAATAGAAAAAAAAGTTGGATTCACACTGATAGCTCAAGCCGTTTTAAAGTTACAGGCCATCAAGTTTGAAATTTGAGAAAAAATCAAGGAAATGAACAACGCTTAACAAATTTGATTTGGCCTTTTTTTAATTACTGCCTAAAATTGGCCACCGAATAATTGTATCTCGGGAATTGTTAAACCTACTTTTGTGTGGGGGAGGGGAGGGACTTGTGCTTAAATGAGGAGATAAAAAACACCAAGAAATACAAAAAAACAGTTGGATTCACACTGATAGCTCAAGTCGTTCTAAAGTTATAGGCCGTCAATGTTGAGGTTTGAGAAAAAATCAAGAAAATGAACAACGCTTAACAAATTTGATTTTGCCTTTTTTTAATTACTGCCTAAAATTGACCACCGAATAATTGTATCTCGGGAATTGTTAAACCTACGTTTGTGTGGGGGAGGGGAGGGACGTGCTTAAATGGGGAGATAAAGAACATCAAGAAATAGAAAAAGCAGTTGGACTCACACTGATAGCTCAAGTCGTTCTAAAGTTACAGGCCGTCAAAGTTAAAATTTGAGAAAAAAAACAAGGAAATGAACAACGCTTAACAAATTTGATTTTGCCTTTTTTTAATTGCTGCCTAAAATTGACCACCGAATAATTGTATCTCGGGAATTGTTAAACCTACTTTTGTTTGGGGGAGGGGAGGGAGTTTTGCTTAAATGACGAGAAAAAGAACATCAAGAAATAGAAAAAAAAGTTGGATTCACACTGATAGCTCAAGCCGTTCTAAAGTTACAGGCCGTCAAAGTTGAAATTTGAGAAAAAATCAAGGAAATGAACAACGCTTAACAAATTTGATTTTGCCTTTTTTTAATTACTGCCTAAAATTGACCACTGAATAATTGTGTCTCGGGAATTGTTAAACCTACTTCTGTTTGGGGGTGGGGAGGGACTTTTGCTTAAATGACAAGATAAAGAACATCAAGAAATAGAAAAAAAGGTTGGATTCACACTGATAGCTCAAGTCGTTCTAAAGTTATAGGCCGTCAAAGTGGAAATTTGAGAAGAAAACAAGGAAATGAGCAACGCTTAACAAATTTGATTTTGCCTTTTTTTAATTACTGCCTAAAATTGACCACCGAATAATTGTATCTCGGGAATTGTTAAACCTACTTTTGTTTGGGGGATGGGAGGGATTTTTGCTTAAATGACGAGAAAAAGAACATCAAGAAATAGAAAAAAAAGTTGGATTCACACTGATAGCTCAAGCCGTTCTAAAGTTACAGGCCGTCAAAGTTGAAATTTGAGAAAAAATCAAGGAAATGAACAACGCTTAACAAATTTGATTTTGCCTTTTTTTAATTACTGCCTAAAATTGACCACCGAATAATTGTATCTCTAAAATTGTTAAACCTACTTTTGCTTTAGGGGAGGGGAGAGACTTTTGCTTAAATGAGGAGATAAAGAACAACAAAAAATAGAAAAAACAGTTGGATTCACACTGATAGCTCAAGTCGTTCTAAAGTTACCGGCCGTCAAAGTTTAAATTTGAGAAAGAATCAAGGAAATGAACAACGCTTAACAAATTTGATTTTGCCTTTTTTTAATTACTGCCTAAAATTGACCTCCGAATAATTGTAACTCGAAAATTGTTAAACCTACTTACTTTGGGGGAGGGGAGGGACTTTTGCTTAAATGACGAGATAAAGAACATGAAGAAGAAGAAAAAACAGTTTGATTTACATTGATAAGTCAAATCGTTATAAAGTTATATGACAAAGATGAAATTTGAAAAGAAATCAAGGAAATCATTATTACTTAACAAATTTAATTTTGCCTTTTTTTAAATATCTGCTGGAGTTAATTTTATTCGAATTAAATCCGTTAGTTCTAGTAAGTGGATTGAATTCAATTGGAAACTAGCCCCAGTCCTCAAATTTTTAAGAAAGAGGATAAGACAAAAACTCTATTTTAAAACTGTCAAAAATTGAGAACCGAATAAGTAGTGTTTCTCGGAAATTGTTAAACCTACTTTCTTGTTGGCTTGGGGGGGGAGGGGGAGGACTGGGAAGGGACTGTTGCTTAAATGTTTAGAAAAGGAACATCAAGAGAAGAATAAACAGTTGGATTCACAGTGATAGATCAATTCGTTCTGAAGGTACAGACCCTCAAAATTGAAATTTGAGAAAAAATCAAGGAAATCGACATCGCTTAACAAATTTTACTTTGCCTTTTTTTTAATTATCTACTGGAGTTAATTTTATTCCAATTAAGTCCGTTAGTGCTACTAAGAGGATTGAATTCGAATGGAAGGTAGTCCCAGTCCTGAAATTTTTAAGAACGACAAAAAGTCGATTTTGAAATTGCCTAAAATTGAGCACTGAATAAGTTTATCTCGGAAATTGTTAAACTTTCTTTTGCTTTAGGGGGGAGGGGGGTTGGTTGGGAAGAGACTTTTGCTTAAATGGGGAAAAATAAACATCAAGAAGAGGAAAAACCAGTTGGATTCACATTGATATTAAGGTCTAAACTTATAGGCCGTCAAAATTGAAATTTGAGAAAAAATCAAGGAAATGAACAACGCTTAACAAATTTCCTTTTGCCTTTTTTAAATTATCTGCTGGAGTTAATTTTATTCAAATTAAGTCCGTTAGTGCTATTAAGAGGATTGAGTTGGAAAGGAAATTAGCCCCAGTACTGAATTTTTTAAGATTGACAAAAAGTTGATTTTCGTACTGCGTAAAATTGACGACCGATTAAGTGTATCTAGGAAATTGTTAAACCTACTTTTGCTTGGGGGGGGGGGGAGGACTAGGAAGGGGCTTTTGCTTAAATGTTGAGCAAAGGAACATCAAGAAGAAGAAACAAGGAAATGGGCAACGCTTAACACATTTTATTTTACCTTTTATTCATCAATTATCTAATGGGGTCTATTTTATTCGAACTAAGTCTGTTAGTGGTATTAAAGCATGGAATTCAAATGGAAACTAGCCCCAGTACTGAAATTTTTATGAACGACAAAAAGTCGATTTTAAAACTGCCTAGAATTAAGCACCGAATAAGTGTATCTCGGAAATTGTTAAATCTATTTTTGCTTGGGGGGGGGGGGGGGGCGGCGTTGGAAAGGGACTTTGATTTTAAAGAGGAGAAAGAGAACATCAAGAAGGAAAAAAACCGTTGGATCCACACCGATAGGTCAAGTCGCTCTAAAATTATAGGCCGTCAAAGTTGAAATTCGAAAAAGTGCTAAGAAATGAACCGCCGATAGGGGTCTATCTCCAAAATTATTGCCCTCTATGGTGGTGAGATGTGGAAGAAAATACCGAGAAGAATAAAACACTGTTGGATTCACTCCAGTCGGTCCAGCTGTTCTAAGGTTATAGGCCTTCATAATTGAAATTTGATGAAATAAGAAGCCATTATACCCACCTTTAGTAATTTTTGGAAAAAAAAAATTGGATTTTTTTAAACTCTTTTTGATCGAAGTCAAACGATTTCAGTCCCCTCTGAACGTAAAAATATAAATTTACCGATGCTGATCCACCATACGGTTACTAATGTATTTTAGAGTTTGGATGTTTTTTATATATCTAATATACATTCTTGGAAAAATAGGTCTCATTAGCCTCTAAACAATTTCAGGGGCTTAAATGAAATTGTTAATGTATTAAGAACCTTTTAGGCATTATGCTAAGAGAACATTATTTTGCGAAATACAAATTTTGGAGATTCAGGTCCTAGACTCTTTGAATTTTTGCGCCCCTAAATTATCAATTATTATTCAACCATCATTAGTAAGTAAGTAAAGGATCAATAAATTAACCTCAAATTAATAAATTACCTGCCTTAATAAATTAGAAAAATTGTTCTTCAAAGAATTTTCAATAAATAAATTCCTTTAATTTTGTAAAAATTTTAGGGGCCCTTAAAATTACCAACGCTGGTCCACCATACGGTGTGTGATTAACAGTGCGAAAGTTCCCTATAGGGAAAATTATATGCATACTTTATAAATTTTTGAAAAAATAGGGCACATTTGCTTCTAAAAAATTCCAGGGGCTGAAATGAAATTTTTAGTATATTCTATAAAAAAAACTTTAAGCATCATTCTAAAAGCACGTGTTATAAAAATATTAACGATTCAGGTTCTAGCGAGACTTAAAATTTTTGAGCCTCTAGTTATCAATTATTATTCAAACATATTTAGTACCTAAGGAATCAATAAATTAACCACAAATCAATAAAATACCTACCACTAGAGAGAATGTTCTTCAAAGAATCTTCAATAAATAAATTTCTTTAATTTTGTAAAAATTTTAGGGGCCTTTCAAATTACCAAAGCTGGTCCACCATTTATTGGTTGCTAGTGTAATTAACAGTTTGGAAGTTTCCTATAGGGCAAATTATATAGGTACATAATATATATTTTTTTAAAAAAGTAGGGCACATTTACATCTAAAAAATTTCAGTTGCACAAATGAAATTTGTATTTTAATCTATAAACAAAACTTTTAAGCATCATGCTAAAAGCACATGCTTTTGTGTAATAAAAATGTTAAAGGTTCAGGTTCTAGACTTTAAAATTTCTGGGCCCCCGATTATCAATTATTATTCAACCATATTTAGTACCTAAGGAATCAATAAATTAACCACAAATCAATATAATACCTACCATTAGGAAAACTGTTCTTCAAAGATTCTTTAGTAAATAAATTTCTTTAATATGGTAAAAATTTTGGCCCTTAAAATTACCAACAGGTTGTTAGTGTAATTAACAGTTTGGAAGTTTTTTATAGGGCAAATTATATGAATAATTTATAAACTTTTTAAAAAATAGGGCACAGTGGCATCTAAAAAATTTCAGGGGCTAAAATGAAATTATATGCTATAAAAAAACCTTTTAGGCATCATGCTAAAAGCACATACTTTTATGTAATAAATATTTTGAAATTGGGCTCTTTAAATTTTTTGCACCCCTATTTATCACTTATTATTGAACAATCTTTAGTACGTAAAGAATCAATAATTTAACAACAAATTATTAAAACTGTTCCTCAAAGGATCGTCGATAAATATTTTGTTTTACTTTGTTAAAATTTTAGGAGCAGTTAAAATTATTGATGTTGGTTTACCATACCATTATTGATGTACTTAACAGTTTGGGGATTTTCTGTAAGGCGTATAATTACATACGTAATTTATACGTTTTTGAAAAAAATAGGACACATTGGTCTCTACGAAATTTCAGGAGCTTCAGATGTTTTTATATTTTATAAAAAAAATTTAGGCATCATGTCAAAAGCACATACTTTTGTGTACTTATACAAATTTTTAAGATTCAGGTCGGTCCTAGACTCTTTAAATTTTTGGGGCTCCTAATTAACAATTGTTTATTTAACGTATTAAAAATAAATAAATTAAGCAAACCAAGATATACCTTAACAATCTGGTAATTTAAAAAAAATGGGAATTTTTTTTATGCTGTTCTTGATCGAAATGAGGCCATTTTAATATGAACGTAACAAACTTAACACGAGTTCCCATAAGCGAGATTTTTTGGAAAAAAAAGGTGATTCTAAAAATGCTCAAAAGATTAATATCTGAAGGGGTCTAACTCAGAAATTATTGAATCAGTGGGGCTTTCGTTGGTAGTAGGTAAAAAAGGACATTGAGAAGGATAAAAGGTTGTTAAATGTGTTGTTACTCCAATCAGTACACTTGTTACAAAGTCATTGACCGTCAAAGTTGGAGTTTGGGAAAAAAAGGTATATCCCCTTTTGGTTATTTTAAAAAAAAATGAAATTTTTGAAGTAGTTTTTGATCAAAATGAGACAATTTGAATCCCCTATGAACGCAAAAACTTAATTCGAGTCAGAGTAGTCCCGTAAGTGAATTTTTTAAAAGTAACAAAAAGACGGTTGTAGAAGTGCCCAAAAATGGACCACAGAAGGTGTCTATCTCGGACTTTATTGACTCAATAAGACCTTTTTTAGTAGAAGGTCAAAGAGGACATTGAGAAAAATAAAATATTTCTCAATTCACTACAATCGGTCCACTCATTCTAAAGTTACAGGCCTTCAAAGTTGGAATTGGAGAGAAAAAAGAAGGTATATGCCCCCTATGGTATATAGAATAAGTACCAAAAATTGTTGGAACTAATTGGTCCATTTATTCTAAAGTAGACATTCAAATTTGAAAATTGAGAAATCAAAAATTTAACATTTGGTGTATTAAGCACAATTTGTAGATAAATCAAATTTTGGCTCTAGCCGAATTTGAAAATGTTTTTCTATTAAAAGAAAAATTAGATTTTAAACAGTTCCAGACTTTTAAAGAATTTTTGCAGGTCTATGGCTAGAGTTTGGACTTTTGTTGAGAATATTTTGGAAGCCTTACTTCTTATTGTAGAAGAAAATAGATTTTGAGGAGCTCTAATCTCACAAACAATTTTGCGTTGAAAGTAAGATCTAGCGTTGTTTTTTGAATAATTTTCTTTTAGTTTTCATTTCCCTCTGGTGGATCCAAAAATTGAGTGTCTCTAACCGTTTCTGAGGTATTGGTTTGTGTAATTCCGATAAGGTCCTCCAGTTTGAGCTTATGGATTTTTTTACAAGGTTGTATATTGATACATGAGTCCTCCAGTTAGTATAAGTTTAGCATTTCCAAGAAATTCTTATTTTGTAGATAACCGCTTTGAGTTGGTTTTCAGCTACTTTTCTCTCCGAAATTTGTGTGCCAATTCATTTTTTAAATAGGTCCAACAGATTTTTTTCTGATGTTTTGATTGGAAAGTGTCGATTGCAATCACCTAAGGTGGTAAAAATCTTAATTCGAAGTTAATTCATCATCATCATCATTACGACATGTTTAAAAGTTGGCAAAAAAATCAATTTCAAGTACCTAGAAATCAACTATAATTTTTCCGAAATTATTGAATCAACGGAGCTTTTGTTTATGGAACGAGAAAGAGAATATCAATAAGAGTAAAAAATAGTTTTAATCACTCTAATTGGTCCATTGGTTTGTAATATAGAGAAGCTCATAGATGGAAAATGGGGAAAAAGATGTAATATTTCAATTATTTTTGGACTAATAGCCTGTATGAAAATTTTGTTAATTGAAGTCTTCAATCTTTCTACGTTTACTTTAACCATATTAGAAGTGTTAAGGGGAGGTTTTTCAAAATGGATGGAAAAATTGATTTTGTGCAAGGGAACAGAAATTGCTTGTAAATATAAAAATGATTTATTAACACAACTTGACCCACATTGACATGGACTAAATCTTTCTTAAAAACACATGAAAACTTGAAACAAAAAATGTAAAAATAATTAGTTTATAGTTAATAGAAAAAATCATCAAGCTTGCTTTCAGTTGTCCATATCCCTGGACCTCATCTGAACGAAAACCTGGTATAAAATATTCCAAATTACAATACATACCAATACAAAACGGTAAAGGGCTATCAGCTACGAGATATACAAGACGCATTTTTTTGAGCTGAGCACACACTTAAAACTAATCTTTGGTTGAACAAGACCACCTCTATCTCCCGGAACCGTGTCCCCAGTGGGTGACCCCCACGTAACTGGTTCCTCCATGCCCATGATGGTGGTGTTTGTCGCCGTAAACTGCGGGATGTTTGGCGTGACCCTCGCGATGCACCACCGCCTGGAACCCGGTATGTTTTCCGGAAGTGTATTCGACTATCCTCTTGGTGCCGTCGGGTTCGTCGATGGTGTAGACGCCCTTGACGTCATCGTGTTTGCGGTGCTCCTCCTGGTGCTTGTGGTCTTTGCTATGGGGATCTTTCACTCCGTACTCGAAGTGGTAGTTGGCTGGAGCCTATAGGCAAAAAAGTGCCTCATTATAAGGAATTGCCCACGTTTCGACTTTAATTGCAATAAAATTAAATCCAAGTCCTTGGTACAAAAAATTCTTAAAAGAGGCAACTTTTCGTTAAAATTCTGACGTTAATAATCACAAAATAAAATTTATCTTATTGGAGAAATTTTACTTACGAAGTGATCCTGGCCGTGGTGATGACCATGGTGGCCATGGTGGCCATGATGGCCGTGATGCCCATGGTCTGGGAAGGCCACAACAGCAGCGATTACTAGGGATGCATAGATCCCAATCTAGAAAAATATTAATGTTTTGAATAGGGAGGTAAAGCTTCATTATTGGTAGAGTTAAACTTACAGTGAGGGTGTTCATGTTTGGAGTTAAATGCACCTAAAAATGGACTGATTTTTACAACTGGTGGTGCTCGCTTTTATATCAAACCATTAACAACCAGCAAGTGTTGTTAAGTAATCGTGCAATAAGTGTAAGTTTTATGGCAAATCGGCTTGAAATAGTGCATTTGCATCATAAAATTTGGTATAGGACTTTATTTTATTTTTATTTAACGCCTTTGCTTAAGCCTATTTCAGCGAGACACTAAGCAATCGCTACATACAGGGTATTGATTCATGAAGAAATTTTTGACTAATTTGAAATTCCAATACATGCATATAATTTACTACAATCCGGCTCCAACAGATATAATAGTAGAATAGAAATAACAGTAATCAAACCCTCTGCCTTTGAAGGTTTACACACAGCCCACTGAGGTGTTAAAAGGCACCACTGCGACCCATAATTAAAACGACCGTGAAAACGGCTGCCAGACCTGGTGCCGTTAGGCCCAAAATCGAATTTGATATGTAACAACTGTGAGACCTTAAAAAAAAAATACCTAAAAGTGTGTTTGCAAGATCAACAATAGCCAACCACAATCGTGTAAGAGACTGTTTTCAGGGCGATTACCTTGACCAAACTAGGCTAGTCCTGTGAAATGCAATTCGTGCTGGGTATTATTTAATTCCGCATTAACTAGACTAATTAAATTTGAATATGCTTTTGGGTCAAAAATTGGCTTCGCACAATCACTATTCCAATGACCAACCTTAACCCCGTAATTGTCAAAAAAACTTAAGCTTAAGATTGCCGGCTATTGCTTCCTTAAGGCACTGAAGCAGAAAGACGCGACGTTTGATTCTTCATTCTTCTTAAGCAGCTAGAAAAAAAAATTCGATTTAATGAGGAGACTGAAAGCTAATTGATTATTGTTTCATTGCATTGTTAGCAAGTTGTAATGAGTATTGTGATTATAGCATAGAATCATCTAATTGTTGCTTGACGAATCTAGAGTGATAAGGTCGAATGATGCATTTCTTTTAGGAATGAAACACCTATATAATCAGACAATAATTTACTTATAACAATAAAATTCGTACAAAAATATAAAATCATTCAGTCCTACAATTTTATATACACACTTCTCCTTAGTAAGCAACCTTCAGGTTATATTGGAGAGGTGATTCTGGCTGCCATCCAGCGTAAGGCCCCTCCACTACCGCATTTCCTTTAGGGGTATTGTACCTTTGCTCCTGGACGTAAGAATACGCTCTGGGAGCCTCATAGCTCGACACTATTTGAGGCTGATACTCCTTATACACCGGCAAAGGAGCAGATATTGGAGCAGGGGCTCTATATTCCTGTAGAAGATACTGAGGGGCAGGTGCGTGGTACTCAGGCTCTGGGGCCAAATAATTGGGACTCCAATATTGCTGAGGCAAAGCTAAACCTTTAGGGTGCAATGGAAGTTGCTCCAAGTATCCGTTGACCAGAAACTCGGCTTTTGGAGCCTGAACGTACTCTACAGGTTTAGTGTAAACATCAGCTACAATAGGCTTCAGATTGGTGTAATCTTCGTATCCTCCGTCGTAACTTTTAAAGGCCACTGGTTCTTCGATGATACTTTCCGGAGCAAAATGAGCTACAGGAGCTGGTACAGCAATCTAATACAAAACAAATAAGTGACTAAGTAACCCAAAACAGCCAGCCATACCTGGGTGACATCATGTTCGGCTCCTCCATGTGCTTCAACGCTCACCCCATGTTCTCCAACTTTCTTCACTACGGCTCTAAATCCGTGTTCATCGGCAATGTAGTCTACAATCCTTGTGGAGCCGTCCGGCTCTAAGAGGCTGTAGCTACCTCTCACCGTACCGTCCTTGTCCTTGGTTTCCCATTGGCTCTTGTGGTCACCAGTATGCGGGTCTGATACTCCATATTCGAAGGCGTACGATTTCTACATTTTATAATGTTAATTTGTTAATTAAGAGCACTTGGCTTAAGAGGTTGAAGCTTACATAGTTGTCGTATTTGTGAGCATATTCGCCTCCGTAGCCGGAATACAAGGAACCTGGTTCGTAGCCGGGTACTAGGACAGAGGCGTAGGCTTGCAGGGCCCCGAAGAAGAGGCAAAACAACTGGAAAATAAAAAAATCGTTATTGGGGCCAAAAGAGAGGGCCATTTCTAATGTAAAAGATTCTTGGAAAAACAATGCAAGAAACTTTTTTAAGTTGAATAAGAAGGGCTAAAGTCATGAAACATGATGCAGGCAGTGACTGTTGCAGAAAATAAAGAGAAGAACAATATTTTCCACACAACAAAAGAAGCAGATGGTTCTTTTTTCAGAGATTTGAACCACTAGAGTGACTGATTCTTGTGGATCTCTGATCATTTGCGTCTGTTGTTGTATAAAAAATGTGTAGTTATCTCTCTTCTCTTTGCTGAAAATGGATGTGAAATTTAAGCTTGAGCTCAGGATTGTTTTGAGAAGATAGCCTTGAAGAATTTCTTAAATTAAACATCGAAACGTTGGTTGTTTTTCGATCTACCATGGTGTACCAACCACTACAACTGTAAGTGCTTAAGAACACATAACCTGTTAACTGTGCTCTTCCAGTTGGCTGCTACCATGGAGTAAAAATTTTACTGCAAAATTTTGTTATAAAATAGCCACGAAGTTGCAAATTTAACGGGTTTCGAGGGCCAAATCTGCTAGTTAAAAACTTAATATCGAACAAAATCGAATTTTACTTCACAAATTCAGCACATTTATGGCCAAGATTTGGTCATAAAGCAGCATTTTCTTGGTAGCAATAATTTGCCCAAAACGTAAAGCCAAATGGCAGGTTCATTTTCTACAATTTTTAGTTTTCCCATTTACTGCATAAAATGACTTCTCTATTGCAGTCAATTAATGGCTTCTTTAGCCAGAAATATTGTTGGTTTGCCGACTATAGTCAAGGTTACTACAAAACTACAAAATAATAGCTATTATGTTTAGCCAAGTGCTGAAATTCTTGGGTAATCGGTCTGGGCGACTAGGTAATAAAACTCCTAAACTACCAAGTTTTCGAAAATTCTCTCTATTATATTTAGCTACTAAATTTTGATATAAAATAGCCATGAAGTAGCAAATTTAACTTTATCCACGTGATAAATCCAATATTTAAAAACTTAAACTCAAACAAAATCGCATTCTACTTCAGAAATTCAGCACACGTATTACCAAGATTTGGGCATAAAGCGGCTTCTTTCTCGGTGGCAGTAATTTGAACAAAATGTAAAGTCAAATTGCCGCTTTTATTTTTTCAATCCTACACTGTTCCAATGGGCTTTCTATTGTTAGAAATATGTTTAGACTTTAGTAGAGAGACTGAACCAGAATGACTTTAAGAATTGTCAGAAGTCCTTAACGAGAAAGTTAAAACATCTTTTTTGACTTAAAAATATTTTCTTCAAAATGTTTGTAAAAATTATGTTTTATTGCCTCTCTAAACTTCGTCGACTATTTACTGGATAAAATAACTTCTCTATTGCAGTCAATTTGTGGCTTTTCTGAACAGAAATATTGCTTCAACTTGCATTAGTCAAAATTACTGCAAAATTACCAAATAATAGCCATTATAATTAGCTACAAAATTGTGATATAAAATAGCCATAAAGTAGCAAATTTAACTTTATCCACGTGATAAACCCACTATAAAAAAAATTTACCTAAAACAAAATCGCAATCTACTTCAGAACTTCAGCACATGTATTGTCAAGATTTTGTCATAAAGCAGCATTTTTCTCGTTGGCCAAAAGGTAGAGCCAAATAGCAGGTTCTACATTTTTTGACTTAAAAATATTTTTTTCAAAATTTTGGACAGTCTCAGGTTTTGTTGCCTATCAAAAATTGCTGGTTGTTTACTAGATAAAATGTCAATTTTTGGTTTTTCTGACCAGAAATACAGCTCAAACTATATTTATTCAAGATGACTACAAAATTACCAAATAATTGCTACTGTATTAGCTACAAAATTTTGTTATAAAATAGCTACGAAGTAGCAAATTTAACTTTATCCACGTGCTAAATCAACTATTTAAAAATTTAATCTCAAAAAAATTTGCTTACTACTTCAGATATTGAGCAGATTTTCTATACAAAATGTCAATTTTTTTGTTTTTCTGACCAGAAACACAGCTCAAACTAGATTTATTTAAGATAAAAACTTAACCTCAAACAAAATCGCCTTTTACTTCAGAAAGTCAGCACATGTATTGTCAAGATTTGGTCATAAAGCAGCATTTTTCTCTCTTAAAATTTTGTTATAAAATAGCCACTAAGTGGCAAGTTCAACTTTATCCACGTGCTAAATCCACTATTTAAAAAACCTAACCTCAAACAAAATCGCATTTTATTTCAGAAAGTCAGCACTGTATTGGCAAGACTTGGTCATAAAGCGGTTTTTTTCTCGGTGCCAGTAATTTGAACAAAATGTAAAGCCAAATTGCCGATTTTATTTCTACAATCCTACATTGATCCAATGCAAAATCTTGGCAAAAGAAAACAAAATTTTGGTAAAAATTACCTTTTGTTGCCTCTTTAAAATTGTCGACAATTTACTGGATAAAATGACTTCTCTATTGCAGTCAATTTGTGGCTTTTCTGACCAGAAATATTGCTACTGCTTGCTTAAGTCAAGATGACTGCAAAATAGCCAAATAATAGCCACCAAAAATTAGCTGCAAAATTGTGGTATAAAATAGTCATTAAGTGGTAAATTTAACTTTATCCAAGTGCTAAATCCAGTATTTAAAAACTTAACCTCAAACAAAATCGCCTTATATACCAGAAATTCAGCAAAACTATTGTCAAGATTTGGTCATAAAACAGCATTTTTCTCGAAGGCCAAAATTTAGAACCAAATAGCAGGTTCTACATTTTTGTCTTAAAAATATTTTTTTTAAATTTTAATAAGTATCATGTTTTGTTGCCCATCAAAAATTGCTGGCTCTTTACTAGACAAAATGTCAATTTATTTGTTTTTCTGACCAGAAAAACAGATCAAACTAGATTTATTCAAGATGACTACAAAACTACCAAATAATAGCCACTGAATGCAACAGAATTTTGTTATAAAACATCCATGAAGTAGCAAATTTAACTTTATCCACGTGCTTAATCCTCTAATTGAAAACTTAACCTCCAACAAAATCTCGTTCTACTTCAGAAATTCAGCACATGTATTGTCAAGATTTGGTCATAAAGCAGCATTTTTCTCGGTGGCCAACATGTAGAGCCAAATAGCAGGTTTTACATATTTTTTGGCGGGGGAATATTTTTTCCAAAATTTTGGAAAGTATTAGGTTTTGTTGCAGATCAAAAATTTCTGGCAATTTCCTAGACAAATTGCCAATTTTTGGTTTTCTGACAAGAAATATAGCTCAAATTAGATTTATTCAAGATGACTACAAAATTACCAAATAATAACTACTGCACCTACTTAGCTACAAAATTTTGTTACAAAATAGCCACGAAATAACAAGTTTAACGTTATTCACGTGCTAAATCCACTATTTACAAACCTAACATCAAACAAAATCGCATTTTACTTCAGAAAGTCAGCACTGTATTGGCAGGATTTGGTCATAAAGCGACTTTTTTCTCGGTGGCAGTAATTTGAACAAAATATAAAGCCAAATTGCCGGTTTTATTTCTACAATCCTACACTGATCCAATGCAAAATTTTGGCAAAACAAAACAAAATTTTGGTAAAAATTACCTTTTGTTGCCTCTTTAAAATTGTCGACAATTTACGGGATAAAATGACTTCTCTATTGCAGTCAATTTGTGGCTTTTCTGACCAGAAATATTGCTACTGCTTGCTTACGTCAAGATTACTGCAAAATTGCCAAATAATAGCCACTAAAATTAGCTGCAAAATTGTGATATAAAATAGTCATTAAGTGGTAAATTTAACTTTATCCAAGTGCTAAATCCAGAATTTAAAAACTTAACCTCAAACAAAATTGCCTTATATACCAGAAATTCAGCAAAACTATTGTCAAGATTTGGTCATAAAACAGCATTTTTCTCAATGGCCAAAAGTTAGAACCAAATAGCAGGTTCTACATTTTTGTCTTAAAAATATTTTTTTCAAAAATTATTAAAAAATATCAGGTTTTGTTGCCTATCAAAAATTGCTGGCTATTTACTAGACAAAATGTCAATTTATTTGTTTTTCTGACCAGAAAAACAGATCAAACTAGATTTATTCAAGATGACTACAAAATTACCAAATAATAGCCACTGAATTTAGCAACAGAATTTTGTTATATAACAACCATGAAGTAGCAAATTTAACTTTATCCACGTGCTTAATCCTCTAATTGAAAACTTAACCTCTACGAAAATCTCATTCTACTTCAGAAATTCAGCACATGTATTGTCAAGATTTGGTCATAAAACAGCATTTTTCTCGGTGGCCAAAATGTAGAGCCAAATAGCAGGTTCTACATTTTCTTTGGCGGGGGAATATTTTTCCAAAATTTTGGAAAGTATTAGGTTTTGTTGCCGATCAAAAATTTCTGGCATTTTCCTAGACAAATTGCCAATTTTTGGTTTTCTGACAAGAAATATAGCTCAAATTAGATTTATTCAAGATGACTACAAAATTACCAAATAATAACTATTGTACCTACTTAGCTACAAAATTTTGTTACAAAATAGCCACGAAATAGCAAGTTTAACGTTATTCACGTGCTAAATCCACTATTTACAAACCTAACATCAAACAAAATCGCATTTTACTTCAGAAAGTCAGCACTGTATTGGCAGGATTTGGTCATAAAGCGACTTTTTTCTCGGTGGCAGTAATTTGAACAAAATGTAAAGCCAAATTGCCGGTTTTATTTCTACAATCCTACACTGATCCAATGCAAAATTTTGGCAAAACAAAACAAAATTTTGGTACAAATTACCTTTTGTTGCCTCTTTAAAATTATCGACAATTTACGGGATAAAATGACTTCTCTATTGCAGTCAATTTGTGGCTTTTCTGACCAGAAATATTGCTACTGCTTGCTTACGTCAAGATTACTGCAAAACTGCCAAATAATAGCCACTAAGATTAGCTGCAAAATTGTGATATAAAATAGTAATTAAGTGGTAAATTTAAGTTTATCCAAGTGCTAAATCCAGTATTTAAAAACTTAACCTCAAACAAAATTGCCTTATATACCAGAAATTCAGCAAAACTATTGTCAAGATTTGGTCATAAAACAGCATTTTTCTCAATGGCCAAAATTTAGAACCAAATACCAGGTTCTACATTTTTGTCTTAAAAATATTTTTTTCAAAAATTATTAAAAAATATCAGGTTTTGTTGCCTATCAAAAATTGCTGGCTATTTACTAGACAAAATGTCAATTTATTTGTTTTTCTGACCAGAAAAACAGATCAAACTAGATTTATTCAAGATGACTACAAAATTACCAAATAATAGCCACTGAATTTAGCAACAAAATTTTGTTATAAAACAGCCATGAAGTAGCAAATTTAACTTTATCCACGTGCTTAATCTTCTATTTAAAAACTTAACCTCCAACAAAATCTCATTCTACTTCAGAAATTCAGCACATGTATTGTCAAGATTTGGTCATAAAGCAGCATTTTTCTCGTTGGCCAAAATGTAGAGCCAAATAGCAGGTTTTACATATTTTTTGGCGGGGGAATATTTTTTCCAAAATTTTGGAAAGTATTAGGTTTTGTTGCAGATCAAGAATTTCTGGCAATTTCCTAGACAAATTGCCAATTTTTGGTTTTCTGACAAGAAATATTGCTCAAATTAGATTTATTCAAGATGACTACAAAATTACCAAATAATAACTACTGTACCTACTTAGCTACAAAATTTTGTTACAAAATAGCCACGAAATAGCAAGTTTAACGTTATTCACGTGCTAAATCCACTATTTACAAACCTAACATCAAACAAAATCGCATTTTACTTCAGAAAGTCAGCACTGTATTGGCAGGATTTGGTCATAAAGCGACTTTTTTCTCGGTGGCAGTAATTTGCACAAAATGTAAAGCCAAATTGCCGGTTTTATTTCTACCATCCTACACTGATCCAATGCAAAATTTTGGCAAAACAAAACAAAATTTTGGTAAAAATTACCTTTTGTTGCCTCTTTAAAATTGTCGACAATTTACGGGATAAAATGACTTCTCTATTGCAGTCAATTTGTGGCTTTTCTGACCAGAAATATTGCTACTGCTTGCTTACGTCAAGATTACTGCAAAATTGCCAAATAATAGCCACTAAAATTAGCTGCAAAAATATATGATAGTCTGATATAAAATAGTCATTAAGTGGTAAATTTAACTTTATACAAGTGCTAAATCCAGAATTTAAAAACTTAACCTCAAACAAAATTGCCTTATATACCAGAAATTCAGCAAAACTATTGTCAAGATTTGGTCATAAAACAGCATTTTTCTCGAAGGCCAAAATTTAGAACCAAATAGCAGGTTCTACATTTTTGTCTTAAAAATATTTTTTTCAAAATTTTAAAAAGTATCAGGTTTTGTTGCCTATCAAAAATTGCTGGCTATTTACTAGACAAAATGTCAATTTATTTGTTTTCCTGACCAGAAAAACAGATCAAACTAGATTTATTCAAGATGACTACAAAATTACCAAATAATAGCCACTGAATTTAGCAACAGAATTTTGTTATAAAACAGCCATGAAGTAGCAAATTTAACTTTATCCACGTGCTTAATCCTCTAATTGAAAACTTAACCTCCAACAAAATCTCATTCTACTTCAGAAATTCAGCACATGTATTGTCAAGATTTGGTCATAAAGCAGCATTTTTCTCGTTGGCCAAAATGTAGAGCCAAATAGCAGGTTTTACATATTTTTTGGCGGGGGAATATTTTTTCAAAATTTTGGAAAGCATCAGGTTTTGTTGCCCATCAAAAATTGCTCGTTATTTACTAGACAAAATGTCAATTTTTGGTTTTTCTAAGCAGAAATATAACTCAAACGAGGTTTATTCAAGATGACTACAAAATCACCAAATAATAGCTACTGTATTTACTTACAAAATTTTGTTACAAAATAGCCATAAAGTAGCAAATTTAACTTTATCCACGTGCTAAATCCACTATTTAAATACTTAATCTCAAACAAAATCGCATTCTACTTCAGATATTCAGCACATGTATTACCAAGATTTGGCCAAAAAACGGCTTCTTTCTCGGTGGCAGTAATTTGAACAAAATGTAAAGCCAAATTGCCGATTTTATTTCTACAATCCCACACTGATCCAATGAGCTTTCATCTATTGTTAGAAAGAAAGATATTTACACTTTAGTACAAAGACTGAACCAAAATTACTTTAAGAAGTGCCCTTAACGAGAAAGTAGTTTAAAACATCTTTTTTTTTTAACTTAAAAATAATTTCTTCAAAATTTTGGTAAAAATTGTGTTTTGTTGCCTCTCTAAAATTACCGACTATTTACTGGATAAAATGACTTCTCTATTGCAGTCAATTTGTGCTTTTCTGACCAGAAATATTGCTACAACTTGCGTTAATCAAGATTACTGCAAAATTTCCAAATAATAGACACTATAATCAGCTACAAAATTGTGATATAAAATAGTCATGAAGTAGTAAATTTAACTTTATCCACGTGCTGAATCCCCTATTTAAAAATTTAACCTCAAACAAAATCGCATTCCACTTCAGAAATTCAGCACATGTAGATTTTCAATTGTCAAGATTTGATCATAAAGCAGCATTTTTCTCGGTGGCCAAAATGTAGAGCCAAATAGCAAGTTTTATATTTTTTGGTCTAAAAATATTTTTTCCAAAATTTTGGAAATTATCAGTTGGCCATCAAAAATTGCTGGCTATTCACCAGACAAAATGTCAATTTTTTATTTTTTCTGATTAGAAATATAGCTCAAACTAGATTTATTTAAGATGACTACAAAATTACCAAATAATAGCTACTGCATTTAGCTGCAAAACGATGTTATAAAGTAGCCATGAAGTAGCAAATTTAACTTTATTCACGTGCTAAATCCACTATTTAATAACTTAACCTCAAACAAAATCGCATTTTACTTCAGAAAGTCAGCACATGTATTGTCAAGATTTGGTCATAAAGTAGCATTTTTTTCGGTGGCCAAAATGTAGAGCCAAATAACAGGTTCTACATTTTTTTTGGCTTAAAAATATTTTTAAAAAATTTTGGAAAGTATTAGGTTTTGTTGCCTATCAAAAATTTCTGGCAATTTCCTAGACAAGTTGTCAATATTTGGTTTTTCTGACCAGAAATGTAGCTCAAATTAGATTTACCAAATAATAGCTACTGTATTTAGCTACAAAATTTTGCTATAAATTAGTTATGAAGTAGCAAAGTTAACTTTAATCAACAACTTAGCCTCAAACAAAATTGAATTTTACTCCAGAAATTTTAGAAACCGGTATTATAGGAAATAGAAAATATAAAAATATATTTTTTTTGTAAATTGTTGCGCATTGTTTATTGCTATAGATACTAAAATTATTGTTCAACACACTTTTAACATCCTATTTGTGAATCCTAAAAAATTGCATTTTGAAACCATTTAACTGTTTATTTCTTAATTTTATTACACTAACTTGAACTAACCTGTTCTGACATGGAACTTTGAAGTTTGAAAAAAGGTGAGAAGAGAAAAAGAATTAAAATATTTTTATTACAGTTTTATTTATTTATTTTACTGAGTTCTTAAAAGAATTAAAAACTTTACCTAAAACTATTTTAAAGACGTGGCAACATATTATGGCTTTACATTTTGCTTTGTTGACTACCCCCAGAGGGCGTAAAAAC